>CM059425.1:81309898-81918559 GCA_030390025.1 Squalus acanthias | reverse complement strand
TCCTGGTTTAATCACTTTACATCTTTTAGTTTCCCTTTACCTGTAGTGCCTAAAGCACAATTTCTGACTGTTACTCTACTCTCTTCCCTTGCGTTTGTTTTTGAACTACTATTTGTACTACAATTTCCACTTGAGCCCTCCCTCCCTCCCCCCCCCCATTTTCTAGTTTAAAGTCCTTGTGACTGCCCTATTTATCCTTTCTGCTAGGACCCTGGTCCCAGACCGGTTCAGGTGGAACCCGTCCCAATGGTACAGTTCCTTCCTGTCCCAATACTGGTGCCAGTACCCATGTAATGGAACCCCTCTTTCCCACATCACTTCTTTAGCCACATGTTCACTTCTCTAATTAGCTTATCCCTACGCCAATTTGCACGTGGCTCAGGTAATAATCCAGAGATTATAGCCCTTGAGGTCATGTTCTTTAATTTAGCTCCTAGTTCCTGGTACTCCCCAAACAGGACCTCTTGCCTACTCTTCCCTATGTTATTGGTCCCAACATGGACCGCAATGACTGGGTCCACCCCCTCCCTCTCCAGTATCCTTTCAAGCTGGTTCGAGATGTCCCTCACCCTGGCACCAGGTAGGTAATATGCCATGTAGGACTCTCGATCTTGCTTACAAAGGATGCTATCTGTCCCCCTAATTATAGAATTCCCCTACAACTACCATATTATGCTTCCTCTCCTTGTCCTCCTCCCCCCTTAGGACAGCTTCCTGCTCCAAAGTGCCATGGTCCGCATTCTAGCTGTACTTCTGACAGTCTTTATCCTTATCCTCACAGGTAGCAAGTAAATTGTACCTGTTGGATAGAATCAGTTTCCGTGGATCCTCGTTCTCTTTCTTACATGGGTTCCCCTTACTCTGCACACCATCAGTCACACCAACCCCGTTCTGAACCTACACCTCTCTACGAGGTGTGACCGAGGTCTGGAGCAAACTGTCCAGATACTCTTCCCCCTCCCTTATGTGTCGGAGTGTCTCCAACTCACACTTCAGCTGAAAGACCCTGAGCCGGAGAGATTCGAGACGGAGACATCTCCTGCAGACGTGTTCGCTCGGGACAGTCTCGCTGTCCACAAACTCCCACAGACTGCAGCCCAGACACACAACCTGCTCTGCCATATCTTAGTCTAACCTTCTTTTATTTAATTCTTTATTCAACGATTATATATAGTTATATTAATTAGTTTATCTAGTTAAGTGCTTAATTTAATAAAGTACATTATAGTTTCCCACTCTTAGTTCAAACCACTGCCTAGCTTAGAGAGAAAAAAACGTTAATACTCACCAACCAATCACCTGCCTGATGTCCTGTGATGTCACTCCTTGTATTTTTTTGGTTGTTTTAGAATTCACCGGCAATATACCGACTCCTCGAGGGTCCGCACTGACCCTGCTCCCGCTCCTCCGGTCCCGACTCCTCGAGGGTCCGCACTGACCCTGCTCCCCCTCCTCCAGTCCCGACTCCTCGAGGGTCCGCACTGACCCTGCTCCCCCTCCTCCAGTCCCGACTCCTCGAGGGTCCGCACTGACCCTGCTCCACCTCCTCCAGTCCCGACTCCTCGAGGGTCCGCACTGACTCTCCTCCCCCTCCTCCAGTCCCGACTCCTCGAGGGTCCGCACTGACCCTGCTCCCCCTCCTCCAGTCCCGACTCCTCGAGGGTCCGCACTGACCCTGCTCCACCTCCTCCAGTCCCGACTCCTCGAGGGTCCGCACTGACCTCTCCTCCCCCTCCTCCAGTCCTGACTCCTCGAGGGTCCGCACTGACCCTGCTCCCCCTCCTCCGGTCCCGACTCCTCGAGGGTCCGCACTGACCCTGCTCCCCCTCCTCCAGTCCCGACTCCTCGAGGGTCCGCACTGACCCTGCTCCACCTCCTCCAGTCCCGACTCCTCGAGGGTCCGCACTGACTCTCCTCCCCCTCCTCCAGTCCTGACTCCTCGAGGGTCCGCACTGACCCTGCTCCCCCTCCTCCGGTCCCGACTCCTCGAGGGTCCGCACTGACCCTGCTCCCCCTCCTCCGGTCCCGACTCCTCGAGGGTCCGCACTGACTCTGCTCCCCCTCCTCCAGTCCCGCCTCCTCGAGGGTCCGCACTGACTCTGCTCCCGCTGTATTTATGGTCAGCCCCCTCCAGTCCCGCCTCCTCGAGGGTCCGCACTGACTCTGCTCCCGCTGTATTTATGGTCAGCCCCCTCCAGTCCCGCCTCCTCGAGGGTCCGCACTGACTCTGCTCCCGCTGTATTTATGGTCAGCCCCCTCCTCTGGTCCTGACTGCTCGCAATCTGTGGAAATCTGCCACATGCTGCAGGAAGACCTGTAGCCTCAGTCCAGGGCAACGACAGCATTGCCAGTGGCTGTAAAGGTGACCGTGGCCTTGAACTTCTTTGCGTCGGGCTCCTACCAGGCTGGAGCAGGCAACATCTCCCAGTTCGCCGTCCACTCCTGTATAAGGGAGGTGAGTGACGCGAGAGATGCAAGGAGAGCGACGCGAGAGATGCAAGGAGAGCCGAATACATTTAATTCTCTCTTGCCAGTGAGAAGCAGGTGGAGCGAGCACACGGCTTCACCAGGATAGCAGGCTTCCCCATGGTGCCATTAACTGCACGCACCTCATTTTGCTGGCGCCGCATCTCAATTCGGAGACGCACTGCAACCGGAAGGGATGCCACTCCCTCAAGGTCAAGCTGGTGTGCGACCATCGGCAGCGAATCATGCAGGTCAATGCTCGGTATCCTGGCAGCAGTCATGATGCCTTCATTCAGCGCCAGTCCACTGTACCATCTGCATTTGAGCCACCACAACAAACCAAAGGGTGACTATTGGGTGACGAGGGCTATCCGCTGACCACCTGGCTCAGGACTCCGTTGCGCTACCTAACCACACATGGACAGCATGCATGTAACAAAAGCCATGCTGCCACACAAAATCTGATAGAGCAGATCATTGGCGTCCTTAAACAACGCTTCCGCTGCCTGGACTGCTCTGGAGGAGCCCTGCAGTACTCACCAGAGCGGGTCTCAAGATTTGTCACGGTCTGCTGCATACTCCACAACCTCACCACCAGGCATACGGCGACCAGCTAAGGAGGAGGGGGAAGGAAGAGGAAGAGGAAGAAGAAGAGGAGGAGGAAGAGGAGGATGAAGTGGAAGAGGAGGAGGAGGAAGAGGAGGATGAAGTGGAAGAGGAGGAGGAGGAAGAGGAAAAGGAGGAAGCAGAAGGGAGGAGGCAACCCAGACAGCTCCTTTCTGCCCGGGCTGTCCGTGATTGAATCATCAGACTGTGATACCAATGAACATAATCCCCAATTCCCCAATCAACAATAGTCCCACACCTTCCCTTCCCTTCGTTATTGACCATCATAGCGTCTTCTTGGCCACAATGCTACAATAAAAGCCACCACAAGACAAACATTCCATACCAATTTTATGAATCACACCATTACAATATTTCAATGAAAAGTCAACTAATCACCCTTGTGCATTCCCTTAGTGCCTGTCTTCTGTGTGCCTTTGCCTGTCCTAGTGCTCCGATGCAGTGCTACCCCAGTGGCTGCAGTATGGATGGTGGAAGGCTGCTGACTTTCAGTGGGGGAGACTGCAGATGGCCTTTCAGGACAACCTTGAGCATCTCTGGGCCTAGTAGGCCCAGCTTCAGACTGCACCACCTCGGCATGGGCGGCAGCAGTCTGGGCTGGCTGGCTGACAGGCAACAGCAAGGGCACTGGTGGAGTGGCAGTGGTGAGAGGACGAATGCTGTCATCCGTGGAGAGGATGGCAGGTTTGTCCTCCACGGAGCCACTGCCACTCCCCCGGGGCAGCGCCTCAGCATTCCTAGTAATCTGCTGGAGGACAGAGTGCCAGACTGTTGTGACACCCTGCAAGCCCCTTTCAACACGGGAAAACCCAGCCATGCTGGCAGCAGTCTGTGCTTGCATGGCAGCAAGCTGAGCTTGCATGACTTCAGTCTGAGCTTCCACTGCAGCACCCAGGGGGTGAGTAGCTTCTGCTTGTGCTGTAATGGAAGTTGAGAAATCGGCTATCAGACCCTGCATCATGGTTGGGTACACAAGTGCGCTAATGGATCTGCCCAGCCCTTCCATGCTGGAAAGGATGGGCACCACACGCAAAGCCCTGTGCAAAGTTGGTGCTGGACTCGACCATGGTCCTTGACATTGCATTCAGGCTTTCTGGCAGGCCTGCCAATACACCAAGCATTTCATTGTGCATATCCATCAGCGTTCGTCTGTAGGCTGCCCCATCGAAGTCCTCATCTGAGTCCTGTGCAGCAGAACTCGTGTGTGACCTCATCCTCCGGCGAGGTGGCACCTGAGCTACCCTTTCCCCCTGGCTTGGCTGCAGGCCACTTGTGCCCGGTGTCTCACCACGTGCATCTAACCTATCTAAAGTACGTGGAGTGTCAATCTCTGAACTGGTGTCTGGGAGTTTGAAATCAAGTGACGGTGCATCACTGAATTCTTCCTCTTGCATTTCATGCTCCTCCACCAGGTTGCAGTTCTTGGCTATCTGAAATGAGTAAGGCACACGAGTAAGGTTGTGGTGAGGGGAGGGGAGAAAGCAAGAGGTGCATTCTTACACCATCTGCAGCTTGTAAATCAGAAAACATTGTGGGATGAGGGAGAAGTGGAATGTGAGAAGGAGGATTAGGTATGAGGATACCGTCATCTTCAATGGTTTCAGCCCCACCGCTGGCCACGGGCTCAGCAATGTCCCTCCCAATAATGGCCAGCACTGTCACCTCCATCGGGGTAAGGTTATGCAGGTGCGCTTGTGCCCCTTCGGGTAGCTCCTGCTGCCTCCTGTTGTGTGCCACTTCCTCCTGCAAGAAAGAGGGAAGTGTGTCAGTGAGTGTGGTGTAATGTGTTTGGGTGAAGTGGCTGTCATGATTGAATAGCTGGCAGTGTGTGCAAGCTGTGAGATGTGGGTGTGAGGCTTGTAGCAGTGCTAAGTGTGTGAGGGTGATGTGAAGCTATGAATGTTCGGTATATGAGTCATGATTAATAGAGATTATTAGTAGGTGAGTGAAGGGGGTTTGGTGAATTTAGCAGTGTGTGAGCCTAGCGGTTCATGCATTTAAAGATGAATTCACTGACCTTGACCACTCGTGTGAGATCATTAAACTTCTTGCAGCAATGCATCCAGGTCCTTGGGCTACACTGCTCCCATTGACCACAATGGCTATCTGGTCACAATGCCTTCTCCCAGTTTGTCTGCCGGGCCTCCTGGTCCCCTGTGACTAGAGGACCTCTCTTCTGCTGTGCACCTCCCACACTGAGGCTAGTGTAAGCAGTTAATGATGACATGCTTTTGATCTCCTGAAGGGAGACCCTGGTATGTGAGTTATAATTTTTAATTGGTACCTATATCTCATATATACTACATATAAAGGGTTGTGTTTTATTATCTAATTGACTTGAATTAATAAAGAGTTAATACCAGAATTTCAATGTTTCCTAGTCCTCAAACTTGTATTAGAGGTAGAGGACATATGACAATTTCCTATATAAACCCAACACCAATTTCCACACTTCCAATAGCAGCCATTCTTATGCCAAATCAGTACTACATTGTCTTTCTCACTCACAGGTGGAAAAATTCAGTATCGCCCCATTTGGGGCGCAATTATCGGCCGGGCGCAAAAATTAGCGCCTGGCGCTAATTATTGCCACTGACTGGAAACTTCACTTTTAACGCCCCGGGAGGTGACTGGAGCGCTAAATCAGGCGCTGCACACCTGTCTTAAGGCGCAAAGGCCGAGGAGTGAGGCGCTAACTCAGAGCGCGAGCGCAGTGCAGGTGCTGCCAGTTAGCGAGGGAACACAGACACACTGGCGCCGGCCAGTTCTTAAAGGGGGGGGCGATCTTGCTCCCCAGCCACACCCTGCTCATTGCAGCCTTGAATCTCGACCTGGAGAGACCTGACCTTCAATTTTCCAGCCAAGGATGGAGAGGGCGAGAGAGCGAGCTCAGCGCTTCAGCGAGCGGGCCTTGGATGCTCTGGTTGGCGCGGTGGAGTGCCGAGGATCAACACTGTACCCTGAGAGTGGCAGGAGGCCTTTGCCGCGCGACTACAGAAGGGTGTGGAGGGAGGTGGCTCAGCACGTCTCCTCCAGGAGCATGGTGCCCAGGACCCATATACAATGCCGGAAAAAGTTCAACGACCTCACTCGGGTCGTCAGGGTGAGTGTTTTTTTTGCAATACCTCTCCATTCCTCCATCTCAGCCTCACTCTATGGCCAGAGGGTCTTAAAACCACAATTAACAGCACTCATCCAACACCTATGGCCCTTTCTTGAAGCACACACACACATTCCACACTTTGCATACAGTAAGGGCTATTCACCTATGGGAGGCACATCAGGCAAGACCATGGCTGTAGTACAGTAAGGGCTATTCACCTATGGGAGGCACATCAGGCAAGACCATGGCTGTAGTACAGTAAGGGCTATTCACCTATGGGAGGCACATCAGGCAAGACCATGGCTGTATATTTACTCAGACGCCGTCCTTTTTCTTGCAGGCCAAGCTGGCGCATAATAGGAGACAGCAGCAGCGGACGGTTGGAGGGCCGCCTCAGCTGCAACCCCTCAGCGATCTGGAGGAGCGCGTCCACAGGATTGTGGCAAGCCGGGAGATCGGTCCCGTCGCCACTGGAGACGCCGACCCCGTTCTGGACAGCAATGGTAAGGTCATCACCTCTTTGTCCTCTGTCCTTCCACTTGTCCCTCACAACACCAGCCTTTGACACTTTCAATCCAACTTACTAACTCGCTGCACTTATTCCTCCCTTACTGCCACCCTGTCCTCACGCTAAAGCCACTCTTGTACCTCCCTGCTTTCAGATGGTGATTCACCAGCTGAGGAGACGGGCCCTGAAGCTGCCAGTGGGAATGAGGCTGCAGCTGAGGAGGAAGAGGAAGCCGGACCATCAGAGCCACCCTCTCCCGAGGAAGCCCATGCCCACACTGGGAACACGCCTTCCCTGGAGGGGAGCAGGGGGGAAGGGTCTGATGAGGGTGAAGCTCCAGGACCCAGCGGGCTGCAGCAACACCATGGGGGTAGGGAAGCACGGGGGCCTTCTCCCCGGAGGGAGAGTAGGCCAGCGAGTCCTGCTGCACTGGACGCAGAGGAGGAGCGGCTGATCGCAGAAATGAACACCCAGGCGGTGGCCATGCACACTGAGCTCATGGCTGCAGTGGGTAGGGTGCCCGAATGCATTGAAGCACTGGCAAGGAGTGTGGAGCACTTCGCTGCAGCGCAGGCGGATGCGACACTGAAGCTCAGTGCTGCAATTCAATCTCAGACTGCTCTCATGCAGACTCAGATTGAGGCCACGCGAGCACTGTCTGCTGCCATCCTCACTGGTTTGGACACATTTCCCCGGGGCTCTCACCGCGCCGCAGCAGGCCAGCAATCTGTGCTCCAGCAGATTGCTCCGGATGCTGAGGTGCTGCCCCGTGGGAGTGCCAGTGTGCCGGTCGAGCAGGGAGTTGCTGTCCTCGCTCAAGATGACAGCATTCCTGCTGCCACCACTGTCACTTCTCCACTGCAGTTGCCACCGCCTGTAGGACAGACTGCTGCCGCCCATGCAGAGTTGGTGCAGTCTGCAGCCGGGCCCTCCAGGCCCAGAACTGGTCGAGGCCGTCCCTCAAGGGCATCTGCACTGTCAGGGCCTGACAGTCAGCAGCCTTCCACCAGCCTTGCTGCAGCCACTGAGGTCCCATTGCGGAGGAGCAGTAGGGTAAGAAGGGGGGAAGGGCGCACGGGAAGGAGTTCACCCTCGATGTAGGAGGTGTGACAAAATGCTGGTAATTTTTTTATTAAAGGCCGAGGTTCGAGGTCAAACTTTTGTTGAGTGTTTTGCACATGATCTCCAGGTTGTGAGAACCAGTTATGGTAATGACTGTTTTTTTGTGTTTATTTGTATGAGTGTGTCATGAGTAAATGACACACACAGAGTTTGTAAAATAAATAAGTTTTGGTACTCAAAATATACATGTTTGGTGTTTGGAATCATTGGTGCCTTGGCCAGCTTAGGGGTTGCGTGTTGGGTTCATTCATGCTGTTCTCAATGGCAGAAGCCATTTCCACAGCAGGGGCCTAGAAGCGGCTTGCTATCAGCCATTGACGGACGGCCCTTGCAGTTTCACCATTGTGGGCCGCCCTCACGCCTTGGTGCTGCTGCTGATCATCCTCCTCCTCCTCTTCCTCCTCTTCCTCCTCCTCCTCTTCCTCCTCTTCCTCCTCCTCCACTGGTGGTGCTCCAAGGCCTGGTGGCATTGGCTGGGTCCTGAGGATTGCCATGTTATGCAGCATGCAGCACACAACTACGATGTGGGAAACTCGCTCAGGCGAGTACTGCAGGGCTCCTCCAGAATGGTCGAGACAGTGGAACCGTTGCTTGAGCACGCCGATTGTGTGCTCCACGATGTTCCTGGTAGCTTGATGGCTCTCGTTGTACCGCAGCTCAGCAGGGGTGTTGGGCGTACGGAGCGGTGTCATCAGCCAGGTGCTCAGTGGATACCCCTTGTCCCCGAGAAGCCAACCAACTGGCTGATGCGGTGCCTCAAAAAGTTCTGCCACAGTAGTCTGGCGCAGGATGAAAGCATCGTGGCAGCTGCCAGGATAGTGGGCATTGACAGCGAGTATCAGCTGTCTGTGGTCACAGACCAACTGAACATTCAAGGAATGGAACCCCTTTCTGTTCCGGAAATCCTCGGCATTCTCATGCGGAGCACGCAAAGCCACATGCAAAGTCAATGGCGCCCTGCACCATGGGGAAGCCCGCTATCCTGGCAAAGCCCAGAGTGCGTTCTTGCTGCTTGTCTGGGGTCATGGGGAAAGAGATGAACTCTCGTCTCCTTTTAAAGAGGGCATTTGTGACCTTCCTGATGCAGCAATGCACCGCGAACTGGGAGAGATTGGCGATGTCCCCAACAGCAGATTGAAATGAGCCAGTAGCATAAAAGTTCAGAGCCACTGTGACCTTCACTGCCACCAACAGAGACGTCCTGGACCTCAGTTGAGGCTGCAGATCTGGCTGCAGCAGGTGGCAGAGCTCAGTGACCACCTCCTTGCTGAAGCGCAGCCTTCGCAGACACTGCTCATCAGACATATGAATGTAGGAGAGCTGTTCACGATATACCCTGGGAGGGTAAGCTCTCCTGTACAGATGCCTGTTGGCCCTCCTCCGTCTGGCCATCATTGCCACTCTCTCTCTGCGTCTCCGTCTCCTCCGATTCAGCTGGCACAGGACGACGCCCCCCATCAGTGCAGCCCCCATAGTCTCGTAGCAAGCAAAGTTATGAAGGCCAGAAACCAAAGTACCAGCGAAGTTATGATCAGTAGCCAAAACTACCTCACACAGTGTTGACTCAATGCACAAGTCTCTCTCTCTCTCCGAATCTCTCTCTCTCTCTCAGAACGAGTGGTGCAAAAATGTCAACCACAGAGAAAGACAGGAAGAGGCCCCCTTTAAATAGCGCCCCCCCGAGCCCCACAGCGATTGTTAGCGTTCCACTCTACCGGTCGTTGGGTGCGCCAAGCGGTAAGGATGGAGGCGCCACTGAATTTCTGCTCCGGGGCGCCACAAGGGCGTTGCACTCTCGTATGACGTCACAATCCGCGGGCGCAGGGGACCACGGCGATAAAGTTTAGCGCCGCCGCAAAATGTCTAGTGAAGTTCCCGAGCGGCGCAAACATCGCTGCGCCCGGGCGCTAGCTGCTTTGCGCCCCATTAGCGCCCTCTTAAGGCGCTAACGGGAGGCGCAACCAACTGAATTTTTAGCCCACAGAGACCACAGGATGGCTGTTGTGGGAATTGTTCTTTGAAGAAACATAGAAACATAGAAAAATAGGAGCAGGAATAGGCCATTCGGCCCTTCGAGCCTGCTCCGCCATTCAATATGATCATGGCTGATCCTCTATCTCAATACAGGAAACTCTCGTTTAAACGGCACCTAAATATCCGGAATTCTCTATTAACCGGCAAAATTCAAGAGTAGGTTCAGGTAAGTTTTACTGTATATTAGTGGCCGTGTAACCAGGGTTCCTGCACCTGTGGCCGTGCAACAGGGACTCCTGGATCTGTGGCCGTGTAACCGGGACTCCTGGATCTGTGGCCGTGTAACCGGGACTCCTGCACAAGTGGCTGTGTAACCGGGGTTCCTGCACAAGTGGCTGTGTAACGGGGCTCTCGTACCTTGGTAGGTATACATCTCCGTTATCCGGAATTTTTAATAAACCAGCACCATCCCGGTCCCGTAGGTGCCGGATACCAAAGAGTTTCCTGTACCATATTCCCGCTCTCTCCCCATACCCCTTGACGCCTTTTGCGTCTAGAAATCTATCTATCTCCTTCTTAAATATATTCAGTGACTTGGCCTCCACAGCCTTCTGTGGGAGAGAATTCCACAGTTTCACCACCCTCTGGGTGAAGAAATTTCTCCTCATCTCAGTCCTAAATGTCCTACCCCATATCCTGAGACTGTGACCCCTCGTTCTAGACCCACCAGCCAGGGAAACATCCTCCCTGCATCCACTCTGTCTAGCCCTGTCAGAATTTTATACGTTTCGATGAGCTCCCCTCTCATTCTTCTAAGAGTGGTTAATCACAGCAGAACAGTGGCCCAGTCTCCAAAGAACACTCCCTGTACCAATGAGACATTGGGATACTCTATGCTTTACTTTACCAGTGAGTGCTTGATGCTGACATTGGGCGGAGGGGGGGGGGTGGGGTTGGGGGGCAGGGGTCATTTCCCAAGCTTATGGCACAGACGGAGAGCCTCACCCACTGGCTGGGAAATCATGGCCGTATTGCCCCCTGGTTACAGCCATTAAAATGAGCGAAAGAAAATTCCTGGGCAGCGCACATGCGGGCCAGTGGGGAGGCTCCACGCACCGCGGTAGCCCATACTCAGGAAAACTGGCCCATTGATACCAGAAGTAGGAACGTTGCTTTTTTCAGCACTGACATTTCTCGCATTGATGAGCGAAGACATCACACAAAACAAAAAAATTCACATTTTAAAAAGCCAGTTTCATTCTCCTGGTCACTGCAAGTGGCCGATTCAAAACGATACCTCAAAAATCTCCAGGGCTAGCACCACCTTGTGTTGTTGACTCTGAATATTTTTGCCAATCAATCAACAGCTTACACCTATAGTTATTGTTTTACTAGACCCTGACATCGATTGCTCCCACGTAAGCTACCCCACTACCCCAGGTAATTTGGAAAGTAGGGGAGGGGGAATCGGAGTGCAGCAATAGTTAAAGGGAAGGGATACTCACCCATGCTACTCTATATAATCTCTGATCCCTGCCCCAGAATATTTGATCAGCCTCACAATTTTGGCTTTTTTCCTTAGTTAATAATTCATAGCTGGCACCTGACCAACATTAATACTGTATTTTAATTTGCATTTATTAAATGGTCCAAACAGGCCAAGGCCCCTAATGCACAGCAGAACATACAATAGGAGTATACAATCAACATCTCATGCCGTAAGAAAACACAAATACTTTAAGATACATGAGAATTGATCCAATCCAATATATAATCATCAATCAATGCCATGGAGCTGAGTGCAGCAGTACAAGACAGTCAGAAGCAGGACACACTCATCATTGTGAGTATGAGCAGAGATAGTGAGCAGCAGAATACACTCATCACTGCGAGTGTGAGCAGGAGATAGTGAGCAGCAGAATACACTCATCACTGCGAGTGTGAGCAGGAGATAGTGAGCAGCAGAATACACTCATCACTGCGAGTGTGAGCAGGAGATAGTGAGCAGCAGAATACACTCATCACTGCGAGTGTGAGCAGGAGATAGTGAGCAGCAGAATACACTCATCACTGGGGGTGTGAGCAGGAGATAGTGAGTAGCAGAATACACTCATCACTGCGAGTGTGAGCAGGAGATAGTGAGCAGCAGAATACACTCATCACTGCGAGTGTGAGCAGGAGATAGTGAGCATCAGGACACACTCGTCATTGAGACAGGCAGCAATTGGCCACGGAAGGGAGGCACTTAATAAGGAGATGAGCCAAGAGTAATGTGTTAAGAATAAGAAGCATTACCATAAAGTATGAAATGTGATTGTAGTTGAGATTGCATGTCTGCCCATTCTGCCCACTTTAACCCCTGGGGTGCAGTGGTGTAAGCGATGAAGGAAGTGAGCAAAGGGTGTCCTTCTAAAATCGCACTGATACTGCAGTGAAAACTATGCATTGCACCTGGCCAGTGCTACCCTGTCACTGGAGTGACCGAACGCACTGTTGCCAACATGAACACCTTCCTCAGCAATTTATTCATTTTTGTGCTATTGGGGGAGAAATGGTTCCCTATTGCGCCTGTTTTTTTGGGGCACAGAATTGATGCTGGGGAACCAATTTCCGGGTACTATCCCAGGTGCCCGATTCCCTCTGAGAAGTGTGCCAAATTGGCAGCCGGCAACTTCCGAGTGCGCGGGGACAACCACCTAGAACAGGCGCTAGGCCCCTAGAATTTACCTGTTTTAGAACCCCACTGCCAAATTCAGCAGTGTTTCCGGTTGTAGCGCGGCCTAACCAGCGTTCCTTGAAGGGGCCACCGGAAGCTGTCGAAGAGAAGGTAAGTTTTGTTTCTTTTACTTACCTTAGGGTGGTGCCAGGAGAAGCTGGAATGTTCCTCCTGGCTCCACACAAATACTGCGGGCCAGTACCGGTCCATGCCCGCCTTCTTCCTGTTCGCCTTACCCGCGCCTCCCTCCCCCTCCCCACCCGGGCTACATCTGCAGGCCAGCTCGGTGTCCAAGCAAGCCGATTTTGAGAAGGCCCCAACCAGCAAGCTGCACGGGGAAGTCTTATAGGTGTTCACAGCTCGCTGGTATGCTATAGATGTGGCCTGAGGCCCAATTTCAAGTGAGCCTGGGGCCTCCGTCTTCGGACAGACCTTTTCCTGACGCAGCGTCCACTGCGCGGCAGTTTTCGGGGCGAGACCAGTTTAACCACAATTGTTGTAATGTGCACAATTCACAGTAAAAGCAGGAAGAGAAAGAATCATTCTCATTCTCTCCTTTCTATCCCCTTAAATCACACACATTAAAACAATAGTGCGAAATACATAAATTGCTCATGCGTTGGCAATGATGTTGCTGCTGATAGCTCTGCCACTCTGTGCAAGATGCAAAAAGCTTCAATTCCCCCCAATCCATCACATTGCTGAACACAAATATCCCCCAAAAATCACATCTGGGCTCCACTTTTCACCCCCCAAAAATGCACCTAATACAGCTCAGGGAATAAACAATGCAAATCCCTTCCTCTGCTTCATCTGTGGAATCAGAACAGGAAATACAAATTGATCGAGCCGTCCCATCAGTCAAGTGAGATAATCTAATGGGAGCATTAAGCTGCTGATGGCAGTGTTTGGATTCCTATTCTGTGCAGACACTCAGCCTACTGCTGACTGAGCTTCAACAAATGCCGAAATGTAAACGATGAGGTCCACGTAAACGAAATACAATTCTGACCCAATACAATTACAAGCAGAGCCCCATGGGAAGAAGCCCAGAAAAGTGAGAGGTTGCTCTTGACAGACGGTGTGTGAAAACTGGTGGGATGTGCAAGAAAATAGAAAGAGCGAGATAAAACATGGTAACAAATTGAATGTCAAACGAGAGCTGCCATGTTCCCAAGTGATTCAGTTAGACAGAGTACAGTACTGGAGGAAGCTGTCCCTCAGTATTTTCTATCTCTTTCCATTCCCTCTCATGTCCTGCTTGTAAATCTCACAGGAAAATAGGCTTTTTTCCTCCTTTGTTTAATATTTGGAGAGGATATGACATTTTACAGATCCAGAGGGCAATGTTAGTGGCAATTCATGCTAATCACATACAAACCCTCCATTAATCTAAACTCCAGAAATATCCTTCACACAAATCTCCACAGCTTTCAGCATTCGCTCTTAACTCACTCTCATCCCGAGCAGTCTCAATCCACTCTCAGCTCACTCCCATCCCGAGCAGTCTCAATTCACTCCAAACTCATTCCCACCCTGAACAGTCTCAATTCATTCCAAACTCACTCCCATCCTGAACAATCTCAATCCACTCTCAGCTCACTCCCATCCTGAACAGTCTCAATTCATTCCAAACTCACTCCCATCCTGAACAGTCTCAATTCACTCCAAACTCATTCCCACCCTGAACAGTCTCAATTCACTCCAAACTCACTCCCATCCTGAACAGTCTCAATTCACTCCAAACTCACTCCCATCCTGAACAATCTCAATTCTCTCTAAACTCACTCCCATCCTGAACAGTCTCAATTCTCTCTCAACTCACTCCCATCCTGAACAGTCTCAATTCTCTCTAAACTCACTCCCATCCTGAGCAATCTCAATCCACTCTCAGTCCACTCCCATTTTAGGAGTCTCAAACTCTTCTCACTTTGCACAGACTTAACCTAGCTCACAACGGACATAAGCATAGCAGAAAACTATCCCACAATTCAGAATTAGCAAAACAATATTATATGAATTATTTTTATTACTTTATTGTTCCCACTTTCTGCTGTTCCTTAAGTTTGTTTCACATATTCAAGAGGAGCAGACATTCCAACCAATAGACATCTCTAGAGACATCTTCAATATCGTGTTCTTGATGCAGCTGTCAGGAATCAAGTACAATTGGTCCATAAGGTAGACCCCTTGACAACAACTTGGCTGAGGAACACAAGCTTGCATGGAAAATTGAAGTGCTAACTGATGCTGGCTTTCAACCCTGGGTCTTTGAGCCTGGATCTCAATGCCATAATGGGTCAAAAATTGCGGTCGGCGGCATACTTCTGGAGTACCCCGCTGACCTGCGAAAAGAATACGCACCTACCCGATTTTGAGATTCTGACGCTGTGAATAGGAGGGCAGCGTAACGGCCCACGGCTCCCAGGGACCCAGCCGGTGCGGAAGCGTACTTGGGATCACGTGGGCCTGGACCTCCAATCAGAAAACAGATTGTTTTTCATTCATTTAAATGACTACATTACTTCATTATTACAGCCTTTAAAATACATACAGATTCAGCTTTTATTGTGGGAATCCAATTCCTACTCATAATTCCCACTTGTAAACAAGTATAGTGCACTGTGCAGAAAGTTAGGAAATGTAAACATTATATTTTTTAAAAACCTGCAGCTCTAACACACACTCGGTGGCATTGCTTCTCATTAAAGCTTTTAATGTTCCTGGATGTCATTTAATTTTTTTTTAAAAAAGCGTCCCCTTATGCTGTGGGAACAGGCCCTGCGCTTGTTTGCACCAGCTGTAAAATTTCCGTACATAATTGCTGGGCAGTTGGTGGGCAAATAGCCCAACTCTGCGCCAGCAGTTAGGTTTTTGGTGGCGCACGTTGACAGACTGCAAGTGCGCATGCGTAAATCCCGAACTTGCGGTGGATTTCAAAGGCGGTATGACGGCGTACTCTGAGAGTCCGCCATCGTGCCCACTGCAAAATTCGGGCCATTGTTTGGGGTTTCGGAACAGTCGCATATGAACTCTGCCCACAAATAACATCACACGGAGTGTGGAACGTCTGCTCCAATGTTAGCTCTACCCCATCATGCTGCTGTATCCGAGGGAATTCATTAAAATCCAGAGGGCTAGAAATGACTGCTGAACCGGAAGAAAAGATTTGCAAATTTCCCTCCAGCACTCTACAGGAAAATAATTTGCTAAGTGTACTGAAGCATTGATACTGCTGTGTTGTGGAAAAACTCAACTGGTAAAAATTGTACTTTGAATCCCCCTCGGGAGGGAAAGAGCTGATAATTGCTTTGCCTTTACAGTGTGTATCATGAGACCTATTTTTTTTAATTTGTTCTCCAGATGCCACATTTATTGTATATCTTTAGTTGTCCTTAGCAGGGGGTGGTGGGCTTCCTTCTTGAATAGCTATTATTCATAAAACTGAGTGGCTACTTCAGGCATTAAGAGGCAACCGTCTAATGTGGACTGGAGTTACATGCGGGCCAGATCAGGTGAGGTGTCAGCTTCTCTTCCCTGAGGTTATTTGTGAGGCAAATGACATTTTTTTTGACCATCACCAGCTTTCAAGGCCATTTTACCTGGTGTTAGCCCTCAAATTAAACGATTTATCAAATTCATTTTCCTAACTTAGCATTTGAACTCGTGGGTCTGGAAATCCGATCGCGCCAAAAAACAGGCGTGCAGGGGGTGGGGCGCACACTGCACATGTGTTGTCCCAGGCAGCCCATAATATTTGTTCTGACTGCTCATTGTTGTGAGTCAGGCATTCAGTCAGCGCCATCAGCAGCCTATTCATTGGCTGCGCACCTGTTTGGGGGGTGGGGGGTTGCGGGCAGTTATCGGGCATCTCTGATGCCACTTAAAGGCAGGCGCACTCTGGCTGCAGAAGGAAGGGAACACTTCTCAACACAGAAATAGCTGCAGCAATCACTGAGAGGGCACCAAGGTTCTCTGATGCTGCCTTGGAGGCCCTGGTCCAGGTGGTGGACAGGAGGAGGGAGATCCTGTTCCCCCCCAGGGGGGGGGGCAGAAAACCCTCCAGGCATTACTATTCACAACACTCCCCTCCCCTGCTTCCCTTCACCCTCCTACAATTACTGCACCACACTTCGCTACAACTCCTTCTCCTCGTGCTCACACACTCACCACTAATGCAACCCTCACTTTCCCACACTTCACATCTTACACACTTTATATTCCACCATGCGCGGCACATTCTCTACACACATCACAAGACTGTCACTAGCACACTTCCTTCTTTCTTCCAGGAGAAGGTTGCACACAACTCCAGACAGCAGGCTACCAGCGGAGGAGGCCAAGCCCACCTACACACCCTCTGACCCCCACAAAGTAAGCATGTTTCCCAAGACGGACAGGGGGAGAGTCATGGCCGTGGTGACTGTCATCGCTGGAGGAGACGCCCTGCAGGGTTTCTACACACCTTATCCTTTTTTTCCCCTTTATTCCCTCTTTCTTGCACTGTATACACATCATGACAAACTGCAGCTCCTTTCACCAGCCCCTAGTTTTTGCTCTCCTTTTACACTAAATGCTAACCCTTGCCCCTCTCTTTCATTTTAGGTACAGCAAATGTGGATGCCTCTCTGCCAGTGGAGGAAGAGGAGGCGAGCCTTCTTGATGATGCAACGTCACTCACAGTCATAAGCCCAGCTCAGATACTGGCACTACCCGTACTTTAGAGGCTAGGTTAGTGGAGGGGTCTTCACCTGGTGAATCACCGGGCAAAAGTGTGCAGGAACTAGGGCAGGGGAATAGGATGCCACAGGTGTCAGCTCGCCGAAGGGCAAGATGACGCACAAGCTATGCTGCAGAGGACTCAGCTGCTTTGGGGACCCAGCCTACCGATGTAGGCTGATGGGCATATATCAGGAAATGCTAGGTGCACTGGGAAGCTGGCCAGCGATGTATTGTGCACAATGCCGCAGAGTATGGAGAAGTCCAGCTCCAACTTGTGTCAAGGCTTCGCATAAAACGGACCAGGTGGTCAGTTCCATGAACACTACAGCGTCACCATGATGGAGCCTCTCCTGACAGTTCTCATAGTTGCCATATAAGCTCAGATGGCTGCCAAGTTGGCTTTGGAGGCCATTGTTGATAGGCGTTTCCAGAGTGTCACATCACTCCTGCACTCTGTTCTCAAGCAGCGCTGAAGGAGTGCTGAGGCACAATCCCAGGAGAGTGGCTTTGGCTCCCTGGGAGAGGCACCAGCTGTTATCTCTCAGGATGCCTCTCCGCCGCCACCCATTCCGTCTGTGCCCTGTTTAGTGCCATGCAGACTGCTCTGGCCCATGCATGATGCTGCAGTCTGTAGCCGGGCCCTCAAGGCCCAGAGCTGCTCGAGGTTGCCCACCACGACCATCTGAAGTGTCCTCAATGGAAGCTCAGCAGCCTTCACCTCCCAAGCTGTAGCCACTGGGCAAACACTGCATAGGAGCACCAGGAAAGGCAAACAAGCACACAAAATAGGCACTAAGCACAGCTACAAGGGTGATTCATAATTATTTCTGGTCACTGTTAGATACAGATGGAATTTAGTTGTTTGATAAATTTGTTTTTCGATCTGGATTTGGTGTTGGTGTTTATATTTGTAGTGAAGTAAGGATAAGACCCATAAGTCTGGACTGAAGGAAGGCAATGGGATGGTGGTAGTAAGGGTGGTGGTAAGGATTACGGGATGGGAGGGATTGTTCAGGTGAAGCGGTCTTCCATGAGCGGGTCTCTGAAAGCTCTGGCAGCTAGGGCCACTGGTGGTTGATGCCACCCCTGCTCTTCCTTGATGCTGCTCCTGCTCCTGCTCTTCCTCCTCCTCCTTCTCCTGCTCCTGCACTTCTTGCTGCCCATTTGCTGGTGAGGGCTGGTCCCTCATTATCGCAAAGTTGCGAAGCATGCAACAGACGACCACAAATCTGGATAGCCGCTCAGGGGTGAACTGCAAAGCTCCTCCGGAACGGTCCAGGCAGCGGAAGCGTTGCTTGAGCCCAACGATTGTCTGCTCAATGATTCTTTTCGTGGCAGCATGGCTCTTGTTGTAGGCTTGCTCTGCAGCTGTGCCCAGGTTCCTGACCGGTGTCATGAGCCATATCCGGAGGGGGTATTCCTTGTTGCCCAATAGTCAGTCTGTAACCTGATGGTCTGGTTGGAATAAAGACGGCGCAGAGGACTGGTGCAGGATGAAAGAATCATGTCTGCTGCCAGGATACACAGACCTGCATGATGTACTGCTTGTGGTCACAAACCAGCTTTATGTTGAAGGAGTGGAATTAATAAAGATGCCAGGTTGGTAATGCCAGCAGCACGCAAGGCAATGTGGGTGCAGTCTATGGCATCTTGCACCCTGAGGAAGCCTATCATGCCCTTTCTGTGGGGAATGAGATGCTCGTGTTCCTCCTAGTGTGGAGTCTCAGTGGACAGCGAACTGTGATACGTCACTGATATCACCTGCTGTAGCCTGAAAAGAGCCCGTGGCATAAAGTTAAGGGCCACGATGACCTTGACAACCACACGCAGTGCCGTCCATGCCCTGTTGCAAGGCTTGAGTTGTGGCTGCAGCAGGTGACATAGCTCAGTGACAGCCACCTTGTTGAAGCAAAGGCACCTCATACATTGTTCCTCAGTGAAGTTCATGTCGGAGAAGTGCTCCCTGAAGACCCGCTGTAGGTATGGCCTCCTGCGCAGTCCGCTCCTCCTCCTCCCTCTTGTCACAGCTGCTCTCTGCTGTCTTCCTTGCTGCTTCCCCTCGTCCTCCAGCCCTGAAGACAGTCCTACCAGACAACCCATGATTGCGGTCAAACTGTTTATAAGACAGCCTAAAACAATACAACACCAGCAAAACTTTCTCAACAGTAAAAATTAACTCTCCAGAGCCAGAAAACAGACCAAAAAGACACCCATTGAGGGCTAGAAATTCGTCTCCTCAGCGCCACACATTAGCACCATGAAATGGCACTAAAATGCCGGCCGCTGTTCAATCGTCAGCTGGTGGCGGGTCCCACAGTGGCCACCGTTTGCCTCCCTCCTTTTGCGCTGCCGGTAATTGGCAGTGCCCTGGAGAAAAAAATGGTGGCGTGGTGACGTCAATTGGCATGCAATGCCGATTAACGTCACAAATCCGAACTTCGACACTAGCGTTAAACTCAGCGCTGACAGTGGCGATGTCAGTACCTCTTAAAGGGACACACACATCATTCAGGTAAGTTTGGATTTAAGCTTTTGGACTGGTTTTTTTTGATTTTATGGAAGTAGTGGCTTGCTGCAATAGATGTTAAAAGTTTTTTAAGTGTGTAGGCAGTGCTGCTGGATGCTTGCAAGGCCTCGGTTGGTAAAGGAAGGCCTCTGAGATGACAGAAAATGCTACAAATACTCAACAGGTCAGGCAACATCCGTGGAGAGAGAAACAGAGTTCATGTCTCAGGTCAAGATACTGCCTGACCTGCTGAGTATTTCCAGCATTTTATGCTGGCATTTCAGATTTGCAGCATCCACTCACAGAGGGAAGACGAAGAAGCAGAAGAGGAAGAAGCAGAAGGAAGGATGCAACCCAGACAGCCCCTTTGTGGCCAGGATATCCGGGATAGAATCATCCGCCTGCGGTCCCAGTGACCACAATCCCAATTCCCCTTTCAACATTTGTCCCACACCTTACCTTCCCTCTGTTACTGACCATCACAGCGTCCTCTTGGCCATGAAGATGAAATAAAAGCCACCACAAATCAAACATTTCAATCCAACTTTATACATCTATCCATCCAATATGACATCAACTCATCACCCTTATGCATTCTCTTAGTGACTGTCTTGTGTGTGCTTTTGCCTATCCTACTGATGCCACGCAGTGGCTGCAGCATGGCTGGTGGAAGGCTGCTGACTTCTAGTGGGGGACACTGCAAATGGCCTTGCTGGTTGACCTTGAGGAGCTGGTGGCTGGAAGTGTCAAATCAATCTTCTTCTTCTTGTTCTTCTTCACTCTCCTCTCACTCTTCTTGGTCACTCACTAGCTGGGCAAGCTGCATTTCTTGGGTGTGTGAAATGAGGAAGGCACAAGGGTGGAGTTGTGGTGAGGGGAGGACAGGAAAGCAAGAGGTGCATGCCAGAAGGAGGATAACGTAGAATCTTACAGCACAGAGGGAGGACATCTGTTCTGTCGTGCCTGTGCCAGCTCTTTGAAAGAGCTGTCCAATTTAGTCCCATGCCCCAGCCTTTTCCCCATATCCCTACAAATTAGTCCTCTCCAAATACATGTCCTTTTGAAAGTTCCTATGGAATCTGATTCCACCACCCTTTCAGGTAATACGTTCCAGATCATAACAACCCTCTGTGTGAAATAATTTTTGGGCATAATTGGGCATGTGTCAGAAACAGCTAAATGCTGCTCAGCACTTTGGGAAGGACAACATCATTCTGTACCTGTGCTATCAAAAACCTTTTGGAGAATTCAGAGAGAGGAAGGGAAAAAATGTTTGGTATCTTCATTTGAGCTAAAAAAAATTACGGGAAACTTGGAAATAGGGTTAGGGTTGGTATTCTGGAAGGATGAGATCAAATTGGCTGAATGACCTTCTTCATCCAAACTTATCATGTGAATTCCTGCCTGTGCATGCATTGCTGTACACGGTTTGCAGATGTGCGCATCACCACTACTAAGACCACATCCTGTGCTCCCTTCTCCCCTCTCTCCATTCCAGCATTGCTGCTGACAGCAACAGTTACTGTAGTGTAACTGAGGCGTGCTACTGTCTTCATATGGGGGAGGCAGACAACCATCTGAGGAGGGCCCAGCTGTCTATTTGTGGGCCTTCCCCAGATACTAGGAGAAGGTCATTGATGAAAGACTGAGTATGCACAATATTTCTGGTTGCCAATGCTGTGGAATCTGCCTTCCTATGTAAATCAGGTGGATTCCACAGCACTGGGAGCTCCAGTGTATCAAAGAATCACATCCACTTGGAGCATTTCTGTAATAGGAAAAGGTTATAATGTTCTTACTATACAGCTGCCTTTGTATTATCATACTCAATGAGCCATCCAAATGTATGCAGACTGTGACAAAAATAAAGCACTTTTGCCTAGTTTTGGCTTGGTGACTGTCCCTTGGTGAGGTGAGGAGTCAAGCCACATTCAAACTAACACATACTGTGGGGTTGATTTTGACTTTGCCTGGCATTAACGGGATGGTAATGACCTCAAAATGGGGTCAGTAGCCTTACCGCCCCATTAACACTGGCGATGCGGCCAGCTCCATTTTAAAAAGGGGCCTACCATTGGGTGTCCAAAGCGCCTGCCTGTTTCAACATTTGGCCTCTTTTAATAAGGAAATCAGGGTCCTGTGACACAAATAGGACCCCAACTGGCATTTTAGGTCAGAGATGGTTCACGTGATGGAACCGAAGAGGCCCGACATGGGTAAGCGTTGAATGATTTTTGTGGGTCACACAAACAATCTGGGCCACTGCTGCCCCATTACCCACCCGACCCTCCCCCACCTCTGCAATTTACCTTGATGGAGGCCGCAGTGGCCCGATTTTAAGGCCTCAAACTGGCGAGCTGCACTGCGACAACTGTTCAGCGCCTTGCAGCTCGCCTGCCAGATTTAAATGAGGCCGGGGCCTCAAAATCATGGGGGCCTCTTCGACGCTGAAACGGGCGACCGATCAGTGCACTCTGCTGGTCGCACACCCAAATGTCAAACTAGACTGATGGGTTCAGTGATTTGTGTGATGGTCAGTTATTTTTGAATCCACTATCAGTGAGAATCTGCTTGAAAGAGTTAAGCCAAGCTAGTAGAGCTTCTGCATTTATAAGAAATGTAAAAGAAAATAATTATTGTTTAGATAAGTGTTAATTCTGAAGAATAGTAATTTAGTATAGGGATTGTGACTTTTCATTATTTTCCTTTTGAGGAGCTCGTTAGTATATCTTCCACTGTACATATATATGTGTTATATTACTGCAATTTATTCTTTTGTTCCTCCTTCTTTTTGTTTCTCTGAATTGTTTTTTGAACTATAAGTATATCTGGACAGTAGTGTAGCCTATACGAAGGGATCTAACAGTGGGATCGCCATTGTCCTCAACTGACAGGAGACATACTAGGCATTGTATATATTGCCCAGGAACCAATCTGCTACAGTTCTGGTTAATTCTTAGACCAGGTGTAACATTTTGAGATTTCTACCTATTTGGCCTGGAAATGATTTTGCTTTAATTTATAATATGATGGTTCTATGAAGTTAGATTCAGTTCACAAAGTTTTAACTCACAGAGACACACTAACTATTTGGGATGTTGATTAGGACCAATAGTTGGAGTAACAGATAAAGCAGGTATCAAAAATTGTGCCATATCAGTTTTGAGACAATGGTGGGTCATTACGCATATTCCAGAGCTATTCACACCATTAATGCAAGAATGGTTTTCCCTCATCGCACCCAGCAGGGTTTTAGCTAATCCAACAACAGAATTGCCTTAGCTCCCACATGAAGGAGGGATACATTCTCATCCAATAGGGTACAGGTGATTGGTGGTTAGGTGAGCCAATTATCAACACGGAGAGCTGAGAGAAGGGTCATAGGTTAGCCTTTGTACCTCTATTTCTCTCTCTTGGGCAGGTTTGAGTCTGAAATTTGGACACAGGCAGAGCAGTCTTGCTTTCTCTCCAGCCATTAAGTTGCTTTAAAATGCTGTAAGCCAAGACATAGACACATGTGGCCTGTAACAATAAGGTTAGTGCTCATTAGCACTGGGGCAGCTAACCTGTGAGTGAGTACAGCCTGTTACAGAGTGTCAGGGTCATGTATATTTTATTATTTTGATGTTATGAGGAGCAGTAGGAAATTGATTGAATCTCACTGGAAAGCTATCTTCTATTCATTCATATATTTCACGTAAAAATAAACCTATTTGTTGACTAGAGTGATTTTTAGTCGGCCTTCCAAAAAAGTACAATGTTTGTGCGGTGCGTGCAAGATTATAGTATTCATTACACACAAGTGGTCTTATTTTTACAATCCCCTGGTCATGCTATTGCTTAACTAGTAACGGTGCTCTCCAGATCGTAGGGGACATGAGATCCGCTTATGTAACTGAATGGTGGTGTTGAACCTGAGAAAATATCTAGTGTAGACACAAAATTTTGCAACACCAGAGTTATACTAATCCAGTCAATAGGGAATAAAGACACTGGTTTCAGTTTGCAGGAGACTAGTACAACATCTGCAAACTGTCAGCATACTTCTTGTACAAAGAACATGCCCAAACTGGGGGAACTAACACTGGAAAAGATGCTCCACTCCTCAGCAAGGACATCGTTCACCTTAATGAACATACATTTTCCCAACTCACCTCAAGCAGTATGGATAGATTTCAGAATTGATGACCAGTTTCACCTAATAATCCAGAGACGTGAGTTCAAATCTCACCACGGCAGCTGGGGAATTTAAATTCAGTTAATTAAATAAATCTGGAATAAAGAGCTAGTATCAGTAATGGTGACCATGAAACTATCGAATTTTCATACAAACCCATCTGGTTCACTAATGTCCTTTAGGGAAGGAAATCTGCCGTCCTTACCTGGTCTGGCCTATATGTGACCCCAGATCCACAGCAATGTGGTTGACTCTTAACTGCCCTCTGAAATGACCAAGCAAGCCACTCAGTTGTAACAAACCGCTACAAGAAACAATAATAAGAATAAAACCGGATGGAGCACCCGGCATTGACCTCAGCACCGGCTTCAGACACGACAACGGCACACCCAGCCCAGTCGACCCTGCAAAGTCCTCCTCACTAACATCTGGTGACTTGTGCCAAAATTGGGAGAGCTGTCCCACAGACTAGTCAAGCAACAGCCTGACATGGTCATACTCACAGAATCAGGACCTTTCAGCCAATATCCCAGACTCCTCCATCACCATCCCTGGGTATGTCCTGTCCCATCGGCAGGACAGACCCACCAGAGGTGGCAGCACAGTGGTATACAGTCAGGAGGGAATGGCCCAGGGAGTCCTCAATATTGACTCTGGACCCCATGATGTCTCATGGCATCAGGTCAAACATGGGCAAGGAAACCTCCTGCTAATTACCACCCTCCCTCAGCTGATGAATCAGTACTCCTCCATGTTGAACACTGCTTGGAAGAAGCACTGAGGGTAGCAAGGGCACAGAATGTACTCTGGGTGGGGAACTTCAATGTCCATCACCAAGAGTGGCTCGGTAGCACAACTACTGACCGAGCTGGCCGAGTCCTGAAAGACATAGCTGTCAGACTGGACCTGCAGCAGGTGGTGAGAGAACCAACACGAGGGGAAAACCTACTTGACCTTGTCCTCACCAATCTACCTGTCGCAGATGTATCTGTCCATGGAGTGACCACCGCACAGTCCTTGTGGAGATGAAGCCCCGTCTTCACACTGAGGACACCCTCCATCGTGTTGTGTGGCACTACCACCGTGCTAAATGGGATAGATTCAAAACAGATCTAGCAGCTCAAAACTGGGCATCCATGAGGTGCTGTGGGCCATCAGCAGCAGTAGGATTGTATTCCACCACAATCTGTAACCTCATGGCCCGGCATATCCCTCACACTACCATTAACATCAAGCCAGGCGACCAACCCTGGTTCAATGAGGAGTGTAGAAGAGCATGCCAGGAGCAGCACCAGGCGTACCTAAAAATGAGGTGCCAACCTGGGTAAGCTGCAACACTGGACTACATGCACGCTAAACAACGGAAGCAGCATGCTATGGACAGAGCTAAACGATCCCACAACCAACGGATCAGATCAAAGCTCTGCAGTCCTGGCACATCCAGTCGTAAATGGTGGTGGACCATTAAACAACTGATGGGAGGAGGAGGCTCCATGAATATCCCATCCTCAATGATGGCAGAGCCCAGCACGTGGGTGCAAAAGACAAGGCTGAACTGTTTGCAACTGTAAGACGTGCACATTTTTACTCCAGTCTAAGAGAACTTAGAGTTTGGACCCGTATTGGAACAGACAACTCAAGACAAAGATTTCAGGGTAACTATTCTTTACTTAAAATCAACAGCGATTACAAGCAAGTACAAGCATACATAGGTACTAACACCAGCGAGTGATCAGTTCGGCGGTGACGAGTAGGTTTTCTTCTCTGTGCGACCGATCAATTCGCCCGACTCACTACAGCAGCCCCTAGTGTCTTTCGACTGCACTTTTTACACACCTAAACTTAGCACACTGCCCAATGCGTATGTGTCCCAGACCACGTTAACAATGCCCAGTAGTTGTTTTTCTTTCTCCTCTCCTTATCTATTAGTCAGTAGGCCTCAAGGCCGGTTACGCCATTGTCTGAAGAAGTTCCTGTAACAATGGCTCGAAGGTTTGTTTTATAGAACTCTCAAGGCCCACTTCCTTATCTGTGATTTTTATGGAATTTGCCCAGTAACACGGTCCTCAGCCTCTCAAGGTATGCCGGTCCATTAAATCTGGTCAACTTTGAGTTTAGTCAAGTTGCTTTACAGCGATGATGTATTCGTACACAACCATCTTCAACCAGAAGTGCCGAGTGGATGATCCATCTCGGCCTCCTCCTGAGGTCCCCACCATCACAGAAGCCAGTCTTCAGCCAATTCGATTCACTCCACATGATATCAAGAAATGGCTAAGCGCACTGGATACAGCAAAGGCTATGGGCCCCGACAATATTCCGGCTATTGAGCTGAAGACTTGTGCTCCAGAACTAGCTGCGCCTCTAGCTAAGCTGTTCCATTACAGCTACAACACTGGCATCTATCTGACAATGTGCAAAACTGCCCAGGTATGTCCTGTCCACAAAAAGCAGGACAAATCTAATCTGGCCAATTACCGCCCCATCAGTCTACTCTCAATCATCAGCAAAGTGATGGAAGGTGTTGTCAATAGTGCTATCAAGCAGCACTTACTCACCAATAACCTGCTCACCGATGCTCAGTTTGGGTTCTGCCAGGACTACTTGACTCCTGACCTCAGTACAAGCCTTGGTCCAAACATGGACAAAAGAGCTGAATTCCAGAGGTGAGGTGAGAGTGACTGCCCTTGACATCAAGGCAGCATTTAACCGAGTGTGGCATCAAGGAGCCCTAGTAAAACTGAAGTCAATGGGAATCAAGGGAAAAACTCTCACTGGCTGGAGTCATACCTAGCACAAAGGAAGGTGGTTGTGGTTGTTGGAGGTCAATCATCACAGCCCCAGGACATTGCTGCAGGAGTTCCTCAGGGCAGTGTCCTAGGCCCAACCATCTTCAACTGCTTCATCAATGACCTTCCCTCCATCATAAGGTCAGAAGTGTGGATGTTCGCTGATGATTGCACAGTGTTCAGTTCCATTCACAACCCCTCAGATAATGAAGCAGTCCATGCCCGCATGCAACAAGACCTGGACGATATTCAGGCTTGGGCTGATAAGTGCCAAGTAACATTTGCGCCACACAAGTGCCAGGCAATGACTATCTCCAACAAGAGAGCGTCTAACCACCACCCCTTGACATTCAACGGCATTACCATCACCAAATCTCCCACCATCAACATCCTGGGGGGTCACCATTGACCAGAAACTTAACTGGACCAGCCACATAAATACTGTGACAACAAGAGCAGGTCAGAGGTTGGCTATTCTGCAGTGAGTGTCTCACCTCCTGACTCCCCAAATCCTTTCCACCATCTACAATGCACAAGGCAGGAGTGTGATGGAATACTCTCCACTTGCCTGGATGAGTGCAGCTCCAACAACACTCAAGAAGCTCGACACCATCCAGGACAAATCAGCCTGCTTAATTGGCACCCCATCCACCACCTTAAACATTTACTCCCTCCACCACCAGCGTACCGTGGCTGCAGTGTGTACCATCTACAAGATGCACTGCAGCAACTCGCCAAGGCTTCTTCGACAGCACCTCCCAAACCCACGACCTCTACCACCTAAAAGGACAAGGGAAGCAGGCGCATAGGAACACCACCACCTGCAAGTTCCCCTCCAAGTCACACACCATCCTGACTTGGAAATATATCACCGTTCCTTCATCGTCGCTGGGTCAAAATCCTGGAACTCCCTCCCTAACAGCACTGTGGGAGTACCTTCACTACACAGACTGCAGCGGTTCAAGAAGGCGACTCACCACCACCTTCTCAAGGGCAACTAGGGATGGGCAATAAATGCTGGTCTTGCCAGTGACGCCAACATCCCAGGAACTAATAAAAAAAAATATGGATACAAGTTGGGTTCAAATAATTCATAATGCATGGATACCCAAGAGTGATCACAAGGGAACAATCTAACTGAGGGGTTCATATAGATTCATAAATACGCAAATAACACTCAACTGAACTGGCAGCTGAAAGTGCAGCCTATTAGTTACAGTACAATTTATTATTTTTAATCGTATAGATTCATGGCCATGGTGGGCGATTTTGAGCAGCTCTGGGCCTTGGGGGCCCAGCTACAGACTGCAGCATCTCGCCGTGGGTGGGGGCAGTCTGGACCAGCTGGAAGTGTGGCACTAACAAGGGCACTGGCCGAGTGGGTGGCATGGGAGCAGACATGCTGTCATCCAAAGTGGACAGCAGGTGCCTCTCCCATGGAGCCAAGGCCACTCTCTTGAGACTGCACCACTGCACTCTGCCGAGCTCTGCCGAGAACAGAGTGCAGGAGTGATGTGACGCTCTTGAGCTCCTGTCAACAGTGGACCTCACGAGCGAGATGGCAGCCGTCTGAGCTTCTATGGAAGCAGGGTGAGCTGTCAGGAGAGGCTCCATCATCTGGGTGGATGCCACTGTCATGTTCATGGAGTTGACCACTTGGTCCATGTTGGGCAGAATGGTCTCCATGCTCTGCGTGAAGCCCCGATACAAGTTGGAGCTCCTCTATTCTCTGAATTATTGCAAGCAAGCTCTCTGGCAAGCTTCCTAGTGCACTTAGCATTTCCTGGTGTATGCCCATCAGCCTTCTTTGGTAGACCTATCCCCATGCCCTAGCTCCTGCACAATTGTGGCCTGTTATTCACCACGTGAAGACTTCTCCTCTAACCTACCCCCTAAATTATGCACGGTGCCAGTCTCTGAGCTGGTGCTTATTAAACTCATATCGAATGACGCTGAATCTTCAGGAAGGCTGGCCTCCTCTTTCTGAAGTGGCAGAGGACCATCAACATTTTCAACACCTGAAATGAAAGCGAGGGACAAGGGTTAGCTTTTAGTGTGAAGGGAGAGCAGAGAGAGATGAATAGCTGTAGTTTGTCCCGCAGAGCGTGTGGGATTTGATAGAAGTAGGAAGAGAAAAAGAGGATAAGGTGTGAAGAAACCCTGCGCGACGTCTCCTGTAGCGTTGTCACTCGCCACGGCCACAACTCTCCTGCCACCTGTCCATGATGGCCAGCATGTTTTTTCCAGAGGGGTTCGGCCTCCTCCGGTCGTTGCCTCCTGCCGCATGTTGTGCACACCCTTCTCCCGCAGGAATGGTTTGAGTAAGTGAGAGTTGAAGTAGAAGTGAGGGCAGAAGGAAAAGAAAGACTTGGATTTATATAGCGCCTTTCACAACCACCGGACATCTCAAAGCGCTTTATAGCCAATGAAGTACTTTTGGAGTGTAGTCACTGTTGTAATGTAGGAAACGCGGCAGCCAATTTGCGCACAGCAAGCTCCCACAAACAGCAGTATGATAATGACCAGATAATCTGTTTTTGTTATATTAATTGAGGGATAAATATTGACCAGGACTCTGGGGATAACTCCCCTGCTCTGTGTGAGTAGGAACAGAAGGAGGCATAGTGAAGTGTGGTGCAGTGATGGTAGAAGAGTGAAAAAAGTTAGGGAGGGGAGTGTTGTGAGTAGTGAGGCTGCAGGTGGTGCAGGTGTGAGGAGAGAATACTTGAGGTTAAAGATAAGATTCATACCTTGACAACTCTGTTGAGGTCATTGAACTTTTTTCTGCATCTCAACTATGTCCTGGGAGCTAAGCTTGTGATATTGACCTCCTGAGTGACCTCTTCTCACTGGCCGAGGAAGTGCTGTCTGGAAGGGTTTCTGCCCTACTCCTGTCAACAGCCTGGACCAGGGCTGCGTCCAAGAACCTGGGTGCCCGCTTTGTACCTCTTCCAGTCATTTTATTCCTTTGAATATGTTTCCTTGCTGCCTGCAGCTAGAGTGCACCTCCCATTTAAGAGGTGCTGGCAGCCTGTAAGTGGCCTCAGTCAAGCCCGATTTCCCAACCCCCCAAACAGGCACGCAGCCAATGAACAGCGTAGATAGTGCTGGCTGTACGCCTGACTCATGATAATCATCTGCCAGCACCAATTTCACGTGCTCCCTGCGAACATGTGTACGGGCACGTGTAGCACGCACCCCGACCCTGCACGACCGTTTTCAGGTGTGCTTGAATTTCTAGGCCTCGTAATATGCATCCGTGCAGAAAAACAGATTCTTGCCTTTTTCTGCTTTCATTTCTTTGCCAGCACGTCAGTGGTCAGTGACGGACGGAAAGCCCTTTCCTTTGAACCACACAATGAAGCTGCTCAGGGTAATATATCACACGATGCGGGCAATGCATCTTCTTCTGCTCAACTTGTTAGTAGTTTCATTCAAATCCAAGACAGAATGATATAACGGACCCGATTTCTTCAGCTTCAAGATAACTCCATGTACATCAGTATTTCTACAACGTTACGAGTTTGACTGACCGATTCATTCAGATTTGGCAATTGTCTGTTGCTTGTTGGTGAAGTCCTTCTTCCTTAGACCCTGATTTCTAACGTGTTGGTAGGAATGGTCTACATTAGACAGTATTTGCTGTAGCTCATACTGTGATATTAACTCCTTGCAGACTGTCTAATTTCTACAGTCTACTTCTGCCTAATTGCTACATTGTCAGATTGTTAAGAGACTGTCTATAAATGCTAATGCTTAAACCGATATAAACCAGTGACACAAGTAAGGGGATATCTATAAATTCTCATACTGTGTCATTATAGCCAGAAAGGATACTGAGATTTATATCACCGACAGTTTTACAATATCTACATATTATATTGCATTTCAGAATTAGCTATGCTGTTCAATATAATGTTGGCTGCATTCATCCAGGGCAACGGTCCATATTAAAAGTGACTTAATACCAACAATGTGTGGCAGAGATTCAGAATTCATGAACAGCCAAAAATAATCAAAAGTTAGGTCTACGAATAACTTTAAGTGTTGCTTTGCTAAGGAACTGGATGGTTTATGCTATACTGGATGTCCCTAGTAGTAAAGCCTTAAATTCCTCAGTACTTACATTTCTCGCCTGCACATAAATGAACTAAAAACTATTTCAGAGAAGAGTTGTACTTCCTATTCTCTGTATATTTGTTGACTGATCCGCCCTCAGAATTTCGTTCAGTTACCCACGGTACGACTGAAAGATGGTTTACTGTCTGAAGCTGAGCTTGTTGTTTTCCAGATACTGTGCGGTAAGGAGATCCCTCGCTGGGTGAACCGGCTGGCTTACTTCAGTTCCTGCATTCCATTCCTCCAGAGTTGCCTTCCCAAGGAATGGCTCACACCTGCAGCTCTCCAGAGCCACATCAGCAGCCAGGGCCTAAATAAGGACGATCAGAGTGACACAGGAGACGATGAGTCACCTTCCACCTCAGCCTCTGCGACCGCTTCAGGAACCACCAGGACCTGCAGACACACCAGAGTCTAACTATGTCTCTGAATTGTAACTTCTCTGACCCTTTTCCAGTTTTTCATATCTGTTTTTGTAGACTTCTGTGACAGCCTTTAAAGCACAGGCCTAGTACCGGGTGAAAACCGCTGTGGCGTTACGTCTTAAGTACAATATGATGGTCAGGTAAGACAACTGTGTGACCATCAAGAACTTAGCAACTAAGTGTCTGGGTTAACAAGAAGATGATGTTGGAACCTACCTCCCAGACATTGGTCCAGATCTTTTTTACAACACCTATTGTGCACGTTTCACCTTAACAACCAACCTTTCTCTTGTACTGAAATCTCAGTGAAAAAACTACTGTCAATCGCAATGTCTGCTAAATAAGAACATCTATACAGTGTTAACAATGATGTCAAAAGGGAAATATATTTGTAAAAAACAATCTAACTGGAAGCAAGACATTTCTCTACTGAGCTGAGGATTAACTTTGTATAGTCTTTTGCCAATTTTTGTTTAAAGATGGTACAGTATTTTTCAATCGCTTTGGCGACCTCCGTCTAGCGAACAGCAGGGGGGTGCTGTACTGGCACACGGACAGTACGTGGCGCTGTACTGGCACACGGACAGTAGGGGGCGCCGTAGTGGCACACAGACAGTAGGGGGCGCCGTAGTGGCACACGGACAGTAGGGGGCGCCGTAGTGGCACACAGACAGTAGGGGGCGCCGTAGTGGCACACGGACAGTAGGGGGCGCCGTAGTGGCACACAGACAGTAGGGGGCGCCGTAGTGGCACACGGACAGTAGGGGGCGCCGTACTAGCACACAGACAGTAGGGGCGCTGTACTGGCACATGGACAGTAGGGGCGCTGTACTGGCAGACAGACAGTAGGGGCGCTGTACTGGCACACAGACAGTAGGGGGCGCTGTACTGGCACACAGACAGTAGGGGGCGCTGTACTGGCACACAGACAGTAGGGGCGCTGTACTGGCACATGGACAGTAGGGGCGCTGTACTGGCAGACAGACAGTAGGGGCGCTGTACTGGCACACAGACAGTAGGGGCGCTGTACTGGCACACAGACAGTAGGGGCGCTGTACTGGCACACAGACAGTAGGGGGCGCTGTAGTGGCACATAGACAGTAGGGGCGCTGTAGTGGCACACAGACAGTAGGGGGCGCTGTAGTGGCACATAGACAGTAGGGGCGCTGTAGTGGCACACAGACAGTAGGGGGCGCCATAGTGGCACACAGACAGTAGGGGCACTGTACTGGCTCACAGACAGTAGGGGCGCTGTACTGGCACACAGACAGTAGGGGCGCCGTACTGGCACACAGACAGTAGGGGTGCTGTACTGGCACACAGACAGTAGGGGCGCTGTACTGGCACACAGACAGTAGGGGCGCTGTACTGGCACACAGACAGTAGGGGCGCTGTACTGGCACACAGACAGTAGGGGCGCTGTACTGGCACACAGACAGTAGGGGGCGCTGTACTAGCACACAGACAGTAGGGGCGCGGCTCACAGACAGTAGGGGGCGCTGTACTGGCACACAGACAGTAGGGGCACTGTACTGGCGCACAGACAGTAGGGAGCGCTGTAGTGGCACACAGACAGTAGGGGCGCTGTAGTGGCACACAGACAGTAGGGGCGCTGTACTGGCACACAGACAGTAGGGGGCGCTGTACTAGCACACAGACAGTAGGGGCGCGGCTCACAGACAGTAGGGGGCGCTGTACTGGCACACAGACAGTAGGGGCACTGTACTGGCGCACAGACAGTAGGGAGCGCTGTAGTGGCACACAGACAGTAGGGGCGCTGTAGTGGCACACAGACAGTAGGGGCGCTGTACTGGCACACAGACAGTCGGGGGCGCCGTACTGGCACACAGACAGTAGGGGGCGCTGTACTGGCACACAGACAGTAGGGGGCGCTGTAGTGGCTCACAGACAGTAGGGGCGCTGTACTGGCACACAGACAGTAGGGGGCGCTGTACTGGCACACAGACAGTAGGGGGCGCTGTACTGGCACACAGACAGTAGGGGGCGCCATAGTGGCACACAGACAGTAGGGGGTGCTGTACTGGCACACAGACAGTAGGGGGCGCTGTAGTGGCTCACAGACAGTAGGGGGCGCTGTAGTGGCACACAGACAGTAGGGGGCGCTGTACTGGCACACTCAGTAGGGGGCGCTGTGTTGAAATATTATTTCCTTTGTTTTACACTTTAGAACAAAATGTGTTAAATTAAAAGCCCTCAGCTCTGATGAAGACTAACACATACCATCCAATAGGAATGGTGTTTGTAATGACCTTGTGATTCATTTATTCCACAGTAATTCATTAACAATGGATAGGACAAGTGATTTGTCACAGTGAATTTCTACACCTGAATCTCTGCACTTATCTTGCGATTTGCTTCCTAAGTACAGCAATTTTACATTAAACATCCTGAAGACAGAGAAAACGTTGGCTCCTTCGCGGTAATAAATTACATGCCTCAGCAAATCACTTGCCCCAAAGAAGGATGAATCTCTCAAATATTTGAGCTTTGTAAATGCCACACCCACATTATCACCTCTGCAACAAACACAACTTTCAGTGTAATTGTACCTCAGTAACCCAGGTTTACGCGACAGAAGTGCTGCAGACTGACGCAGTGTCCCAACATCCGCTGTCCACCTTAAATATAAACAATCTCACATTCCAGAAACGCAGGGCATCGTCGCCCCAGGACAATGTGGGTCTACGATAGGGTCGCCAACCCTCCAGGAATTTAAGATTAATCTACTGAGCACTGTTGTGAGAAAACCAGGTGAAAATTCATAGGGGCATTAAAAATATGTGTTTTTTCATTTTCTTTGAACACTTTTGTTTATTAGTGATAGAAATGATTGGAAAAGGGAAAAATGGCTGTTTGATTATTCAGTGCCGTCAGAAGTGGGAGGTCATGTGATAAAACCTCCAGGAATACGTCCAACCAGAATTGACAACCCTAGTCTACGATCCTGCTGGTTTCTGTATTGTAAATGCAAAGAGTTAGTCCTGAGTGTTTGCTCTCAAGGCCTTTGTATTAACATGGAGCAGGGAGCCTGTCTGTATAGTCCTAGTGTGCTCGGCTCCCCCACTCCATGTGTAAAAGCAGGACACGCTTATAGTCTATAATTCTGCCGGTCTCTCTGAATGTAAACGTGCGGAGCCAGTCCTGAGTGCTTTCTTCCTGGCTCTCGGTACACACAGAGGAACCAGTTTACCTCCAGTTTAACAGCTCAGCTCCCCATTTCCAAATGTAAGATCAAGACATTCATGTGTGGCACCAACTCCCTTGAAACAAGATGATATTCAACAACAACAACAACTTCTTGTATTTATATAGCGCCTTTAACATAGTAAAACGTCCAAGGCGCTGCACAGGAGTATTTTAAAACAAAAAATTTGACACCGATCCACATAAAGATAAATTAGGGCAGGTGACCAAAAGCTTGGTCAAAGAGGTAGGTTTTAAGGAGTGTCTTAAAGGAGGAAAGAGAGGTAGAGAGGCGGAGAGGTTTAGGCAGGGAATTCCAGAGCTTAGGGCCTAGGCAACAGAAGGCACGGCCACCAAACGTTGAGCGATTATAATCAGGGATCCTCAAGAGGGCAGAATTAGAGGAGCGCAGATATCTCGGGGGTGGGGGGTTGTGGGGCTGAAGGAGATTACAGAGATAGGAAGTGGCGAGGCCATGGAGGGATTTGAAAACAAGGATGGGAATTTTGAAATCGAGGCGCTACTTAACCGGGAACCAATGTAGGTCAGCAAGCACAGGGGTGATGGGCGAATGGGACTTGGTGTGAGTTAGGACACGGGTAGCCGAGTTTTGGATGACCTCAAGTTTACGTAGGGTGGAATGTGGGAGGCCAGCCAGGAGTGCGTTGGAATAGGCAAGTCTAGAGATAACAAAGACATGGATGAGGGTTTCAGCAGCGGATGAGCTGAGGCATGGGCGGAGACGGGCGATGTTACGGAGGTGGAAGTAGGCGGTCTTTGTTATGCTGCGGATATGTGGTTGGAAGCTCATTTCAGGGTCAAATATGTCACCAAGGTTGCGAACAGTGTTCAGCCTCAGGCAGATGTTAGGGAGAGGGATGGAGTCAGTGGCTAGGGAACGGAGTTTGTGGAAGGGACCGAAAACAGTGGTTTCGGTTTTCCCAATATTTAATTGGAGAAAATTTTTGCTCATCCAGAACTGTATGTCAGACAAGCAGTCTGACAACTTAGACACCATGGAGGGGTCGAGAGAAGAGGTAGTGAGTTAGAGCTGGGTGTCGTCAGCGTATATGTGGAAACTGACGCTGTGTTTTCGGATGATGTCGCCAGGGGGCAACATGTAATTGGCACGCAGTGATTATGTCACAATCCTTAGTCAGGGAGGGTGCCATTGCACATCAGTGACATGGAGTTAGATTTTTAACTTGCTGCCTGGGCAAAGAACTGGCATGGCGGATTGGACGGCCATTATAGAATCATAGAATCATAGAAATTTACAGCACAGAAGGAGGCCATTCGGCCCATCGTGTCTGTGCCGGTTGAAAAAGAGCTATCCAGCCTATCCCACACTCCAGCTCTTGGCCGTAGCCTTGTAGGTTACAGCACTTCAAGTGCACATCGAAGTACTTTTTAAACGTGATGAGAGTCTCTGCCTCAGAAACCACCTGATGCTCATTACCATTTAAATCAGTTGGGAATGAAAATCCAACAATTTCTTAACGAGCAGCCAATCCGCAAGAACCCAGTGTTACACCCGGGCTGCCAGTTGAGAATCTGTCCCATGGGATCCACTGGCCAACTTTGGCAGCTGTGATGGCCTCTCGCTGGAAAATTGTAAATGGTGGCCAAATATGGAATAAAATCACCCCTACCAATTCCACAGTGCATGTAAAAAAAAACCCGAATGAATAATCAATCCAGGGTTCAAGTTATAAAGGTTCATTGTTGTGGTTTATGACGTTACCTCAGCCCCTGGGTTAGATTACTGGTAAGTAATCACTCTGTGATATCCCTTGCTTCCTTTGCCATTTCCAACTAGGTAAAGCAGCTGGTGAGGAAAGCTGGATGTTTAACAGCACCTGCCTGTTATTGGTATCTGTGCAGTTTTCATTGTGGTGCGGCTGGATGGGATTATAATGCCCACGCTACCACTGTGGGGTAAGGGACTGGCATTTTACAACCCTTCTAGCTCTATGCACCCATGCAGCCACACGCTAACCCGTGTGTTCTAGGGTGGAAGTTGCCAGAGGTAGTGCCGGCCCACAGCTTGCCAGAGACGACAATGGGAAACAGCCACTTAGAGGTTATCTCACTGCAGTGCCATTGTCAGAATGGCAGCATAGTGAGAAATCACTACCACATTGGCACCAGAGGTGTGTAATAAAAGTAGCCTTGCATACATTGGTGTGACAGGAGGACGTTATCTTCCTGTAGAATCTGCTGTATAAGCTGCATCTTGCCATATATGTTATGGCCTGTGATACGGAGAACGAAAAAAATCTATTTCCACCCAAAATTCCATATTGTTTTCTTATCAAAAATCTGGTCTGGGAGGCGTGTGCATCACATCCGTGCAATCAGCAGGCGCACTGCGTACTATATGTACCGTGCTGAGGTCAATTATGTGATGTGTGTGCCTCAGCAGGAGAATGAGTGCTGTACAGTTCGGGCCTGAATCATCTGTCGGCATTGATGTGGGGACGATATTCTTTATCTGACAGCAAGTGTCAGCCTTTCATTCCTAGTTGGGTGCACAGCAAGTTACAGTAGTGCACTGATACAGTTACCGAGGGTCATCGATCAAGGGCTGATCCAGGTCAGACGCCAAGACGTTAGTGACTAAAAGCGAGATCACAAACACCTCCCTGTATATAAATAGCCAACAATTTTGAATGTGTTGCCATTATAGTGGCAGATAAGTGGCTGGAGCCACAATAAACATAGGTTCCTCAATTTTACTTTGAATTAAAAAAGGACTATCTAAGGATTGAGTGAGAGTTTGATGGTGAGTCCCATCCATTAACTGTATAAATAAATGTGGCCTGTCCATTCGCTTTTCTGTCCCTTGCTTGCCTTCTTGAGTTTTAGTGATGTTCGAAATAAAAACTGTTTTTACTAATTGATTTTCCGCATTTAAACCCCAGGTTTTTGTCGTCCAATTTTTTTCCATTGATTTTCTCATATTTGTTTTTACACTAACAATAAAACCTGAAAAAATGGGTCTTTAAATTGGCAATAAAAATTGATTTTAAAGATCCTTATAAAAGGGCAATGGTAAAACTGGATAATGATTTATACACTAGATACAATCTCTGCAAGTTAGTGCTGAGAGTGAGATTCCCTCTATAAAGGAGCACTGTCTTCATGAAAAAGTATTTAAGATAATTGGCAGAAGAACCAGTGGGGAGATGGAGTTTTTCTTTACGCAGCGACTTGTTATGATCCGGAATCCACTGCACGCGAGGGTGATGGAAGCAGATTCAGTATTAACTTTCAAAAGGAAATTGGATAAATACTTGAAAAGGAAGAAAATTGGAGGGCTATGGGGAAAGAGCAGGGGGGTGGGACTAATTGGAGAGCTCTTTCAGAGAGCCGGCACAGGTATTCTGTGCTTTAAGATTCACTTGCCAATTTTTTTAATTCTGTTTTGTTTTCAAAGATGCAATTCAGTGAAGCAAAATGCTTCAAAAACATATCGTGCCACTTTTTGCGAAGCACCAACAGAAAAAAAAGATCTGCCAAACAATTGATTTCCCTGCAGGCAGTGACCCTTTCAGCAGTTTAGCTGCAGCAGATCGTATGCTGAGATAGTAACTCGAACCCGAGAGCTGCCCCTGAGCAAATCCCTCCTTTCTGTTTCTGTTTTGGAAAGAAATCGCATTCATGGGTTTTCTTTAAATGTTGTTTTGAATTTTGAAAATGATTCATTTACACTTGACTTGCGTAATAGTACATTACTGGGGAAGAGTAACAGGGAAGGTATTGCCACAGCAGAGCTAAGAGGATGGGGCACGATTCACAGGAGGGTTCTGGGGGGAGGGGGGGGGGGAGCAGGCGGAGGCTGGTGGGGATGGAGAGCTGGATGATGTGCAGTCGGTTAGACATTTGTTTTATCTCTGGGATCAGACTTCATGTCCATCTCACACTGAATGAAAGTCTCTTGTAAGGGTCCTGTGACTCAACCCTATTCCGGGACTTGGGCCCACTGCACTAAATGCACTGCAGGCTCACTCAGAAATGCCACAGGATGGCTGGCTGGCGTAGAAAATGGATAAATGTAACAGTGGTGTGCAGTATAGGATGTTCTTCTGAAGCTGGGATTAAGGCATATTGATGGAGCAATGTTAAAGAAGCTCTAGTCTGCAGCTAAGGATGCTAGACCTGACCTGCAAGGCATTGCTGCTGCCACTAGGTACCCAATATGAGAACATGTTCCATTTTGCAACACTAAAACATGAAAGTGAAAGACAAAGTGGTGATTGATGTGCAATGATATACAATAATATGTGAATTCCTGATATCGTGAGGGCAACAGCTTTCCTCAGCTAGTTGAGTTCCAAAACAAACCAAAGACAAACTGTATTTGGAACTCATTTTTAAATGGGGCTTACTTATGCATAAGGTAGAGTTGCTCAAGGAAGCGAAGAAATCCAGCTGGACTTTAGCACGCTGTGAGAACGTTGGCTCTTACTGCAAATTTCAAGTTTGCCACTGATTTGGCCAAAGTGATCCACTTTAGCTATTGTAAAAGTCTGGATGCTCAGTCACGCCCCTATTTTTATGGTTTCAATTTTTATTAACCATTCAAAGTTGCTGCAGGGATGGTCGTAGCACCTCTCTTGCACTACTACACGAGATACAAGAAAGAAAGATTTGCATTTATATAGTGCCTTTCATGACCTCAGGACATATCAAAGCACTTTGCTTAGAAGTATAGTCACTATTGCAATGTAGGAAAAGTGGCAGCCAATTTGTGCATAACAAGATCCCACAAACAGCAATGTGATAATGACCAGATAATTGGTCTTTTTAGAGTTGATTGAGGGATAAATATTGGCCAGGAGACCGTGGATAACTCCCCTGTTCTTCTTCGAAATAGTGCCATGGGATCTTTTACCTGAGAGAGCAGACTTGATTTAATGTCTCATCCAAAAGACAGCACCTCCAACAGTGCAGCAGTCCCTCAGTATTGCACTGGATTTAGCCTAGATTTTGTGCTCAAGTCCCTGAAGTGGGACTTGAACCCAAAATCTTCTGACTCAGAGACGTGGGTGTTATCAACTGAGCCACAGTGGGATTGTAATCAGAATCTGTCATAATGAAAGAATTTGTAATCAGAGCATGTTAAACTGCAAAGATTGCAATCAGATTCTGTTATAATGAAGTGATTATAATTAGAGTCTATCATAATGAAAGGGTCATAATCAGAATCTGTTACAATGACTGTCCACTATACTCATATCTATTTCATCAACTAATGTAACCAATGGCTTAACTAGATGAGCACTCTGTGAGCTATGCCTTAGGAAGTGTTATAACAAAGGAAATATATAAACACCTTATGAGTAACAATATCATAGTTTGTACAGGAATCAATAAATGCTTTCCTTGGGGCAGCCTGGTTCAGGTGCCAACCCATTGTGACAGTGAGTTGCTGCTGTCAAAATGTTCCGCCCATTCCAGCAGTCATCTGCTTTTACCTTTCTGGTTTTCCTCCCATCACACTCCCCACCTATATTTTCTTTCTCTGGCTTGCAGCCGTCGGCATGGAAGGCAGAAATTTTGCTCTTTGGTTGAGCTTTGAGGAGATGTGTGAACATACCTTTGCTCCTTCTCTTCTGCCACATTTCCCTTACCGCCACAGTGATCAGTAAATTCACGCTCATAGAAAAGTCCCAGCCCAATCTGTTGTATTCTGATTTCCTAGTCAGTGTGTCAGTGTGTCCAGTGCGCTAGTGTTGGATCTTCTGATCCATCCTGCCAGCTATTTTGGTTGGATGCACCGAAACCCTCATTGCCGCCTGGGGACCATTTGTGGCCCACCTCCCATCACCTCGAGCCCTTGACATACTTTAAAAAAAAAGTTATTCTAGGGATGTGGACATCACTGGCAAAGCTGGCATTTATTGTCCATCACTAGTTGCCCTTGAAAAGGCAGTGGTGGGCCTTCTTCTTGAATCACCTCAGTCCATGTGGTGAAAGCGCTCCCACAGTGCTGTTAGATAGGGATTTCCAGGATTTTGACCCAGCAATGATGAAGCAACAACGATATAGAATCATAGATTCATAGAAATTTATGGCAGAGAAGGAGGCCATTCAGCCCGTCGTGTCTGTGCCAGCCGAAAAAGAACTATCCAGCCTAATCCCACTTTCCATCTCTTGGTCCGTAGCCTTGCAGGTTACTGCACTTCAAGTGCATATCCAGTACTTTTTTAAGGTTTTCTGCCTCTACCACCCTTTCAGGCATTGAGTTCCAGACAACCACCATCCTCTGAGTGAAAAAAGTTCTCCTCAACTCCCCTCTAATCCTTCTGTCAATTATTTTAAATCTATGCCCCCTGGTTACTGATCTCTCTGCTAAGGGAAATAAGTCCTTCCTATCCACTCTATCTAGGCCCCTCATAATTTTATACACCTCAATTAAGTCTCCCCTCAGCCTCCTTTGTTCCATAGAAAACAACCTCAGCCTATCCAATCTTTCCTCATAGCTAACATTTTCCAGTCCCGGCAACATCCTCGTAAATCTCCTCTGTACCCTCTCTAGTGCAATCACATCCTTCCTGTAATGTGGTGACCAGAATTGTACACAGTACTCTAGCTGTGGCCTAACCAGTGTTTTATACAGTTCAAGCATAACCTCCCTGCTCTTATATTCTCTGCCTCGGCTAATAAAGGAAAGAACCCTGTATATCTTATTAACCACCTTATTTACTTGTCCTGCTACCTTCAGGGATCTGTGGACATGCACTCCAAGGTCTCTCTGTTCCTCTACACTTCTCAGTATCCTACCATTTATTGTGTATTCCCTTGCCTTGTTAATCCTCCCCAAATGCATTACCTCACACTTATCCGGATTGAATTCCATCTGCCACCTGATCAGTCTATCGTTATTTTCCTGCAGTCTGCAGGTTTCTTCCTCACTATCAACCACACGGCCAATTTTTGTATCATCTGCAAACTTCTTAATCATGCTCCCTACATTGAAGTCTAAATCATTAATATATACCACAAATATCAAGGGACCTAGTACTGAGCCCTGCGGAACCCCACTGGAAACAGCCTTCCAGTCACAAAAACACCTGTTGACCATTACCCTTTGCTTCCTGCCACTGAGCCAATTTTGGATCCAACTTGCCACTTTCCCTTGGATCCCATGGGCTTTTACTTTTCTGACCAGTCTGCCATGTGGGACCTTGTCAAAAGCCTTGCTAAAATCCATGTAGACTTCATTAAACGTGCATTACCCTCACTGACCCTCCTTGTTACCTCCTCAAAAAATTCAGTCAAGTTAGTCAGACACGACCTTCCCTTAACAAATCCATGCTGAATGTCCTTGACTAATCCGTGCCTTTCTAAATGACGATTAATACTATCCCTCAGAATTTTTTTCAATAATTTGCCCACCACTGAGGTTAGGCTGACTGGCCTGTAATTATTCGGTCTATCCCTTTCTCCTTTTTTAAACAATGGTACAACATTAGCAGTCCTCCAGTCCTTCAGCACCACACCTGTAGCCAGAGAGGATTGAAAAATGATGGTCAGAGCCTCCGCTATTTCCTCCCTTGCTTCCCTTAACAGCCTGGGATACATTTCATCCGAACCTGGGGATTTATCCACTTTCAAAGATGCTAAACCCCTTAATACTTCCTCTCTCACTATGTTTATCTCATCCAATATTTCACACTCCTCCTCCTTAACTACAATGTCTGCACTGTCCCTCTCTTTTGTGAAGACAGACGCAAAGTATTCATTAAGAACCATACCCACGTCTTCCGCCTCCACACACAGGTTACCTTTTTAGCCTCTTTTCTTAGTTATCCTCTTGCTCTTTATGTATTTATAAAACTTCTTTGGGTTTTCCTTGATGTTACTTGCCAATATTTTTTCATGCCCTCTCTTTGCTTTCCTAATATATGTCCAAGTTGGGATGTTGTGTGACTTGGAAGGAGAAGTGGAGGTGCTACCCTTGTCCTTCTAGGTGATAGAGGTTGTGTGTTTTGGAGGTGCTGCCAAAGAAGCCTTGACAGGTTGCTGCAGTGCATCCTGTAGATAGTACACACTGCAGCTACGGTACACACAATAGAGGAAATGGATATTTAAGGTGGTGTATAGTGTGCCGATTAAGCAGACTGCTTTGTCCTGGATGGTGTTGTTGCAGCTGCACCCATCCAGGCAAGTGGAAAGTATTCCATCACAATCCTGACTTGTGCCTTGTAGGTGGTGGAGAGGCTTTGGGTAGTCTGGAGGTGAGCAACTCGCCACAGAATACCCAGCCTCTGACCTGAGCCTAATAGCCACAGCATTAATGTGGCTGGTTCAGTTGAGTTTCTTGTCAATGGTGACCCCCCAGGATAGTGATGGTGGGGCACTTGGTGATGGTAATGTCATTGAATGTCAAGGGGTGGTGGTTAGATGCTCTCTTTTTGGAGATAGTCATTGCCTGGCACTTGTGTGGCGCGAATGTTCATTGTCATTTATCAGCCCAAGCCTGGATGTTGTCCAAATCGTGCTGCAAGCAGGCATGGACTGCTTCATTATCTGAGGAGTTGTGAATGGAACTGAACATTGTGCAATCATCAGCGAACATCCACACTTCTGTCCTTAAGATGGAGGGAAGGTCATTGATGAAGCAGATGAAGATGGTTGGGCCTAGGACACTGCCCTGAGGAACTCCTGCAGCGATGTCCTGGGGCTGAGATGATTGACCTCCAAGAATCACAACCATCTTCCTTTGTGCTAGATATGACTCCAGCCAGTGAAGAGTTTTCTCTCGATTTCCATTGCCATCAGTTTGACTAGGGCTCCTTTGTGCCACATTCAGTCAAATGCTGCCTCGATGTCAAGGGCAATCACTCTCACCTCACCTCTGGAATTCTGCTCTTTTGTCCATGTTTGGACCAAGGCTGTAATGAGGTCTGGAGCCGAGTGGTCCTGGCGAAACCCAAACTGAGCATCGGTGAACAGATTATTAGTAAGTGCCGCTTAATAGCACTGTTGATGACTCCTTCCATCATTTTGCTAATGATTGTGAGTAGGCTTATAGGATGGTAATTGGCTGGGTTGGATTTGTTCTGCTTTTTGTGAACAGAACATACCTGGGCAATTTTCCACATAGTCGGGTTGATTTCAGTGTTGTAGCCGTACTGGATCAGCTTGGCTAGAGGCACGACCAGTTCTGGAGCACAAGTCTTCAGCACTTCATGAAGGGATATTTACTAGTCCTAGCCCCTTTAGGGCTACCCCGGATCAGGCGTATTTCTGAGACGTTCACTTTCAACTAAAGTTTGAGGTAGCCGAATCCTAAAGACGCTTAATTGGGTCTAAAGGTCCAGACTATCTCTCCCTAAAGGAAAGGAACAACCCGAGAATGTTACCGTCCTCCAGATAGCACTTTTAATAAGTTTAGCTAGACTGTAACATCCCGGATATTATGAGGGCCCGGAAAACTCCCTCAGAATTCTGCAACTCCTCACCAAAGAGTGTACAGAGATTGAGTTTGTGAGTTTTTGATACAGAAGTCTTATGTGAGACAATTCTAAAAATATATAGATTTATTAAAGAACCGACATGCAATTTAGAGTTGGTGAATCATGTCAATCGCAACATTAACAATTCTAAAAAGAGAAAACGTACTATATTTTTAACAGAGAATCTTTCTTTTAAATTGTAACTTCGCTACAGTATTACAGTTCTTAAAGTTCTCTATACAGGATATCCATCAATATCAAATACCTTTGATCCCCAAGGTACAAAGAGTGGTAGACTACAGAGTCGCCTCTGAAGCCGAGAATCACTTTGCCCGATTAAAGCGAGTCTACTATTTCATTTGAGAGTTCAATATTTATACCCTTTTCCAGTGGTATCTCCTTTAAGGTTTTCTGCTGATGCAAGTTAATTATCCTTAGTCATTTTTCTGCCGATCTCTGCAATTCTTACTGCCACATCAACTGGTAGCATTACAGAATCTTGTCTCATCTCCAGGTGTTCTGAGTTTACCATATAAAAATGGTGTGACGGCAGGTGTTCCTTACTTTATGTCATCTTTACGAGGGCAGATGTTCCTTATCTTATGTGCTATCTTTACGAAGTTTAAATTAGAACACCTTATCCAGGGTGAACCATTGTTTTGTTCCCAAAAGGTCAGCTTGTTGGAGTTCTTCACCTTCTGTTTCAATAAGGTTATTTATTCAGGGTCAACAACTGTCTTATCTCAATAGCCAGAATGCTTTCATAGCTATTTCATAGTTAGGTTTCTAAATTTCCAAACCCAGTTTATCATGTTTTAATAAGGCCAGAACTCCTTCATAAGATAGTGTATTTTTCTGAATAGGTTATATGGCTTATTCCTTCATATCCCCCTCTTGACCAAAAAATGAGCTTTAGCATCCAGGGCAGAGTTTGGTCAATGTTTCAAATAAGGTTACAATAGCACATTAATTTCACGAGATTCACAAGAGCCCAATCATGTGCTACATTAAAATTCCTTTAAGTCATCCCAGTACAATGTTTTGCCTTATTTTAAATTGAACAGAAAGTAAAAGAATGATAGGTACATTGTCATGCAATTAGCGAAACAACATGTAATTAGAATGTCCAATTGACAGATGTACGTTCCGTAGAGGTGAGTTATTCATACGAGTCAAGTAGACGTCATTTGGAGCTGGCTGAAGCTTGACACGCTGTTCCATTGATCCAGCGTGAGGACAGATTCTTGTTTTCGTAAAGGCCTTGCCAGAAGCTCAGTTGATTCCTTCTCCATCTGCAATGTTTCCCTCCTTCGTTAAAGTAACTCATTGATCTTTACTTGTTTTGGTTGTGGCTGTTTGCGAATCCAATTCCTGAGGCGTTGCCAAGCATCGTGTGGAGGAGTCGGCGACACTGTCTGGCTGACCATCATCAGTAGTTCGATCGCATCCATTTCCTGTGTCGTGCTCCAAGCTGGGTCTTGAAAGATAGTGTACGACTGCACCTTGTATTGTTCCTCCATTCCGGTATCCTGCAGGACATCTTTTGAGATTGTCTATGGAGACAGTTTTAAGAATATGTTTGCCATTCGGCTGATTAATATGTATTTTAACAGTTCTTTCATTAATAACGGAACGTATTTGAACAGGTTTTTTCCACTTAGATCTTAAACCAGGTTTTTGCTCAAACTTCTTTTCCTGTACCCATTCTCCTGCTAGGGGTTGCCATGCTTTGTTTGTCAATTTTTTCTGCCTATTTGTCTCCCTTATCCGCTGATCAATTTGATATATCTCCTCTGTTACTTCTTTTCTTAAATCTAACTGTCGCTGTCGGGTCAAGGAATCAGAGAGTGTAGAGGCAATTAAAGAACCATGGGTAAGCGGTGTATGCATCTCAACCCCATACATTAGATAATATGGAGTTTTAGGGGACACTGTCCCTGATGCAGATGCGGGCACATTATTAAGTGATAGCTGCACCTCCGGAATGACGGTGGTCCACTTATTTCCCCTGATTCTCAACAGTTTGACCAAGAGCTTTTTTACTTACTGGTTTTTATGTTCCACCAGCCCCGCTGATTGCGGATGACGTGGCGTGCTGTGCTGTAACCCAATCCCCCTTTGTTCGCAGTAGTCTTTGAAGACCTTGGAGACAAAGGCTCCGCCTTGATCGGAGTGTAAGATTTTGGGTGCATCAGCTACAGTAATTATGTCAGTAATAGCATTGGCGAGTACGTTTTCCAAAACAGTTTTTGTGGGGACCAGCCAGCAGAAGGAAATGCATCCATCTACACAAACGAGAACATGTCTGTATCCCAAAGACAGGGGAAGTGGTCCAATGAAGTCAATAAAGAATTTTCCCATTGGTTCATCAGCTTTCACAGGAGCCAAAGGTGGTGGCTTAATTAGTGATGACTTATTGGTTAAATTGCATGGCTCACAATTTGCCACGTATGGTTTACAGGCCTTAAGAATGCCTGGCCACCAATATAAGGGAGTCAATTTGCAGAATGTTGTTCTGGCACCACAATGTGCTTGACCTATGCCCTCGTGAGCTTCTTTTACAAGCTGTTCTCGTTTGTGTCTCAGGGGTACCTCTCGGTTTCCCTTGGGCAACTTAACTAGCACAATACCAGTAGGGGTTTCCGAGTAAAAGTACTTTGATGGATATCCTGGTGGATTCTCTTTTATTGGGTCTAATAGCTGAATCAGTTCCCCAGCCTGATTAGCTGCCCGTTCTGCCCTAGTGATAACACTAATATTGGCAGGCCCTCTCGAGGAGGTGTCATGCAGACCAAACGTTTCGCTTGTTCGTCTGCAAGACTGTTGCCTTTTGAGTGTACTGTCCCAGTGGTATGCCCGTTTACATGAATCACCTGACAATTCTGTTTCTCCGTCCTCGAACAGAGAATGTCTTCCCACAATGACTTATGTTTTATGGGTTTACCCTTATGATTGGTAAAGTTTGTTTGTTCCCAGAAAACTAGATCTTGGTTATATCCTCTTTTACAATAGTCACTATCTGTACAGAATAATGTGGGTTTAATAGGGTCTGCCTTTTCGAAAGCATACCGTAGTGCTGCGGCTTCAGCATATTGCGCTGTCTTATGGCCAAGGGGTATGGACAGTAATTCTTCTGGATAAAAAGAATAGGAATCTCGAAAAGTCCCGACTACTATCCCCAGCCCAGCCGAGGATTGTTGGGATGTCCCTTTTTTAATCATCATTGACGATCCGCCACAGTAAATGACTTGATGGTAGCAATCGTTTGAATTTCCTAATAAAAAGACTTGGCCAATTCCGACAGGGTTTGCCATTTCGTCAGGACCTAACCTCGGTTAGGATTTAATATGATCTTTATAAGAAATTTCTAGACTTCAATGGTATATTGAGAGAGTTCTGATTTAAGTTCTACAAGGCCTGACCAGGGACTTGTCGTCTCTAGAGACTTAAATCTGGGTCTTAGTACCACTTTCAGTAAAACACTCCTTCTATACTTAACAATCTACAAGATGGATATAGATATAAATATAAGTATAGGGTTCTGTATCAACTCATTCATAAGATAGTGTATTTTTCTGAATAGGTTATATGGCTTATTCCTTCACATACATAGAGTGTTCAGTGCACTCAGCCGCTTCTTGATATCGCGTAATGTGAATTGGCTGAAGACTGGTATCTGTGATGGTGGGAACCTCAGGAGGAGGCTGAGAAGGATCATCCACAGCAGCACTTCTGACTGAAGCTGGCTGCAAATGCTTCAGCCTTGTCTTTTGCACTTACATGCTGGGCTCAGCCATCATCAAGGATGGGGGGGGTCATAGAGCCTCCTCCCCCTGTTAGTTGCTTAATTGTCCATCACCATTCATGGCTGGATGTGACAGGACTTTGGCAGCTTTGAACTGATCTGTTGGTTGTGTGGATCTCAATGCCTCAACATCATCAGTGTGAACTGCCTGTGTCTCTGAGATCTCCCATGCTAATGCCACTGATATTGCATGCTGCGTAACTCTGGCTTCATGATAGTGCATAACTGGTTGTGACAATTTGCAAGTGTAGCGAAACCACTTTGAAATGTGACTGTGGCCCGCATACTCATACTCGTGAAGTATCAGTGCTTGATAATCGGCCCCATGAAGATGGAATCATGAAGCGATGCAACCAGGCATATAGTTACACTATGCTTTCATTCAGCCAGCCAGCCAACCCCTACTTCAGCCAGCCTCTTCCACGCCTCTTCTAAATCACTAAACTCCTCTGGAATCTGCACCTCTGATGACATTGAGTGCTGACTGTGGTGAGGATTGTGAGGGTTGCAGCGCTTCCATAACCAGAACAAAATGCACATGGTAAGTTGTCGGGATGATATTGTTGCTGCAGAAATTCCGATTCCTACGGGTGTGTACGCACTGTGTACTCACCCGCAGGGACATCGGAAATGCCGGTTTCAGGTATGCACTGCGCATGCGCTGGAAACCGGCATTTCTGATCTGTCAAGAAAGCTCTTGACAGATCCTCCAGCTGCCCAGGAGAGTTCCGCTTTTTGGAGACCCTCCGCGCGCAGAAAACACTTACAATTCTTGCGCTTGGTAAAAGCAGGCGTAAGGTTTGCTTTTACCAGGATAAGAGTCGAAAAAAGTTTTTTAAAAAATGTTTCCACTGATATATCATTTAAAAATACTTTAAAGAAAGGTAAGTTTATTTTTAGCCCCGTTAAAATCATTAATTATTTTTTTTTAAATAAAATTTTTGTTTAAAAATACTTAATTTATTGTAATTTAAAGTCATTTTAAAAATGTGATGTTTTTTTTAAATTTATTTAAAGTTTTACTATGTTTTGGGGGTGATCTCCATTCATATATTTGACAGGTCTTCCTGTCAAATGTATGAAGGGAGATTCCCTTCTCTGATTGGCTCCCCATGGCCCACGTGATCCCAGGGACGCTGCGAACTACCTGCGCCTCTGGGATACGTGGGTCCTGCGCACCGGCAGTTTGGAGAGGCCCAGCAGCGGAACTCTGCGCCTCCCGGGAGCCCTCCGGTCTTGGCGCAGATTTTTCCAGATCGCAGCCCTCCGCCCGCGGGAGGCCTGCGATTGGAATATCTGGGCCAAGCCTGGCATGTTACGCTGCTTCACACCTGCTGAAACACATTTGCACAGAGAAAGCATGCAATTGTAATCACGCATTGCAGGAGCATATTCGTCTTTCCCAGCGTGTGTGTCACCAGTGGATGATCTTTATGATAGCATCCTCATGAGCGGTTTGGCCTCCTGAGTTACTCGACCTGTCTGTGATTGCACCCTTTGATGGGGACTGCCTTATTTTGTAAGGAGGAGATAAATATGTATTTAATGGGAAAACGTTGGGTGTTACACATTTAAAGCAACAGTTAGTTTTACGGCATTACATATAGCTTAACGTAAAGTATCAGACCCACAGAATATTGGAGAGCCGACTGAGTGCACTTTAATTATCAGTGCTATGTGTGGATAATGTTTTGTCAGTCTTCAATCTTTCTCAGCTGCATCTTCCTAGGTTCTCTTTTATCCTGTGATGCTAATTTCCACCCATTTAATTCACTACCTTTGTGATGCATTTTCAGTAGGTTATTGGATTAATTTGAGTTAAATATTGAGGTGCTCAGGCAAACTCATCCGACACCTATGACTTGCTTTGTCAACAGTGGCTACTCTAATATGGCAAGCTCTATTTCCTCCCATTAAATCTCATTTCTAACCTTGGTACTTCTCTTCAAGTCTGACACCAGCTTCCAGATATCCAGAGATCAGAATCTCCTGCTACGTGACTCTGGGTTGACCGCTGTGGCTCAGTTGGTAGCACTCTCACCTTCTGAGTCAAGAAGGTCGTGGGTTCAAGTCCCATTCCAGGGACTTGAGCATATAAAGCTAGGCTGACACTCCAGTGCAGTGCTGAGGGAGTGCCGCACTGTCGGAGGTGCCGTCTTTTGGATGAGACGTTAAACCGAGGGCTCGTCTGCTCTCTCAGGTGGACGCAAAAGATCCCATGGCACTATTTCGAAGAAGAGCAGGGGAGTTAACCCCGGTGTCCTGGCCAATATTTATCCCTCAATCAACATCACTAAAACAGATTATCTGGTCATTATCACATTGCTGTTTGTGGGAGCTTGCTGTGCGCAAATTGGCTGCTGCGTTTCCTACATTACAACAGTGACTACACTTCAAAAGTACTTCATTGGCTGTAAAGCACTTTGAGATGTCCGGTGGTCGCGAAAGGTGCTATATAAATGCAAGTCTTTCCTGGGTGATGTGCTTCCATCCTCTGGGCACTGGTGGATGAATCCCTGTAACCCCCGCCCACCCTCCACGCACACCCCTTCCCCGCACTCTGCCCTCAGGCCATTTACTATAATCTGTAGATCTTGATCTGTAAATCTTGCTTCGCATCTTCTTTCTATTTCTCCCCGATATTGTGCACTCCACACGTGAAATGGCCCACGGTGCTCTATTAGTAGAGGTGGGCGTTACTATGGAGATTGTCAACTCCCATTGAACACCATCTTTGTGCGTTAAGAATAGTTTAATCCCCAGGCTCACACATAGAGATTGGCAACTTGGATGAGGTCCTCGAGGGCCATCAGCGCAATGGAATCGTACACAGTCATAACTCAGCACATACAGGAGAGGAAACTGGAATAAACGCAATGAAAACAAATCCTTTCTTGTCTCTCCCACCGCACATCTTTTACAGCTCATGTTAGACATTTCGATTTGTTTTATCTGGATTTACCTAGTTACACTTGAGATTCCACTTCATAATGCTATGCCTGTGGCTCAAAATGTGTCCTCCACTGATCTGAATTATTTGTGCTTTAAGCCAAGAAGAAACTGTTCTGAGGTTAGGTCAGGGGATTCTCTGTAAGAAATGGGGCACAGAACGAATACCTTCAGCTCACTGCTTTTTATATAGTTAGAAATTTCCGGTTGTTTTGTGTTAATATATGATTGTCAAGTGATTGTGAAATGTCCCCTACACACACCATAAAGCATGTCTGAGCCTCTTTTATGAATTGAGAAATCATGGTGAAGACCCAAAGCCCATAGTTCAGGACCAAGATTGAAAAGAGTAAAAGCGAAGATAAGATGAAGGAGGCAGTACACAATGGCCCAAAAATTCGGCCTAATACGGGAGAGTACGCATTGTGTACTCACCCGTATTAGATCCCGAAGTGCCGATTTCCTGCATGCACTGCGCATGCGCGGGAAACCGGCACTTCCGGTATGGCAAAGGGGGCGGTTCCTAGGTGAACCGCGTGCGCACTACAGGCTGTGCGCACGCAGCACACTTAGGTTTTTTTTCAGGTTTCAACGCGAGGGTAAGTATGGAAGATTATACACATGTAAAAAGGAGGCGTAAGACCCCTTTTGAACATGGTAAGTAGTTAATTAAGTATAATTTTTAATTTTTTTCAACAGCTTTATCTTTTTTAGAGACTTTAAAGAAAGGTAAGTTTATTTTTATAACTTTTAAAGAAAAAAAAATTTTTTTAATTTTTTTAATTTTTGTTTAAAGTGGTTAATTTATTTAACTATAGTTATTTTATTAATGTAATGGTTTTTTTTTAAATTTATTTGAGGTTTAGCTGTTCTTTTGGGGTCTCTTTCAATTCACAGATTTGACATGTCTCCTGTCAAATCTATGAATGAAAGATAGTCTGCTGCCATTGGCTCTCCATGGCCCACGTGATCCCAGAGGTCGCATCGCACTAACTGCGCCCCTGGGACACGCACACACTGCGCGCCGGCACTAGGGAGAGGCCCAGGACCCGAAGTTCCTGTGTGCCCAAAACACAATGGCCGGCGCGGAGTGTGATATCGCACGCAATCCTTACCCCCGCAGCAAGCCTCCGAGTCAAATTTCTGGGCCATCAAGTGATGCCAAGCCTGGAGATTGTAGGAGGAAGGAAAGACTGAAGGACATGTTGAGGACCGGGGAAGGAATGAGTTAGAGTGAGAGACATTGCAATGCATCATGATTTCAGCAAAGTGAGGATGTAGGGAGAAGGAAAGGCCTATAGGAAGCATATTTACAGCTTATTTAGAACAAGAAGTTCATAATAGTGCTGACCACAGCACCATCAATAAAACTGGGAGAGACAGAGAAAGGAAGGCTGGAGATGAGAGAGGGATCATCTATCAGATGCCAAACCTTTTCTTGAATCTTGTCCAGCAGTGTGGGAGTTGTTAAGAGAATCGCGCCAGATATGGAAGCAGACTATGTTGGGAGGAAGAGGGGTTTGGTACAAAATAGAAAACTGCTCTTAGAAGCAGCTTTAGCAATGGAGATATGGGAATTGCACTTGAGGTCAGAGGAGACAGTGAGGTCAAGAATGTCCATAGATCGGAAGGTCTAAAGGTGGAGTCATCAATGGTAAGAAGGTATTATCTGTTGATTAGACATGTGAGAACTGAAAAGAACAACATTATATGAAAAAGTAAATGATGTGAAAAGGGCATTCCATGGGCTTTCACTGAGGGCTGAGTTCAGTGCAGGGTAGTATGAAGGCAGCCAACCGAGCTTTAGGACTCTTTTTATCAACCGCTTGGCCTAAGTGGCCAGAAAGATTTTGCTTCCAATCACTGTTCAGGTGTTGTCTGTCCACAGAAACATCATTCTGCGCGTGCTGCAGTCCACAGAGGCTGCGTTCACTAAAGGAGAAGAAGGGCCTTGTAGATGGCTGTCAGAAGCACGTGGTGCATGAGAGCCTGATGCTGTGGTAGCTTTGATTTCAATGGATGGAAAGGCACAGGTAGCTGCTACCCAAATATCCTTGTCAGAAAGATGCACAAGGGGTTCACTCTTGTAAAGGAAACAATAGCTGGTTTTTACTTGCAGTGATTTGGATGTCACAAACAGGTCTGGATTTACTTCACTTTTTTCAGGCAGATTCGGGGCAGTCGGAAGAGGACAATGTTCTCAGGAGGTGTACTACCAATCCCTCCGCCTCTACAAACCTCTGGTGCAACTTTCCTTGGAGTACAATGTAAGCAGCCTGCACGCCTGCCAAAATACTGCTCGTTACATACTACTGTTATTTACATCTCCCTTTTATGTTGAATGTTGTTTTTACCTTCCTTGCTGCCAAGGTCCACCTCCTGAAATGAACGCCAGTATAAAAGAGATGTTCAGCGTTAAAGAAAAAGGAAGAAAGACTTGCATTTCTATAGTGCCTTTCATGACCACCGGACGTCCCAAAGCGCTTTACAGCCAATGAAGTACTTTTTGAAGTGTAGTCATTGTTGTAATGTAAGAAACGCGGCAGCAAATTTGCGCACAGCAAGCTCCCACAAACAGCAATGTGATAATGACAAGATAATCTGATTTAGTAATGTTGATTGAGGGATAAATATTGGCCAGGACACCGGGGATAACTGTCCTGCTCTTCTTCGAAATAATGCCGTAAGATCTTTTACATCCACCTGAGACGGGGCCTCGGTTTAACGTCTCATTCGAAAGATGACAGTGCAGCACTCCACCAGTACTGCACTGGAGTGTCAGCCTAGATGTTTGTGTTCAAGCCTCCTGGAGTAGGACTTGAACCCACAACCTTCTGGCTCAGAGGCGAGAGTGCCACCCAATGAGCCACAACTGACACTCTCAGGTTCCTCCAGGTGGAAGTGGAGTTAAAGGCCACCTTGAGAAGGTATTTGCTAGTTTGATTCTTCATTTTTGTGACCTCAGGATTCTCCTTTCCCTCTGCTATGAAGATGAAGAAGAGAGGGATCAGGGGGAACTTGTCCTAGGAAGCTTGGCTGATAAGGCACCATAGGCTGTGTTGGTCTTCAACCACACGCACCCACGCCTTTGTGAATATAGATACAGGTGCTCATATCTGACCCCATTGACTCAATAGTGCTGGTACCTTACCTCCTACTACCCTGTCTTCTGATGCTTCTACCATATGCCTGCCCCAAGAGTTACAGGACTTCCTCTCACAAGGGATGAGAGACCAGAAGGTTGGAGTTTCTCTGTTGTGGCAGTTCTTTGTCTTGGGCTTTGAAATACTTTCTCTGAATCAGATCGGCAACTAACTTTATGGTGTCATTTTAAAGGATATCTTACTTGCACAGCCTTCAGGACAAGTGCAAAACATGTAAAATTCAATTTTATTAAAATCAATTGACATGGATGCCTTGGGACAGAGGAGGGGAGAGAAAGCAAACTGCTTTGAAGTAAGGTGGGATCTATCTGGAGGAGTTTGACCAGTCCTGTCCTGATTAATGATGAAAGGAGAAGAGTTGAGATTGGAGGCAGGAGAAGCAATTTTTTTTCATCTTTACAAGAAAGGTTCTTCTTGAAATATAATACAGCATGCCGAAAATAATGCCACCTTCACGGTTGTCAACTTTGCAAAAAAGAGTTAGTCATCCAAGCTGAGGTAAGCCTTGAATGAAAAAAGATTGTATGTGCTTTTTTTATTGTTTTTTGTTTTGGCCATTTCCCAGCTATGGTATGTGACTATGTATTGACACAATGAGTTCAGAATGTAATGCTCAATATTAACAATGTGTAGTAGGTGCTTGCTGTGTGCTTCAAGTCTGATGGAGAATGCACTGAACCGATCACAGAACAGTCTGTTCTTGGCTTTAAGGAGAGTCATCTTTATCAGACACTTATAAACCAAAAACATTTGCGGTCGGGATGACGGTGAACTGGTAGTGTTCGCCATCATTTCACCTTTGAAACAGAACCGGCAATCTGTGTAATCAGCCAAATCAGGGAATCTGACAAAACGCCTTTGCTTCGCTGCTGACCGCAAATTCCAGGCCAAAGACTTTGTATTTCATAGAATCATAGAATCACAGAATGATACAGCACAGATGGAGGCTTTTTGACCCATCGTACCTGTGCTGGCTTTTTGAAAGAGCAATCCAATTAGTCCCATTATCCTGCGCTTTCTCCATAGCCCTTCATTTTTTTCCCCTTCAAGTATTTATCCAATTCCCTGTTGAAAGTTAATGGCCCAGAAATTTGACTCGGAGGCTTGCCGCGGGGGTAAGGATCGCGCGCGATATCACCTACCGCGCCTGCCGTTCTTGTTTGCCCCCGCAGGAACTTTGGGTCCTGGGCCTCTCCCTAGTGCCGGCGCGCAGTGTGTGCGTGTCCCAGGGGCGCAGTTAGTGCGATGTGACCCCTGGGATCACGTGGGCCATGGAGAGCCAATGGCAGCAGACCATCTTTCATTCATAGATTTGACAGGAGACCTGTCAAATCTGTGAATTGAAATCGGCCCCAAAAGAACAGCTAAACCTCAAATAATTTTTTTTAAAAAACCATCACATTAATAAAATAACTATAATTAAATAAATTAACCACTTTAAACAAAAATTTAAATTTTTGAAAAAATTAAAAAAAGTTTTAAAAGTTATTAAAATAAACTTACCTTTCTTTAAAGTCTCTAAAAAAGATAAACCTGTTGAAAAAAATTTAAAATTATACTTAATTAACTACTTACCTTGTTCAAAAGGGGTCTTACGCCTCCTTTTTACTTGTGTCGAATCTTCCATACTTACCCTCGCGTTGAAACCTGAAAAAAAACCTAAGTGTGCTGCGTGCGCGCAGCCTCTAGTGCGCACGCGGTTCACCTAGGAACCGCCCCCTTCGCCATACCGGAAGTGCCGGTTTCCCACGCATGCGCAGTGCATGCAGGAAACCGGCACTTCGGGAACGAATACGGGTGAGTACGCACTGAGTACTCACCCGAGAACGGCCGAATTTTTGGGCCATTGTTGTATCTGCTTCTACCCTTCGTTCAGGCAGTGCATTCCAGATCACAACTTGCTGCGTAAAAGAAATTCTCCTCATTTCATCTCTGGGTCTTTTGTCAATTACCTTAAATCTGTGTTCTCTAGTTACCAACCCGGCTGCCCCTGGTACCTAGCAAATCTCCTCTGCACCCTCTCTAATGCCTTTATATCCTTCCTAAAGTGTAGTACCCAGAATTGGACACAATACTCCAGCTGGGGCCTAACCTGTGATTTATAAATGTTAAGCATAACTTCCTTACTTTTGTACTCTGATGTAATCTATTTCAAGTGATTACAATTCAGTCATGTGATGTGAACAACTATCAACTGTTTTTGAAGGTTATGATGTTACGGTATTTTTCCCAGGGATTCTGTTAACTCTAGGGATAGATTATTAGTATCCCAGCCAGAAAACTGGATATGTTTTGCCTGTTCTTTTTGGTATGAGAATTGATGAAGCAGGGTTAAGCACGAAGGTGTTGGGAGAAGAAAAACTAGCAATGTCAATCCTCCCTGCGGAAACATATCTGTGGTCAGCCAAGTACAGTGGTGCAACGAAAGTGGGCAAGGAGAAGTCTGAACCACAGTCCCGGGTGAAGGAGGAATTGTAGCAGCAATGAGGACCTGGTGAGGCTAAGAAGTGAAAGTAAGATATAAGTAAATAAGGGGCTAAAAAACAATGATTACAGATTGAAGACCCATCTATCTACCAGTCCCTGTATAGAAAGAATTTAGTGATTTTCACATCTCAAGGTACTTCGCAGCCAATTAACTATTTTTGAAGTGCAGTCACTTTTGTGCGGGCAAATGCAGCAGCCAATTTCAGCAGAGCAATGTTCCACAAACAGGAATGAGGTAAATATCTAAATCATTTGTTTTGCTGGTATTGGTTGAGGGATAAATGTTGACCAGGATATTGAGAGAAACCCCTGCTCTTCTTTGAATGGCGCCATGGAACCTGAACAGGCAGACGGGGCCTCGGTTTAACGTCTCGTCTGAAAGATGACAGCACCAATAATGCAGCACTCCCTCAGTACTGCACTGAAGTGCCAGTCTAGATGATGAAGTCCTGGAATGGGGCTCAAATCCACAATCTTCTGACTCAGAAACGAGAGTGCAAGTCAACTGAGCCAAGCTGACAATTTGCTATAAACCTTTCTTATTCACTGCAGTGTAAAATACCATGACACACACCTAAAAGCGCTGGAGATCAGAAGTTTCATGGGTGATACGTTTCAGTTGAGCAATACTACTGCCCACACCAAGGGCTGAATTTTGCTGGCGCTCAGAGGGCGGGTTCGGAGGCGGGTCTGCTGTCAAAATATCGAGAGAATGTGGCATCGAGTGGCACTGGAGGCAGCTATTTATGTTTGCCACAGAATAAACTCCATCTCTCCAGATGGTATTCCACGCTGCTGGGAAAAAAAAGAACGTGCTTTTATGAAGTGCCTTTCTTCAGGGCATCCCAAGAAGTGTAGTCGCTGTTGTTTTGTAGGCAAATGTAGTAGCCATTTGTGCATGGTATTTACAAATAGCAGTAAGATAAATGGCCAGTTAATCTGTTTGGTGATATGTGTTGAGGGAAGAGTGTTGGTCAGGACCCAAGAAGAACTCTCTGCTCTTGTTCAATAAAGTGTGATGCGAGCATTTGTATCCACCTGAATAGGGAGACGGGGCCTCATCCAAAGTACAGTACCTCTGACAATGCAACACAGTCCTGCACTTAAGTATCAGCCTAAATTATGGGCTACAAATCCTAGCGTGGGGCTTGAACCTCACAAACTTCTGTCTCAGAGACTTCAGTGTTTTCAACTGAGCCGAACTGACACACCAACACCAGCTCATTTAATTTAAAGCATCAACCTTGAGGATGAGGCTGCTACCAGCTGCAGCACCATGTTATAAAGGTAATATCAGTCTTCCTGACACGTCCATGTGGGGGAAGGGTCGAAGAGGTTCCAGGTGAGTGGCGGCAACAAAGATTCCCATTAACCGGTATCTGTGTGAAGCCCTGATACTGGGGATCATCCATCAGAAGATTTTTAATCCTCTTCAATGTAAATGTCTGTAGTTATAGTCTAATGGCTCAGAAAATTAACTTGCAGCGTCTCCACCCTTTTTAGGCTGCTGCTTTGGGTTGTCAAAGGAATGACAGAATGCCATACTTTCAGAGCGGCGTGACCTTAAACTACAGGTTTGACAAAGAACCAAATCGCCCCTAACTTAGAAGCCCGAGGTACAAAATTCTCTTTATGTTCTGCCCACCCAAGGACATGCCTTACCCACTGTCATTTCCGCGTTGCCACTGGAGACCTGGAGCAGCTGTCTGTCAGTTTCACTGATGACATTGCACGCAACTGACACGTTGATATTGTTTTAATGCAATGATGTTTTCGCAACTCTGTGATGCATTTCAATGCAAATTGGATCATCAGACAGGCTACCATTGTCTGTAACCTTGAGTCTATTTATGTTGATGGCACTGTCTTCGGAGGCGCCCATGCAAATTCTCCCCTTTTAATGATGTGCAGCGCCTCTGGAAGCGGCAGCACCACCTCAGTGACGCTGCCACTTATGTTGTTGGCAACACATCAGAAATGTAATTACAGCATAAGTCACATTTTCTTCCTGCGGATTATAATATTTGCCCAAAGGTTGTCAAAAGAGCATGAACAATAGCTGGATTCTGTGCTGTTTTGGGTTTGCCTTTCTTTTCTACCTATTCAGAATGCCTCCACTCACTGACTTATAAATACTGGCCTCTGGCACATGACTGATGTGAGCTCGAAGCAAATCATGTCACGTGCTTAAAATAATGGAGCAAGTAAAAAATGGAGCATTTGCAAAATAGGTGCAGCATTTGCCTGGAGATTTAAGAAAGAACTTTCATTTACACAGTGCTTCATCACATGTCCAAAGTATTTCACAACCAAAAGACTGCGTTTCATGTCCAGTCACTATTATGTAGGCAAACCACAGCCAATTCTCACATAGCAAGGTCCCATAAACAGGAAGAGATAATTGACCAATTAATCTGCTTTAGGTGACATCATTCGAGGGATGAATGTTGGTCGCGGGATGAATGTTGGCCAAGATACCGGCAGACGCCTCGCTCTTATTCAATCGTGCCAGTGAAAACTTTTGTGTCCACCTGAAAAGGCAGCTGAGGCTAAAGTTTAACAGCTCATCTGGAAGAGAGCACCTTCTTCAAGAATACTGCACTGAAAGATCAAGCCTGGATTATGTGTGTGAAACCATAATCTTCTGACTTGGAGGCCAGTGTTCTGCCAACTGATATTTAAAGGACTTTTTCAAAGAGAAAATGGCAGCAATCTACTCAAGGTCCATTTTATAGGTGGGATAACTAAGTAAATAAACAGGCACATCTTCACAATCGGCAAGTTTGTTTTCTATTTGTTCACAGAACATGACACTGTTGATTAATATTAATGGAGAAACCAGCTTGGAGCTGTTGTCTCTGTGCCAGGAATTAAGGTTCTAACCACAGAATCCTAGTTTTACAGATTTCATAATAGGAATGATACTGAGACAACACACATAGAGAGACAAAGGCTGTGGAAGACCTCACTTTACAGTTGCTGAGCTCAAGCTGCAGAGTGGCCAACCCTCACTTCCTTACAATGGTCTCACTTTTTAAGCTCAGCTGAAGGGGCCATGACCACCTCCTCCATGACCTTCACTGCTGATTTACATCAGCTATTATTAACTCAACATACCAAAGACTCACTGTCTTGTGGTAGCCTGAGGTAAAATACTCCACAGCATGGTCTCAGGACATAATGAATTCGTGCGAGCTGTGGGATCACGTGACTCAGTTAGAGCCAATGGCAGCACACCATCTTCCATTCATAAGTTTCACAGACGTGCTGTGAAATCTATGAATCTTACACCCCCCCAAAATAACAGCTAAACCTCAATTAAATTTAAAAAAAAACCATCACATTAATAAAATAAGTATAGTTAAATAAATTAACCATTTTAAATAAAAAATTAAATTTTTGAAAAAATTTAAAATCTTTTAAAAAGTTATAAAAATAAACTTACCTGTCTTTAAAGTCTCTAACAAAGATATACCTGTTAAAAAAAATTCAAAAAAATACTTAATTCACTACTTACCTTGTTAAAAGTGGGTCTTACTCCTCCTTTTTCCATTTCTAAAATCTTCAGTACTTACCTGCGCGTCCAAAGCATGAAGTGCACAGCGTGCGCGCAGCCTGTAGCGCGCACGCGATGCACCGAGGAACCGCCCCCTTTTCAAAAGAGCAATTGCCGGTTTTCAGCGTAAACTACCTTATCTATTTACATGTACAGAAAAGAATAAACATTTCGTTGTCAACCAGATAGATATATCCATGAGAAGGTCAGAGCTTCCAAATCTATCTTAGGTGCAGACAGTGGTACCAGTCTTACAGGTTTGACTGTCTTATTGACATTCTCCAGATATTAGGTGTTTCAGCAAATCTCTGCAGAAGCTACCTTTTACCCACAAAATGGAATATTTAATTCAAAATGGAATCCAAATACAACGAGGAACAATCAAACGTAAAAATACTTCACTGGAGGAGAGCTAATTTCAGTGAGTTGAAAAGGGATCTGTCCCTGGTGGATTGGTATCAAATATTGGTAGGCAAAACAGTAATTGAATAATGAGAGGCCTTCAAGGACAAGATGGTTCAGGTACAGAGTAGACACATTCCCACGAGGGGGAAAGGAAGGGCATCAAAAGTTAGAGCTCCCTGGATAACTAAAGATATAGAGGTTCAAATTAAACAGAAAAGGAGGCTTATGACAAATGTAAGTTTCATAATACAGTAGAGAACCAAGCTGAACACATGATGAGATCGAAAAAGGGAATAAGAAGGGCAAAAAGAGGTGAAAAAGAGAGTATGAGAATTGATTACTGGATAACAAAAGGGAACTCAGAAGTCTTTTATAAGCATATAAGTAGTAAAAGAGTAGCCAAAGGAAGGGTGGGGCCGATTAGGGACAAAAAAGGTGATTTTCTTGTGGGGGCAGAGGGTATGGCTGAGGTACTAAATGAATACTTCACACCGGTTTTCACCAGAGAAGACGATGCTAACAATGTAGCAATAAAGGAGGAGGTAGTAGCTATATTGGATAGGATAAAAATAGTTAAAGAGGAGTTACTAAAAAGGTTTGCAGTATTCAAAGTAGAAAAGTCACCTGGTCTGGATGGCTTGCCTCCTAGGTTGTTGAGGGAAGTAAGGGTGGAAATTACGGCGGCTTTGGCAACTACCTTACAATCCTCTTTAGATAGGGGGATGGTACCAGTGGACTGGAGGATTTCAAATGTATACCCCTGTTCTAAAAAGGGGAGATGGGTAAACCCGGCAATTATAGGCCATTCAGTCAAACGTCGGTGGTGGGGAAACTTTTAGAGACAATAATCCGGGACAAAATTAATTGATACTTGGTAAAGTATGGGCTAATAAATGAATGTCAGCACAGATTTGTTAAAGGAAAATCGTGTTTGACGAACTTGATTGAGTTCTTTGATGAAGTAACGGAGAGGGTTGATGAGGGTAGTGTAGTTGATGTTATGTATATGGACTTTCAAAAGACATTTGATACTACATAATAGACTTGTTAGCAAAATTAAAACCCATGGGATTAAAGGTACAGTGGCAGCATGGATAATAAAATTGGCTAAGGGACAGAAAGTAGAGAGTAGTGGTTAATGATTGTTTTTCAGACTGGAGGGAAGTATACACTGGTGTTCCTCAGAGGTTGGTATGAGGAACACTGTTCTTTAAGACATATATTAATGACCTGGACTTGGGTATTCAGGGTATAATTTCAAAGTTTTCAGATGACGCTAAACTCATAAATGTAGTAAACAATGTGGACGACAGTAACAGACTTCAGGAGGACATAGACAGACTGGTTAAATGGGTAGACAATGGTGGATGAAATGTAACGCAGAGAAGTGTGAAGTGATACATTTTGGTAGGAGGAATGAGGAGAGGCAATACAAACTAAATGGTATAATTTTCATATAGACTGGGCAATCAAATTGTCAAAGATAATCTGGAGGACGAGTTTATTGAATGCATTCAAGATAGTTTCCTAAAACAATATGTCATGGAACCAACCAGGGAACAGTCTATTTTAGGTCTTGTATTGTGTAATGAGACAGGGTTAATTAGTAATTTCAGTAAAGGATCCTCTGGAAAAGAGAAATCATAATATGATAGAATTTCACAATGAGTTTGAGAGTGAAATACTTAAATCTGAAAAGAGAGTCTTAAATTTAAATAAAGACAATTACATAGGTATGAGGGATGAGTTGGCTAAGGTAGATTGGGACATTAGATTAAAAGGTATAATAGTAGATAAGCAAACATTTAAGGAAATTTTCCAAAATTCTCAACGAATATACATTCCATTGAGAAATAAAAACTCCACGGGAAAAGCAATCCATTCATGGCTAACTAAAGCAGTTAACGATAGCATTAGATTAAAAGAAGAGGCTTATAATGTTGCAAGGAATAATAGTAAGCCTGAGGATTGGGAGAGCTTTAGAAACCAGCAAAGGATGACCAAAAAACTGCATAAAAAGGGAGAAAATAGAATATGAGAGTAAACTAGCAAGAAATATAAAAAAAGATTGTAAGAGCTTCTACAAGTATGTAAAAAGGAAGAGAGTAGTAAAAGTAAACGTTGATCCCTTAGAGGCTGAGACCGGTGAAATTATAATGGGGAATAAGGAAATGGCAGAGACTTTAAACAAATATTTTGCATCTGTCTTCACAGTAGAAGACACAAACAGTGTACCAAAAATAGTGGGGAGCCAAGGGGCTAATGAGAGTGAGGAACTTAAAGTAATTAATATCAGTAGAGAAAAAATACTTGAGAAATTAATGGGACTAAAAGCCAACAAATCGCCTAGACCTGATGGCCGACATCCTAGGGTTCTAAAAGAGGTGGCTGCAGGATGCATTGGTTCTGATCTTCCAAAATTCCCTAGATTCTAGAACGGTCCCAGTGGATTGGAAGGTAGCAAATATAACCCTGCTATTCAAGAAAGGAGAGAAAGAGAACAGGGAACTATGGGTCAGTTAGCCTGAAATCAGTCGTCAGGAAAATGCTGGAATCCATACAGGGCACTTAGAAAATCATGATAAGATTAGGCAGAGTCAACATGGTTTTATGAAAAGGAAATCATGTTTAACAAATTTATTAGAGTTTTTTGTGGATATAACTGGCAGGGTAGATAAAGGGGAATCAGTGGATGTAGTATATTTGGATTTCCAAAATGCATTCGATAAGGTGCCACATAACAGGTTGCTACGCAAGATAAGGGCTTGTGGGGCTGGGGGTAATATTTTGGCATGGATAGAGGGGTGGTAAACGTACAGAAAACTGAGACTACGGATAAATGTGTCATTTTCCGGTTGGCAGGCTGTAACTAGTGGGGTGCCACGAGGATCAGTGCTTGGGCCTCAGCTATTTACAATCTATATTAATGACCAAGTGTAATGTATCCAAGTTTGCTGATGATACAAAGCCAGGTGGGAAAATAAACTGTGAGGAGGACACAAAGGGCCTGCAAAGGGATAGAGACAGGTTAAGTGAGTGGGCAATAAGATGGCAGATGGAGGAAAATGTGGGGAAATGTGAGGTTATTCACTTTGGTAGGAAGAATAGAAAAACAGAATATTTTTTAAATGGTGATAAACTATTAAATGTTGGTGTTCAGTGAGATTTAGGTGTCCTCATACAGGAAACACAGAGAGTTAGCATGCAGGAACAGCAAGCGATTAGGAAGGCAAATGACATGTTGGCCTTTTTTGCAAGGGGGTTGGAGTACAATAGTAAGGAATCTTACTACAATTGTACAGGGTTTTGGTGAAACTACACCTGGAATACTGTCCACAGTTTTGATCTCCTTATCTGAGGAAGGACATACTTGCCTTAGAGGCGGTGCAACGAAGGTTCACTAGATTGATCCCTAGGATGAGAGGGTTGTCCTATGAGGAGAGATTGAGTAGATTGAGCATATACTCTCTGGAGTTTAGAAGAATGAGAGGTGATCTCATTGGAACATATAAGATTCTGAGGGGGATTGATAGGGTAGATCCTGAGAGGTTGTTGCCCCTGGTTGGAGAGTCTAGAACTCAGGGGCATAGTCTCAGGATAAGGGGTCGGTCATTTAAGACTGAGATGGGGAGTAATTTCTTCACTCAGGGGGTTGTGAATCTTTGGAATTCTCTACCACAAAGGGCTGTGAATGCTGAGTCATTGAGCTTATTCAAGGCTGAGAAATATAGATTTTTGGACTCATGGGGAATCAAGGAAAATGGGGATCGGGTGGGAAAATGGTGTTGAGGTCAAAGATCAGCCATGATCTTATTGAATGGCAGAACAGGCTTGAAGAGCCGAATAGCCTACTCCTGCTCCTAGTTCTTAAAAGGGGGTGCAGGATCAGAGAGACCTGGGGGAGTATGTACACAAATCTTTGAACGTGGCAGGAAAATTTGAGAAGACTGTTAAAAAAGCACATCGGATCCTTGGCTTTATTAATAGAGGTCATGATGCGGAGATGCCGGTGTTGGACTGGGGTGGACAAAATTGAGAGGTCGCACAACACCAGGTTATAGTCCAACAGTTTTATTTTAAATCACAAGCTTTCGGAGAAGGAGTTGTAACTCCGAAAGCTTGTGATTTAAAATAAAACTGTTGGACTATAACCTGGTGTTGTGCGACCTCTCAATTTTATTAATAGAGGCATAGAGTACAAAAGCAAGGAAGTTATGCTAAATCTTTATAAAACAAGTGGTTAGGCCTCAGCTGGAGTATTGTGTTCCATTCTGGGCACCACACTTTAGGAAGGATGTCAAGGCCCTAGAGAGAGTCCAGAAGAGATTTACTAGAATGATACAAGCAATGAGATACTTCAGTTATGTGGAGACACTGCAGAAGCTGGGCTTGTGATTTTTAGAGTAGAGAAGGTTAAGAGGAGATTTGATATAGGTGTTCAAAATCATGAATGGTTTTGATAGATGAAATAAGATAAACTGTTTCCGGAGGACACAGATTTAAGGCAAAAGAACCAGAGGAGACATGAGGAAACATTTTTAAATACAGAAAGTTGTTATGATCTGGAAGGCTGGTGGAAGCAGATTCAATAGTAACTTTCAAAAGAGAATTGGTTAAATACTTGAAGGGGAAAAAAATTACACGACTATGGGGAAAGAGCAGGGGAGTGGGACTAATTGTATAGCTCTACCAAAGAGCCGACAGAGGCAAGATGGGCCGAATGGCCTCCTTCTGTGATGCATCATACTATGATACTATGGCCGGAATTTTGCCGGCGCTCAGAGTGTGGGTTCGGAGGCGGGTTTGCTGTCAATATCAAAAAGATTGACAGTGGGTCGGGATCCCGCTCGAACCCGCCTCCGTGTCAGTTTCCCAAATGCGGGGTCTGTCTGCGCCTTGCAGACCCGACACTAGAAAACATAGAAAACATGGAAGATAGGAGCAGGAGTAGGCCATTCGGCCCCTCGAACCTGTTCCGCCATTTAATGAGATCATGGCTGATCATCCAAATTCAGTAGCCAGTCCCTGCTTTCTTCCCATATCCCTTGATCCCTTTAGCCTTAAGAAATATATCTAACTCCTTCTTGAATATATTTAATGACTTGGCCTCAACTGCCTTCTGCGGTAGAGAATTCCATAGGTTCACCACTCTCTGGGTGAAGAAATTCCTCCTCATCTCAGTCCTAAATGGCTTACCCCTTATCCTTAGTCTGTGATCACTGGTTCTGGACTCCCCTGCCATCGGGAACATCCTTCGTGCATCTAGTCTGTCCAGTCCTATTAGAATTTTATAAGTTTCAATGAGATCCCCTCTCATTCTTCTAAACTCTAGCGAATATAAGCCTAATCGACCCAATCTCTCAGCATACGTCATTCCTGCCATCCCAGGTATCAGTCTGGTGAATCTTCGCTGCACTCCCTCCATGGCAAGAACATCCTTCCTCAGATAAGGCGACCAAAACTGCACACAATAACTCAAGGTGTGGTCTCACCAAGGCCCTGTACAACTGCAGCAAGACATCCTTGCTCCTGTACTCGAATCCTCTCGCTATGAAGGCCAACATACCATTTGCCTTCTTAACCGCCTGCTGCACCTGCATGCTTACCTTCAGCGACTGGTGCACAAGGACACCCAGGTCTCGTTGCACTTCCCCTTTTCCCAATCTATTGCCATTCAGATAATAATCTGTCTTCCTGTTTTTGCCACCAAAGTGGATAACCTTGCATTTATCCACATTATACTGCATCTGCCATGCATCTGCCCAATCACCCAACCTGTCCAAATCATACTGGAGTTTCTCTGCATCCTCCTCACAGCACACACGCCCACCTAGCTTTTTGTCGTCTGCAAACTTGGAGATATTACATCTAGTTCCCTCGTCTAGATCATTAATATATATTGTGAATAGCTGGGGTCCTAGCACCGATCTCTGCGGTACCCCACTAGTCACTGCCTGCCACTCAGAAAAAGACCCGTTTATTCCAACTCTTTGCTTCCTGTCTGCCAACCAGTTCTCTATCCAAGTCAGTACCTTACCCCCAATCCCATGTGGGACCTTATCGAAAGCCTTCTGAAAGTCCAAATACACCACATCCAATGGTTCTCCCTTATCTATCCTGCCAGTTACATCCTCAAAAAATTCCAGTAGTTTAGTCAAGCATGATTTACCTTTTGTAAATCCATGTTGACTTTGTCCAATCCTGTCACTGTTTTCCAAGTGCTCTGCTATTACATCTTTTATAATGGACTCTAGCATTTTCCCCACTACCGATGTCAGGCTTACCGGCCTATAATTCCCCATTTTCTCTCTACCACCTTTTTTAAATAGTGGGGTTACATTAGCTACCCTCCAATCCATGGGAACTATTCCAGAGTCTATAGAATTTTGGAAGATGACCAGCAATGCATCTATTCTTTCTAGGGCCACTTCCTTAAGTACCCTAGGATGTAGATTATCAGGCCCTGGGGATTTATCGGCCTTCAATCCCATCAATTTCCCAAACACCATTTCCCTACAAATACTGATTTCATTCAATTCCTCCCTCTCATTAGAACCTATGTTCCCCGACATCTCTGGGAGGTTATTTGTGTCCTCCTTTGTGAAGACAGAACCAAAGTATGTATTTAATTGATCCGCCATTTCTTTGTTCCCCATTATAAATTCCCCTGATTCTGACTGCAAGGGACCTACGCTTGACTTCACCAATCTTTTTCTCTTCACATATCTATAGAAGCTATAGAAGCTTTTACAGTCAGTTTTTATGTCCCCTGCAAGTGGTGGTGGGTCAGCCAATTGAGATAGTTAAGAGGGTCTTTAATGGTAGTTGAACAGCATTTTACCATCCCCTAGCCATTTTTCCAACTTTTCCACGAGGTTCCCGTCGCTCGGAGATCACGTCAGGCAAGTAGGTCGGGTTCTCTAGGGCTCTCCTGAAGGGATAATTACAAGTCCTAGCCCTACCCCAGATCAGGCGTATTCCCCAGACATTCCCCTTCAACTAAAGTTAGAGATAGCCGAATCCTATTACGATGCTTAATTGGGTCTAAAGGTCAGACTATCTCTCCCTAAAGGAAAGGAATGGCCTGAAGATGTTACCATCCTCCGGATAGCACTTTTAACAAGTTTAACTAGACTGTAACCTTCTGGATATTATGAGGGTCTGGAAAACCCCCCAGAATTCTGCAACTCCTCACAGAAGAGTGTACAGAAATTGAGTTTGCGAGGTTGTTACAGAAATACTCTGTGAGACAATTTTAAAAATATATAGATTTATTAAAGAACCGACATGTAGTTAACAGCTGTTGATTTCAATCGCGACTTTAACAGTCCAAAATACAAATAGCTTACATTTCTTATCAGAGTTCCTTACTCTCAAATCTTAACTTTGTTACATTTCCACACTTCTACTTATTTCTTAATCAAGAATATCCACCAAAATCAAATACCTTGATTACCCGAGACTCAAAGGGGGAAAAATTCAGTCGCGCCCCATTTGGGGCGCAAATACCATCCGGGCGCAAAAATTAGCGCCTGGCGCTAATTATCGCCACTGACTGGAAACTTCACTTTTAACGCCCCGGGAGGTGAGTGGAGCGCTAAATCAGGCGCTGCACACCTGTCTTAAGGCGCAAAGGCTGAGGAGTGAGGCGCTACCTCAGAGCGCTGGCGAAGCTCATGTAATGTCAGTCAGCAATGGAACACACACACAATGGCATGGGCCAGTTCTTAAAGGGGATGGTTAATCTTGCTTTCCATCCACATCCTGTTCATTGCAGCCTTGAATCTCGGCCTGGAGAGACTTGCACATCAAATGTGCTGGAAAGAACAATGGAGAGTACCAGGCAAAGAGCTCAGAGTGCAGCCCCCACAGTCTCTTCTAAATCGATACAAGGAATGGCAAATCAAAATGAACCTGCAAAGTGCTGCTCAGTACCCAAAACTCCTTCACACAACGTTGAATCTCTCCAGAAGTCTCTCCCTCTCTCTCAGAATGCGTAGTTCAAAAATGGCACCAACAATAAAAGGCAGGAAGCGGTCACCTTTAAATAGCGCTCCCCCTTTCCCTTCATGACTGCAGAACGCTCCCCTCAACCTGTCGTTGCTAGCGTCAGGCGGTAAGGCAGGGGGCGCCACTCAATATCTGCTCCGGGGCGATACCGGGGCGTTTCACACTCGACTGACGTCATGATCTGCCGGCGCAGGAGATCGTGGCGGTAGTGTTTAGCGCCGCCGCAAAATGTCTAGTTAATTTCGCGAGTGGCGCAAACTTCGCCGCGCCTGGGCGCTAGATGCTTTGCGCCCCATTAGCGTCCTCTTAAGGCGCTAATGGGAGGCGCAACCAACTGAATTTTTCCCCCAAAGAGTTGTAGAACTTACAGAGCCTGCCTCTGAAGTTAAGAATCGCTTGCCTTTCCAGCGACTTCTGACTTTCTATCTGAAAAGCTCTATTTTTATACCTTTTTTTTAGTGGTTTATCCTTTGAAGTTTTCTGCTGATGTAAGCTAATTATCTCTAGCCATACCTCTGTTGACTTCTTTCTATTCTTACTGTTAATTCAGCTGTTAGCTTTCAGAATTCTGTCTCTGTATAGGTGTTTCAAAAACTTATCATATGAAATAGTTATTACAGATTTATCTCTTTGATGCTATTCTTTCGAAGGTCTTCAATTCAATTCTTAATATTGGCTTAACTGCTTGTATTTCAGACTTTTCGTCTCCTTGTATTCCAAGTTCAATGCATAAACAATGTGATTGCTTGGTACATCTATTGATGTAATATTTTCAAAGTGTTCTGTTGTGTACCTTTTACAATATGTAAATCAAAACCACTTCATCTAGGGTGTTCTTTGCATTTCTTAACTACTTCAATTGGTTGTATATATTATCTTGTTTCCTGTTTCATTTGATATTACTTTTACAAAGGCACATGGTTTTTTAATGTTCTGTTTTTCTGTTCGACATGTTAGTTTTTAACACTTTACTTGGGCATTGCTATTGTGTTGGTTCCAAACTACAGACTCCTTGGAACCAACTCTTTGCTTCTTCAATGTAATGTTCTGTGTTTCTGTTCAACGTGTTAATTTTTAACACTTTAAACTGGGTATAGCTATTGTGTTGGTTCCAAACTGCAGACACCTTGGAACCAACTCTTTGCTTCTTCAATAGGCCATTGTCTCAGTGTCAATAACCAATCTTTATCTCAAAAGCCTGTATGGTGTTTACAGCTTTGTGACGTTGAGGCTTTTAGATTTTTAAACCCAGTTTGTCATGTTTTAATAAAATCAGAATTCTGTTCATAGGTTGGTGTATTTTGCTGAATAGGTTTGGCTCATTCCTTTACACACCATTGTTGTGAATAGGTGACAGCTGCAAAAGTGGTATAAAAGCTACCATTTCACAGCTGTTCACTTTCCAATGTCAGAAGCTTAAGTCTTCAGGATTTGAAAGACACTTTTGAGCTGTATGCAGTTTGGAAGTGTATGGAGTAAACCCGCTATCCACTGTCACCTCCTTGGAGCAACCTCTCTCACCATTGACTTCTGTCATCTCAACCTCACCTGCCATCTATTCCAGCAGCATCGGTGCGCTTGAAAAAAATCTCACCTTGGTCCTCTGAATCCCAGCACGATCAGCCCCAACACCAACATCACCAGGCACACCAGCATCACCAACAACAACACCAACCTTCTCCGCAATCACCTGAGGCTGCTCAGCACACAGGGCATCAGCACCCGAGCACATTGCTGTCCGGGAGGCCAGCGATGGCCTCACTATGGTCAGATTTACTTCACTTGACACTGTACACCCTGGCTGCCACATGATGTGCCAAGTTGGCACCACCCCACACCAACACCATAAAGCATCCCTACAATGTCCAAGCCATTCCTTTCACACTCATCAGCATTGCGGAGGTGGTGGTGGGGGGGGGGGGTGGGGGTGGTACCCTTATGTCTCACCATTCACTGCAACTCACTAAGTCACTTCCAAAGGTGCACACAAATCTGTCCAAGAACAGAAGGTGTTGAAAATAAAGATTTCAATGTTTGACAGCACATTACCAGAAACTTCACATGAACATTGGCTAAACCATCCAAGTGCCTACCCTTGTGTGTTGTTACTTGTTAAGCTTGCAGTAGGATGAGGGTGAGTGTGAGGGGTGGCTAGTGAGATGGGGAAGTGATAATGTAGATAGAGAGGGATGGGTGGAGGTGCAAGGTAAGTTGGTGTGAGTAAGGAAGTGCAGGAGTAGGGTATGGAAGGCAGAGTGATGGGGATGTGATGAGTGGCACAGCAGGATGAGGTTGAGTGTGGCTTTGCAGTGACGTTTCGTGATCTACTGAGAGCAGAGCGCTCAAAATCAATTTGGACATGGCCCCTTTAAGGAAACCGGCTGATGACACGTCATCAAATGATGTCATCAGACCCGCTTTCTTTTAATTGGCCGGGAACCTCGCAGGGCGGGCTTAACAAGGCGAATCAACGGAAAATCACTTGGAGAATGCGGGCTGGAGCAGGCAGCGGGCTGGGACCGCGACACCGACCCCAGCCGCCCCAGACCCGCCTCGGTCGGCGAAATCGTGGCCTTTGATACTAACTTCACTGAGGATATCCTCTCTAACAGACGTAAAACATGTCAAAGTATTTGATTGTATGATTTGTACACATCATCAACATCACAATAATAGTGGCTATCTTTCTGGCATTTCTCACTTCTCAAACAAAAAAAAGGTTGGCCAAACTTTTTTTCAGAGATACTTCACCTTTAATAGAATGTAGTTTTTGAGTTTTCATTCAAGTCAATCGTCATACCTGTAGTGAGAAGTCGCACAACACCAGGTTATAGTCCAACAGCTTTATTTGAAATCACAAGCTTTCGGAGCGCTGCTCCGCATCATGTCATACCTGTAGTGATAGCACCCTCTAAAGGTGGAAAAGTGGATTGCACCAATTGCTCAGGACAGTAACATTTTGTCAATTTTTGCTGCTTGCACCATCTAGTGTTCAGAGTTTTAACAGTTTAAACTGCTAACGTCATTACAATGACCTTCAACGCAGGCGACCAACTATTCTCAGTACAGGACATTTAATTTTGCTTTATACAATGGTTTGATATAAATGATGTAGATTGTCTAACCATGCTCCAGCTGCAGCTGCATGTACTGCATGAAATAATAAATACCCACATCGTACATTGTAACGTAGTGTTGGGAGTTCACAGTCTGATTGAATCAAAATCTTACCTTTTTTTGCAATTGCTATAAGTGTCTTAAGTAAAATGAGTTTGGATTGAATCAACCTAGTTTTTACAGTGGGTACAAGTTAACAACACTAATAATTTTGGCACAGATAAATGTTATATTGTCTCTATTATAGAGTACACAACCCTGGTCAATGTAACATTTTCTTTTTATAGTTTGTTCTAAGGACATGGGCAACGTGGGCAAGGCTGGCACTTATTGCCCATCCCAAGTTGTGCTGAGAAAATGGTGGTGGGCCTTCTCCTTGGACTGCTGTAGTCCCTGTGGTGATGGTGCTCCCACAATGACATTGGATAGAGAATGTCAGGATATTGCCCCATTGAAGATGAAGAATCAGCAATATATGTGCAAGTCAGTATGGTGTATGACTTGAAGGGGAACTTGGAGATAATAAGGTTGTCATAACATTGCTGATCTTGCCCTCCTCAGTGGTAGGGGTCACAGTGGGGTGCATCCTGTAGATTGTACATTCTATCACAGTGTGCCGATGGTGGAGGGGTTGTTGAGCTTTTTGAGTTTTTTGCAGCTGCATTCATCCACGTGAGTGGTGAGTATTCGCTCACATTCCTGACTTGAGCCTTGAAGATGTTGGATAAACTTTGAGGGATCAAGCTACTTGTCACAGAGTACCCAGCCTCTACCTTGCTCTTGTTGCCATGGTGTTGATACGGCTGGTGACAGTTAAGTTTTAAGTCAGCGGTGACCTTCAAGATGTGGACGGTAGGGGACTTCGAGATAGTGATGCTGTTGATGGTCACGAGGAGATGGCAGGGCTTTCTCTTGTACAAGATCGTCATTGCCTGGCACCGATGTGGCGCTAACGTTACCTGTCACCAATGTTCCCTCTAAGCTGTGCGGCCGCGTAGCCGCGCAGTGTCTGTGAGGTCCTGCGCAGGCCACTCACTGGATTTTGCATTGTAAAAACCGTGCATGCGCAAAAATTGAATGGCCTGCGCAGGAATATAAAGGGACAGCGCACGAAAAAAAAAAATTAGAGGGAATATTGCCTGTCACTTGTCATCTCAAGCTTGGATGTTATCCAGATCCTGCTATAAGCTGCCATGGGCTGCTTCATTATCAGATGAGTTTTGAATGGAACTGAACACTGTGCAATTGTTTGCAAACAGCCCCACTCCAGACCTTAAGACAGAGGGAGGTTCATGATTAAGTAGCTGAAGATGAATGGGTCGAGGATACTTCTGTGAGGAATTCCTGCAGTGACATCCTTGGGCTGTGATGACTGGCTTCAGACAAACACAACCATCTTCCATTCTATCAGGTATGACTCCAGCCACTGGAGGGTCTCCCTTTTGACCTCCAATTATCTCAGTTTTGCGAGGGCTCATTGGTGCCATAATCAGTTGAATGCTCCCTTGATGTTTAGGGTAGCTACTCTACTCTCTTCTGGTATTTAGCCCTTGTGTCCTTGTCTGGATCGAGACTGTGATGAGGTCTGGAGCTCAGTGGTATTAGTTTAAACTTAACTGAGAGTTGGTGAATAGATGACTGGTGTCACTTGATGGCACTATTGTTCACTCCTTCCATCAGATTACTGATGTCTGGGAGGAGGCTGACAGGTCATCAATTGGCGTGTTTAGATTTATCCTGTTTTCTGTGGACAGGACATACCTGGGCAATCTTGCACATTGTTGAGTAGATGCCTGTTTCATGGCGGGTGTACTGGACACAGAAAAGGCTATGGGTCCCAACAACATCCCACTTGTAGTGCTGAAGACTTGTGCTCCACTGTTAGCCACTCCCTGACCTAGCTGTTCCGGTACAGCTATAGCAAATGTAAGTGTCATATTTGATGCAGTTGAGATCTAAGGGTTGATGTTAACTCTGCCCACCCCATTCACGCTCGGATCTTGCCTGCCCGCCATATTTCCTGAGGCCTTCCACTGGGCGCTCCACGTGCCTGCCTGAATCAGACGGGAGCCTCAATACCACATGCAGGTGCTAGGATGCCCTGCTGGCTACATGAGTCACCTTCTCCACACAGCTCAAGAATGTCACAGGTCAGACCGATACCAATGGCTAGGCTGGCAAGATTATCAGGGCTGCTTCAAGTGTCACGATGGTGATATGCTAGTCGAATTACATGTTCTCCTTCTTTGTGTGATTCTTACTCCCAAAGATGTACATCAAGTATTTTGTAACAGAACATTACAACAATGACACCCAATAGTGCAATTAAATACTACTTCCGTATCATAATCAAACATATCAAAAAAATTTACCTTTTCAAATTTAAGGTTGTTGAGTCAAACATGATTTTTCTTCACTTCTATGTTCAGACAGCTTTTCCTTGCTGCTGGAAACAGATTAACACTTCAAATAAAATTAAAAATGGTGGGCCGAAATTTTACCGGCGCTCAGAGTGCGGGTTTGGAGGCGGGTCTGAAGTCAAAATCACAAAGATTGACAGCGGGTCGGTATCCCGCTGTAAACCCGCCTCCTTGTCAGTTTCCCAAGTTGTCGGGTAGGTCATCCCTGAACAGACCCAACACCAAGCGATGGGCCAGCCAATTTAGCTCCTCAAAAGCTTGTTAAAAGGTAGTTAAGCACCATTTTCCCATGTACTTACCATTTTACCAGGTTTATAACGAGGTTCCCGGAGAGTGGGTATCACGTCAGGTAAGTATGTCATGTTCTCAATTACTCCTGATTACAATTAGGTTTTGACACGTTGGACCCCCTGGGACACATCTCATTGTCTTGGCTGTGCTCTTGGTGTGTCTTTGATGTAAGGAAAGATTGTATCTCTGCATTTTCTCTGTGTTTATATTCTGTGAATTTTTGTAGATTCACTCATAGTAACTTTACCTGAAGAAGGGGCGATCGATAGCTCCGAAAGCTTGTAATTTTAAATAAATCTGTTGGACTATAACCTGGTGTTGTGCGACTTCTCATTTTTCTCAATTACTCGCCATTGCTGTGAATAGGTGACAGCTGAAAAAGTGGTATAAAACCTACCATTTCACAGCTGTTCATTTCCCAATCTTAGAAGCTGGAGCCTTCATGATTTGGAACCCACTTTTGAGCTTTATGCAGTTTGGGAGTGTTTGGAGTAAACTCTCTATCCACTGTCATCTCCTTGGCGCAAGCTCTCTCACCATTGACAGATCGCTTCTGTCATCTCAACTTCAACTGTCATCTATTCCAGCAGCATCGGTGCCCTTGAAAAAATCTCACCTTGGTCCTCAGAATCCCTCCATGATCAGCCCCAACACCAACATCACCAGGCACACCAGCTCCACCAACAACAACACCAACCTTCTCCACAATCACCTGATGCTGCACAGCACCCGAGCACATTGCTGCCCGGGAGGCCAGCGATGGCCTCCCCGTGGCCACATTTACTTCACTTGACACTTTATTTGAAGTGTTAATCTGTTTCCAGCAGCAAGGAAAAGCTGTCTGAACATAGAACGTCTGAACATGATGCGCCAGGTTGGCACCACCCCACACCAACACCATAAAGTATCCCTACAATGTCCAAGCCTTTCCTTTCACACTCATCACCATTGTGGGAGGTACCGTTATGTCTCACCATTCACTACAACTCACTAAGTCACTTCCAAAGGTGCACACAAATCTGTCCAAGAAGGCAAAGTGTTGAAAATAAAGATTTCAATGTTTGACAGCACATTACCAGAAACTTTACATGAACATTGGCTAAACCACCCAAATGCCTACCCTTGTGTGTTGTTATTTGGTAAGCTTGCAGTAGGATGAGGGTGAGTGTGAGGGGTGGCTAGTGAGATGGGGAAGTGATAATGTAGATAGAGAGGGCTGGGTGGAGGTGCAAGGTAAGTTGGTGTGAGTAAAGATGTGCAGGAGTAGGGAGGGGAAGGCAGAGTGATGGGGTTGTGATGAGTGGCACAGCAGGATGAGGTTGAGTGTGGCTTTGCAGTAACGTTTTGTGATCTACTGAGATCATTGAAAGGTTTGCGCCACTGCATCCAGGTCCTCCTGACAACTTGTGCTCTCCTGTGCTATGTGCAACTAGGCTGCGTTGGTGTCCTGGGGAGGTCTCTTCCGCCCATTGGAAGGGAAGAAAACTGCTCTGCGTGCTGTAACTCCCTCCGTAAGCATATGGAGGGAGTTATGCGTGAGCCTGGGTGCAGCCGTGCACCTCTGTGCAGTGCTTGTCAGTGTTTGCAGCACCTCAATGCAGTAGAACACTGACAGCACAACTGTCAAAATGATTGTGGCCGTGGTCCCGTTAAGGAAACTGGCTGATGACACGTCATCAATTGACGTCATCAGACCTGCTTTCTTTATATGGCTGGGAACCTCGCAGGGTGGACTTAACAAGGCGAATCAACGGAAAATTCTTCTCACAGCGAGATGGAGCCGGGAGCGGGGTCGCCGTCCGACACCTACCTCGGTAGGCAAAATCGCGGCCGTGGTGTATGTGCTGCAAGGTGGCCCTGTGTTCTATGCATTCACTTTCTGGCATGCTCTGGCACCTGTGATGTGTCTTTTCCTCTAGGTCCTCTGTGCTATAACCATAGAGATTGATATCCAGATGGAAGTTGGCTTGCATAAGGTGGAGTGAGGAATATGCCGGGCCATGAGGTTCCAGATTGTGGTGGAATGCAAATCTGCGGCTGCTGACGTCCCTCAGCACCTCATGGATGCCCAGTTTTCAGCTGTTAGTTCTGTTCTTAATCTATCCCACTTAGCACGGTGGTAGTGCCACACCACACGATGGAGGGTGCAGTCAATGTGAAAAGACGATTGTGCGGTGCTGATTCCTGCCAACATGGCAGTAACATTTACTGCAGAAAGAACAATTCCAGCCCAATTTACATTCACTGGCGGTTAAATGATTTAAATACTGGGAGTTTGATTATACTGCTGAAAATGATAGGAATCACAGGCAGGGTTGGCTGGCCAGGACATCACAGATTAATAGGACAGCAATAGGGAGAGGAGGAACGTCGGATAATTTTTTAGACGTTGCTATAACGATGGAGATTCGGGGGTACTGCTCCCTGTTGTCAGCTGTGGGACCACTCAAAAATGGCAGCTGAGAATTGTGAGTCCACCAACAAGTTTACAATAATCACTTTTAAGGTAATTGTGAAAGCATGAGTTTGATCATTTTATATGAAGAGAGTATTTTTTTTTTTAAAGTCTTCATCTTAGTTGTTGACTCCAGAAGTATGTACTGTCAATACTTGATGGAGAGGAATTTCCCAGATTTTTTTTCCCAAATTGGTTTTTTATCTGATTTTTTTGCCTCTCCCAAGAGATCACATGGTTTCAGATGGGGCTGAGAGTATATATTATGATACACAAGGTTTCGCAATTGTGTGGGACAGATGATCTTTACCTGTCCGTCATTGTTCGTATGCTCTATTGGTTAGACTATACCAGTTTTTAAGGGTTAATGGAAGGGATGATATGCATTTACATTCACTGATGGTTGTGTAATGGCACTCTCCCCTCCTGCATCCCCCTTAGATTTAGATTCTCTGAATCTGATCTTGAACTTGTTATATTAGCAAACAGTCCAGTAGCCGTGAGTTTTCTATCTTCATGATATTTTTCCTGAAACTTGTTCAAAGAGTCATTAACTCAACAAAAATGCTGCATTATTTCTTTTTTTTCCCCTAGTGGTGAACTTTTCCTTAAACTGACGGCATATGTTGGAAAGAGATCACCATCCTCAGATTAACTAGCTCCAATATTGAAGCTGTTTCCACTGGTGGGACGGCGGTAACCACAGGTCGTAAAATCCCATCTGGTTCACTAATGTCCTTTAGGGAAGGAAATCTGCTGCCCTTACCCGGTCTGGCCTATATGTGACTCCAGACCCACAGCAAGGTGGTTGACTCTTAACTGCTCTCTGAAATGGCCTAGTTAGCCACTCAGTTATTTCAAACCGCTAGGAACAACAATAAGAATAAAACCGGACGGACCACCTGGCATCGACCTAGGCACCGGATTCGGACACAGCAAAGGCACACCCAGCCCAGTCAACCCTGCAAAGTCCTCCTCACTAACGTCTGGGGACTTGTGCCAAAATTGGGAGAGCTGTCCCACAGACTAGTCAAGCAACAGCCTGACATGGTCATACTCACAGAATCAGACCTTTCAGCCAACGTCCCAGACTCCTCCATCACCATCCCTGGGTATGTCCTGTCCCACCGGCAGGAACAACCTACCAGGAGTGGCAGCACAGTGGTATACAGTCGGGAAGGAGTGGCCCTGGGAGTCCTCAACATTGACTCCGGACCCCATGAAGTCTCATGGCATCAGGTCAAACATGTTCAAGGAAACCTCCTGCTGATTACCACCTACTGCCCTCCCTCAGCTGATGAATCGGTACTCCCCCATTTTGAACACCACTTGGAAGAAGCACTGAGGGTAGCAAGGGCACAGAATGTACTCTGGGTGGGGGACTTCAATGTCCATCACCAAGAGTGACTAGATAGCATGACTACTGAACAAGCTGGCCGAGTCCTGAAGGACATAGCTGACAGGCTGGACCTGCAGCAGGTGGTGAGAGAACCAACACGAGGGAAAAACCAACTTGACCTTGTCCACACTAATCTACCTGTCGCAGATGCATCTGTCCATGACAGTATTGGTAGCAGTGACCACTGCACAGTCCTTCTGGAGACGAAGTGTCGTCTTCACACTGAAGACACCCTCCATTGTGTTGTGTGGCACTACCACTGTACTAAATAGGATAGATTCAGAACAGATCTAGCAGCTCAAAACTGGGTATCCATGGTGCACTGTGGGCCATCAGCAGCAGCAGAATTGTATACCACCACAATCTGTAACCTGATGGCCCAGCATATCCCTCACTTTACCATTACCATCAAGCCAGGGGACCAACCCTGGTTCAATAAGGAGTGTAGAAGAGCATGCTAGGAACAGCACCAGGCGTACCTAAAAATGAGGTACCAACCTGCTGAAGCTACAACACAGGACTACATGCATGCTAAACAGTGGAAGCAACATGCTATAGACAGAGCTAAGTGATCGCACAATCAATGGATCAGATCAAAGCTCTGCAGTCCTGCCGCATCCTGTTGTGAATGGTGGTGGGCAATAAAACAACTAATGGGTGCAGGAGTCTCCATTAACATCCCCATCCTCAATGATGGTGGAGCCCAGCACATGTGTGCAAAAGACAAAGCTGAAGCGTTTGCAACCATCTTCAGGCAGAAGTACCGAATGGATGATCCATATCGGCCTCCTCCTGAGGTCCCCACCATCACAGAAGCCAGTCTTCAGCCAATCCGATTCACTCCACGTGATATCAAGAAATGGCTGAGCACACTGGATACATCAAAGGCTATGGGCCCTGACAACATCCTGGCTGTAGTACTGAAGAATTGTGCTCCAGTACTAACCGTGCCTCTAGCTGTTCCAGTACAACTACAACACTGGCATCTATCCGACAAAGTGGAAAATTGCCCAGGTATGTCCTGTTCACAAAATGTAGGGCAAATCCAATCCGGCCAATTACCGCCTCATCAGCCTACTCTCAATCGTCAGCAAAGTGATGGAAGGTGTCGTCGACAGTGCTATCAAGCGGCACTTACTCCCCAATAACCTGCCTGAAAGGGTGGTGGAATTGAATAAATACTTGAAGGGGGAAAATTTGCAGGGCTATGGGGAAAGAGCAGGGAAGTGGGACTAATTGGAGAGCTCTTTCAAAGAGCTGGCACAGGTGTGATGGGCCAAAAGGCCTCCTCTGTGCTGTATGATTCTACGATTCAATATGTCAACTGGAAAGAAGGCTTTTAAAAAGCATAATTAAGAAGCTCAGTTAGATCCGCTGGTTGTTTAGTAAGTTTTTCTACTGAGTGGCTAAATGATACAGACCTGGAAGATCTTGGGTTACATCTCAGTTTGTGGTGAGTTAGCTGGTCTTCGCTGGGATGTTGGTGGGATGCAACAATGCCCTCAGCATTCCTCGGTTGGGGAAGAGCCAATCAGCCAGGGTTTCTGATTGCTACCAAGGGACGCCGGCTGGCAGTGTGCATGGGTGATAAAAGGATGAGCTTTGGATCTGACACCTCTAACCTGCCAACACTCACACATGAATAATAACTAATTGGGGTGAGTTACCAGAGGATGTCCAACCCCTACTGTCAGTGGAGGAAGGGAGGGCAGAAACCTGGCAAAACAGTCTCAGTTAACACCTGCAGGCAGAGAACTATTCCTCTGGAGATTATTTCTATTAGAATCATTGAATAGTTACAACACAGGAGGAGGCCATTTGGCCCGTCGAGCCTGTGCCAGCTCTCTGCAAGAGCACTTCAGCTAGTCCCACTCCCCCACCCTTTCCCCATAGCCCTGCAAATATTTTCCTTCAGGTACTTATCCAATTCCCTTTTGAAAGCCACGATTGAATCTGCCTCCACCACCCTTTCAGGCAGCGCATTCCAGATCCTAACCACTCGCTGAGTAAAAAAGTTTTTCCTCATGTCGCCTTTGGTTCCTTTGCCAATCACCTTAAATCTGTGTCCTCTGGTTCTCGACCCTTCTGCCAATGGGAACAGTTTCTCTCTATCTACTCTGTCTAGACCCCTCATGATTTTGAACACCTCAATCAAAGCTCCTCGCAACCTTCTCTGCTCTAAGGAGAACAACCCCAGCTTCTCCAGTCTATCCACATAACTGAAGTCCCTTATTCCTGGAATCATTCTCGTAAATCTTTTCTGCATCCTCTCTAAGGCCTTCACATTCTTACTAAAGTGCGGTGCCCAGAATTGGACACAATACTCCAGTTGAGGCCGAACCAGTGTTTTATAAAGGTTCACCATAACTTCCTATTCATCTATGAGCCAGTTCCTTACGAGATAAGCAATTGGGCTGGAGATTCTGCTAGGTCGCAATGTTCGTTCAAGCACAATTTGCCCGAAACTGGAGCAAAAGATCGAGGAATTTCAAGTGCAAATTATGTTCAGCGCAAATCAAGTTTCTGGGATCTTTTGCGTTAGTTTAAAAAACATCATGCAAGAAACCGGCCCCACCCACAAAACTGGCCACATCCCCAGATCGAATGAATCACCATTGGGAGTTTCCAGTAATTGCGCCAATTTGCGGGCTTTCAAGGAGGCTCTTAAAATTAAGCTTTTTGTTTTAGCCGCATTTTAAAAGCTTTTGAATATTTAAAAAAATGAATTTACTAAGAAACTGATGACTGTACACCAATGAAACTAGTAAATCGTTCTGTATAGTTTTTAAAGTCATTTTCAATTATTTAAAATTGGGTTACTCACGGTGGACTAGACACTCTGATTAAAAATGCTTCTGTTTTATGATTAACCCATTTTCAGCTGTATTAGTTAAACTGCAGCAGGTTACCATTCTTAAATATATCAAGGAATATTTTTAATGCAAAGTTTTTTTTTTTTAAATTACGTTCTAAAACATTGCCCGACTGCACTGGTTCATGGAAGATTTTCTGATACGCAAATGAGTTGGAGTGGAAACTGGAGCAAAAATAACACTTAAAACAAACACAATTTTGAGTGCAATTTGCAGCCGGATTGCCGATTGCTCCCAAAGCGTTGGCGTTTAGGTTATTCCTGTAAGTGGCTACTAATCTCACTGCTAGTTTCCTGCCTAACTTTTCTTTAAAGAACTACTTCAGGCTGCACTTTAAAACTTCAATAAAATGTAATTAGAGAACAATGCAGTTATTCAAATTTTTTGATGAAATTTGGAGCTCACTAAAGCAAGAAATGTCAGTGCTGGAGAACACTTCTTAAAACTAATCTTGTTACTCAACATCGGCATCAAGTATGTCACACTCAGGATGGCCGTGCTGAGCTTCTACTGCACTGCCTTATCAATGCATTTTTGCCGAATCTCAGAAGAGCGTGCCCTGTTACACATTTTCTACATGCCCGACCTCCCAGGCATCTTTATAACCTCTTGGTGAGATTTCTAATTTGTGCTTTATTTGGTCAGTTTTGTACTGTAGGTTCATACTTTCTGGGAACCGTGGTTTGTCAAAGTTATTCAACTTGCTGGCAGAAAGAATGGATTTTCATCCTGTCAGTGTTCCACCTAGTCCAGTATGCGTTCTATAAATGGAACACAAGAGTTAGAAGTTGGGGAAGGGGAAACTGGTCCTTGTAGCAAATCATTTAGAGCATTTAATTGATTGTGCGCACTGGCATTGATTGATTTTCTGTGGTAAGATGCGTGTGTTGTGCACTCTGAGGTTAGAAAGTAGCAGAGCCGACACAGGATGCTTTAAATATATAAAAAATAAATGTATTTTTCTTTCACTTTTTCCCCCTTTCCTTTTCAAGGCACTGACTCTTGGTAGAGCATGGCACAACAGGCACTGGATCTTGGTAGGGTATAGTTATACAAGCACGGACTCGGGAATGCTGTGGTTCTACAAGCACTGACTCTGGAATGTTATGGTTTTACAGTCACTGACTCGGGTATGCTGTGGTTCTACAGGCACTGACTCGGGAATGCTGTGGTTCTACAGGCACTGACTCGGGTATGCTGTGGTTCTACAGGCACTGACTTGGGTATGCTGTGGTTCTACAGGCACTGACTCGGGTATGCTGTGGTTCTACAGGCACTGACTCAGGTATGCTGTGGTTCTACAGGCACTGACTCGGGTATGTTGTGGTTCTACAGTCACTGACTCGGGTATGCTGTGGTTCTACAGTCACTGACTCGGGTATGCTGTGGTTCTACAGTCACTGACTCGGGTATGCTGTGGTTCTACAGTCACTGACTCGGGTATGCTGTGGTTCTACAGTCACTGACTCGGGTATGCTGTGGTTCTACAGTCACTGACTCGTGTCTGGTGTGTTTCTACAGGCACTGACTCGGGAATGCTGTGGTTCTACAGTCACTGACTCGTGTCTGGTGTGTTTCTACAGGCACTGACTCAGGTATGCTGTGGTTCTACAGGCACTGACTCGTGTCTGGTGTGTTTCTACAGGCACTGACTCAGGTATGCTGTGGTTCTACAGTCACTGACTCGGGTATGCTGTGGTTCTACAGGCACTGACTCGGGAATGCTGTGTTTCTACAGGCACTGACTCGGGTATGCTGTGGTTCTACAGTCACTGACTCGGGTATGGTGTGGTCCTACAGGCATTACTCTGGTATGGTGTGTTTCTACAGGCAGTGACTCAGGTATGCTGTGGTTCCAGGGGCACTGACTCGGGTATGCAGTGGTTCTACAGACACTGACTCAGGTATGCTGTGGTTCTACAGGCACTGACTCGGGTATGGTGTGTTTCTACAGGCACTGACTCGGGTATGCTGTGGTTCTACAGGCACTGACTTGGGTATGCTGTGGTTCTACAGGCACTGACTTGGGTATGGTGTGGTTCTACAGGCACTGACTCGGGTATGGTGTGGTTCTACAGGCAGTGACTTGGGTATGCTGTGGTTCTACAGGCACTGACTTGGGTATGCAGTGGTTCTACAGACACTGACTCAGGTATGCTGTGGTTCTACAGGCACTGACTCGGGTATGGTGTGGTTCTACAGGCAGTGACTCGAGAATGCTGTGGTTCTACAGGCAGTGACTCGGGTATGCTGTGGTTCTACAGGCACTGACTCGGGTATGCTGTGATTCTACAGGCAAAGACTCGGGTATGTTGTGTTTCTACAGGCACTGACTCGAGTATGGTGTGGTTCTACAGGCACTGACTCGTGTATGCAGTGGTTCTACAGGCACTGACTCGGGTATGCTGTGGTTCTACAGGCACTGACCCGGGTATGGTGTGGTTCTACAGGCACTGACTCGGGTATGCTGTGTTTCTACAGTCACTGACCCGGGTATGCTGTGTTTCCTCAGGCACTGACTCGGGTTTGCTGTGGTTCTACAGGCACTGACCCGGGTATGGTGTGGTTCTACAGGCACTGACTCGGGAATGCTGTGGGTTTACAGGCACTGACTCGGGTATGCTGTGGTTCTACAGGCACTGACTCGAGTATGCTGTGGTTCTACAGGCACTGACTCGGCTATGCTGTGGTTCTATAGAAACTGACTCGGGTATGCTGTGTTTCTACAGGCACTGACTCGGGAATGCTGTGGGTTTACAGGCACTGACTCGGGTATGCTGTGTTTCTACAGGCACTGACTCGGGTATGCTGTGGTTCTACAGGCACTGACTCGGGAATGCTGGGGGTTTACAGGCACTGACTCGGGTATGCTGTGTGTTTACAGGCACTGACTCGGGTATGCTGTGGGTTTACAGGCACTGACTCGGGTATGCTGTGTTTCTACAGGCACTGACTCGGGTATGCTGTGTGTTTACAGGCACTGACTCGGGAATGCTGTGGGTTTACAGGCACTGACTCGGGTATGCTGTGTTTCTACAGGCACTGACTCGGGTATGCTGTGGTTCTACAGGCACTGACTCGGGAATGCTGGGGGTTTACAGGCACTGACTCGGGTATGCTGTGTGTTTACAGGCACTGACTCGGGTATGCTGTGGTTCTACAGGCACTGACTCGAGTATGCTGTGTGTTTACAGGCACTGACTCGGGTATGCTGTGTGTTTACAGGCACTGACTCGGGTATGCTGTGGTTCTACAGTCACTGACTCGGGTATGCTGTGGTTCTACAGGCACTGACTCGGCTATGCTGTGGTTCTATAGAAACTGACTCGGGTATGCTGTGTTTCTACAGGCACTGACTCGGGTATGCTGTGTTTCTACAGGCACTGACTCGGGTATGCTGTGTTTCTACAGGCACTGACTTGAGAATGCTATGATTCTACAGGCACTGACTTGGGAATGCTTTGGTACTACAGGCACTGACCCGGGTATGCTGTGGTTCTGCAGGCACTGACTCGGGTATGCTGTGTTTCTACAGGCACTGACTCGGGTGTGCTGTGTTTCTACAGGCACTGACTTGAGAATGCTATGATTCTACAGGCACTGACTTGGGAATGCTTTGGTACTACAGGCACTGACCCGGTTATGCTGTGGTTCTACAGGCACTGACTCGGGTCTGGTGTGGTTCTACAGGCACTGACTCGGGTATGCTGTGGTTCTACAGGCACTGACTCGGGAATGCTGTGTTTCTACAGGCACTGACTCGGGTATGCTGTGGTTCTACAGTCACTGACTCGGGTATGCTGTGGTCCTACAGGCATTACTCTGGTATGGTGTGTTTCTACAGGCAGTGACTCAGGTATGCTGTGGTTCCAGGGGCACTGACTCGGGTATGCAGTGGTTCTACAGACACTGACTCAGGTATGCTGTGGTTCTACAGGCACTGACTCGGGTATGGTGTGTTTCTACAGGCACTGACTCGGGTATGCTGTGGTTCTACAGGCACTGACTTGGGTATGCTGTGGTTCTACAGGCACTGACTTGGGTATGGTGTGGTTCTACAGGCACTGACTCGGGTATGGTGTGGTTCTACAGGCAGTGACTTGGGTATGCTGTGGTTCTACAGGCACTGACTTGGGTATGCAGTGGTTCTACAGACACTGACTCGGGTATGGTGTGGTTCTACCGGCAGTGACTCGAGAATGCTGTGGTTCTACAGGCAGTGACTCGGGTATGCTGTGGTTCTACAGGCACTGACTCGGGTATGCTGTGATTCTACAGGCAAAGACTCGGGTATGTTGTGTTTCTACAGGCACTGACTCGAGTATGGTGTGGTTCTACAGGCACTGACTCGGGTATGCTGTGTTTCTACAGACACTGACTCTGGTATGCTGTGGTTCTACAGGCACTGACTCGGGTATGCTGTGGTTCTACAGGCACTGACCCGGGTATGGTGTGGTTCTACAGGCACTGACTCGGGTATGCTGTGTTTCTACAGACACTGACTCGGGTATGCTGTGTTTCTACAGGCACTGACCCGGGTATGGTGTGGTTCTACAGGCACTGACTCGGGTATGCTGTGGTTCTACAGGCACTGACCCGGGTATGGTGTGGTTCTACAGGCACTGACTCGGGTATGCTGTGTTTCTACAGTCACTGACCCGGGTATGCTGTGTTTCCTCAGGCACTGACTCGGGTTTGCTGTGGTTCTACAGGCACTGACCCGGGTATGGTGTGGTTCTACAGGCACTGACTCGGGAATGCTGTGTTTCTACAGGCACTGACTCGGGAATGCTGTGGGTTTACAGGCACTGACTCGGGTATGCTGTGTTTCTACAGGCACTGACTCGGGTATGCTGTGTTTCTACAGGCACTGACTCGGGAATGCTGGGGGTTTACAGGCACTGACTCGGGTATGCTGTGGTTCTACAGGCACTGACTCGAGTATGCTGTGTGTTTACAGGCACTGACTCGGGTATGCTGTGTGTTTACAGGCACTGACTCGGGTATGCTGTGGTTCTACAGGCACTGACTCGGGTATGGTGTGGTTCTACCGGCAGTGACTCGAGAATGCTGTGGTTCTACAGGCAGTGACTCGGGTATGCTGTGGTTCTACAGGCACTGACTCGGGTATGGTGTGGTTCTACCGGCAGTGACTCGAGAATGCTGTGGTTCTACAGGCAGTGACTCGGGTATGCTGTGGTTCTACAGGCACTGACTCGGGTATGGTGTGGTTCTACCGGCAGTGACTCGAGAATGCTGTGGTTCTACAGGCACTGACTCGGGTATGCTGTGATTCTACAGGCAAAGACTCAGGTATGTTGTGTTTCTACAGGCACTGACTCGAGTATGGTGTGGTTCTACAGGCACTGACTTGGGTATGGTGTGGTTCTACAGGCACTGACTCGGGTATGCTGTGGTTCTACAGGCACTGACTCGGGTATGCTGTGTTTCTACAGACACTGACTCTGGTATGCTGTGGTTCTACAGGCACTGACCCGGGTATGGTGTGGTTCTACAGGCACTGACTCGGGTATGCTGTGTTTCTACAGACACTGACTCGGGTATGCTGTGGTTCTACAGGCACTGACCCGGGTATGGTGTGGTTCTACAGGCACTGACTCGGGTATGCTGTGGTTCTACAGGCACTGACCCGGGTATGGTGTGGTTCTACAGGCACTGACTCGGGTATGCTGTGTTTCTACAGTCACTGACCCGGGTATGCTGTGTTTCCTCAGGCACTGACTCGGGTTTGCTGTGGTTCTACAGGCACTGACCCGGGTATGCTGTGTTTCCTCAGGCACTGACTCTGGTATGCTGTGGTTCTACAGGCACTGACCCGGGTATGGTGTGGTTCTACAGGCACTGACTCGGGAATGCTGTGGGTTTACAGGCACTGACTCGGGTATGCTGTGGTTCTACAGGCACTGACTCGAGTATGCTGTGGTTCTACAGGCACTGACTCGGCTATGCTGTGGTTCGATAGAAACTGACTCGGGTATGCTGTGTTTCTACAGGCACTGACTCGGGAATGCTGTGGGTTTACAGGCACTGACTCGGGTATGCTGTGTTTCTACAGGCACTGACTCGGGTATGCTGTGTTTCTACAGGCACTGACTCGGGTATGCTGTGTGTTTACAGGCACTGACTCGGGTATGCTGTGTGTTTACAGGCACTGACTCGGGTATGCTGTGGTTCTACAGGCACTGACTCGAGTATGCTGTGTGTTTACAGGCACTGACTCGGGTATGCTGTGTGTTTACAGGCACTGACTCGGGTATGCTGTGGTTCTACAGGCACTGACTCGAGTATGCTGTGGTTCTACAGGCACTGACTCGGCTATGCTGTGGTTCTATAGAAACTGACTCGGGTATGCTGTGTTTCTACAGGCACTGACTCGGGTATGCTGTGTTTCTACAGGCACTGACTCGGGTATGCTGTGTTTCTACAGGCACTGACTTGAGAATGCTGTGATTCTACAGGCACTGACTTGGGAATGCTTTGGTACTACAGGCACTGACCCGGGTATGCTGTGGTTCTGCAGGCACTGACTCGGGTATGCTGTGTTTCTACAGGCACTGACTCGGGTGTGCTGTGTTTCTACAGGCACTGACTTGAGAATGCTATGATTCTACAGGCACTGACTTGGGAATGCTTTGGTACTACAGGCACTGACCCGGTTATGCTGTGGTTCTACAGGTACTGACTCGGGTCTGGTGTGGTTCTACAGGCACTGACTCGGGTATGCTGTGATTCCACAGGCTCTGACTCGGGTATGCTGTGGTTCTACAGGCACTGATTCGGGTATGCTGTGGTTCCACGGGCACTGACTTGGGAATACTGTGTTTCTACAGGCACTGACTCGGGTATGCTGTGTTTCTACAGGCACTGACTCGGAACTGCTGTGTTTCTACAGGCACTGACTCGGGTCTGGTTTGTTTCTACAGGCACTGACTCGGGTATGCTGTGGTTCTACAGGCACTGACTCGGGTATGCTGTGGTTCTACAGGCACTGACTCGGGTCTGGTTTGTTTCTACAGGCACTGACTCGGGTATGCTGTGGTTCTATAGACACTGACTCGGGTCTGGTTTGTTTCGACAGGCACTGACTCAGGTATGCTGTGGTTCTACAGGCACTGACTCGGGTATGCTGTGTTTCCTCAGGCACTGACTCGGGTTTGCTGTGGTTCTACAGGCACTGACTCGGGTATGCTGTGGTTCTACAGGCACTGACTCGGGTATGCTGTGTGTTTACAGGCACTGACTCGAGTATGCTGTGGTTCTACAGGCACTGACTCGGGTATGCTGTGGTTCTACAGGCACTGACTTGGGAATGCTTTGGTACTACAGGCACTGACCCGGGTATGCTGTGGTTCTACAGGCACTGACTCGGGTCTGGTGTGTTTCGACAGGCACTGACTCGGGTCTGGTGTGGTTCTACAGGCACTGACTCGGGTATTCTGTGTTTCTGCAGGCACTGACTCGGGTATGCTGTGTTTCTACAGACACTGACTCGGGTCTGGTGTGTTTCTACAGGCACTGACTCGGGTATGGTGTGGTTCTACAGGCACTGACTCGGGTATGCTGTCTTTCTACAGGCACTGACTCGGGTGTGCTGTGTTTCTACAGGCAATGACTCGGGTATGCTGTGGTTCTACAGGCACTCACTCGAGTATGCTGTGGTTCCACAGTCACTGACTCGGGTATGCTGTGGTTCTACAGGCACTGACTCGGGTATGCTGTGGTTCTACAGGCAATGACTCGGGTATGCTGTGTTTCTACAGGCACTGACTCAGGTATGCTGTGGTTCTACAGGCACTGACTCGGGTATGCTGTGGTTCTACAGGCACTGATTCAGGTATGCTGTGGTTTTACAGGCACTGACTCGGGTATGCTGTGGTTCTACAGGCACTGACTCGGGTATGCTGTGGTCCGACAGGCATTACTCTTGTATGGTGTCTTTCTACAGGCACTGACTCGGGTATGCTGTGGTTCTACAGGCACTGACTCCGGTATGATGTGGTTCCAGGGGCACTGACTCAGGTATGCTGTGGTTCTACAGGCACTGACTCGGGTATGCTGTTGTTCTACAGGCACTGACTCGGGTATGCTGTGGTTCTACAGGCACTGACCCGCGTATGCTGTGGTTCTACAGCCACTGACTTGGGTATGCTATGGTTCTACAGGCACTGAGTCGGGTATGCTGTGGTTCTACAGGCACTGACTCAGGTATTCTGTGTTTCTACAGCCACTGACTTGGGTATGCTGTGTTTCTACAGGCACTGACTAGGGTATGCTGTGTTTCTACAGGCACTGACTCGGGTATGCTGTGTTTCTACAGGCACTGACTAGGGTATGCTGTGTTTCTACAGGCACTGACTCGGGTATGCTGTGGTTCTACAGGCACTGACTTGGGCATGCTGTGTTTCTACAGGCACTGACTCGGGTATGCTTTGGTTCTACAGGCACTGACTCGGGTATGCTGTGGTTCTACAGGCACTGACTCGAGTATACTGTGTTTCTACAGGCACTGACTCTTGTATGCTGTGTTTCTACAGGCACTGACTCGGGTATGCTGTGGTTCTACAGGCACTGACTCGGGTATGCTGTGGTTCTGCAGGCACTGACTCGGGTATGCTGTGGTTCTACAGGCACTGACTCGGGTATGCTGTGTTTCTACAGGCACTGGATTGGGTCTGGTTTGTTTCTACAGGCACTGACCCGGGAATGCTGTGTTTCTTCAGCCACTGACTCGTGTATGCTGTGGTTCTACAGGCACTGACTCGGGTATGCTGTGGTTCTACAGGCACTGACCCGGGTATACTGTGGTTCTACAGGCACTGACTCGGGTATGCTGTGGTTCTGCAGGCACTGACTCCGGTATGCTGTGGTTCTACAGACACTGACTCGGGTATGCTGTGTTTCAACAGGCACTGACTCGGGAATGCTGGGGGTTTACAGGCACTGACTCGGGTATGCTGTGGTTCTACAGGCACTGACTCGAGTATGCTGTGTGTTTACAGGCACTGACTCGGGTATGCTGTGTGTTTACAGGCACTGACTCGGGTATGCTGTGGTTCTACAGGCACTGACTCGGGTATGCTGTGATTCTACAGGCAAAGACTCGGGTATGTTGTATTTCTGCAGGCACTGACTCGGGTGGGCTGTGGTTCTACAGGCACTGACTCGGGTATGCTGTGGTTCTACAGGCACTGACTCGGGTATGCTGTGGTTCTACAGGCACTGACCCGGGTATGGTGTGGTTCTACAGGCACTGACTCGGGTATGCTGTGTTTCTACAGACACTGACTCGGGTATGCTGTGGTTCTACAGGCACTGACCCGGGTATGGTGTGGTTCTACAGGCACTGACCCGGGTATGGTGTGGTTCTACAGGCACTGACTCGGGTATGCTATGGTTCTACAGGCACTGACCCGGGTATGGTGTGGTTCTACAGGCACTGACTCGGGTATGCTGTGTTTCTACAGTCACTGACCCGGGTATGCTGTGTTTCCTCAGGCACTGACTCGGGTTTGCTGTGGTTCTACAGGCACTGACCCGGGTATGGTGTGGTTCTACAGGCACTGACTCGGGAATGCTGTGTGTTTACAGGCACTGACTCGGGTATGCTGTGGTTCTACAGGCACTGACTCGAGTATGCTGTGGTTCTACAGGCACTGACTCGGCTATGCTGTGGTTCTATAGAAACTGACTCGGGTATGCTGTGTTTCTACAGGCACTGACTCGGGAATGCTGTGGGTTTACAGGCACTGACTCGGGTATGCTGTGTTTCTACAGGCACTGACTCGGGAATGCTGTGGGTTTACAGGCACTGACTCGGGTATGCTGTGTTTCTACAGGCACTGACTCGGGTATGCTGTGTTTCTACAGACACTGACTCGGGAATGCTGGGGGTTTACAGGCACTGACTCGGGTATGCTGTGGTTCTACAGGCACTGACTCGAGTATGCTGTGTGTTTACAGGCACTGACTCGGGTATGCTGTGTGTTTACAGGCACTGACTCGGGTATGCTGTGGTTCTACAGGCACTGACTCGAGTATGCTGTGTGTTTACAGGCACTGACTCGGGTATGCTGTGTGTTTACAGGCACTGACTCGGGTATGCTGTGGTTCTACAGGCACTGACTCGAGTATGCTGTGGTTCTACAGGCACTGACTCGGCTATGCTGTGGTTCTATAGAAACTGACTCGGGTATGCTGTGTTTCTACAGGCACTGACTCGGGTATGCTGTGTTTCTACAGGCACTGACTCGGGTATGCTGTGTTTCTACAGGCACTGACTTGAGAATGCTATGATTCTACAGGCACTGACTTGGGAATGCTTTGGTACTACAGGCACTGACCCGGGTATGCTGTGGTTCTGCAGGCACTGACTCGGGTATGCTGTGTTTCTACAGGCACTGACAGTGGTGTGCTGTGTTTCTACAGGCACTGACTTGAGAATGCTATGATTCTACAGGCACTGACTTGGGAATGCTTTGGTACTACAGGCACTGACCCGGTTATGCTGTGGTTCTACAGGTACTGACTCGGGTCTGGTGTGGTTATACAGGCACTGACTCGGGTATGCTGTGATTCCACAGGCTCTGACTCGGGTATGCTGTGGTTCTACAGGCACTGATTCGGGTATGCTGTGGTTCCACGGGCACTGACTTGGGAATACTGTGTTTCTACAGGCACTGACTCGGGTATGCTGTGTTTCTACAGGCACTGACTCGGAACTGCTGTGTTTCTACAGGCACTGACTCGGGTCTGGTTTGTTTCTACAGGCACTGACTCGGGTATGCTGTGGTTCTACAGGCACTGACTCGGGTATGCTGTGGTTCTACAGGCACTGACTCGGGTCTGGTTTGTTTCTGCAGGCACTGACTCGGGTATGCTGTGGTTCTATAGACACTGACTCGGGTCTGGTTTGTTTCGACAGGCACTGACTCAGGTATGCTGTGGTTCTACAGGCACTGACTCGGGTATGCTGTGTTTCCTCAGGCACTGACTCGGGTTTGCTGTGGTTCTACAGGCACTGACTCGGGTATGCTGTGGTTCTACAGGCACTGACTCGGGTATGCTGTGTGTTTACAGGCACTGAATCGAGTATGCTGTGGTTCTACAGGCACTGACTCGGGTATGCTGTGGTTCTACAGGCACTGACTTGGGAATGCTTTGGTACTACAGGCACTGACCCGGGTATGCTGTGGTTCTACAGGCACTGACTCGGGTCTGGTGTGTTTCTACAGGCACTGACTCGGGTCTGGTGTGGTTCTACAGGCACTGACTCGGGTATTCTGTGTTTCTACAGGCACTGACTCGGGTATGCTGTGTTTCTACAGACACTGACTCGGGTCTGGTGTGTTTCTGCAGGCACTGACTCGGGTATGGTGTGGTTCTACAGGCACTGACTCGGGTATGCTGTCTTTCTACAGGCACTGACTCGGGTGTGCTGTGTTTCTACAGGCAATGACTCGGGTATGCTGTGGTTCTACAGGCACTGACTCGAGTATGCTGTGGTTCTACAGTCACTGACTCGGGTATGCTGTGGTTCTACAGGCACTGACTCGGGTATGCTGTGGTTCTACAGGCAATGACTCGGGTATGCTGTGTTTCTACAGGCACTGACTCAGGTATGCTGTGGTTCTACAGGCACTGACTCGGGTATGCTGTGGTTCTACAGGCACTGATTCAGGTATGCTGTGGTTTTACAGGCACTGACTCGGGTATGCTGTGGTTCTACAGGCACTGACTCGGGTATGCTGTGGTCCTACAGGCATTACTCTTGTATGGTGTCTTTCTACAGGCACTGACTCGGGTATGCTGTGGTTCTACAGGCACTGACTCCGGTATGATGTGGTTCCAGGGGCACTGACTCAGGTATGCTGTGGTTCTACAGGCACTGACTCGGGTATGCTGTTGTTCTACAGGCACTGACTCGGGTATGCTGTGGTTCTACAGGCCCTGACCCGCGTATGCTGTGGTTCTACAGCCACTGACTTGGGTATGCTGTGGTTCTACAGGCACTGAGTCGGGTATGCTGTGGTTCTACAGGCACTGACTCGGGTATTCTGTGTTTCTACAGCCACTGACTTGGGTATGCTGTGTTTCTACAGGCACTGACTAGGGTATGCTGTGTTTCTACAGGCACTGACTAGGGTATGCTGTGTTTCTACAGGCACTGACTCGGGTATGCTGTGGTTCTACAGGCACTGACTCGAGTATACTGTGTTTCTACAGGCACTGACTCTTGTATGCTGTGTTTCTACAGGCACTGACTCGGGTATGCTGTGGTTCTACAGGCACTGACTCGGGTATGCTGTGGTTCTGCAGGCACTGACTCGGGTATGCTGTGGTTCTACAGGCACTGACTCGGGTATGCTGTGTTTCTACAGGCACTGGATTGGGTCTGGTTTGTTTCTACAGGCACTGACCCGGGAATGCTGTGTTTCTTCAGCCACTGACTCGTGTATGCTGTGGTTCTACAGGCACTGACTCGGGTATGCTGTGGTTCTACAGGCACTGACCCGGGTATACTGTGGTTCTACAGGCACTGACTCGGGTATGCTGTGGTTCTGCAGGCACTGACTCCGGTATGCTGTGGTTCTACAGACACTGACTCGGGTATGGTGTGGTTCTGCAGGCACTGACTCGGGTATGGTGTGGTTCTACAGGCACTGACTCGGGTATGGTGTGGTTCTGCAGGCACTGACTCGGGTATGGTGTGGTTCTACAGGCACTGACTTAGGAATGCTGTGTTTCTACAGGCAGTGACTCTGGTATGCTGTGGTTCTACAGGCACTGATTTGGGAATGCTATGTTTCTACAGGCACTGACTCGGGAATGCTGTGTTTCTACAGGCACTGACTCGGGTATGCTGTCGTTCTACAGGCACTGACTCGGGTCTGGTGTGTTTCTACAGGTACTGACTCGGGTATGCTGTGTTTCTACAGGCACTGACTCGGGTATGCTGTCGTTCTACAGGCACTGACTCGGGTATGCTGTCGTTCTACAGACACTGACTCGGGTATGCTGTGGTTCTACAGGCACTGACTCGGGTATGCTGTGGTTCTACAGGCACTGACTCGGGTCTGGTGTGTTTCTACAGGCACTGACTCGGGTATGGTGTGGTTCTACAGGCACTGACTCGGGTATGCTGTGCTTCTACAGGCACTGACTCAGGTATGCTTTGGTTCTACAGGCACTGGCTCGGGTATGCTGTGGTGCTGCAGGCTCTGACTCGGGTATGCTGTGTGTTTACAGGCACTGATTCTGGTATGGTGTGGTTCTACAGGCACTGACTCTGGTATGCTGTGTGTTTACAGGCACTGACTCTGGTATGCTATGGTTCTACAGGCACTGACTCTGGTATGCTGTGTGTTTACAGGCACTGACTCAGGTATGCTGTGGGTCTATAGGCACTGACTCGGGTCTGGTGTGTTTCTACAGGCACTGACTCGGGTATGCTGTGGTTCTACAGGCTCTGACTCGCGTATGCTGTGCTTCTACAGGCACTGACTCGGGTATGCTGTGTGTTTACAGGCACTGATTCTGGTATGCTGTGGTTCTACAGGCACTGACTCTGGTATGCTGTGGTTCTACAGGAACTGACTCTGGTATGCTGTGGTTCTACAGGCACTGACTCTGGTATGCTGTGGTTCTACAGGCACTGACTCTGGTATGCTGTGGTTCTACAGGAACTGACTCGGGACTGCTGTGGTTCTACAGGCACTGACTCTGGTATGCTGTGGTTCTACAGGCACTGACTCGGGTATGCTGTGTTTCTACAGACACTAACTCGGGTATGCTGTGGTTCTACACGATCTGACTCGGGTATGGTGTGGACCTACAGGCACTGACTCGGGTATGCTGTGGTTCTACACGATCTGACTCGGGTATGCTGTGGTTCTACAGGCACTGACTCTGGTATGCTGTGGTTCTACAGGCACTGACTCGGGACTGCTGTGTTTCTACAGACACTGACTCGGGTCTGGTGTGTTTCTACAGGCACTGACTCGGGTATGCTGTGTGTTTACAGGCACTGACTCGGGTATGCTGTGTGTTTACAGGCACTGACTCGGGTATGCTGTGTTTCTACAGGCACTGACTCGGGTATGCTGTGGTTCTACAGGCACTGACTTGGGAATGCTGTGGTTCTACAGGCACTGACTTGGGAATGCTGTGGTTCAACAGGCACTGACTCGGGTATGCTGTGGTTCTACAGGCACTGGCTCCGGAATGCTGTGGTTCTACAGGCACTGACTCGGGTATGATTTGTTTCTACAGGCACTGACTCGGGTATGATTTGTTTCTACAGGCACTGACTCGGCTATGGTCTGGGTCTACAGGCACTGACTCGTGTATACTGTGTTTCTACAGGCACTGACTGGGTATGCTGTGGTTCTACAGGCACTGACCCGCGTATGCTGTGGTTCTACAGCCACTGACTTGGGTATGCTGTGGTTCTACAGCCACTGACTTGGGTATGCTGTGGTTCTGCAGGCACTGAGTCGGGTATGGTGTGTTTCTACAGGCACTGACTCGGGTATGCTGTGGTTCTACAGGCACTGACTTGGGAATGCTGTGTTTCTACAGGCACTGACTCGGGTATGCTGTGGTTCTACAGGCACTGACTTGGGAATGCTGTGTTTCTACAGGCACTGACTAGGGTATGCTGTGTTTCTACAGGCACTGACTCGGGTATGCTGTGGTTCTACAGGCACTGACTTGGGAATGCTGTGTTTCTACAGGCACTGACTCGGGTATGCTGTGGTTCTACAGGCAGTGACCCGGGTATACTGTGTTTCTACAGGCACTGACTCGGGTATGCTGTGGTTCTACAGGCACTGACTCGGGTCTGGTGTTTTTCTATAGGCACTGACTCGGGTATGCTGTGGTTCTACAGGCACTGACCCGGGTATGCTGTGGTTCTACAGGCACTTACTCGGGTATGCTGTGGTTCTACAGGCACTGACTCGGGTCTGGTGTGTTTCTACAGCCACTGACTCGGGTATGGTGTGGTTCTACAGGCACTGACTTGGGAATGCTGTGGTTCTACAGGCACTGACTTGGGTATGCTGTGGTTCTACAGGCACTGACTTGGGTATGCTGTGGTTCTGCAGGCACTGACTCGGGTATGCTGTCGTTCTACAGGCACTGACTCGGGTATGCTGTGTTTCTACAGGCACTGACTCGGGTATGCTGTCGTTCTACAGGCACTGACTCGGGTATGCTGTGGTTCTACATCCACTGACTTGGGTATGCTGTGGTTCTACAGGCACTGACTCGGGTATGCTGTGGTTCTACAGGCACTGACTCGGGTATGCTGTGGTTCTACAGGCACTGACTCGGGTATGCTGTGGTTCTACAGGCACTGACTCGGGTCTGGTGTGTTTCTACAGGCACTGACTCGGGTATGGTGTGGTTCTACAGGCACTGACTCGGGTATGCTGTGGTTCTACAGGCACTGACTCAGGTATGCTTTGGTTCTACAGGCACTGGCTCGGGTATGCTGTGGTTCTGCAGGCTCTGACTCGGGTATGCTGTGGTTCTACAGGCACTGACTCGGGTATGCTGTGTGTTTACAGGCACTGATTCTGGTATGGTGTGGTTCTACAGGCACTGACTCTGGTATGCTGTGTGTTTACAGGCACTGACTCTGGTATGGTGTGGTTCTACAGGCACTGACCCGGGTATGCTGTGTTTCTACAGGCACTGACTCGGGTGTGCTGTGTTTCTACAGGCACTGACTCTGGTATGCTGTGGTTCTACAGGCACTGACTCTGGTATGCTGTGGTTCTACAGGCACTGACTCGGGTGTGCTGTGTTTCTTCAGGCACTGACTCGGGTATGCTGTGTTTCTACAGACACTAACTCGGGTATGCTGTGGTTCTACAGGCACTGACTCGGGACTGCTGTGTTTCTACAGGCACTGACTCGGGTATGGTGTGGACCTACAGGCACTAACTCGGGTATGCTGTGTTTCTACAGGCACTGACTCGGGACTGCTGTGTTTCTACAGGCACTGACTCGGGTATGGTGTGGACCTACAGGCACTGACTCGGGTATGCTGTGGTTCTACACGATCTGACTCGGGTATGGTGTGTTTCTACAGGCACTGACTCGGGTATGCTGTGGTTCTACAGGCACTGACTCGGGTATGCTGTGGTTCTACAGGCACTTACTCGGGTATGCTGTGTTTCTACAGGCACTGACTCGGGTATGCTGTGGTTCTACAGGCACTGATTCGGGACTGCTGTGTTTCTACAGGCACTGACTCGGGTATGCTGTGTTTCTACAGGCACTGACTCGGGACTGCTGTGTTTCTACAGGCACTGACTAGGATATGCTGTGGTTCTACAGGCACTGACTTGGGAATGCTGTGGTTCTACAGGCACTGACTCGGGTATGCTGTGGTTCTACAGGCACCGACTCGGGTATGCTGTGGTTCTACAGGCACTGACTCGGGTATGGTGTGGTTCTACAGGCACTGACTCGGGTATGCTGTGGTTCTACAGGCACTGACTTGGGAATGCTGTGGTTCTACAGGCACTGACTTGGGAATGCTGTGGTTCTACAGGCACTGACTCGGGTATGCTGTGGTTCTACAGGCACTGACTCGGGAATCCTTGGTTCTACAGGCACTGACTTGGGAATGCTGTGGTTCTACAGGCACTGACTCGGGTATGCTGTGGTTCTACAGGCACTGACTCGGCTATGCTGTGGTTCTACAGGCACTGACTCGGGAATGCTGTGGTTCTACAGGCACTGACTCGGGTATGCTGTGGTTCTACAGGCACTGACTTGGGAATGCTGTGGTTCTACAGGCACTGACTCGGGTATGCTGTGGTTCTACAGGCACTGACTTGGGAATGCTGTGGTTCTACAGGCACTGAATTGGGAATGCTGTGGTTCTACAGGCACTGACTCGGGTATGCTGTGGTTCTACAGGCACTGACTCGGGTATGCTGTGGTTCTACAGGCTCTGACTCACGTATGGTGTGGTTCTACAGGCACTGACTCGGGTATGCTGTGGTTCTACAGGCACTGACTCGGGTGTGCTGTGATTCTACAGGCACTGACTCGGGTGTGCTGTGTTCCTGCAGGCACAGACTTGAGTATGCTGTGTTCCTACAGGCACTAACTCGGGAATGCTGTGGTTCTACAGGCACTGACTTAGGAATGCTGTGGTTCTACAGGCACTGACTCGGGTATGCTGTGGTTCTACAGGCACTGACTCGGGAATGCTGTGATTCTACAGGCACTGACTTGGGAATGCTGTGGTTCTACAGGCACTGACTCGGGTATGCTGTGGTTCTACAGGCACTGACTCGGGTATGCTGTGGTTCTACAGGCACTGACTCGGGTATGCTGTGGTTCTACAGGCACTGACTTGGGAATGCTGTGGTTCTACAGGCACTGACTTGGGCATGCATTGGTTCTACAGGCACTGACTCGGGTATGCTGTGGTTCTACAGGCACTGACTCGGGTATGGTGTGGTTCTACAGGCTCTGACTCACGTATGGTGTGGTTCTACAGGCACTGACTCGGGTATGCTGTGGTTCTACAGGCACTGACTTGAGTATGCTGTGATCCTACACACACTGGCTCGGGAATGCTGTGGTTCTACAGGCACTGACTCGGGTATACTGTGGTTCTACAGGCACTGACTTGAGTATGCTGTGTTCCTACACACACTGACTCGGGTATGCTGTGTTTCTACAGGCACTGACTCGGGTATGCTGTGGTTCTACAGGCACTGACTCGGGTATGCTGTGGTTCTACAGGCACTGATTCGGGTATGCTGTGTTTCTCCAGGCACTGTCTCGGGTATGCTGTGTTTCAACAGGCACTGACTCGGGTCTGGTGTGGGTCTACAGGCACTGACTCGGGTCTGGCGTGTTTCTACAGACACTGACTCGGGTATGCTGTGGTTGTACAGGCACTGACTCGGGTATGGTGTGGGTCTACAGGCACTGACTTGGCTCTGGTTTGTGTCTAAAGGCAGTGACTCAGGTATGCTGTGGTTGTACAGGCACTGACACGGGTATGCTGTGGTTCTACAGGCACTGACTCAGGTATGCTGTGGTTCTACAGGCACTGACTCAGGTATGCTGTGGTTCTACAGGCACTGACACGGGTATGCTGTGGTTCTACAGGCAGTGACTCGGGTATGCTGTAGTTCTACAGGCACTGACTCGGTTATGGTGTGGGTCTACAGGCAGTGACTCGGGTATGCTGTAGTTCTACAGGCACTGACTCGGGTATGGTGTGGGTCTACAGGCACTGACTCAGGTATGCTGTGTTTCTACAGGCACTGACTCTAGTATGGTATGGTTCGACAGGCACTGACTCGGATATGCTGTTGTTCTTCAGGCACTGACTCGGGTATGCTGTGGTTCTACAGACACTGGCTTGTGTATGCTGTGGTCCTACAGGCATTACTCTGGTATGGTGTGTTTCTACAGGCACGGACTCAGGTATGTTGTGGCTCTACGGGCACTGACTCGGGTATGCTGTGGTTCTACAGGCACTGACTCGTTTCTGGTGTGATTCTACAGGCACTGATTCGGGTATGCTGTTGTTCTACAGGCACTGACTCGGGTATGCTGTGGGTCTGCAGGCACTGACCGGGGATGGTGTTTTTCTGCAGACACTGACTCGGGTATGCTGTGGGTCTACAGGCACTGACCGGGTATGGTGTTTTTCTGCAGACACTGACTCGGCTATGCTGTGGGTCTACAAGTGTTGACTCGGATATGCTTTGGTTCTTTAAGCACTGACTTGGGTATGGTGTTGTTCGAAATACAACAGTGTTCATTCATAGAGGCATCACAGTCGAGCCCGATTCAGCCCTTAGCTGATGTCCATGACTTAAAATGTGTCCCATACAAGTATCAAGCTGTTAACATCAGGAGGCAGATTACAGTTTCACCAGACAGTGCAAAGAAACAACGCTGTGAGGTGGGTGACTGTTAAAACCACCTCACATCAATGGTCCCTATTTATCCCAGTGCAACCGAGATGGGGAGAACATTTTTGAAATGCTGTTGATGACAATATCTCATGGCATCGGGGTGCATCGCCTGGCCTCCAAAAGTGCTTGTGAGCCTGGTACAACTGCCAGTGAGCGTGAACACTTGCGATTCTGCTCCCAGAGTAATTCTAACCTCAGATACTGAACACTTCACAACGTTTAATAGGATGGTAAGCTGAATGAAAGACAGACTTGCATTTATATAGCGCCTTTCATGACCTCAGGATGTCCCAACGCACTTTACAACCAAGGAAGTACTTTTGAAGTGTAGTCACTGTATTACATAAGAGCTCACGGAGTTGGGGGTAATATATTAGCATGGAGAGAGAATTGGTTAACTAACAGAAAGCAGAGAGTCGGGATAAATGGGTCATTTTCTGGTTGGCAAACGGTTAACTAGTGGGGTGCCACAGGGATCGGTGCTGGGGCCTCAACTATTTACAATCTACATTAATGACTTGGATGAAGGGACCGAGTGTAATGTAGCCAAGTTTGTGGATGATACAAAGATGGGTGGGAAAGCAAGTTGTGCAGAGGACTCAAAGAATCTGCAAAGGGATACAGACAGGCTAAGTGAGTGGGCAAACATTTGGCAGATGGAGTATAATGTGGGAAAGTGCGAGGTTATCCACTTTGGCAGGAAAAATAAAAAAGCAAATTATTATTTAAATGGAGAGAGATTACAAAATACTCCAGTTCAGAGGGACCTGGGGGTCCTTGTGCATGAAACACAAAAAGTTAGCATGCAGGTACAGCAAGTAATCAAAAAGGCAAATGGAATGTTGGCCTTTATTGCAAGGGGGTTGGAGTATAAAAGCAGGGAAGTCCTGCTACAACTGTACAGGGTATTGGTGAGACCACACCTTGAGTACTGCATACAGTTTTGGTCTCCTTATTTAAGGAAGGATATACTTGCATTGGAGGCAGTTCAGAGACGATTCACACGGTTGATTCCTGAGATGAGGGGGTTGACTTATGAGGAAAGGTTGAGCAGGTTGGGCCTATACTCACTGGAATTTAGAAGAATGAGAGGTGATCTTATTGAAACATATAAGATACTGAGGGGGCTCGACAAGGTTGATGCAGAGAGGATGTTTCCCCTCGTGGGGAAATCTAGAACTTGGGGGAATAGTTTCAGAATAAAGGGTCGCCCTTTTAGAACTGAGATGAGGAGGAATTTCTTCTCTCAGAGGGTCGTAAATCTGTGGAATTCTCTGCCCCAGAGAGCCGTGGAGGCTGGGTCATTAAATACATTTAAGACGGAGATAAACAGATTTTTGCCAGATAAGGGATTGAAGGGTTATGGGGAGCGGGCAGGGAAGTGGCTTTGAGCCCAAGATCAGCCATCATCTTATTGAATGGTGGAGCAGGCTCGAGGGGCCAAGTAGCCTATTCCTGCTCCTATTTCTTATGTTCTTATGTTCTAACGCAGCAGATAATTTGTGCACAGCAAGCTCCCACAAACAGCAATGTGATAATGACCAGATAATCTGTTATTGGGTGTTGTTTGAGGGATAAATATTAGCCAGGACACTGGGGAGAACTCCCCTGCCCTTCCTCGAAATAGTGCCATGGGAGCTTGTACGCCCACCTGAGAGGTGGTTAAGAAACCTGTAGCTGTTCAGGACAAAAGTGAGCACTCCAACTTCTTCAATAGTTTTCAGTCTTTTATTGTAAATGTTCACACATTTTCCCTTCAGGTTACTGTACAAAGCAATTTTGTATGCAAGTCTGGGGTGTTTACACCAATGGGCCTAGGTGAACAGGCAGTGCGATTACCCGTCTCCCTAGAGGTTTCCTGAAGTCGGTTTCCCAATGAAGTACTTCACGGTGAGCAATCCTGCCTTTTAACAAATCTGGCTGTGATCATCAAGTACACTACATACAGCAAATGGAACTATTTCCAGTAGCTTTAACTACAGTCACATGGTATCGTGTACAGAATCTCTGATGCAGTAAAAGAATGAAAATAAATTAGGAAAGAAAAAAACACAAAAGACAACAGTGGAAAGAAAATAAATAAATAAACAATTCTAGTCAATGTAACATGCAAGGCATGCAGATTACTGATGGAAGGTTGAAGGTTACAAACACCAATACCCACCAATGGTCTCTAAGTTGAACGTGGTCTGTTTATGCAACAAAACAATTGTGTTTTTTGTGTACACTACACGTGGCAGTGGGCAAGGCCAGGGAGTCTCTTTATGGTACAGATGCTTTGTTTTACTGCCTGGTTTTTTTGAACTCTGCTTCCGTTCATCATTGGCCTCCAAAGCTGAATCTGTTACAACCAAGTCCAGCAAGTTCCCAAGTCTTTTAAACAAGAGGAGCTTCCACATGCCCTAGTATCACAAGAGCAGAAACAATGATTCATATACACAGTGATTCATTACAAAATAAATAAGCACGTGTTGGGGTAGATCTTGACTTTGTGTAAAATGTGCAAAAGAGGTGATAGTGAGTCGGAAGCCCGTTTTGCCTCTCTCCATTGAAGTCAACGGAAACAAAAATTGGGAGATGTAAAACAGACAGCTGGCTCCCCATCACCCATTTTACACCAGCGCACAAAGCCAAGATTCCCCCGCCCCCCAGTGTCAGAAACTGGTGTCGAAGCTGCACCCTGTGCATCAGAGAATTGAGTGGGCATTTCAGAGATGAATTAATTAGCATTGTTGCAGATTCTTTTTGACAAATTGTGGGGATGATCTTACATTTGCTTTTGAAATGAGACTGAGAATCTGTAAAGAATACCCCATTATCACTGTGATACGATATACAGTGGTATACAGTGATTCCTTCAGGATAAAGAATTACCTCTAGGGTGTAACTGCAGTATGTATAAAGGTCCCTTCTTCATTGAGTTACTCTATATAAAGGATCAGTAAATCTCTCTAAAAGGGGCCAGTTATAATGACTGTCTAAAAGGTAGTATCTGTAGTGAATCACTTTGTATAAAGATTCTGGCTCGAGTGAATCACTCTGCATAAAGAGTCACCTGACAGTGATATAGTCTGTACAAAGGGTCGTCTGACAGGGAATCACTCTTATTTAAAGGCATTAATCTTAATGACCTTAATGACATGCGCGCGCAAACCATCTGTGTTTGATCATGTGATATAAAGCGGGCATCTAGTGTGTGTAGAAAGAGGCTTTAAATAGGAATCACTGCATAAAGTAGTTTTGTATATTAAATGACACGGTGGAACGTGACTGTGTATGATGAATTAGGGCCTCCTACCGTGAACTGTATAATATACTCAAGGACAACACTTGACACCAGCCAGGTCACGCCTGCACAGTCATCAACATTTCTTTGGTGCTGTAATCTTCCTGGGCAAATACCCGCTACAAGACCAACCCAGATGAAAGTCTCATAATTATTAACGGTTTCATTCATACCATTGCGGTGTTGGGGGCGGGGTGGGGTGGTGCAGGATAGAAAAAGAATCAAAGTAAAGGTTTACCTCAAGGCTCTTGCTTGCAAATACATTTTTTAAACCAATTTTAGACTTCTTCAGAATACTTGAACCGCCTTTTCTTAGGCCAAAGAGACAGCAGCCACTCTATCTGATGGATAGTGTTGTTACCTTTGTATTGTCAAGTGGGCTCAGACTGTACATGCACTACTGGGGTGTTGTCCCATTCAACCTGATCTTGACTTGCACCTATTCTGTAATACCAACATCAACCGTGGGCAGAATATTCTCAATTTATCGGTCAGTGAGGGTGGGCTGCCATTGTGGGGCTTTTTTTAAACGGATCTTACACACTCCTCTTGCCTACATCAGAGCCTTTTTCACTAGAAACTTACCCTGAGCAAAGCAGACAAAAACATTAGCTTTATCACTATTACAAGAATGAGAGTACAACTAAGTCAAAAGCAACTGTCCAGCGTCAACGCAGTCACAAATTATCACGTCAAAACCCAGAGCAAATTTAACTAAGAAGAAAAAAACGTTTTTCAAAATTACTCTTTTTTGCGATTACATTTTTTTGGTGATTTTACACAAACCTTTTATAGCCAGAAAGAAAGAAATGTACACAAATATGTTGAAGCTATCCATGCAGACTTCCTCTGATAAAAAGGTATAATACTTTGGACAAAACCAACAATCCAATGAACTTATCAACAGGAATAGCACTTGGCTACACAGACTGGCGAACATGTTGCCCAGTCAAAAAAAAACTCTACTTGTACAGGATCGGCTTTGATTTTCTCATCGAAAAGAAAAGGATTAGGAAGCAGATAGGTACACAAGCTACTAGCAGCAGGAAGTATAAGAGCACTTTTGAGTATCTAGCTACTTTTTTGATTGCAGTCCATTTGATTATCCCCGAAATTCTGCATTCAAGCTATTCCCTCCAGCTATCTCCTAGAACTACTAATGCTTCAGGTCTGAAAGATCTCATTTTCACAGTAAGTTGTGTGTGGGTTAAAAATATTCTTCTCAAGATACTTTGTTGTTGCTAGAATCAAGGACTTGCTTTTCATAATTGCGCCGCTTGCTCCCTGCTGTCTTGTATTTGGTAAGCGTACAAGGTACTTTGTGTACCTGCTCAAATAGTTTTTCATTCCTGAAATGTGGGCGTCGCTGGCAAGGCCAGCAGTTATTGCCCATCCCTAATTGCCCTTGAGAAGGTCGTGGTGAGCCGCCTTCTTGAACTGCTGCAGTCCATGTGGTGAAGGTATCCCACAGTGCTGTTAGGGAGGGAGTTCAGTGTATAATGCATTCAACAATCTTTTGTCTTGTTTAAATTGTGGAGAATGCAGCCCGTTCAACCAGGCAACTGAATGTTCTATTATATGGAAAGGTCTGCCTACGTGATGTGTACAAATTAGAAAAGATATGTTACCATACATCTTTGCAATGTTACTCCCAGCACCTTGTAGGACTGTCTATTTGCAGTCTGGCTCTATGGGCCATGTGTCACTGTAAAATCTGTTGTGATCTGTGAAATGAGATATGCCACACTGCACCCACCCCCACCCCCCCACCCCACCCCGCAATCTTGCTATCATCGCAGGTAAATGGAGTTAGGATACAGATCAACGATGATCTCATTGAATGGCAGAACAGGCTGGAGAGGCTGAATGGCCTACTCCTGTTCCTATGGTCAAGACCCATCATTTATGCATTAACTGGAAGCAATATTATAAGACTCTGAATGGGGCTTGCCTTTAGGTTCGTGTGAGGATGATTTAAAATGGCGTGACAGTATTTACATTAAAACCCTTTGCATTGGTTTTGTTAAACCTGCTATTCAAAAAGAACTGAACAAGTATTCTGAAGAGAGATAAGTTGACCTTTAGCCGGCGCACCCCACAAATGCTTCGACTCTTTCCATTTGTGACGACATGAGCAAGATTCCCAATATGTTATTGGCACATAAAAACTAGTTTTCAAAATATACAGGATATGTAATCAAATTGAAGGGAGTCTTTGCAACAGGCAAGTTTTCAAGTGAATTCTACTGCCAGCCGTGGTGTATCTAAACATTGTTGTCCAGTTCTTTCTATGAAACATTGTTTTTTTTGGATGGATTACCTCTCAACAGCAAGAACTGAATATAATAATTGCTTTGGACACGCAGCAGGCCTTTCCACTCAAGAAGGGCAGTTCTCATTGCTGTTGTTTTTCTTCTTAATTGACTCTTCAATTAGACAAACCTTCATCCAACTCAATTCAAATAACCCAACAGGATCCAAATAACCCACCCCCCTCCCCCAACACTGTAGTTTGATAAAAACCCTTCTGTAAGGCAAGAAAGCTCAGGAGCAAGTGATGAAGACACAGGACAGTCCTCTACAAAATGTCTTGTGTTTTTTATTTGTAGGACGTGTGCTGCCCTCTTCAATGGGACCATCTCCAGTGGTTTTTTTTTAAAGAGTGGAATATTGTTGGCAAGTATTGCATTGTGTTCGAAGAGATTCAAGTGACATGTCTCTTTGGGGGTAGCACAGGCCTCCTTTGCTTTAGAACCCCTTTATGTAGCAGTAGGCTTCCAAACAAGAAAACAGAATGTACAGTAACCACAATCCCCCAAATAACATGGTGGTGACGATGCGGGGGCCCCGCGGACCCCCGAGCTCTCCCCCGATGTGCGGCCGCCTCCTGTACAGCAGGATGCTGATGCTAATGAAAGCAAAGATGGTGAAGAGAGTGACAGAAAAGGCCAAGGTGCCTGCGTCGACGCGGAATTCCTTGCCCTGGGCTGCCCAGTAGATGGCAGCAATGGACCACGCCAATCCTATGCCCAGGAAAACGTTGACTGCATTACTTCCGGTGACATTTCCAATGGAGGCGTCGGCGTAGTAATCCTGGGAGGCCGCTACTTTGCTGGCAAAGGTGTCTGTAAAATAACAAGAGACGCAACAGATCAGAACATGAATAGGCAAAATCTTGCACATCATTCTCTGCAGTACCAGAAATGCCCCCAAAAAGCGATTGGAAAGGAGTTACTTCATTGTTCCCCATGCCCCCCTCCCCTCATCTGAATGCATTGGCCCAAAAATTCGTGAGGAAGCCTTCGTGCGAGGGTAAGGCTTCCCCGCGATCTCTCACTGCGCGTTGGCTTTTTCAGTTCCAGCTCGCACGAACTTGATGTTCTGGACAGCTGCTGTGCTGGGCTTGCATATCCCACAGGCGTAGTTAATTCGTGCGAGCTGTGGAATCACGTGACTCAGTTAGAGTCAATGGCAGCACACCATCTTCCATTCATAACTTTCACATAAGTGCTGTGAAAGCTATGAATTATGGGTGCCAGGCCTCCGCCCATGCCATGCCCAAATGCCTATTCCTCAGGCATTAGCCTAAGAGTGTCAGCAACTTATTGAACCATGCATGGCAATACAGCCAAGTGCAACCGTGACATCACCCGACATTCACAATTTCCAGTGGGAGTCACGGGCGAGCAATCAGGAGTGGGAACCCTGGCTGACTTATCTCTGGCCGCGCATCCACCTGAACCATCAGAACAGGCTGACTTTTCCCCATCTGAGCAAGGGTTTGCAGAGATTAACGGTAGGGCGCCAATCGCTGCTGCAGTGGAGACTGAACTTGGGGCCTTCCTGCTCAGCTCTGTACTCAGTCTTCTTCTTAGGCAGTCCCTCGGAACCGAGGATGACTTGCTTCCACACTAAAAATGAGTTCTCAGGTGACTGATGAGTCCAATGTGGGACCTACAGTCTCTGTCACAGGTGGGGCAGACGGTGGTTGAAGGGGCGGGTGGGTGGGGTGCTTGGGTTGACGTGCGCTCCTTCCGCTGTTTGCGCTTGGCTTCTGCTTGCTCCCGGCGAAGAGACTCGAGGTGTTCGGCGCCTTCCCGATGCTTCTCCTCCACTTTGTGCGGTCTTGGGTCAGGGATTCCCAGGTGTCGGTGGGGATGTTGCATTTTTTCAAGGAGGCTTTGAGGGTGTCCTTGAAACGTTTCCTCTGCCCACCTGGGGCTCTCTTGCCGTGTCGGAGTTCCGAGCAGAGCGCTTGTTTTGGGAATCTCATATCGGGCATGCGGACGATGTGGCCCGTCCATCGGAGCTGATCGAGCGTGGTCAGAGCTTCGATGCTGGGGATGTTTTTACATGTACTACATTTATCAACTGAGCTGCTGGAAGAGCACCCAGCCATTGTTTAGTTGAGGAGATAGTCCTGAACTTTTGCCTGGTGGATGGCGAACTAAAGCCATAGTTCAGCAATTCTGAAATCTGAGAATCTCTAATTTTTTTGCGTGCTCTATTGGGCAACAGCACAGGCCTGGCACCATAATTTCTGACTGGCACTCTCGCACTAAAGTATTATTTTATCACCTTGCACAGAGCTTCAGGTAATCCAGCATTTCTAAGAGATACAAATCAAGACCAGTACCAGATCCTCCAGCATTTCTCTGGCTTCATGTGATAGGTGGAAGTGAATAACTGGAGGGATTGACGTAAGAAAACTACTAGGCACTTGGTCTAAGCGTTAAACAAAGCTTTAATCAACTGTTTTACAACATGGAGATCCAGTTGTGTCCTTCACCAGTTCCTGTTAAGAATGTCCTGCGCAAGCTGGGCTCGTGCCCGAGTATTTATACTCTCCCTGGACAGCGCCACCCGCAGGCCACTCAGTATTATTTCATAAGTCTTTCTTTCATGAATGACAGATTCATGTCAGGGACCTCACCATTTAAAAAAAAAATTCCTTAGGATATTGGCATCACTGGCAAGGCCAGCTTTTGCTGCCCATCCCTAGTTGCTTCTGAAAGGTGGTGGTGACCCTTCTTTTTGAACCGCTGCAGTCCGTGTGGTGAAGCTGCTCCCATAGTGCTGTTAGGCAGGGAGTTCCAGGATTGTGACACATTGCTTTATCACAAAGGCTTCTTATTTAAGCATATAGGTCTTGTCCTGATGGCCATTTTCCACTGCTGGAGTGAAGCTTGGTTGGTTTTTGCCTTAAAATGACTCAAAAGTATCTGGAGCTTGTGCACAAGGGCAGTGGATTTTCTTTTTAGATTTTTTTTCCCCTTAGCATTAGTGTTCCATTTCCATTTCAAGATGAGTTAGTACCTGAAGGAATATCAGAATTGGTGACATAGGATCTGAGGGATATCAGAGTATCGACATGGGATGTGATAGAATTTGTCTTTTGATGAGTAGTTAAACCAAGGCCCCATTTCTGGTGGTTCCATGACAATATTCAAATAAAAGCTGGGAATCCTCTCGATGTTATGACCAACATTACTTCCTCAATCAACAACATCAAAGTAAATCATCTGATCATTTATCTCATTGCTGTCTGCGGGATCTTGCTGTGTACACAGTGGTTGCTGCATTAATTTTTATAAGAACAGTCACTGCAGCTTAAACTAATTTATTGGGTGGGACTCTTGGAGAAGTTTTTGAGGGGCATGATGAGAGAATATATAAATACAAATCTTTTCTTTCTTGTGATGGATGGATGGAATATTGGATCTGTAATGTTGGATGTAATGAAATATTGGCCGTCTAATATGGGATCAAACAAAACATCAAGTCATCCAAGGCAATCTAGGATCACTCATTGTGCTGGTTCCTCATGCCCAAAGCTGCAGGCAAGCCTTCTGACAGCATGCTTTCAGGTAGGACAACAGAACACCACAGAAGGGATGCAACACCATGAGTCAGAAGGTGACACAACCAATCTGGGATCCTCCTGGATGAATTGAAAGATTACTAAGGTAGTAATTTGTGACATGGAACACGCAGAATTATTGTGGTACTCTCTGCGAGTGAACTACAGAAGAATTCTCCAAGCTACACCTAGATATAATGATAATATATTAAAGGGCGGAGCTTCCTGCCTCCCGTACCCCAGTACTAGACAGGAACAGTGCAGCCAAAGTGCGTGTTGGACTCCGGATATCAGAACCTTGTATAAATGTCCCTACGTGAAGCTTTACGCCCATCCCTGGGATCTTCCTGAACCCTCTGGTCAGCGGGGATCCGGGGCCCGGCCAGAGTGCCACATTTTCTGGGCGACCCTGCCCTGGGGTGCCCAGCAAACGAGCGATCCTGGTAATGAGGCAGGAGACTGGGAACCACCTACCTGCCTCACGTGTATGTCTCTGACTGGCTTGCACCTACTGCATTATAAATTTCAGAAGGTGAAAGTCGGGACTATCCCATCTTTAAAGTTTTGCATATAGTACAACTTCCCGTAAGTGTCACACTTTGTTGATTTGACAGAACAGAATTGGATTTATTCAGTCACAGTTACACCGTTGTGTGTTATGTGGCATAACACCCTTATTGTTATATAGTGCCTTTCACATAAAGAATATACTAAGGCACTCCATGGATAAGCGTATGGAAAACAGATATCAAGTCAGTAAAGGAGAGATTAGTAGGAGTGACCAAAACCTTGGTTGAAGAGATGGGTTTTGAGGAGTTTTGTCAAGGAGGAGAGAGAAGTAGACACAAAGGAGGGGATTCAGGAGGAGACCCTAGGAAATGACAAGGGAGGTGTTCTGACATTACTCCCGTGTCATTTATATTTGCTATAGATATGGGCCTGGAATTTGCGGTCAGCGGCGAAGCGATGGCGCTCGCCACTGACCTCGAAGAAAGCTGCCCACGAGCGCCATCGACTGCCCACAAAGATCTCTGTGGCGTGAATTTCAGCTCTCCCAATCTTTGTTTGAATCTGGCGCCAAATCAAACAAATCTCCAGTGTCCAGCAACAGTGATGTCAGCAAGTAGGCTAAGCAGCCAATCACATTGAAGAATTCTCACAGACAGCAAACCAGGAAGTAAAATGCACAGATTCGTTTACTTTTTATAAATTTTACAGAGAGCGAAATAAAGATTGGCACTTACACAAAGGATTAAGGTAGAAGTTGAAATATTTAAATAAACTTTTAAAAACAAATTTAAAAAACGAATAATTCTTAATCATATTAATGGAAAAATTTGACATTCCACGTGCATAAAATTAGTTTTCCAGGGCCAGAACGGTTGTTCAGCAGTCAATACGCTGTTAAAAACCCAGTTACAGATCTTTCAACAAGGCTTAACTTTTTCAGGGGGTTTAACAGCGATATTCCAGCATAATAGGGGAAGTTTTCATCCTTCAGTGTGATTTGAATTGATTGCCAGCTTTGGGGAGTTCCACAGCGCAACCTGTGTCGGAGCAGAGAATGACTGACCGCAACTTCTGGATTTTTGCGTTTATCTGCGCATGCGCTGACTCCACAAGTTGCTGTCAGTTTCAGAGGGGTAATGATGGTGAACGCTGACAGTTTTGCCGTCATTACCACAGTAAAATCCGGGCCAATGTTGTCTGTTCTTCAGGCAACCACACTCTGCTGCTCTTTCCTCTGCTTTGAGCCTGGGAAATAGGCATAACCCAAATGGAAAGCAGAGGAAAATCAGCCCCATTAACTGGCCATTCACCTGACACTGTTCGTGGGATCTTGTTGAGTACAAAATGGCTGCCGCCTTTGCCTATATAACAACAATCACTGCACTTCAAAAGTAGTTCATTGCATCTGAAGCGTTTTGAGACATTGCTGAGATATGTAATAAGACAACATATAAATGCTTTTTTTTCACCCGAGCTGAAGATCTTTAAGTTAAAATGAAGATTCTTGAGCAATTTTTAAAAACATCATATAAACAGGAAGTGCGTAGAATTTAGATTTTTTTTTTGTCCTCATGTTTGTTTACCTGGTACTGAGGTGCCAAGCGCTACAAATACCACAGCTGTGACTGAATCCTTCAGGCCAATTGTACAGCCAAAGTGAGAGGCCAGGTCACCAATAATGGCTGTCAGGATGCCAATGATGAGAATGGACGTAACGAAGCAGGCCCATCCGTTCCAGTATTCAGTGGGAGGCACACAGGCAAACAGAACCTTCCAGAAGACGGTCAGAAAATGCATCACATAGTCAAAACATGAGGGCAGCCGTTCCTCTCCTGTGTCCTCATCCTCTTCATCACCTGATGGACATATCACAGAGGTATCATGTTAAATCAGCAGGAAATCACATGCGACACAAGCAAGTTGACCTCACGGGTAAACCGTTTGAACAAAACCCCGTGCAGGTATGAAGATGTAAGCATGCTTCCTTGATAGTGTGGAACTGAGTCAGGTAGACCAGGAAGATTCCAGGTTTGATCCACTGACTCTATTGAGCTGCACTTAGCTAGGAAGACAGTCCAAGTGCTAATCATTGGCCTCAGCTTCCTTTGACTAAAGAACAACAGATTCTGATCGTCAACCAGTGACCCCCTTCTGCAAGGTGTAGCTATGTGGATGTAGGGCAAGGCCAGTGGTGTCCTTCCCTGTTGGATAGCCTGCTGAGCCTCACTATCCAGGCTCACATATGAAGAATAACCACTTGGTGAGGTACTGGAATGCTGTTAGTACCTGTGGAAGAGTCACTACCTTCAGGAAGGCAAGGGAGACAAAAACAGAAAGAAAAAACAAGTTTATAATACTTAAAAAATGTCATCAGAACTTTGTCTTTTGAGCCTTTTATCCTGCCATCAGCCAGCTTTGATTCTCCTGAAGCCCTGAGTGCAGTCCCAAAGCTCCAGCTGTTGCAAAGGTGTCTTTGAACATCTGTCACTGAATCATCATTTTGCTAAAATTGCCATTGCATCTGTCGTATGTGTACTTCATTCACAGACTCCCAAAGGGTATAACATTTTCTCCAATAAATACAGTCAGCAATGTGAACAGAAAGGTGTCACACTGTCCAGAGACTACTTTAGTCAGCACAATGGGAATTTCTCTACAACACCATATGCAGTAACCTTGCTGAACCTAGCTGACAATCAGAGAACTAAGTACTGTATTAAACATATATGTGGGTTATACAGAGAAAATCCAGTGGCCTTGAAATCATGTTTTATGATTATTAGCATCTGACACTTTACACAATAAATGAAATCCCTTTGTTATTTTAACGGTGGTGTTAACCCTTTTATTTTATCGGGTTGCAACAACACACACTAGTGTTCATAAAGCACAATTCAGATTTTTACACCAGATAGATGGCCAAGGGCACTGAGGCCAAATGTAGCATTCCTACACTGTCACCTGAACTTAGGCTAGGGAACAAACCTGGGAGCTTCCTGGTCTGTAGGGCTTAAATATCGCACGACGGGATACATTTACCCACTGGATCACTGGGGAAGCCCATACGTCTTCTTTTTTGTCTCGGGGACAAAATCAAGCTCAGACCCGAATGGGACAATGTTAACCCTGCCCACCTGGTGGAAACGGGTGGGAGACTTTCCCGTCAACACCCGCTTGCGTTCCCACTGTCTTCTATTTTAGCCTGCTCTTCTGAGCAGGCGGCGAGGACACCTCTTTAAATATGCAGATCGGGGTCCGATGACATCATCGGGCCCCGACTGCAATGGTAACAGGTGGGCTATGCGGGGAAGTCATGTGGCTTTCCCACCAGGGGCAGACAGAGGAAAGTGGAGGTGGGGTCAGAAGAGGACCAAACAGGTCCACTTTAATTTAACTCACCTTGTGGGGCCAGGAGGAGCCGGAAAAGTTCAGGCTTCCCTTGCTGCCCCCTGACACAGGATGGAAGACCCTCCTGAAACCCCTTCAGTCCCAGCCAGTGGCTGACCCTGCTGCCATTCGACTCTCACCCGGCAGCCAGCTGTCACTTCCTCCCCATTTCGGGGTGGGCAACTGACCAGGGGGGCATGCAGATGCGGCCTGGGAGTTAAAATCTCCCGGTCCTCACTCTGTCAAAGTCAGGAGGGTTTGGCGCTTGCCTCTCCCACCCGCCCGATTCCCACTCTGGGTTAAAATCCAGCCTAAAGTCTGAATTTTCACATGCATTCACTTCTAGGGTGTACAATATTGTGTAGTATCTTCCCTGCAAGAGCCATGTTGTACACTGTGAGGAATAACAGCTTCTAAGGAAAAATTAGCATTAAAAGACAGCTTCTTATCTTCAGCCTGATTTTCCATTATAACTGTTTAATCACTCTGGCTTGGGAATGGAACACAATCCTTCAGCTGTCTCTTCTGTACAGCATCAGTTTGATGCACTGGACCTAAAAATTACTGTAGATCTAAATGTGCCAAACACCGGAAAGAACAAGTGTTCGGTTTCATTATTTTCTGCCTTTTACAATTAAACCCTCTGCCAGACAAATAGCTACACTCTTTTTCCTTGTCGGCCTTTGAAAATGGCTTTGGTTAAATGGCTCAGGTGTCAGCCGTGCCTCAGTTGATAGCATTCTTGCTTCTGAGTAGAAGGTTGTGGGTTCAAGTCCCACTCCAGAGACTTGAGCACATGATCTAGGCTGACACTCCAGTGTAGTACTGAGGGAGCGCTGCACTGTCGGAGGTGCCGTCTTTCAGATGAGACGTTAAACTGTAAAATATCCCACTATTTCAAAGAAGAGCAGAGAAGTTCTCCCTGGTGCCCTGGCCAATATTTATCCCTCAACCAACATTAATAAAACAGATTATCTGGTCATATATATCATTGTTGTTTGTGGGACCTTGCTGTGTGCAAATTGGCTGCCGCGTTTACTATATTGCAACAGTGACTTCAGAAGTATTTCATTGGCTGTAAAGTGCTTTGGGACCTTCTGAGGTTGTGAAAGGCGCTATATAAATGCAAATTCTTTATTTTTTTCTTAAATGCAATGAAGAGGATGTACTAAGATTCCTGTACTTTCCCTTCCAGTTGGCTGGCTTATACAATTGGTCTACAAATAGCATAAAATGTAATTTTTATTTCAAAGATTAATTATAATTTGCAGACAGAACAAGACAATGGATTATCATCAATGGTGTGTTGACACGCTGCTCAATACAGGCTGACAATTGCACTAGTCTGGGTGACCAGCTTTATTTGGTTCCTTCAATGAGGTACAAAAGAACACATGGATACATTTAAGCACTGCCTTGTTACACATTACAAATCTTTTCATGGAAGTCTTCCTCTAAAAACATGGTCCCAGTATTCAATGAGCACCAGTTGGCAGTTCCTGTGCCTGTAAGCACACACCAGTCATAGGAAGACTGGTAGATGGGAGGGAGGTGGGATGTCCCGTTAGTCCTGCCAAAACGTGTTTTTCATTGACTATCCAACAATCCGACTAGCCTCCAGAATGTTTGTGGGAGTCGGGACTTACCTAGAAATTGGTGAGGTATTTTTTTTAATAATGATGTTTTCAAACTCTGGGTTCTATATCCTGCAGGGTAGGTAGTTACTATTTAAATGTTCCGTACTTGGTAGAATTAACTAGCATTGTAGCATATTTAGCTTCATGTCAAAAGATGAGCAGGTTAGGGCTTTGGGTCCTGGTGACCAGCGGGGGTCCGGCCACCAGCAATTCTTTAAAAAATGCCACCTATTCAAAATGAAAAACATGCGTCTTATCCGTATGTGCTGCGAACCCGACTCCCACTGGAGAGCGCCGGAAAGGCCTTAAATTAGGCTATGACCCTGGCCTTCCGTTGGAGTTTCTGCAGGGCCTTGTAAGGGGGGGAAGCTTCTGCTCATCGTTTACAAGACCAGCAGTGGAGGAGGGATTGAAGCCGATGGCAGGGACTTTGAATCCTGGGAATTCCAGTGTCCCTAGCTTTGCATGAGTTAGGAGCATCATTAGCTCTGGTACATCTGGTAAAACCAGCCATACTAGGCCTCAAAATGGTGGGCGTGGGGCCGACCTGGTGTAATTGAAAGACCTCCCTGAACCAGCAAACGATGGCAGCGTTGGCGGCGGAGGTCCAGGGCAGACCTCCCCTGGCACGTATACCAGGATGCGCCCACCTACAGATTTCGGCCCCATTGTGGCAATAAAGCATATATCTGAAATGGAACTAAAGCTGCCATTTTTTCTCAAGTGCAAAACTGGACAGAGGGCAGGATATGACTGGGTTGGAATGATGAGTGTGTTCATGAATTCTAACATTTGCTTTGTTAGGAACCTTACGATTAGGTAACTAAAGACACGGAAACACAGTATAACAAACAGACCTCAGAGGGCAAATGTTCTGATTAATGGACGGAAACTCATGGAATGCATGATTTTCCAATATTCAATAACAGCAAAGGCTTCACACTGCAACTGCGTAGTCTGAATATTTAGCCTTCGGTGCTCTGGTTTATGTTTTTAAAAAATTCTGAACGGCCCACTGAAAAGTTGGAGTGTCCAGTCCATAATTGGATGGCAAGCGACTCTAAGGCCGTTAATTTCCTCGTAGCTCTCTTTCGCTCCACTCTGCCGTAACTTTGCCGAAAGTGCGGCAGAAACCCTATTTATACACGTCGGTGAGGAGAGTGTCAATACTGGCTGAGGGTCGCCTGCAAGTTTGAAAAGTACTGTGTTTCCACGCCCTATAAAATCAGAAAAAACAATTTTGCTTTCACTGATTCAATGTCATCATTCTACATAAGAACATAAGACGTAGGAGCAGGAGTAGGTCATTTGGCCCCTCGAGCCTGCTCCGCCATTCAATAAGATCATAGCTGATCTGATCTTGGCCTGAACTCCACTTCCCTGCCTGCTCCCCATAACCCTTGGCTCCCTTACCATTCAAAAATCTGTCTATCTCCACCTTCAATATATTCAATGACCCAGCCTCCACAGCTCTCTGGGGAAGAGAATCCCAAAGATTCACGACCCTCTGAGAGAAGAAATTCCTCCTCATTTCTGATTTAAATGGGTGCCTCCTTATTCTGAAATTATGCCCCCTAGTTCTAGATTCCCCCACGAGGGGAAACATCCTCCCTGCATCTACCCTGTCAAGCCCCTTCAGATAAATGTTTCAATAAAATCCCCTCTCATTCTTCTAAACTCCAATGAGTATAGGCCCAACCTGCTCAACCTTTCTTCATAAGATAATCCATTCATCTCCGGAATCAACCTCGTGAACCTTCTTAGTCATGAAAACATCCATCACTTCAATAAAATAGAATCCTTGTTGCTTGTGCATGAGATCATAGTGGGGATGAGCGCACTCTACCTCTGGGTGCATTACATTAACAACAAAAACACTGCGGCCTGCTCCATCCCGCAGTCATCATGGAGGTTTAGGCTCCGACCGTGTTAGGACCAGGTAGTAAGGTGTAGGCGGACATTCCCGCCAGCTGCTGCACAAGTGCCCGGAGCCCTTTCTCATGTGATAGTGACCAATCCACTGCAAATCCCTTTCCTGCTCCTCACACTACCTACCTTGTCCCCAGCCTGGTTAGGAATCTCTCCAACCGTCCCTCCTAAAAGCCCCATCTCCACTGTACGCAGTTTACATTTTCACCCTGTGTCTGCCATCAAGCCACTAGAGGACGACAATGGTCTGAATATTTAATAAGACTAACCAACAATAACAAGCATTAGAGGCTGTCTCATCATTTGCAGATATCTGGGAGCATAAATTCATTTATGTAAAAAGATAACAGAAATTCGCTCCAATGAACTTGTAATCTGCAAATGTTACAAGTTCACTGGAGTGAATTTGTTTGATTGAGAGTATAGTTTGCTTGATGTTTTCACACTATGAATGTCTTCTTGCCTCAATAGGTATGAGGTCATCAAGACAATACTCTCAACCTGAGAGCAGTCCCTCCAACTGACATTTCACATTTATCTCATGACATTGAATCCTACATCCAGATTACAAAATTCATTAAGCAGATGATATTTTGCATGACATTACAAAATTCCATGTGTCGGAGGCAAGGTCAGTTTTTCTGTGCATTAGATGATACTGGTTACAATTTTGGATTCCTTTCAACACTCTTTACTCATGTTCAGAACAAAAAAGCCCACAGCACCTATTATCTGAAAGTTGTAGCTTTATGCGTGATATGAATGAGGTAGCATGCCACACAACCAACAATTAACCTAATACCAAGGCACTTTTCACTAAGATCACATACCACAGCAGACACAACTATTCAGGCTAAAACTTATGGTCATATGTATTTGTAAGTCATATAATGCAACGATATACAGCAACACAGAAAATAACCAATAGTACAATGATTAACTTGTTCTGAAAATAACAAAGTTCAAAATGTTAAGAGTCCTTTGCAAATCAGGCCGGCATTTTCTTTGGGGAAGCGGGTTGGATGTGGGGGCCTCCAAGGCGGGCGGGAAATCCGGGAGGCCGGGTTTCCCGCAGGCCCTGCCGAATTTACCGGCAGGGCCTAATTCGAACATGAGGCCTTGGTTTCCGGCCCGCAACCAGCCAGTTGAGAGGCTGGCTGGCTGCGGGCGGGTAGACCTCAGTTGCGAGGAGTTGGTCCGGGGGGAGGGATGGTCGGCAATTGGCTCGGGGGGGTGGCGGTTCGGGAATCTGAAGGGGGGCTCGGCAATCGGCAGGGGGGGGTCGGCAAGCGGAGGGGGGGGGGAGAGAGGATTGGCGGTGGGGGATTGCAGGATCGGCAGGGGATCGGGGAAGTCGGGGATTGGCAGGCAAGCGGGGATCGTGGGGCGGGGGGCCGAATCGCTGATCATTGGGGGGAGGGAGTTGGCCAGGGATTGGGGGGTGGTCGTGGATCGGCAGGCAAGCGGGGATCGCGGGGCGGGGGGCCGAATCGCTGATCATTGGGGGGAGGGAGTTGGCCAGGGATTGGGGGGTGGTTGTGGATCGGCAGGCAAGCGGGGATCGCGGGGGGGGGGGGGGGGCGCGGAATCGGTGATAATTGAGGGGGTCGGGGGTTGGCCAGGGATTAGGGGGCAGAAGGATTGGCAGGAGTGCCGGAAGATCGGGGCAGGCCACCGGAGGACCGTGGCCAGCCTCATCATCATCGTTGGAGGGTGGGGGGCGGGGTGGTGGCCTGGGAAGTCGATCGGAGGCCTTGTGGGGGAGGAGGGGCTCCGATCGCGGGAGGTGGGTGTGGTCGGGACTCTGGTTCCAGGAAGTAGGTATAAATCCACTTACCTCCTGGATGCAGCAGTCCCCGCCTTGGTTTAACTGCTGGGTTTCACGAATTGTGTGAAACCCGTCCCCATGCAGTTAATTTCAAAATGGATGGGGAAAAAGAGGCTTCTAATATGTCGAGGAACCAACCAGAGATCAGGCCATCTTAGACTGGGTATTATGTAACGAGAAAGGATTAATTAGCAATCTTGTTGTACGAGGCCCCTTGGGTCAGAGTGATCATAATATGATAGAATTCTTCATTAGGATGGAGAGTGAAGTAGTTAAATCAGAGACTGGGGTCCTGAATTTAAATAAAGGAAACTACGATGGTATGGGGCGCGAATTGGGTAGGATTGATTGGGGAATGTCACTCAAAGGGTTGATGGTGGATAGGCAATGGCAAACATTCACAGACTGCATGGATAAACTACAGAATTTGTTCATCCCAGTGTGGCATAAGAATAAAACAAAAAGGGTGACTCAACCGTGGCTAACAAGGGAAATTAGGGATAGCATAAGATCCAAGGAGAGTGCATATAAATTGGCCAGAAAAAGCAGTAACCCTGAGGATTGGGAGCAGTTTAGGATTCAACAAAGGAGGACAAAGGGATTAATTAAGAAGGGGAAAATAGAATATGAAAGTAAGCTTGCAGGGAACATAAAAACGGACTGTAAGAGCTTTTATAGATATGTGAAGAGAAAAAGATTAGTGAACTCAAGTGTAGGTCCCTTGCAGTCAGAAGCGGGGGAAGTTATAATGGGGAACAAAGAAATGGCAGACCAATTAAATGCATATTTTGGTTCTGTCTTCACAAAGGAGGACACAAATAACCTCCCAGAGATGTTGGAGAACATAGGGTCTGATGAAAGGGAGGAACTGAAAGAAATCAGTATTTGCAGGGAAATGGTGTTAGGGAAATTGACGGGATTGAAGGCCGATAAATCCCCAGGGCCTGATAATCTACATCCTAGGGTACTTAAGGAAGTGGCCCTAGAAATAGTAGATGCATTGCTGATCATCTTCCAACATTCGATGGAATCTGGAACTGTACCCATGGATTGGAGGGCAGCTAATGTTACCCCACAATTCAAAAAGGGTGGTAGAGAGAAAGCGGGGAATTACAGACCGGTAAGCCTGACATCGGTAGTGGGGAAAATGCTAGAGTCCATTATAAAGGATATAATAGCTGAGCACTTGAAAAACAGTGACAGGATCGGACAAAGTCAACATGGATTTACAAAAGGTAAATCGTGCTTGACTAATCTACTGGAATTTTTTGAGGATGTAACTGGGAAAATAGATAAGGGAGAACCAGTAGATGTGGTGTATTTGGACTTTCAAAAGGCTTTCGATAAGGTCCCGCATAAGAGATTAGCATGTAAAGTTAAGGCACATGGGATTAGGGACAAGGTATTGACTTGGATAGAGAACTGGTTGGCGGACAGAAAGCAGAGAGTAGGAATTAATGGGTCTTTTTCTGAGTGGCAGGCAGTGACTAATGGGGTACCGCAGGGTTCGGTCCTTGGACCCCAGCTATTCACAATATACATTAATGATCTGGATAAGGGAACTAAATGTAATATCTCCAAGTTTGCAGATGACACAAAGCTGGGTGGGCGTGAGTGCTCCGAGGAGGATACTGAGAAACTCCAGGATGATTTGGACAGGTTGGGTGAGTGGGCAGAAGCGTGGCAGATGCAATATAACGTGGATAAATGTGAGGTTATCCACTTTGGTGTCAAAAACAGAAAGGCAGACTATTATCTGAATGGCAATAGATTGGGAGAAGGGGAAGTGCAACGAGACCTGGGTGTCCTTGTGCACCAGTCGCTGAAGGTAAGCATGCAGGTGCAGCAGGCGGTGAAGAAGGCAAATGGTATGTTGGCCTTCATAGCGAAAGGGTTTGAGTATAGGAACAGGGATGTCCTGCTGCAGTTGTACAGGGCCTTGGTGAGACCACACCTTAAGTACTGTGTGCAGTTTTGGTCGCCTTATCTGAGGAAGGATGTTCTTGCCATGGAAGGAGTTCAGCGAAGATTCACAAGGCTGATACCTGGGATGGCAGGAATGACATATGAGGAGAGATTGGGTCGATTGGGCTTATACTCGCTGGATTATAGAAGAATGAGAGGGGATCTCATCGAAACATATAAAATTCTGACAGGTCTGGACAAACTAGATGCAGGAAGAATGTTCCCGATGGTCGGAGAGTCCAGAACCAGGGGTCATAATCTAAGGATAAGGGGTAAGCCATTTAGGACAGAAATGAGGAAGAATTTCTTCACCCAGAGAGTGGTGAACCTGTGGAATTCTCTACCACAGAAGGTAGTTGAGGCCAAGTCATTAAATATATTCAAGAATGAGTTAGATATATTTCTTAAAGCTAAATGTATCAAGGGATATGGGGAGAAAGCAGGGACAGGGTACTGAGTTTGGATGATCAGCCATGATCTCATCGAATGGCGGAGCAGGCTCGAGGGGCCGAATGACCTACTACTGCTCCTATCTTCTATGTTTCTATTACAATATTTAAATCGATGTACCGCCCCCTGGCAGCGGGTTGGTCGCCCGCACCCCGCCCCGCCTCCGGCAAAACCTGGACGTGGGCAGGTTGGAGGCGGGATCAGGTCAGGAATCCCACTTTTAACACTTTAACTGCCCCCACACTCCAAACCCACCTGTTTTTTTTAGGGGAAAACTCCAAGGGCTGGATTTTGATACTGGGGTGGGTTGGGGTCGTGTCATCCACTTTTCGTGTTATCCACCCGACTGCAATTGGATGTGGGACATTGATGCGTTTTTCACCTAATTGGGCAATTGAGTTCCAGCATGTGGGAACCCATGACCCAATTAGTGTTTTCAGTCTGTAAGTCACCTCTGAAGATGTCATCATTGCTGCTGCATTGAAGGTCTGCAAAGACTGCCTGGCCTTTGCTGTGAGAGGACCTGGATGCAAAATGAGCTTCAGCAGCCCTAAGTCTGCTCCCAGATATTTTTGCACCACCACTCCCAGATATGTCTCCCATCCACCACCACTCCTAGATATGTCTCCCATCCACCACCACTCCCAGATATGTCTCCCATCCATCACTCCCAGATCAGCCAGCCAGCTGGATCTATCCAAATGTGCTCCCGCCAGGTTTCACATTCGTGGTTCAGAACAGGCGTGCTTCATGTAGAAAAAGGGTTAAAATCACATGGCCTTTCAAAATGGCATTATAGAGGCAATTTAGTGCTCGTTAAAGGCCTTAACAGCCTATCCCGCCTCTTAGAGGCGGGACGGAGTCGGGACCAGCAGACACAATTTAATGAAAATTGCGTGGAGGCGGACTTGAGCCCGCCCGCCAGTTTTCGCAATTTTAACCCCCCACACGCCTCCAAACCCACCTCCACGGGTCAATGAAAATCCAGCCCCAAGTCTCTGATGTAATGTATGTAGCAAAAGTCCATGGACCTCTTTTTACTGTTAGACAGGCAATCAAGACAGTGTAATAAAGATCCTCAGAAACACCACAGCTCATAGAATTATTTTGTGTTTCTCAAGGACAGACTTCATCACTCAAATGAAAAATATTACATAAAGTACTGAGAGGAAATACTAATGAGAACCCTAACACACATAAGCTGGGTTTCACACTCACCAAGGTCTAAAACAATGCTCACTGGAATTTCAATTGGAAAGTAACTTTATTGAGGGCTCAATCATTGGGAATAATGAGCTTCTTCTGCTTTTCCCATCTGCATTATGTAATTTCTGATGCAATTAATTTATGAATACAGACAACAACATCACAGCTAGGGACCGGTTAGGCCAGATGGCCGTCAACTGAAATATGGATTCCTCCACATAGTTTTTCTGCATTGACTTTCTCCCCAACAAAGACAAAATCACTCTTTAGAACACAGCTACCCAGAGCCGGTCTTGAAATTATATTAGTCTATCCAAAAACACACAGAAATATTCCTGTTTGCAGCACGATAGACCTCGCTTTCATCATATTGCTCATTTAGTTTTGTAAAAAAAAAGGGGTAAATTTTAGTGGTCATCAATATGAAGTTCATCCAGTACCAACACCAGCCATTCTGGGATCAGGTACAGCACAGCCAGCTGCAAAACAAAGCTCCCTTGTTCCGTGCCAGCACTGTGCCTTAGCTCCAACCTCGGAAGAGCAATCCTCTAATCCACCAATGCCACTGTTTCCACTTTCCACACCAGCCATCCTTATGGCTCAGACTGGCAAGTTCATGCCAATTTGTGACAGCTTTGCCCTGTGGGCCCATGCCCAGTAGGAACCGGGTTGCACCTGTCCAAAACAAAGGACCCAATCCAGCCAACCGCACAGAATTGACTTTCACCTTATACGTCTGAATTGGATTCAGACGGAGGCCACAGAGGTGAAAGGTCAGTGTGCTAAAACACTACATCACCAAGCCTCTTCCCTCTCTGCCAGGTCTCCAAAATGAATTCTGATGGAACCAGGGAAAATTGGGGCAAAAACAATTAAGAGCTACAAAAGATGCAGCCAAATTACTAGAATATTCTGATACTTCTGTGGTGCATTGCCATCTGCACCGGCTCTGCAATGCACCATCTCTGTATTCCAATGCGATCGGAGTATGCCTCATTCACTCAGAAGTAGTCAAGCTGGGTGTTGTAAAGACATTTGCATTTTCAATCTAGAACAGTTATCCAGTGAGTATTATTCCCCATAAAGGGCTGTAGCTTAACATGAGAAAATATATACATAGCGCTCTTAAGAAGGACTCTGCTTTCCTAGCAAAGGTTAATCACAGCTGGAAAGTCACACTGTAAACCTTTCACTGTCTATTCTAGCCTCTGTGGAGCCTTCCTGCACACTCCTCAGTTGACTCGGTTTGGTAACAGCACAAAGTAGTGGTTGCATCATCATATTGCACTAGTTAAGCTACATGACAAATTAGTGTAACCTTAGCTGCCTGATTTGACCCAAAACACTTGACTCTGGAAAAGAGGAGTAATTAATTTGTGTTACTGTTGCATAATTAGCAGTCATGAATAGTCCCGTCCTAATTGGTGAGATATTGAAAACACCATCACATGACTCGACTAAAAAAAAATCAAACGCAGGTGTTTCCACCACATCACCCTGTACAATGAATCAACTCATCAAACACCCAATATCATAACTCCTCGACTGCAAACTATTAGTACTGCCGGTAACAATCCATATGGTTACCTTTTTTGAGTTCTCATTACTCCACATTTGCAACTCTATTTTCCAGTATTACCCCTCTCCATTCATGCTGATCTAGAAAACTGGCAAAATCTCACCAACATCTGACAAATCAAGAAGGACTTTATCATAAAACTATGGCATGTGAAACAAGTAGTTGCATGGGACTTTGTAACTGGATCTGTAGGAAACTTAACTGGACCAGCCACATAAATACTGTGGCAACAAGAGCAGGTCAGAGGCTGGGTATTCTGCGGCGAGTGACTCACCTCCTGACTCCTCAAAGCCTTTCCATCACCTACAAGGCACAAGTCAGGAGTGTGATGGAATACTCTCCACTTGCCTGGATGAGTGCAGCTCAAACAACACTCAAGAAGCTCGACACCATCCAGGACAAAGCAGCCAGCTAGATCGGCACCCCATCCACCACCTTAAACATTCACTCCCTCCACCACTGGCGTACCGTGGCTGCAGTGTGTACCATCTACAAGATGCACTGCAGCAACTCGCCAAGGCTTCTTCGACAGCACCTCCCAAACCCGCAACCTCTACCACCTAGAAGGACAAGGGCAGCAGGTGCATGGGAACACCACCACCTCCAAGTTCCCCTCCAAGTCACACGCCATCCTGACTTGGAAATATATCGCCGTTCCTTCATCGTCGCTGGGTCAAAATCCTGGAGCTCCTTACCTAACAGCACTCTGGGAGTACCTTCACCACAAGGATTGCAGCGGTTCAAGAAGGTGGCTCACCACCACCTACTCAAGGGCAACTAGGGATGGGCAATAAATGCTTGGCCTTGCCAGTGGTGCCCACATCCCATTAATGATTAAATACATTTAAAAAAAATACCCAACATTGCTTTACTTGTATTGGAGGTGAAAAAAACCCATATGTACATGAAAGGCTGAAGGGCAAATCCAAACATTAAAGGTACAAAATGGTGGTGCATTTTGAGGGAGATTTGGGGGCATGCCTCCCCCAAAAATCTTTGAATTTTTACTTAACAATGATGCATTCATTTAAGTACCTATATGCCTCGCAATTAATAGATCTTTAATCCAAAAAAAAAGTGAATTTGGATTTTCAGCAGATCATCACTTCCTCACCACTGGAGGTGAAAAGAATCGAAGATAGACAGGAAGTTGCAAACAGCTAGCAGGCTGCTTGGGTTTTAAAATCCTGGAGTGGGTAGTAAGGAGCTCCACGGAAAGGACAAGTTAGGAGAGGGCATTGTGCGATCAGTCTTCACATCAACACTATAGAGATTAAAGGAGGATGAAGAACATTTCATGCTGTTTGTGGAGTCTTGCTGTGTGCAAAATAGCTGCTGTATTTGCCTACTTAAGTGTCGGCATGTGCTTTGGGCTTGCAGCCATTACAGGCTGGAGTTGAGACTGGCTAAACACTTTCACCCCATTAGTCTGGGCTGGTTTTGCACGTAGATCTCAGATGGGAAAACCAGTGTCTAACCCAATCCCCTGGACTCCAGAGTTTTTACACACTATCCACAGCCACTGTAAATTTTAACAGCACCATTTATTGCTCCTAATATCAGAGTGGACTATTTTTTAACAGCCAATTAATTTATGTGAGGTCAAGTAGTTGGCCCGATTTCTACAATGTCATTGAGATATCAGGGCTGTTTCCAGTCTTTAGATACTGATGACTAAATAATTTATCATATTTTTATTATTTACTGCCCATCATTGTTAAAAATGAAATGTGTAATAATCCTGCATGCAAAACATACATATCAATAAAGTAGACTAATTAAAACGCAATTGAAATACAGCACTCCAATGGAGCAGCTTGAGGATTAATTAAAATGGAGATTACAATAAAATAATGACAACACAGGCCACCAATCATTAGAGTTAATAATTTAATCAAGATAAATTGCCATATTTCAAATTAATTAGATTGGAAAAATAACAATCGTTGGTTTTGGTTAAAGACAACAGAAAACTTGCCGCTCACAGTCTAATCTGTCATGGTTTGTGTCCCTGTTGTATTTTCAGTTTTGAGATTTCCTACGCTTTCTTCATCCTTCCTGCCCAACAACTCTACAATGTTAGAAACATAGAAACAGAAAAATAGGAGCAGGAGTAGGCCATTTGGCCCTTCGAGCCTGCTCCGCCATTCAATATGATCATGGCTGATCCTCTATCTCAATACCATATTTCCACTCTCTCCCCATAGCCCTTGATGCCTTTTGTGTCTAGAAATCTATCTATCTCCTTCTTAAATATATTCAGTGACTTGGCCTCCACAGCCTTCTGTGGTAGAGAATTCCATAGGTTCACCACCCTCTGAGTGAAGAAATTTCTCCTCATCTCAGTCCTAAATGTCTTACCCCATATCCTGAGACTGTGACCCCTCGTTCTAGACCCCCAAGCCAGAGGAAACATCCTCCCTGCATCCAGTCTGTCTAGCCCTGTCAGAATGTTATACGTTTCAATGAGATCCCCTCTCATTCTTCTAAACTCTAGTGAATACAGGCCTAGTCGACCCAATCTCTCCTCATACGACAGTCCTGCCTTCCCAGGAATCAGTCTGGTGAACCTTCGCTGCACTCCCTCTATGGCAAGTATATCCTTTCTTAGGTAAGGAGACCAAAACTGCACACAGTACTCCAGGTGTGGTCTCACCAAGGCCCTGTGCAACTGTAGTAAGACATCCTTGCTCCTGTACTCAAATCCTCTTGCAATGAAGGCCAACATACATTTGCCTTCCTAACTGCTTGCTGCACCTGCATGTTTGCTTTCAGTGACTGGTGTACAAGGACACCCAGGTCCTTTTCTACATCAGCATTTCCCAATCTATCACCATTTAAATAATACTGCGCCTTTCTGTTTTTCCTACCGAAGTGGATAACTTCACATTTATCCACGTTATACTGCATCTGCCATGTATTTGCCCACTCACTCAACTTGTCTAAATCGCCTTGAAGCCTCTTTGCGATGCCGTCAGGAAGGTGAGGCTCAAGCAGTTAATGGGCTGAAATCGCATTGTGTAATACTGGTAATGAATGGCTTCATGTTTCAAATTCCTTTGTCTGCTATTTTAACAAAGGTTTAAAATTTGAACCCAATTATTTTAAATGAATGAACTCCTCAGTTAAAATACTGGACAAAAGAATTTTATACAAAGGCTTTAACATCTTCACTACTAGCATTGTACAATGGGATTTCAACCTGCAAAATGTTTAAATTCTCCCAACACTTGCATGAGCCCTTTACAAACTGCTGCTCCTTCTGTTTTATTTTTGCCAATGTTTAAGTTGTATCTTGCACTGTTTAGCTTTATCCAGTGTCAGACCTCAGTCTACATAACTACAAATCTCCCACTATACAGCAATAAACCTTCTCTCTGATTCCTGTGTATATGGCTTGATGCTTTCCATACGCAAATCAAGCCACTTATTAACCAGAGCGTGTGTCTTTACTCTCTGCCCTTTATGATTTAGTGCAGCTTTGATCTAACAATTAACCCCAATTAAATTACTCACTGGAGAAAACATGAGATACCCACCATGCTTTCTGGTCACCTCAGAAGTTGGGAAAGTATCACATCTCTACAACACCGTATACAGGCTAAACCTACTTGTCCAAATGTATTTGCTGTTGACACAAAGGTGTGTGTTGGACTTAGGAATTGAGATGAAATAGACTGTAGGCTGATCTAGATACATTAGAGGAATGGGTCTGGGTATGATCGATGTCCTTCAATGTGAATAAATGGTGTGAGATGCATTTGGGCCAGTGTAATTCCTGGCATGTTATCTGCTTATGGCTGTGGAACAGGAGAAGGTCCTGGGGTCATAGTTCATGAAACACTGAAGATCCACAACCAGTGTCACAAAGCCATAGGAAAAGTTAATGGAGTTCTAGGGTGTGTAGCTATGACAGGTCAATATAAAAATAGAAATACCATAGCTGCAGCCAGTGCTCAGTTATGGTTCCCTCACATGTTGGATATATCGAGGCCCTAGAAAAGGTCCAGATGAGGGCCACCAGAGTGATACCTACTCAAGGCTTTTAGTTATCAGGATATGGTCAGGGTATTGGGGCTTTTTCCACTGGCGACGTCGAGATGTTATAACAAGTCTTTAAAATTAAGGGAATACAATAGCAAAATACTGCGGATGCTGGAAATCTGAAATAACAACAGAAAATGCTGGACGCACTCAACAGGTCAGGCAGCATCTGTGGAGAGAGAAACAGAGTTAACGTTTCAGGTCTGTGACCCTTCGTCAGAACTGGAAAAAGTTTGAGATGTAACAGATTTTAAGCAGGTGCAGAGGCAGGGAAAGGGGGAGAGGGAGAAAGAACAAAAGGAACGGTCTGTGATAGCGCGGAAGGCAGGAGTGGTTAAATGTTGCAAATGGGGATGGCAGAATCATCAACAGCTACCGCCTGAAAAAATAGGGGCAGAGTCCGCTTCACTCCTACTCTGACCTCTCCGTCCTCGTTCTCTTACACTGATCCAATGAAGCTCAACGTAAGCTTGAGGAACAGCACCTCATCTTTCGATTAGGCACTTTACAGCCTTCTGGACTCAACATCAAGTTCAACAATTTCAGACCATAACCTCTGCCCCTATTTTTTCAGGCGACAGCTGTTGATGATTCTGCCATTCCCATTTGCAACATTTAACCACTCCCGCCTTCCACCCTGTCACAGACCGTCCCTTTTGTTCTTTCCTCCCTCCCCCTCTTTCCCTGCCTCTGCACCTGCTTAAAATCTGTTACATCTCTAACTTTTTCCAGTTCTGACGAAGGGACCTGACACGTTAACTCTGTTTCTCTCTCCACGGATGCTGCCTGACCTGCAGAGTGTTTCCAGCGTTTTCTGTTGTTATTTAAAATGAAGGGAATTGGTTCTATTTGGGTGGATAGGTTAGTTGAGCTAGATTGGGATTGGAGGACTAGGGAGGCATCAGTATAAAATACAAACTCAAAGAGTTAGGCTACCTGTCAAGAAGTACTTTCGTAGAGAGTCACTGACCTCTGGAATAGATTGGCAGAATGTGCGGTAAGTATGGATTCACTACAGGCCTTCAAAAGGGAGCTGGACACGTTCCTTAGAATAGAAGGCATCTCAAGTTGTAGAAGGTAGGTGAAGGGTAGCTGTAACCATCAATTACTGCAGTCTCCTGGAGCCTGTTTGATTGCCAGGAGTCAGAAAGGAATTCGCAAAAGTTTGTTTCCCCTAAATTGGACTCTCTGATTTTTTTTTTGCTTCTTCCAGGAGATTGCAGGACTAGGGATGGGTTGATGGTGCTTGTAGGTTACACCATGTCAGAATGGACTAGAGACAGGCTGGATGGACCAGTTCAGTCTTTTCCTGTCCTTTTTTGTATGGCCATATTTACAGGCAAATTGGGTTGACTGTTTAAACGGAGACCGAGCGCACAATCCTTGCAGCTCTTCTTAGAAATATAGGGCTGGAATTTCTGCCCAGCACTCGTCGATTTTCTTATGGATCTGGGGCAAAAGTGGGTGGGATCTTGCTTGGGGACATGTCCCTGCCTCCCAACATTTCCCAATGGGCAGGTCTGGCGGCCTAAAATGCCCAAATGTGGGTGGGCATGTGCAAATGGAATTTAAATTCGGGAAGTAAGCCTCCACTCTAATTTCCCCATTTGACCATTCTGAAAGCTGGATGTACGGTGAGCAGAAGGGCGTGAAGCACTGTTTACTGATGTGGGGGTTTGCACAATTGCTCAGCGCACTGCATTGCACAGATCCAAAGATAAACGTCATTTCTTTTTTTTTAAATCTTCCTTTTTTCTGGCAGCTGGGAGAGCCCAGACACCTGCCTTGTTATGACTCCATGCCCTTTGGGCATGTCTCCTGCATGCTAATAACCCCAGGGCTGGAAATCTGTCTGAGGTCAGCGGGGGCATCTCTCCCTGGTAGGCAGAAGTCTCACTCCGCCAGAGATGCCTCTAATTGGAAAATGTAAGATTATTCTTACTGTTACATCTCAATCTGTCGAGCTATATATATTAACCTGCTCTCTCTAGTCGTCAAAGGGAATCCTATTATTAGCTATCGGTTTCCCACAGATGGGGATCTGTCTTTCTTGTTTTATCTAAAGGGTGGGTGGGTGCGGAAGGGGGTGAATTTAACCACTATGCCATGAGGGGGCAGCCAAAGTACTACTAAACCTACCGTCACAATGTCATCTCCACACCATCCAACATTCACATTCGTGATTAGAGCTCTTTAATGCAACCCAAATGAATCAATGCAAACCTCACAGCATCACAGGTCTAAAGTAACAACAGTGTATTCTCGAGAGACTAACACAATCTCTGGTAGTAAGGAAATTAAGTCTGTCTTGCTACTTGCAAGTGTTCAAGGGGCATCTTTTGTGTTGTCTGATCACTCCAACTGGACTCTTCGCAGTAAATGCAACGGCAACATCAATTTGATATTGATTGTGTCTGCCTGATCCTGGTAAGTTAGTATTCATTGCTTTCCTTTGGAAATGGCAAGGGTTGAGATACCTGAATTTTAAAATCTTACTCAGCTCAGGCGCCTTCAGTCATTGCCACGAATGTTCATCAGCAACACTAACTGCACTCCCCTCGGGGCTAATGTAAAAGGACGTGCGTCCTCTTTGCGCTATCCCAGATGAACAAGTTCAAAAACAGAAAAATTGCGAGTTCTGATTCCTGGTAATAAAGTATTGTGAGTCAGGTGTCAGAGAAAAGGTTGACATTGCTGTGCAATATTAGTAACGAGTATGAACAAAGCCCATTGATTTTAAACAGGTTATTGCTTTGCTCAAATAACAGACGTGGAAATTTCACACGGACGAGAAGACAGATTTGTTACCAGCAATATACTCTGTCTCAAATTGTTTGCTGGTGTAATGTTACATAATACCACATTTGACCTATAAACTGTTGAAATATCTCCCAAATGGTGATAAGATTATTTATATGACATGTACATATGTTGCCCCCAACATTAAATAATGATGGCAGCTCTATTAAATGGCAACACCTTTGCCAAAATACAAACTGATTCAGTAGTAAGTCGTAGAGCTAGGGCGAATTTGGAGCTCAATCGATTCTTTATAAAGGTAAAAAGAATTTCCATTTTTGACTTTGTGGCAGTGGTACATTGGGCAGATCTGTAGGACTTAATTCAAACTGGTAGTGGATCTTGAGTTCAGATTTGGTTCCACCAATATACTAATTATTTTTGACAAGCCAAAAGCGAAACTCAATTCTAAATGCAGATAAGAATCAAATTCTCACCAGAACTAATTATTAGATCAGAAAACTGCACAACAATAAATAAAGCAGAAAATGCTGGAAACACTCAGCAGGCCAGGCAGCATCCGTGGAGAGAGAAGCCCGGCCTCTGCACCTGCTTAAAACCTGTTCCATCTCCAACTATTTCCAGTTCTGACCAAGGGTCATCGACCTGAAATGTTCTCTCTCCACGGATGCTGCCTGGCCTGCTGAGTGTTTCCAGCGTTTTCTGTTGTTATTTCAGATTTCCAGCATCCGCAGTATTTTGCGATTGAAAAAATAAAGCACGTCCTGGCTGTTGCAGTCATAGTGACCATAATTATTGCAGGAGAACTATATGCGCAAAAGAAATGGTATTGTACATGTGAAGAGGGGGGACATTTTTGCCACTCCGCACACCTACCTACCTGTCACGTTCTTTTAAAGGGATGGCGCATAACCAAATCAAAAAGGCTCTGAGTTGGTGGCCCAAGTTCAGATTCCCGGCAGCAAATCTCAAAAATTCGGGCCGATTCTCATTCAGCAGCCACTTCAGATTTTGAGCGTCCTGCTGCTTGCTGAACTATAAGATATTCTGTTGACATCTCCGTGAAGGCGTTCGCCAAATGGAGCAAGTGTTAACTGCCGGTACGGTGAGGTGACCTCAGGCGATGACCTTTTATGCAATCGTACAAGTAACTCCGTAAAGAATTTACTGCCACTTTTGGGAATTTCTGATCTGACGTCTCCGTCAGCACCGTGTTATCACATACTCTTTTTGGTTAAAAAAGGGAACTGACAAGCCAGAAATTCCTGACAACATAAGCCTTTTAATACTATACCCTGCTAACACAGCTGCTCCACTCAACAAGCCCCACATTCTGACAAGAATCTATTTTTAAACTACTCATAAAGTACTGGCACTGTGCCAAAACGACTGACATTCAGAGGAGAAAAAATGTAGCTTTTGTGTTATTTTTAATTCATTTTTCCTCCAGGAGGTTTTTTCACACGCATCAGAAACGGTTGGTTAAGACAAGGTTCTTGTTGCTCCTCACGTTCATTCAGTTCCAGGCTCTGCCATTTGACTGACTGTACAGGCACATAGTTACAGAGAGGGACTCACGCACATCGACAGGCACTAGGAGAGAGCGAAACATGCACACACACAGACAAACCAGGTACAAACACAGACAGAATGAGATACATAAACACAGACAGAATGAGATATAGGGGTAGAAATTGGCCATTGTTGGGCCCGTTTTCAGGGTGGAAGTGGGGTAAACATGACCAATAAAAATTGACGTTGGCCAGCTAAAACAGGAATTAGACCCCTTTGCTGTCTGCTAATGAAAGGCCTAAAGTCTGTTTTAGTGCCTCTCAGGAAAATTGGGCTTCCCTGAATGGAGCAGGCGCCAGGCTTTGCTGGCTTGGATGCGGCCTAGCAAGCGGCTGCCACCAAAATTTAAGTACTTCTTTTTTTAAGTATGGAGCTAGGAGGAGCAGGAGTGCTCCTCTCGACTTCACAGCGCTCCTGACGGCCATTGCTCTGCCCCGCTCCTGGTTTAATCTTCCTGAAGGGCGAGCTGCCTGTGGAGGCGCGACAGGTGGTGGCAGCTCGCCTAGAATAATTAGGTGAGGCCCAGGGCTCAATTTCAGGCTGGCTGTGGGCCTCTCAGTTCAAGCGCACTCATTTCTACCTCATACAGAGAAACAAGCACGCACGCAGGCAGAAGAAAGACACTGAAAGAGAGCGAAAGAGAGACACACACAGACTGATGCAAAATTACAGAAAGTAACAGAGAGTGAGAAACACACAAAGGCAGAGAGAGAGAGGGACACACACATTTAGACAGGGACATGGAGCGAGAGAGATACACAGAGAGAAGGAGAGCGAGGCAAGGAAAGAGAACTAGAGGATCATATAAAGGCTCATTCGTTCCCACAGAGAAGCATACAGACAGAAACAGAAAGAAGAACATGACTAAGTTGACAAAAGAAACAGAACAAGGTAGGAAAGATACCTTTAAAATAATTTCTGAAAGTTTTCTCTCCACTATTGCCTAACACCACCCTCCCCAATCTTCACTACTCTACTTGGTTGGATAAGGTAAAACCTGGAACACTATTTCAAGGTGTACCGGGGCACGAGAACCTAAGGGAATAGATTAAAACTGGTAAAATAACAACTTAGGGCAGATGTGAGGAAACACTTCTTCATGCAGAGTGATCAACACTTGGAGTAGTTTACCAAGTAGGGTAGTGAAGATAAAAACCTTAAATACATTCAAGAAACATTTAGATAACATGATAAGAACATAAGAAATAAGAGCATGAGCAGGAGTAGGCCATACGGCCCCTCGAACCTGCTCCGCCATTCAATAAGATCATGGCTGATCATCGACCTCAACTCCACTTTCCCGCTCAATCTCCATATCCCTTGATTCCCCTAGAGTCCAAAAATCTATCTATCTCAACCTTGAATATACTCAAAGACTCAGCATTCACAGCCCTCTGGGACAGAGAATTCCAGAGATTCACAAACGTCTGAGTGAAGAAATTCCTCCTCATCTCAGTCTTAAAAGGCCAACCCCCTTATCCTGAGACTATACCCCTAGTTCTAGACACTCCAGCCAGGGGAAACAACCTCTCAGCATCTACCCTGTCAACCCCTTTCAGAATCTTGCATGTTTCAATGAGATGTAAGGGCTTCATTTGGATGGATGAGTTGCGATGCGCCAAACGGCCTCCTTCATCTGTAGTTATCTTCTGAATAACCAGCAGACCACAGTTTATTTCCGTTTAATTATGTGTTACGAGTGAGAGCTGAACTAAACGTACTTCCTGTTTTGTTTGATGATGTGTTGCAGCAGTTCTTCACTGCTGTTACACAAACTTGCCAAATATTTACTAAATGTAATGCCTAGTCCCACCAGAGGGAACACAAGAGTTAACAGCTGCTGTGTCTGAAACCTTGATATTCTGCATTGAGTTGCACACTGTGAATAAAGTGGCCATGTTATCACAGATTGCAAGGGATGCCGATGACAATCTGATCTGATAATGGGTTAGTCAGTGATTTGCTTTGTTCTAAAACCAATTATAAGAGGATGGAACACCAATTGTCAACAATTCTCTTATGTCGCCTTCGTAATCCTTTTAAGATATTGGCTCGATGGCATAACTGATACATGGTGGATGTGGCAAAAGGCCAGGAAAGGAATGCTCTGATGGAAAAAAAGAGAGATATGAAGATGAAGTCACATTGTAATATCAGTGCACATTTAGTAGGATCACTGTGCTTTTTGTCATTATGGACTAATGCACCTAAGTGTTTGGTTATTGGCAAGTCATTCATGTCAATCGCTTCAAGTGGAACCTACTAATTTAATTTTTCACATCTATCCTGAGATTTCCACAGGACTGCACGAAGATATTAGTTCTGTTTAACACAGCGAGAAGATTTGGCTGAGATTAGATCATAGTGTAGGCTGAGTGCTCAGTCTCTCCCATTTATTGAACTGTTATTTCCAATTAGTCATGATGGATCCACTAAATCCCACACAGAGATGCAGATAAGATGAGTTTATCATTAGTCTGAGGTTTGTAGATGGCGTTCATTTAAAAAGGCAGTCTGAAAAAAAACAACAGAATTGGTGCAGCATCAATACTGAAAGAAATTAAAAATTAATTTGTTTTGCAGATGTTAGGGGAAGCCAGAAGCCCATCTGCTCTGAACCTACACAATGGTGAAATATCTCAGAACAATGTTGTATGCATGGTGTCTCACGGGAGATTGAGTCATGAATTATATGGATAACAGCAACATTCGGTGATAGGAAGATATTTTGGAGAAAGTTGATGAAACATCACATAATTCTTTCTAGTAACGTGTCCTCACCAAATCCTTGTAAGGTGCAGAGATCTGGATACTAAAAGCAGGGGAACCAGTAATGGTTCTCAATCACAAAATTTATGATTGGTTCCTGAAGCTGAAGTGACAAGACTACAATTAAAGCCAAGAGATCATATTGAAGACTACAGGCTGCAATGATCTGTGATGCAGTGGCAGGTGTAAACTGAGGTGGATTGAGTATGTGAGTAGAATAGGCAGTGCAAAGAGATCTTTTAAAAGAATTATTTAAAGATAATTATGCACATTTTCAACAAAATAATACCGATGCAATAGTTTTTGCCCAATATGGAACGCATACAGTCATCTTACTTACCCAAATCCATACATCTTGGGTGTAGGTTAGCATCATCAAAGCTTAGGGACTGCGTGTGCGCAAGGGTAGTGCTTGAGGTTACATCTATTTACAAAAATGCACAGTTTACCACTAGAGAGCATTGGTAAACCTCCTGTGCTTGTCCAGTTGGGAACATTTTATCCAGCATTTGCTTGTTAGTTATCTGGAGCAGCATAGAAAGAATCCCAGACCCCACTATGTCAGCCTTGTTGTAATGTTGGAAACGTGGCAGCACTCTGCGTCGAAAGGTTCTGGGTTCAGATCCCTCTCCAGAGACTTGAGCACATAATCCAGGCTGACACTCCAGTGCATTACTGCGGGAGTGCTACATTGTCAGAGGTACCGTCTTTTGGATGAGACGTTAAACCAAGATCCCATTGCACTGCTCAAAGAAGAGCAAGGGAGTTCTCCCCAGTGCTGGGCCAATATTTATCCCTCAACCAACATCACTAAAACAGATTATCTGGTCATTATCACATTGTTGTTTGTGGGACCTTGCTGTGCACAAATCTTCTGCCACGTTTCCAACATTACAACAACAACACTTCAAAAGTACATCGTTGGCTGTAAAATGCTTTCAGATGTCCTGAGGTTGTGAAAGGCGCTATATAAATGCAAATTCTTTCTTTTTTTCTGTCACTGGTTGGTCTACTGTTGCAGGTTCCATTAGTAGGTTGAGCTGGCAGGTCAGGTATCTGATTACCAAGTCTCCTACAGTGGGTTGACCTGGTTCTGAAAGGTCATCACTTGATGTGGCATGTTCGAGCCATTTTAACCTCCAAGGATGATAGTCCTGTTAGTTGTTAAACAACCTGCGAGTGTGGGATTTAGCCCTCACTAGGTGGACAGCAGGTACCAGGAGCACTTCATGAACAGCACACCTCAGCAAAACATGCCAGCAAGCATTGCCGTTATTGTCCTGACCAACACCATACCCCATGGATTGGCAGCTCAGCAGCAGTTGCTTGCCTCTATAGAACCCAATCCTAATAGGCTCTGAGCCCTAATTATATAAGTGCACATTCACAAAACTGGCCTCAAGCTCATGCCTTTCAGCAGCGGTCTTCACAAGTCTTAGGAATCCAAATTTTCGCACATGCACAAACCTCACGAGAATTGTGACGTAGCGGGCAGGAATGGTGCCCACCAGATGCCGTGCTCATTGAATCTGTTGTTAATTCTAGGGACAGTCTTATTTAAATAAAGAGGGTGAGCTCCTGTTATTGGAAATATCTCTGAGTGGGAGCTTGCCCACTGGGGGGGGGGGGGGGGGGGTAGCGGCAGGGGGGCAGGAAATAGCATGTTCTAACATGGTTTAAATACCTTCAGCAGTTTAAAGGGGCAGTCATTAACAGCATTATTTTTACAGCTGGAGATACTGTTATGATTGCCAAACTGTCAGAGAGGTTGGCTGCACGGCACAGAGCTAACTCCATTTTGTGAGAGGATCTGTAGCATGACAGAGGCCCTCAGGGCAATCTGTGATTCCTCTTTGCATGTTCAGACTGCTTCTATGGATGGCCTGGATACCAGATTGGAGAGGACTATCTCTTCTGGCTTTGCAGTTCTTAGTGGTACCATTAGATCTGCTGTCCTGCAGATTAATGGCAATGTACTGCCAGTGCCCCATACTCGTGGCATGGCAGGAACATGCTCAGATGATGGGACTGTCTATTAAGGCAGCAGCATATGTATGCCATCCTACCAGCCACCCCCAATTCCTGCACAGAAGAGAAAGGGGGCAAGACCAGGTTATTCATGCAGCAGCACAAGATGTGTAGTCTACAGGAGGTCCATCTCAGGACTTAGCTACCATGAGATGAGGGCCACCTCAGTCCCAAGAGGCTTGTATTGACACACAATAACCAGCCACCTCACACACTCCTGTATCTCGGGTAGCACTTCGGTTAAGCATTAAGTGTTCATATTTCATTACATTGGTACCAATGGGAAGGACGGTGGTTGAGAAACACTAGACAGCACACAGTATGGATTGACAATAAAATTACAGTGGCATTAAAGTTGTGTGCGCAAACTTTATGTTTGTAAAACACAAACAGTCAGGTAGCATAAATGGGAGCTTAATGAGTTGGTGAGTAAATTATGGCATCTTTGTGGAAGGGTGACAGAAATTATATCAGAAAATGGGACACTGCTGCAAAGGATGGCGGGATTGGAAACTCCCATCCAGAGTTTCCTCATGAGCAACACAATGGACGTCTGTCTTTAGTAGTGTGAAAGGACATACTCAGGGCAGCAGGCAGCATACAAACCCCCCCTTCATGTTCTAAACATTTACGTCTGTGCAATTCACGGGCAAGTCTCTTTCTTTCACTTTTTTGTCCACATGTTGCCGGATTATTGATTGTGACATAATCACAGTAATTTTTTTCAAATGATAAGTGTGAAGTAATCCAGCCATATAAAAGTGGCTAGACTACTGATCACACATGCAAATTTCTCAGTCACACTTAAAAAGAAAAGTATAAAAGGAGGGAAAGAAAGCAATCATTTCCGCAATGGGAAAATACCCTCTATTTAAACTCAGGATATAACTCAGAGCAATTAGACTGCAATTGACCTCAAGATGTGATTAACTATTGAAATAAGTCTTTGTGGCCTTAAAGGGAGAAGCAATGTTACAAACAGAAACTACTTAGCAGCAGAATAATACTTTAAGCATTACATGGTATTGCACTCCAGTCATTATAAAAGAGCACAGGGCTAAAATTTTACTTTGGCAGGGGCACAAAACCGGTGGTAGCAGATTGGCCGCCCTGTTATGCACCTTGCCTGATTTTCATTTCCAATGACTTCAATTTCACCCTCATTTCTGCTAACACAGCATGAGCAACACCAAAAGGAGATGTGCTAGTACAGTGTAAATGATCACAATGTCAATTAATAGGAGTGAAAATGTTTTGTAACCTCACTATAATACATCTACATAGATTGGTTACCATTAATTACCACATAAGTGCCTAGAAATTACTCCGCTTTATCTCCGCATAAGGACACTAAAGTGACAACTTTCATTTACATAATGCTCCATCACATTCTGAGAACCTCCCAAGGCATTTCATGACCAGTGATCTACTTTGAAGTTCAGTCACAATTGTTGTGTAGGTAAATGTGGCAGCCAATACATCAACAGCAAGGCCCCACAAACAGCAAATTAGATGGATGGCCAATTAATGGGGTCCATTTAAACTTGCCGGAATTGGCATTCATAGGGCAGTGACGGCCACAAAATGGGGTCAGTAGACTTTCACAGGGGTCTACAGCTGGGCACCCGATGCACCTGCCTGCTTCCGGCGATAGGCCTTTTTTAAAATGCAAATCGGTGTCCTATGATGTACAGCCCACTCTTAAAGGTTACGGAACCAAGATGGTTAGATGGAGTTAAGATACAGATCAGCCATAATCTAACTGAATGGTAGAACAGGCTCGAGGGGCTGAATGGCCTGCTCTTGTTCCTATGTTCCTTCCTATATCTCTCCCAATTGCATTCCCAGTTTTCCTGCTTGCAGCAGCAAACTGATCCTGTCTAAATTTGCCAGGGAAATAAGGGAAGCCCCTCCTGACCCCAGAAAGCCTGGCTCCCTGCAGACACAATCCCAGCAGTAATTTCAGTGCTTGTCTATGTGTTAACTTCATACTTCAAATAAATTAACTTTTAAATAATTTTCTGAAGGTGAACAGCAGCATATTGCAGGTTTACCGCAAGCTTCAGTTTCAAGATGATTAAGTTTTGTCAATTAAATGTTCTGATTAGTAAAAGACTAGTGTAGCAATCTTTCCAGAGGGTTGCTTTCACTGCTTGCTGTATTATTTATGATGACTCAACTGGACTACAATGGCAGAATATTCCCAATTTACTTTCTGTAAAGTTGAAAACTCCAGCCCGCTCTGTAGAATGATTTTGCGTTGATTGGGCTTGTTAAGCCCACCTAGCACATTTGTCAGCCAATTGAAGGAAGCGGGTCTGATGATGTCATTTGATGACGCGTCATCAGCCGGGTTCCTTAAAGGGACCATGTGCAAATTGATTTTGACAGTTGTGCTGTCAGTGTTCTACAGCATTGAGGTGCGGCAAACACTGACAAGCACTGCAAAGGTGCACGGCTGCACCCAGGCTCTCCCATGACTCCCTCCATATGCAGAGAAAGTTGGTGTTGTTGTTGGTGCTGCTGGTGTTGGGGCTGATCATGGTGCGATTCTGAGGACCCAGGTGAGATAGTTTTTAGGGCACCGTTGCTGATGTAATAGATGGCAGGTGAACTTGAGATGACAGAAGCGATCTGTCAATGGTGAGAGAGGTTGTTCCAATGAGGTGACACTGGATAGAGAGTTTACTCCAAACACTTGCAGCCTGCATAAAGCTCAATCTGTCTTCCAAATGCAGTAAGCAACAGCTTCTGAGCTTGGAAAGTGAACAGCCGTGAGATGGGAGTTTTTATAGCACGTTTGCAGCTGTCAAGTAATGAGATGATCCACCTCTGTTTTACAGTGTGTAAACTACACCAAACCTTCTTTATGAGAGTTTCCAATCCTCTCGCAGCCCAAGTCACAACCCAATAATGAATGTAGGAGATGGGGAAAGGGGGCTGGACTGCACCACCACGGATGCAAATGAGGTGGGAGTGGCATTCATGGCCTCCCAACCCATTTTTCGTCGTAAAAACTCATTGGGCATCACAGTGCAGGGGCACCCAGTGAAAAATGATGCTACGGCTTGTCCCAGACGCCACAGACCACAGAGTCAGCATGGGCCAAAGACAGAGAGGCAGGTAAGTGTACTTATTACTTTTTAGGATCCCCCTCTAGGATGTTTGGATGCAATTGGGAGTTTTTCCATCAGCAGTGAGAAGGTTCTTATCTTGGAGGCCCGATGCACAGCTGGAGGCTTGAAATGCCTGCAACTGAGCTCGAATGTCCTCCCTCTTCTGCCAGCACTGGGCCTTTCCAACGAGTAGACCTGCATATTAATAGCCCCGGGCCTACCGACTTAAGTCTGAGTAACATAAGAGGGAAAACACAAGCCACTAAAAACAAACACAGTACTGTGCAATAAAGAGGAAGGAAAGGTTGAAAAATGCAGAACCAAGAAGGAGGCAGCAGTGGTATAAGATGGGCTGTAAAGTCAAGGAAAACCATGCATCCCTGCCCCTACCAGTACTGCTCTTTATTTTTCCCCTCCCGCCCCTGGGGGTAGTGGTGGAAATCCAGCTGAAACCCTTCTTAGAAGGAAACGGGCCAGTTGTGGGCACCCATCTGGGCACTCTTCTGGCTCCATCCATTGACATTTTTTTAGGCCTCAGTCCGATTCAAGACCCAAAATAAAAAAATTCATGCAGCTCTTTGGAGATCCTCTGCCCCCTTTAACTCGACCTACTTCTGCCTTGACGCGGCAGTTCCCCGAAGTGGTGGGCTCTCTCCTGGGGAACCCTCCCTGCATAACTAATGATTCCCAACCAGGGAAAATGGGTCGGGGTCAAGGTGGTGGGAAGAGCTCGTGCCTGATTCTTCTCTGGTGGCGAGCCTGTCCCGGAGGAAAGTCCAGGTTTGTACCTACTGTAAGCAGCCTGTGCAGCAGAAAGAGGCTGGCAATGAAGAGAGAAAGTTATGCGCTATGTAAAAACGTCTGTGACTGTGAAGTGAAAATGGATAACCGAACTCCAATTTCAAACCAGCTGTGAGCCGAAGGTATTCATTTCACGTTTATATAAAGAACTTGATTGAAATCCCTTCTGGTTTCCTGCCTCATTCCCCCCTCTGTAGGCCTGTGTAGCACACCGCAAATGTCGAACTGTAAACCAATATGCGTGAAACATTATTTGCTGCCTTGGAAGGCAATGTGCTCAGTCAGATCATAGAATCATAGAATGGTTACAGCACAGAAGGAGGCCATTCGGCCTGTCGAGCCCGTGCCGGCTCTCTGCAAGAGCACTTCAGCTAGTCCCACTCCCCCGCCCTTTCCCCGTAGCCCTGCAAATTTTTCTCCCTCAGGTACTTATCCAATTCCCTTTTGAAAGCGACAGTTGAATCTGCCCCCATCACCCTTTCAGGCAGTGCATTCCAGATCTTAACCACTCGCTGCGTAAAAAAGTTTTTCCTCATGTCGCCTTTGGTTCTTCTGCCAATCACCTTAAATCTGTGTCCTCTGGTTCTCGACTCTGCTGCCAATGGGAAAAGTTTCTCTCTATCTACTCTGTCTAGACCCCTAGTGATCAAATTCAATTCAGGTCGCTAGATCTTAACTCTGTCTGAAATCCTCTGTAAAATGTACTATAGGTGCAAAAAGACTACTCAGGGCTACTTCCCAGGCTGGCCCTGAGATCAGCAGGAGATGATTTGTGGAAGCAAGCAAAATGCAGAGATTCAGCAGCCAACAAACGAGATGCAGTAGTCTTCTGACATGATGGCCTGGATTCTCCTCCCACTGGCCAGTTCGCAGTGGGGTGGTTCTAACACCTGTGAAACTGCCACTACTGTTTCTTCCCAGAATCCTCAATAGCCATGCAAGGCATTTTGGAGGCCAAGAAACCACCCTTCGTTAGCTTACCACCACTGGGAGGGAGGGAGGGTAATACTGTTCTGGTGCGGCCTTTAAAAGGCTATGGCCAGCTAAAGGGGACCTTGCATTTACAGCTCCAGATACTGTAAGATGGCTGAGTGAGCAGAAGTCTTGGACAAGGCAGCAACACCAAGGGCACCCAGGTTTTCAGAAGCCTCTGTGGAGATGCTGCCGGCAGAAGTCAGGTGCAAGAAAGGACAGTCTCATGGACACTGAAGGTAGGAAGCCCCATAAGAGGATGGCACAGGCTGTCTGGAGGGAGGGGACAGAGGCAATTAGTGCAATGTCCACTGCCCCAAGAACTGCCACGCATTGCTAAAGCAGGTTCAATGATCTCACAAGCCTGGCTAAGGTAAGTCGAGGCAGTCGTACCAACACTCATCCTCTACCATTAATGGAGCCTTCACTCACCTCCTGACCTCATACTGTTTGTTTCTCGGTACCTGGGTGTCAGGGTAACTCCTAATACAAAGTCCAACATCTCCAGTCACTCAACTACCATCTACACTCACCAGCCACTCTCTCGACTCACTTTTTCTGACACAAGGGCTTCCTCTAGTCTTCAATTCTCATCCTCATGGGATCCATGTGCTCACATGGGGAAAGTGCCATTCACAGGTCTGTAACATAGACTTCTGTCCCTCCAAAGGAAAAGCTGGCTTACAACCAGCAGCAGACAAATACCACCGGGGAGGACCATAACGATGGAAGATCCTGAGTATACAGGAAGAGGAACATAGGAACAGGAGTAGGCCATTCAGCCCCTCGAACCTGTTCCACAATTCAATTAGGTCATGGCTGATCTGTATCTTAACTCCATCTAACCGCCTTGGTTCCATAACCCTTAATACCCTTGCCGAACAAAAATCTATTAATCTCAGTTTTGAATTTTTCAATTGACCCCCAGCCTCAACAGTTTTTTGGGGAGAGAGTTCCAGAATTTCACTACCCTTTGTGTGAAGATTTGCTTCCTGACATCATCCCTGAACGGCCTGGCTCTAATTTTAAGGTTATGCCCCCTTGTTCTGTACTCACCCACCAGAGGAAATAGTTTCTCGCTATCTACCCGATCAAATCCTTTAATCATCTTAAACACGCCAATTAGATCACTTCTTAATCTTCTAAACTCAAGGGAATACAAGCCTAATTTATGCAACCTGGCATCATAATTTAACCTTTTTAGCCCTGGTGCCATTCTGGAAGCTGCCCAAACGCAGGGAGAGGCACAAGAGAGCAATTCTGCTGGAATTGTGCCTGCTGGGAGCCTCTATTGCTGACGCTGCCAGGAATTCTGGAGTCAGGAGGGATTCCCTTATTTCCCTGGCAATGGCAGGTGCCCCCACCACTATAGGCACCTGCCGGCCCGAAGAGGCCAAAAAGCATAGCCAAAAATTGCCTGACTGGGAGGCTGGTTCCCTGCCCCCTCCTACGTACGGTTGGAATGGGTGGAGTCTCTGCCTCAACAACCCATTGAGGGAGTGTTGGCACAAGGCTGGGACTCACGTAGTTTCCAGCCATTCTGATGTAACACCCACTGAAGCTGCGGCAGGGGCATGCTTGGAACGGCAAATTAGTTTTGGGGCATTTTTTTTGCGGCAAGGTTTTTAACCCTGAAAAAAAAGTCTAAAACTCAGGGGGGGAAAATCTGCAAGTTCCACGTTATTATGAGAGAACCGGTGTGCCTTTTGCTTCTCATACTGTAACTTCAATTTCAAAGATATCCGAAAAATTATTACTGGTGAATCCAGCCCATTAATAATTAAGGGGTCGGCTGTGTCATGGTTGTGTTACTTGGACTAGTAGTCAAGAGGCCCGGACTGATAATCCAGAGAACGTGAGTTTAAATTCCACCATGGCACTTTGAGAATTTGAATTCAGTTTAAAAAATCTGGAAATAAAAAAGCTGGTATCAGTAAAAGTGTCAGTTTGTCGTAAAATCCATCTGATTCACTAATGTCCTTTAGGGAAGGAAATCTGCCGTCCTTACCTGGTCTGGCCTATATGTGACTCCAGTCCCACACCAACATGGTTGACGGTTAACTGCCCTCTGAAGTGGTCGGGCAAACCACTCAGCTATATCAAACCGCTACAAAGATCGTTGGGTAACAAGGGATGGGCAATAAATGCCAGCCTTGCCAGCGAGAATGAATAAAAGAAATAAAAGCACAAACATGTACAAACTTATTTCAACATTTTGCACTGTCATTTTGTTTCCCGTCCTATTAAATGATGCTGATTTTTGCAACACTGGTATCCATGGAGTAAATTCAGTAGTTAAATGTTATAACAGGGATGAAAAATGCATCTGATAATTGTTTCGATTGCTGGACAGTCACTTCGGACTCTGAAATCTGACAAAATGGGGACTGTCCCTAAATGTTCTCTATCAAGTAACATAACTTCCACTCTTTGACAGAATGTTCGCCTGTCAAACTAAATCAGCCTGCAAGCCAAGCAAATGCCAACAGTTCTCTTAGTAATTTAAATGTTGCCAGACAGGATATTTTGACGTGGGCCTTGTGGTTCACGTTTGGGACATGGCCTTCGCTAGTTCCATAGAAAATATCCTGTTGCCGATTACATAAGCATGTGTGGACCAGTTGAATTAGTGTTAACATGTCAGAACGATAATTTATAATGTTTGCGTGGCCTGGCAACTGTAGCAATGAGAATCATCTACACAGCTGCCATGTTGTCAGCCAGCACACTGCCTCGTGAGACGGCCTGTCCAGTAACTGGAGACGCACATGCCTTTTCTATCCGTATTATTCAGATGCCATCTTTACGACCTTCTTGTACAGAGCTGATGCAACTCTTCTTTCAAGGCTGCAGCTGACAATGGATTTGAAAGGTGATTTACATTCCCTGGGATCCAGCCGAAACAAACTCCCATTATGTGGTTCTTAGAATCATAGAAACTTACAGCACAGAAGGAGGCCATTCGCCCGGTTGTGCCTGTGCCGGCTCTTTGAAAGAGCAGTCGTGCTTAATCCCACATCCCCGCTTTTTGTCCATAACCCTGTAAGTTCCTCATCCTCAAGTTCCTGTCCAAATCCTTTTCAAAATTATTCATAGAATCAGCTTCCACCACCTTTCAGGTAGAGCGTTCCAGATCCCGCTAACTCTCTGAGTGAAAAAAATTCTCCTCATCTCCCCTCTAGATCTTTTGCCAATGATTTTAAATCTATGACCTCTGGGTATTGACCCATTCACCAGAGGGAATAATTTTTCACTATCCACTCTATCAAAACCTCTCATCATCTTTAAAACCTCTATTAGGTCACCTCTTAACCTTCTCTGTCCCAATCTGAACAGTCCTAACTTTTCCACCCTCTCCTCATAACTGAAGTCCCTCATCCCTGGTAATGTCCTGGTAAACCTCCTCTGTGCCCTTTCTAAGGCGTTTACATCTTTTCTGAAGTGTGGTGCCCAGAATTGTCCACAATACTCCAGCTGAGACCTAACCAGTGATTTATAAAGTTCTAGCATGGTCTCTTTGCTTTTATATTCTATTCCTCTATTTATGAACCCAAGTAACCCATATGCTTTTTTAACCACCTTATCAACTTGTCTTGCCACCTTTAGAGATTTGTGTATATGGACACCAAGGTCTCTCTGCTCATCTGTACTTTTTGAAAATCAGGCCATTTGTAGTGTACTGTCTTTCCATATTAGTCCTCCCAAAGTGCATCACTTCACACTTCTCTGCATTGAACTCCATTTGCCATGCTTCTGCCCATTTCACCATCCTATCTATGTTATTCTGAAGTCTACAACTATCCTCATCACTATTTATTACGTTGCCAAGTTTTGTATCATCTGCAAACATTAAAATGCTGCCCCTACACCCGAGTCTATGTCGTTTATAAAAATCAAAAAGAGTAATGGACCCAAAACTGGACCTTGGGGAACACCACTGCAAACCAGCTCCCAGTCTGAAAAACATCCATCCACCACCACCCTTTGCTTCCTGTCACTGAGCCAATTCCGTATCTATACCACCCCATTCCCCTTACTTCCATGGGCTTCCATCTTCTTAACAAGCCTCCTGTGTGGCACTTTGTCGAATGCCTTCCAAAAGTCCATATATACATCTACTGCACTACCTTGACCAACCTTGTCTGTTACCTCATTAAAGAATTCAATCAAGTTAGTCAGACACAATTTGATTTAACAAATCCATGCTGGTTCTCCTTGATTAAGGATGCCTTTCCAAATGAAAGTTTATTCTGTCTCTGATAATGGTTTCCAATAACTTCCCCATCACTGACGTTAGGCTGACTGGCCTGTAGTTTCCTGGTTTATCCCTCTCCCCTTTCTTGAATAGTGGTATAACATTAGCAACCCACCAGTCCTCCGGCACTACTCCTGTATCCAATGAGGATAGAAAGATTGTGACCAATGCCTTTGCTATTTCTACCTTTGATTTTTTTCAGCAACTTAGGATGCATTCCATCTGGACCAGGTGACTTATCAACGTTCAGTGATTCTAATCTTTTTAGTACATCTTTGGAGCTTTGGATGCTCTAGCTTTTTCCTTCAAAGGAATATGCCTAGCTTGTACCTGAACTATCTCTTCCCTGAATGCCTTCCATTGCTCCATTACTGCTTTACCCTGAAATCATCTTTTCCAATCTACTTGTGCTAGGTCCCTTCTTAAATCACTGAAATTAACTCTTCCCCAATTGAGCATTTTTACCTTCGATATTTTCTCGTCTCTTTCCATTATTACTCTAAACCAAGTTATGTTGTGGTCACTGTTGGCTAGATGATTTCTTACTGTAATACCCTCCATTTGCCCTACTTCATTTCCCAGAACCAGATCCAACACTGCTTCCTTCCTTGTTGGACTGGAGACATATTGATTGATGGTTTTAGTTGCAGACTTTTTCCGGTTCTCATTCAACATTTTGGAAATTACCGGCTAGTTATAATTTAAAAAAAAATGATTATGTTCCATGCATCATTGTCCAATTGATTTTGGGGCACGTGATCTAGATTTTGGATGCTGGGGGGTGGGGGGGGTGGGGTTGGTGGTGGCGGTCATGGGCATTTACCTCATGAGTACTTTGTTTGCTTCCTGTATTATATGAATTTTTCTGAGCCAAAATTATTCAAACAAATTGCTTAAACAGTATTGATCAGTTGACATTGCACAGAATTGGATATCTACAGAGCTGGGCTGCTCACAACTTAGGGCCTCTCTAAAGAGCTTGTTTGTTTTCCACCATGATGAGAGAGATATTATTTAGTCACCACCGTGCAAATTTAGGTGGTCAAACATTGCAACCTAGCAACAAGCATCTCCGATGACAAAATCCATCCAAAAATGTGAGAAACTTTGTAAGCCTTGGCAAAGAAAAATGAATGCTGTCCTTGTGGGTCCCGGCCAAGCAGCTGCTGCACATGTCTAGGTTGTGCTTGGTAACAGTTTTTAGTCTTGTTTCTAGACCAAAGGAAGGTTATGTCCCATGTTAAATACACTCTGCAAAACAGGCGCATTTAAGGTAATATTTCTTACCAGCACTGACTGTGATGGCCTCCATGAACTGATCCCGCCAGGAATGTGTCCCTACCACGAGTGCAAGATTCGTCTTCTTGATGAGCTTGTCCACTGTGCTCTGCCAGTTAAAGAACACAGAATAAACCGCTGGACAAAAAACACATCATAGAATCACAGAAGCATACAGCACAGAAGGAGGCCATTCGGCCCATTTGAAAGAGCTATTCGTCACGCTCACCTGCTCTTGCCCCAAAGCCTGCAATTTTTTTGCTTTACACCCGCTGTGTCATCTCTTTTTGTAGCAATGCTTTTATATACAAAAATAACAGACAAGAAAAGACCTACAGCTCCATCAGCCTGTCCCACACAGTTGTGATGCCTTATGGATCACAATACATACACTCCCCACCCCACCCAGAGCCATGTGGGAAAACCAGGTAAAAACCCAGGCCAATTAGGGAAAAAACTTGGAAAATTCCTCTCCAACCCCATTAGGCAATTACTAGTCCAAGAGATCTCATTGGCCCTGATTTATGTTAAAGGATACCTACCTCTTGTATGAGGTGATCTCCACCCAAGCCAGAAACAGGTCCAGCTCTCACTTGAAAGAATACAGCGAATACTGCACGAGCTGGCAACCTGTTCCACAGGTCCACTACTCTCAGGGAAAAGAAAAAACGCCTAACATCCAGCCTAGTTCTACCCTTGCATAACTTGTAAGCATGAAACCATGTCCTCCCTAACCTATTTACTTGAAATAATTGATCTACGTTAACACAATTGAGTCCTTTCATCATTTTATAAACCTCAATCAAATCACCCCTAAGTCTACGCTTCTCCAAAGGATAGAAACCCAACTCATTGAGCCTATCTGGGTAACTAAGGTGTTATAAACTGGGAACTAATCCTGTGGCCCTCCTCTGCAACCTTTCCAAAGTCTCAAACCCCCTACCAAAGGAGGAGATCAAAACTGGGTATTCTAACTGAGGCATAACCAAGGACTTCTACAAGAACAAATTGGAATGCTTTGTTTTATAGTGAATCGTCTTATAGATACGCCCTAGAATCCTGTTTGCTTTAGCTATGGCTTTACGGCATGGGCATTGACCTGTAGAGATTTATGCATTAAATCACCTAGATTACTTTCTTTCACCACTGGCTTTAATTCTTTTCCCTGTAGGGTGTATGTAGGTTTAGCATACCCACGTGCATAACACTACACTTTCTAAGTTAAACATTGTTTGCCAAACATGGGCTCAATTGCCCAGCATATCTAGATCTGCTTGTAGTAGTTGAGCGTCCTAACTCTCACGTATATCTTGGTGTCGTCCACAAACTTACGGATCATTCCAGGAACACATAGATCTAGATCATTAATAAAAACAGTAAATAGCAAAAGTCCTAACAACGATCCCTGCAGGAAACCACTGGTAACAGGTTCCAAGCAGATCCAAATCCATTGACAACCATTTACTGCATGCGGGCATTCAGCCAATTCTCAATCCACTGCAGCAGATTACCACTAATTCCACAAGATTCTATCTTGTAGCGACGCCTCTTGTGAGGTACCTTGTCAAAAGTTTCTGAAAGTCCAGGTAGACAATGTCTACCGGGTTACCCTCATCCACTAACCTGATGACTTCTAAAGATTCAAATTGGTAAGGCACAACTTTCTTTTGTGGAAGCCATGTTGGGTATCTCTGATATGACCTTCTCTGTCTAAGTGGTCATATATTGCATCCTTAATGACTCCCTCGAGCATTTTATCTATTACTGACGTCATGCTAATGGGCCTATAATTACCTGGTTCTGCTTTATCCCGGTTTTAAAAATTGTAATTACTTTGGCATGATTCCAGTCTAAGGGAACAGTCCCCTACTCAAGCAAACTATTCTTTGAAAATCCATATCCTTATCTATTTTAATATTAACATTTTTATTGTTAACAGCACCATTTAATGCTGTTAGTTGCTCATCATTCTCAAGAGTGAAACAAAGTGCGCATTTAGTATCTCTGCCGTATCCTTGTCCTTGAGTATCTTTCAATGGCCTAATACAATCTATGGTCTATGGTCCTCTGATTCTTCACATAGCTGAAAAAGCTTTTCCCATCACTACCACTGTTGTCCATGATCCTCTTTTTCATTAACCTTTTAGCTGATCTAATAGCAGCTTTAGTTATTTTTAACTGTTTTGCTGTGTATAATGTGCTTTTAATTTATAAAGTCATTTTGCTTACATCTTATTTGTCTCTGTACATGACCAGTCAGCCACCTTGGCCTCTTCTTACCACACTCCCTTCTTTTGGGGACATACATGGCTTCTACGTGATTAAGCTTACTCTTAAAAACTTTCATCCTTACCCAGCAGGGTTGACCAACTGACCTGTTCCAAATGTTCTGCCATTTTAGTAGAGTTAGCCCTTTTAAAATCTGGAATTAGTTGTAGATTGTCAACACCTTTGGTTCTGACAATTGAAACCTTATAATATTGTGATCACGTTTCCCCAGGTGTTCTCCCACACGGAGGTCTGACACCAAGTTAGGCTTGCTACTAAACACTCGATCTAGTATATGACTACCCTTGGTTTCCTCTTTGACATACTGAGGTAGGAAACAGACCTGTATTATTTCAACAAATCTTACTGTTGCACTTCCACTACTTCATTTATGAATACATGTCCCCAAAAATGTCAAAGACCCCCATGAGCTATTTGAGGACCGATCACGGTTCAATTTGTTTAGTCTCCTGAGGCACAGTAAAAGCTTCCAAAAGAGCTTTGAAACTTAGCTCATGATGGCTGAATACATCCCACTGTCTTACATTGAACCACTGGCATCAGGAAGGTTCCATGTTTGATTGCTGGGCTGTGGTTAAACCGAGGCCCCGTCTGCCCTCTCATGTGGATGTAAGAATCCCATGACACTATTTTGAACAGCAGAGGAGTTCTCAGGGAATCTTGGCCAATATTTATCCCCCAACTAACATCACTGCAATAGATGTTCTGATCATTATCACATTGCTGTTTGTGGGACTTTGCTGTACAAAAGTTGCCTGCTGCGTTTCTTACATTACAACAGTGACTACACTTCAAAAGGACTTCATTGGCTGTCAAGCACTTTGGAACAGCTTGCGGTCTTGAAAGGAGCTATAGAAATGCAAGTTCTTTCTTTTCTTTTTCAGTCTTCCCAATGTTTAATTGGAAAAAATTATGCCTCATCCAAAACTGCATATCAGACAAGCAGTCTGACAACACAGAGGCAGTGGAACGGTCGAGAGAGGTGGTGGAGAGGTAGAGCTGGATGTCGTCAGCGTAGAAGAAGTGGAACCTAACCCAAGATCTGCAGATGATATTGCCAAGGGGCAGCATGTAGAAGAGGAGCAAGAGTGGGCTAATGATAGATCTTTGGAATTAATAAAGATTCAATGGCCATCGCATCATTCTGAACTCCCGGGAGATTAAGTCCTAGTTTTACCAGCACAATGTGTGGGAAACCTTGTTGGTGACAAAAGATAAATTCTAATGTGAAGCTGCCTTTAAATGAAGCTACAGTTCAGGGTAGTGTCTTTGTCCCTCGCCTATCACCTTCATCAACTGCCTTGACTGAATGCGAAGAATTGGAGCAGTCTCTAGCCAACCCGTATTAAGCACTGTTGTAGTTTTCAAAAGGTACAATCGGAACTTCAAACAGTTTTTTGTTTCCTGTAAATCCTGCCTTTCAATGCACACACTGTGTCTGTTAATTGTTGCAAGCGATTGGAGCATGTTAAATTAGAGCTTTCATTTCAAAATAAAAACAAGTAAAGAATATTTCCCCGTGTAGCAAAATGTAATAAGACATTGGCCGAGGAGAATCTAATAAATGCTTCAAGTGCATTTTGTGTGGCGGAGAAGCATTAAGTTAAAGTTTTCACAGCGGTTTATAAATAGAACTCAAGTGCATGTTATGAAAGCAACTAACCTTTCAATTAAATGGAAAGCGTTTCAACATTAAACTCAGTTTTGCAAATAAAAAGTGTCTCCCCGCCGCCAGATATCACCCCGCCGCCAGATATCACCCCAGACACGTTTAATTGAATGGCCCACTAATCAAACGCTCACACTCACTATTGGTATTAGTTCACAGTCATTTGCAGACTACTCTCTAATCCCCCGTGTGCTACTTGTAGATTGGACGAGGGAGCCTGTCTCTGCAATCAGCGAGTGACCTTACCTGGGTGTTGGGTTTGAGGTGCAGCCTGGCAGCCACTGAGATGAAATTGTACCTTTCCCCAATTATTAGTGAATGGGGACAATCGCAGGCAAGCAATGCTGGATGTGTGTGCTGTCCCACTCTGCCAGGACCCTGTCAATCACTCTATACCCGGGGAAGGGACCTCAAGAGTCAGCAACGTGCAAATGCACACAGTGCAATGGAGATATACATCCAAGTTCAGCTCACAGCAACAATCCAATCCCTATCAAACTTTCCCTCAATCTTTAATATTTGGTGAAGGTATGTCAAGTCGAATTTAATTATTCAGTAATGCAATCCCTGTTATAGGTACAAGTGGCCAAATTTCCACTCCTGCCCACCGGCCAGGTAGTCAATCTGGCTGGGTGTTGCGGGGGACGGGACTCTGCAGAGTTTTATTTAAATGAGGCCCTGCCGTTAAGACCACAGGGTCTCCACATCCCCGACCTTGCCCTGTTCATCGCCCACTGCCGGACTCCCCTGCACCCTTCCTGCCCCCCCCCCCCCATGAAAATCAAAGCCATTGTACTACCTGTAAGCGACTTTATCACAGTGAGCGCTTCCCTCACCACAAAGACAACTCTCCTTTAAAATTCATGGGGCTTTGTACACTCATTGCTTCAGCAGGTGGTTTGCCTCAGTCACTGTTCAGCACTGTTTGAATGCTCTTCTGAATACTGATTGTGTTACTCCATGCTGATTAATTATGTTATTATTGTCTTCCAGCTGTGCCAGCAAACAACTGATTGATTTATGGCCGTTATGCAAGGATTGTGCTAGATTGTCAAATGTGTTTGCTTTTACACACTTTACACTCAGTATGGATTCATTCCATTGGGCCAAGACACCCTCCATTACGTAGGCTCAATTCTTAAGAGACTCTCTATCAGTACAGTTCCAAAACTATCAGACTTATTATCCTGTGGTTTTCTGCCACTCTTTTGACCCTTGAATACATTAAGAATCCAGCTATGCTATGTACTTAGTTCCAGTGTGAACTGGTTTCTGCTCCGCATTGACAAAAAATGTGTAGCATAACCATGGATGTGAAGTTGACAAATTGGCACCACATTGCACTTCAGCAAGTGGCATGAGACTACCTTGAATGGACTGACGCAAAGTCAAGTTTAAGTAATTTCAAGGTGAACTTTTCACCCCTTCATTTTCAACCATTTTAGTATTGATGCAGGGATGTAACTATAACTTGGTTCTTCCCGCTCTATATCAATCTTATCAGGTGCTACTCTCAAACCAATAACTAGAATCAGAGAAGGTTACAGCACAGACACAGACTATTTAGCCCATCAAGCCTGTGTCTGTGTTTTTTTCTACATGAGCCACCTAATTCCACTCTCCTGCTCACACAACTTAGCATTTAACATTCCTCCTTTTCAAGCAATCATCTAACTGCCTCAAAACAACTTATGGGGCGCAAAATTCAGATCCTTAGCACCCGTTTTTTTCGGCGCTATGAGTCCCGTTTTGGCTCCAAAATGGCGTCTGCAGTGCACACGCACACTTGTGGGGCGATTCGCGCTGGATGCCAGATTGGTGAGGGCGTTAACACACGCGCAGTGAACGCCTGCCGGAAGTATGCAGAGTAGGCAGATCATGACGTCAATCAGCGTGCAACACTAATTTGATGCCCATGCTGCCATTTTGGAGCTCAATGCTCCAGCTAATGCCCTCTCTTAACCTTGCACAGCTGAACAAGCGTTCAGCAGCAGGAAGGACCCCCACCAGTGCTATTTAAAGGGATTATCACCATCTTACAGGTTAGTTGCTGATTGATTTCTACTGGCTATTTCTACGATTCTACAAATGTTTGGTGCTTTCTAGAGTTATTTAAAGATGCAAAAGTCTACAGGGGGTGGTGTGGGAGGTGCTGAAGGACTTTGTCCTGACTTCAAGGCTTCTGCACAAACCAGTTGTTCCCAGATATGGGTGCACTAGTAGCAATTCCCCTTTGAATACAGCATGACTTGGAAAAAGATCAGAGGGCTGCAGAGCAGGACAAACTTCTGGAAGAGGGAGGAGGAGGAGGGGGAGAAGGGCTCTCAGCAGGAGGCCATAATCGCCCAGGATGTTCAGGGAGCAATTCTCCTACCTGAACCTCAGCGACGAACAGTGTGTGAGATGTCTGCGCTTCACCAAGGACGTCCTCTCTGAAATCTGCCACCTGCTGCAACCACAACTGCAACCTCAGAGCAGGGCAAGGACCGCATTGCCAGTGGCTGTGAAGGAGATCGTGGCGATGAACTTTTATGAGTTGGGCTCCATCCAGGCTGGAGCTGGAGAGATTTGCAACATTTCTCAGTTTACCATCCACTGTTGCATAAGGGAAGTCATTCTGACATGTACTGCAACCGAAAAGGATTCCACTCCCTCAACATCCAGCTGGTGTGTGACCATAGGCAACGAATCATGTAGGTCAATGCCCGGTATCCTGGCAGCAGTCATGATGCCTTCATTCTGCGGCAGTCCGCTGTGCCAGCTGCATTTCAGCCACCACGACAAACCAAAGGGTGGCTACTGGACGACAGGGGCTATCCGCTGATGACATGGCTCATGACTCCGGTGCGCAACCCATGCACACGTGGACAACGTGCATACAATGAAAGCCATACTGACACATGAAATGTGGTGTGCTTTAACAATGCTTCCGCTGCCTGGACCACTCTGGAGGAGCCCTGCAGTACTTGACAGAATGGGTGTCAAGACTTGTGGTCTGCTGCATGCTGCACAACCTCACCATCATGAGGAGCAGGAAAGGAGGAGGAAGAAGAGGAAAAGGAATGGAGGAGGCAACCTAGACAGCCCCTTTCTGGCCGGGCTGTCTGTGAAGAACTCATCCAAGTACGATACCAGTAAACGCAACCCCAATTCCCCATTCACCAACAGTCCCACACCATGGGCTATAATTTGCGACCCCTACGGGTGTGTACGAGATGTGTAGGCATGCGAAGCGCATGTGCTAAAATCCAGAACTTGCGATCTGTCAAGAATCTTCTTGACAGATCATCCGCATCACTGGGAAAAGGTCCTCCGTGGACGGAGAGTTGCACTATTTGCCCAGCTTCTGCCTAGTGAATGCCCGTGAAATTCTTACGCCTGGTAAAAGCTGGCGTAAGGCCCGCTTTTACTAGCATAAGACTTTCAGGGGGGGAAATTGGTTCGCGCCCTCTTTGGAGCGATATCTTTTAGCGCCCCGAAAAAGTTAGCGCCCCCGTGCCCGAAATTCACTGGTAGCACCCCAAGCAGGACGCCCACATCCCATAAACGAATTTAAAAAAAAGGACAGCAGGTTTGTGCTCCTTGGAGCCACTCCCCCAGGGTGATGCCTTGACAATTCTAGTAATCTGTTGAAGGACAGATTGCTGGACTGTTGTGACACCTTGCAAGCTCCTTTGCACACAGCAATCCACAGCCATGATGGTAGCAGTCTGAGCTTGCATGGCAGTACTCAGACGGTGGCTGCTGCTTGTGTTGCAATGGAAGCTGAGACATCACCCATCAGATGCTGCATCATGGTTGGGTCCACAATTGTGTTAATGGAGTTGGCCACCACTTCCATGCTGGAAAGAATAAGCTCCAAGCTCTCCACAAAGCCCTGTGCCAAGTTGGTGCTGGGCTCCTCCATGCTCCTTGACAATACACGCAGGCTTTCTGGCAGGCTTCCCAATGACCCATTGAAGTGCTCACCTGAGTCATCTGCAGTAGAACTTGTGTGTGACCTCGACCTCTAGCGAGCTGGCACCTACACTCTCCTTGCCCCCTGCCCTGGCTCCAGCGCACACTTATGCCTGGTGTCTCAACCTGTGCAGATTCCGCCTCTATGCTAACTTCTAAATTATGCGCAGTGTCAATGTCTGAGCTGGTGGCTGCAAGTGTGAAATTGAGTGACGGTGTTTCTTCATCATCACTGTCTTGCTCTTCCACCTGTTGCTCTTTCACCACTGCCTGGCCAGGTAGCAGTTCTTGGGTGTCTGAAAGGAGAAAGGGTAAGATTGTGGTGAGGGGAGGTGGGGGGGTGGGGGGCGGGGAAGCAAGAGGTGCATGCTTGCACCATCTGCAGCTTCTAAATCTGAAGAGATTGTGGGATGAGGGGGAAGTGGGACGTGAAAAGGAGGATGTGGTATGAGGATACCGTCATCTTCTATGGTTGCAACCCCTCCACTGGCCACAGCCTCAGCAATGCCATTCCACTGATGGCGAGCACTGTCTCCTCCATGGAGGTAAGGACATGCCCCCGCCGGTTAGCTCCTGCTGCCTCCGTTTGTGCGCCACCTTGTCCTGCAAGAGAGAGGGAAGTGTGTCAGTGAGTGTCCTGCAATCTGTTAGGGTGATGTGGCAGTCATGGATGAATAGCTGGCAGTGTGTGCAAGCTGTGAGATGTGAGTGTGAGGCTTGAAGCAATGCTAAGTGTGTGAGGGTGAGGTGAAGCTTTGAATGTTAGGTAGGACTCCTGATTGATAGATATTGTTGGTAGGTGAGTGATGGGCATGTGGCGCATTGAGTAGTTGCTGAGGCTAACGGTGCAGTTGGTGGGATATGGCATTTGAAGATGCGTTCACTGACCTTGACCACTCATGTGAGGTCATTGAACTTTTTGCAGCACTGCATTCAGGTCTTCGGTTCTTGGCTCCGGGCATTGATTGCCATAGCTATCTGCTCCCACAGCCTCCTGAGCGTGTGTCTGTAGGGCCTCCTGGTCCCCTGTGGATACAGCACATCTCTCCTCCTTTCTACCTCCTCCACCAAGGCCTCCAATACAGCGTCAGAGTACCTTGGAGCACACTCTCTCCCATGTTGTGCCATTATTGAGTGTTTCCCACATCAAAATCAGTTGTACAATGACTTCCACCACCTGTGCCAGCCATAATGCACCTCCCCTTTAAGAGGTGGAGGGTGACTTTAAGAGGTGCAGGCTAGCTTTAAGTGGTGCTAGCCTCTCACGATTTTGGGCCCCCTGCTGATGCATGCAGCCAACGAACAGCATCGCTAGCGTTGGCTGCACACTACAATCATTTAAATGAGCAGGCAGCATGAAGTTGGCACGCTGCCGGCATTACATTGAACGGGCGGGGGTTAATCGCGCATCTCAATCCCCGCGCTCATTTTCAGGGGCTACTGAATTTCGCGGCCATGGACCTTTTGCATTACAACAGTGACTAAATTTCAAAAGTACTTCATGGGCTGTAAAGCACTTTGGGACATCCTGAGGCTGTGAAAGGTGCTATAGAAATGCAAATCCTTCTTTCTTTCTAACCACTCTCTGTTTAAAGAATTGTTTTCTAACCTCCCCTTTAACTCTTTTGTGATTATCTGAAACTTGTGCCCTCTTGTTTCCATCCCACCGATCAGTGGAAACAATCTATCACTATTTACCTAATCATAACCTTTCATAATCTTGAAGATCTCTAACAGGTTGCCCCTTAAACTTCTAAGCTCCAGTGAAACAAGTCCGAACTTCTCAAGCCTCTCTTCATAAATGTGACCCCTCACCTCTGGTACCATCCCAATGAAATGATGCTGCACTTTTCCCATTGTTTCTACATCCTTCCTATAAAGGGCTGCTCAAACTGTACACTAAGCTCCAAGTGCAGCCTAACTAAGTTAAACCTCGAGTATAATTGCAGCCTGAATTAGCTCATCACATGGTCTGTTTTCCTATGTTTGCTAAAAAAAATAACAGGAAAATATATCCTGTTGTGATCCTGTATTTGTCTGTTTACCTCTTTCTCTCCAGTCACATCTGTTTCTCAGGAAAACTCATAATGCTTGCCCTATGCTTTAACTCCCAAACTCCGCTCTTCGCTTTTCCCATCAGCAAAATAGATTTTACTTCTCAGCCCTGCGGGGCTCCAGTGCAGTCACACATGAACATCTGAACAGCAGTCACACTGGTAAACAGATGAGGCTGTCAAGTGGGTACGGAGAAAACTTTAAAGTGCTTCCTAACTAGTGCGAGAACCTTAGGGGTTACAATGTGCAATCTCGCTGTGAAATTGATACGCAAACAAAATGGTTGTTATTTTGGAAGAATGCTTGACATGGCTATTTACAAAAAGATATAACAATCGCTGTGAGTGGGTTTAATTGTTGTGATTATATTGCCATTAATTAAAGCAGCAGTGTTCCAAATGTTCTGTTTGTTGTGTTTTTAAATGATACAATAAGAGAGTGCTATTTTTAGAACAAGAATGACTATTTTTTTATATAAAGCCAAACGTTCTCCTAACCCACAGGGTCCCGTATGCCTCCAGCTAGCTTATCACTTCTGCCACTTTTTTCTGCCTGGGGACATGGAGTCAGGCTCGCAGGTGAACGAGAACGTAGAGCCGTGGTTTGCTCAGCACGCCTACACTAAAAACACCAGCTCCAGTGGGGGTAGCTGGAGTGACACTGCCCTTTAAAGAAAATGTAAACGGTGTATTCTAATTGGCAGAGCGTTAGCAGCGAGATGTTAGCAACTCTTCCGCAAGCAGACACCAATTAAGGGGCGCTGCTCTTTTAAATTGGCCCCTGCTTTGTCTCTCCGTTGTACGCTGCACCCGGTGACAGGTTGCACGATGAAGCACCAAGCTGGATTTGCAACACAGGAGGGGGTGTCAGTGCTATTATAATAACTGCTGCGGATTTCAATATTAATGGAAATTACATTGGGCTTAATGAGATTTCATCATTGTTAGTAATACATACCCGCAGCCAGTTATGAGAGCAAGCTGTGCGGCCTATATAGGCCTGGTTTTATTAGAACCAAAGTAACGACAAAGCCTCATAATTTAAAGAGGCATTTCTCTTCACTGCACAAAGAAAAATATTTGGCCAACATAATTTTTCTTCGACTTCCCGCCCACAGATTCCGACAGCACCACAAGTATGTCATCCAAATGGCCGTTTTGCATTTGCTGAGCCTAGACAGTGAGTGTCAACAGTAGGTGTGGGAGCCAAATCATGTCTGCACGGATTACTGGATGGGGATCGGGAGATTTTGTCCACCCTATCCCAAGAACACTGAGACCAATTGCAGTGCTTCCATCACCGCCCAAGTTGAGACCAAGGGTCAACCTTGGGATCTTCCTGTGCTCTGTGGCTCAGTACCATGTGGGGGCAGTGCATTTGGGGATGGAGGGAGGGGAAGAAAACCCAGAAGAACAGAGTACACGAGGATGCTCTTCCATACAATTCGCATCACTACAAGCTCAATTCGGGGTTAAACATGGGACTGATATTGCGCACCAGATGATTTAGCTCGAGAGGGCAACCGAGGAGGTTGATGGAGTTGGGATCCACAATGATTCTGGCAGGTTTGAATAGTACACGCCCATTAGTGAGTACAGAGTACTTATTTTTGATCATGTTAACACAGAGTCGATTACAATCCAACACTCCATTATAACATTATTACTGCTGTCTGCAGACGTAGATTGCATCTGTTACTATGGTGGCCGTAAGCAAAACATTACGATATTAAATAATCCATCTAGTAAAAAAACAAGTTGTTGCCAAATGAGTAAAGAGGCATTATCACTATATTCTTCAGTCTCACAAAACTGTAATCATGCAGCTGATTAGTGGCTATCCAGCAAGTTTCTCAATAGCGGTGTTTTTGATAGTTTGTAAATCACATTTAAAAATCTGTAACAACCTAATTCGTGATAACAATTCCCGTTTAAAATAACTATCGAGGTTCACTTTTAGAAATCGGACTGTTAGAAAAATGATTAAATTTAATGCTCTCGTATTTCTCTTTAAGTAGTCACTGCTGCTGATAACATAATTGGATGAGTTGACAGCCAGGATTCTGTTTCCTAATATGTAATATAACAGCAGGGTGCAGCCAGTGACAAACATGACAAGAGCAGACGTCTCACGACTCTAACCTGGGTGGGTACTGAGAGCACAGAAAGCCTCAGCAGAATGGAACGGAGGCAATGACAAACGAGGTGTGGATTTTCCATACCCTTGAAGCCTGGTCCCCCTCAACCCTGGTTAAGTTACAACAAAAACAACTTGCATTTATACAGCGCCTTTAACATAGTACAATGTCCTAAAGTGCTTCACAGGAGTGTTAACAAACAAAATTTGACACCAAGCCACATAAAGAGATGTTAGGGCAGGTGTCCGAAAGCTTGGTCAAAGGGGTAAGTTTTAACGAGTGTCTTAAAGGAGGAGAGGTAGAGAGGCAAAAAGGTTTAAGGAGGGAATTCAAGAGCTTAGTGCCTAGGCAGCTGAAGGCATGGCCACCAATGGTTGATTGATGAAGCTCGGGGATGCACAAGAGGCCAGAGTTGGAGGAGTGCGGAGATCTCAGCGGGTTGTAGGGCTGGAGAAGGTTACAGAGATAGGGAGGGGCGAGGGATTTGAAAACAAGGATGAGAATTTTAACATTGAGGCATTGCTGGACCTGGAGCCAACAAAGGTGAACAAGCACCTGGGGTGATGCATGAATGGGACTTGGTGTGAGTTAAAATATGGGCAGGAGAACTTTGGATGAGCTCAAGTTTACAGAATGTGCAAGGTGGCAGGCCGGCCATTGGAATAGTTGAGTCTAGAGATAACAGTGTTGATTAACACTAATATTTAAACTCTACCTATACAAGGTAAAATTCCAGATGAGAACACTGTCTGGGATATATTGCCTCAGGCAGGAGAAGTGAAGTGTGAGCCTTTGTTGCTGATAGACTGTGTGGACTTTCGGAACACGTATGAAATGCTGAGATATGTTCCAGCAGCTCGTATTTAACAGGCATAAGGGGAATGAATTGACACCAGAGTTCAGTCATTAACCCTGGATGCTGCCTAACTTAGCAGCAATTCAAACCTCTTTATTTAGCTCCCTCACACCATCAGGCACAGTGGCTTAGAAATTCGATCACACCTGTTAAGTGTAGACGTAATATTCGTGCTGCCTGCTGATGATAATCACTCAGATGTGCAGCCAGTGCTATTCATTGGCTTCATGCCTCTCTCGGGGGTTATCTGTGACACCGCTTTAAGGCAGCCAGCACCACTTTTGTTATTTTTTTATTCGTTTATGCGATGTTGATGGTGGTGGATTCAGCGATGGTAATGCCGTTGAATTGTAAGGGGCGGTGGTTAGATTCTCGCTTGTTGGAGATAGTCATTGCCTGGCACTTCTGTGGCACGAATGTTACCTGCCACTTATCAGCCCAAGCCCGAACGTCGTCCAGGTCTTATTGCATGCAGGCATGGACTGCTTCAATATCTGAGAAGTTGTGAATGGCAGTGAACACTGTGCAGTCATCAGCGAACATCCCCAATTCTGACCTTACGTTGGACGGAAGGTTATTGATGAAGCAGCTGAAGATGGTTGGGCCTAGGACACTGCCCTGAGGAAGTCCTGCTGCGATGTCCTGGGGCTGTGATGATTGACCTTCAACCACCACAACCATCTTCCTTTGTGCTAGGTATGACTCCAGCCAGTGGAGAGTTTTCCCCCCGATTCCCATTGACTTCAGTTTTACTAGGGCTCTTTGATGCCACACTCGGTCAAATGCTGCCTTGATGTCGAGGGCAGTCACTCTCACCTCACCTCTGGAATTCAGCTCTTTTGTCCAGGTTTGGACCAAGGCTGTAATGAGGTCAGGAGCCGAGTGGTCTTGGCGGAACCCAAACTGGGCATCATTGAGCATGTTATTGGTGAGTAAGTGCCGCTTGATAGCACTGTCGACGACACCTTCCATCAATTTGCTGATGATTGAGAGTAGACTGATGGGGCGGTAATTGGCCGGGTTGGATTTGTCCTGCTTTTTGTGGACAGGACATACCTGGGCAGTTTTCCAAATTGTCGGATAGATGCCAGTGTTGTAGCTGTAGTGGAACAGCTTGGCTAGAGGCGCGACTGGTTCTGGAGCACAAGTCTTCAGCATGACAGCTGGGATGTTGTTGGGGCCCATAGCCTTTGCTGTATCCAGTGCGCTCAGCTGTTTCTTGATATCAGGTGGAGTGAATCGAATTGGCTGAAGACTGGCTTCTGTGTTGGTGGGGACCTCAGGGGTAGGCCGATATGGATCATCCACTCGGCACTTCTGGCTGAAGATGGTTGCAAACGCTTCAGCCTTGTCTTTTGCACTCACGTGCTGGGCTCCACCATCATTGAGGATGGGGATATTAATGGAGCCTCCTCCTCCCATTAGTTGTTTAATGGTCCACCACCATTCACGACTGGATGTGGCAGGACTACAGAGCTTTGATCTGATCCGTTGATTGTGGGATCATTTAGCCCTGTCTATAGCATGCTGCTTCTGCTTTTTAGCATGCATGTAGTCCTGTGTTGCAGCTTCCCCAGGTTGGTACCTCATTTTTAGGTACGCCTGGTGCTGCTCCTGGCATGCTCTTCTATACTCCTTATTGAAACAGGGTTGGTCCCCTGGCTTGATGGTAATGGTAGAGTGAGGGATATGCCGGGCCATGAGGTTACAGATTGTGGTGGAATACAATTCTGCTGCTGCTGAAGGTCCACAGCGCTTCATAGATGCCCAGTTTTGAGTTGCTAGATCAGTTTTGAATCTATCCTATTTAGCACGGTGGTAGTGCCACACATCACGATGGAGGGTGTCCTCAGTGTGAAGACGGGACTTCGTCTCCACAATGACTATGCGGTGGTCACTGCTACCAATACTGTCATGGACAGATGCGTCTGCGACAGGTAAATTGGTGAGGACGAGGTCAAGTAAGTTTTTCCCTTGTGTTGGTTCTCTCACCACCTGTTGCAGGCCCAGACTGGCAGTTATGTCCTTCAGGACTCGGCCAGCTCGGTGAGTAGTTGTGCACCCGAGCCACTCTTGGTGATGGACATTGCAGTCCCCCACCCAGAGTACATTCTGTGCCCTTGCTACCCTCAGTGCTTCTTCGAAGTGGTGTTCAACATGGAGGAGTAATGATTTATCAGCTGAGGGAGGGCGGTAGGTGGTAATCAGCAGGAGGATTTCTTGCCCATGCTTGACCTGAAGCCATGAGACTTCATGGGGTCCGGAGTCAATGTTGAGGACTCCCAGGGCCACTTCTTCCCAACTGTATACCACTGTACCGCCACCCCTGGTGGGTCTGTCCTGCCGGTGGGACAGGACATACCCAGGGATGGTGATGGAGGAGTTTGGAATATTGGCTGAAAGGTATGATTCTGTGAGTATGACTATGTCAGGCTGTTGCTTGACTAGTCTGTGGGACAGCTCTCCCAACTTTGGCACAAGTCCCCAGATGTTGGTGAGGAGGACTTTGCAGGGTCGACTGGGCTGGGTGTGCCATTGTCGTGTCCATAGCCGGTGCCGAGGTCGAAGCCGGGTGGTCTGTCCGGTTTCATTCTTATTATTGTTTTTCGCAGCAGTTTGTTACAACCGAGTGTCTCGCTAGGCCATTTCAGAGGGCAGATAAGAGTCAACCACATTGCTGTGGGTCTGGAGTCAAATATAGGCCAGACCAGGTAAGGACGGCAGATTTTCTTCCCTAAAGGACATTAGTGAACCAGATGGGTTTTTACGACAATCCGATAGTTTCATGGTTACCATTACTGATACTAGCTTTTTATTCCAGATTTATTTAATTAACTGAATTGAAATTCCTCTTAAAGGGGAGGCAATGAACTCTGTCTGCAGACACCAGGGAAACTGCCCAGATTTAAGAAGATGGTTGGAAGAGGTCCTGACAGGGCCCCCAGATTCTCCGATGCCACTTTGGAGGCCCTGGTCCGGACAGTGGAGAGGAGGAGGAACATCCTCTTCCCTCCAGTCATCAGCTCCAGCAACCATGGGACGGGGTCACAGAGGTCAATGCCAGGAGCCGAGCACACAGGACATTTTCGCAATGTCAAAAAAAGTTCAACGACCTGACTAGAGTTATCAAGGTAAGAATACTGCTCTTTACTCTCTCCTCACAACTCCACCACCTCCAGCCTCACTAATCACCATACAACCCTCCCCCGCTTCCCTTCACTCTCACCACACTTTAGCACACTTCCTTCTCCACAATTTTTGTGCAGCCTGCTGATTTGAATCTTCCAGGCATGCAGCCAGCACTACTTGCACTACTCATTGTCTGCACTCCTATTGGGAGAGGTGGGGGGGGGGGGGGGGGGAGTGGTTATCAGGCCTCCATGACGCAACTTAAAGGCAGCCAGCATCTCTTAAAGGAGAGGTGCATTCTGTCAATACACACGCAAGAACAACTTAGATTGAATAGATTGGGCCTATGCTCTATGGAGTTTAGAAGAATGAGAGGCAATTTCATTGAAACATAAGATTCCGAAGGGGATTGACATGGTAGATGCTGAGAGGTTGTTTCCCCTGGCTGGAGAGTCTAGAACTAGGGGGCATAGTCTCAGGATAAGGGGTCGGCCATTTAAGACTGAGATGAGGAGGAATTTCTTCACTCAAAGGGTTGTGAATCTTTGGAATTCTCTACCCCAAAGGACAGTGGATGCTGAGTCATTGAGCTTACTCAAGGCTGAGATAGATAGATTTTTGGACTCTAGGAGAATCAAGGGATATGGAGATCAGGCGGGAAAGTGGAGTTGAGATCGGAGATCAGCTATGATTTTATTGAAGGATCGTATGGCCTACTCCTGCTCCAAATTCTTAAGTTCTTAACTGGCTGAAGGAGGGAGGGAGTGGGTTCCAAGGTTCTCCGATGCTTCACTGGAAGCGTTGGTGCAGGCAGCGGAGAGGAGGAGTGGCATTCTCTCTCCCCAAGAGACAGAAAGCCCTCCAGGCATCTTCTTCATAGACAGTGAGAAGTAATTACTGAGCATGTCAATACCAGGAGCATTGCATGAAGTACATGGCTTTAATACCAGAAAAAAATTGAATGATCTAACTAGTGTTATTAAGGCAAGATGATGACTCTCAAACTTTCTGCTCATTAATTACAACGCTGAAACCTCCCCCACTACGCTTCACTGTCCTACAATCACTGCACCACCCTTCACTAAACCTCCTTCTCCTCATGCTCACACTCATCCCAACCCTTACATCTGACACACTGCATACCAGGTTGCTCCATAACAGGTACATTCTCAAAACACCTCACAAGACTCTCATTAACACACCCCGTTCTTTCTTGCAGGAAATGTTCACCACAACCTCTGCCAGGAGGCTGCAAGCGGAGGAGGAAGAGCCCATCAGTACACCCTCTTCCCCCCTCACAGGCAGGGGCAGAGTCATGGCCGTGGCGAGTGACAATGCTGGAGGAGACTTTGCACAGGGTTTCTTCACACCTTATCCTCTTTTTCCCTTCTTATTTCGAGCTCACCATGCACACTCTGCATGACAAACTGCAGCTACTTTCATCAGCCTTTTCTGTCTCTCTGCTCTCCCTTCACACTAAAAGCTAACCCTTGTCTCTCTCTCTTTCACTTCAGGTGCTGAAGATGTGGAAGCCCCTGTGCCAAGTGGAGAAAGAGGGGCCAGACTTCTGGAAGATGCACCATCACTCGATCTCATCCTCGCAAGCACCAGCTCAGATACTGGCACCATGCATACTTTAGAGGCTAGGTTAGTGGAGGGGTCTTCATTCGGTGAATCACCAGGCACAAGTGTGCAGGAAGTAGGGCAGGGGGATAGGATGCCACAGGTGCCAGCTTGCTGGAGGGCGCTATCACATACTAACTCTGCTCCAGAGAACTCAGATGCTGACTTCGAAGGCCCAGCCTACTGAAGAAGGGTGATGTGCCTATACTAGGAAATGCTAGGTGCACTGGGTAACCTGCCAGCTACCCAGTGCACCACAATGGCTCAGAGCATGGAGCAGTCCAGCTCCAACTTGTGTCAAGGCTTCGCGCAGAGCATGGACACCATTCTGTCCAACATGGACCGAGCGGTCAACTATATCAACACGACAGTGGTGGGCCCCCCATCATGGGTCCCCTCGTGATAGCTCTCGTAGCTGCCTTATAAACTCAGACGGCTGCCACTTTGGCTTTGGGAGCCATGGCTGACAGAGCTTTGCAGAGCATCACATGACTCCTGCACTTTGTTCTCAAGCAGAGCCAGAGGAGTGCTGAGCCGGAGGAGTGGAGACCCAGAGGAGCGCTGAGCCAGAGGAGTGGAGAGCCAGAGTAGTGAGGAGCCAGAGGAGTGAAGAGCCAGAGGAGTGGAGAGCCGGAGGAGTGAAGAGTCAGAGGAGTGGAGAGCCGGAGGAGTGGAGAGCCAGAGGAGTGGAGAGCCAGAGGAGCGCTGAGCCAGAGTAGTGAGGAGCCAGAGGAGTGAAGAGCCAGAGGAGTGGAGAGCCGGAGGAGTGAAGAGTCAGAGGAGTGGAGAGCCGGAGGAGTGGAGAGCCAGAGGAGTGGAGAGCCAGAGGAGCGCTGAGCCAGAGGAGTGGAGAGCCAGAGTAGTGAAGAGCCAGAGTAGTGGAGAGCCAGAGGAGCGCTGAGCCAGAGGAGTGGAGAGCCAGAGTAGTGGAGAGCCGGAGGAGTGAAGAGCCGGAGGAGTGGAGAGCCAGAGGAGTGGAGAGCCAGAGTAGTGAAGAGCCGGAGGAGTGAAGAGCCAGAGGAGCGCTGAGCCAGAGGAGTGGAGAGCCAGAGTAGTGAAGAGCCGGAGGAGTGGAGAGCCAGAGGAGTGGAGAGCCAGAGTAGTGAAGAGCCGGAGGAGTGAAGAGCCAGAGGAGTGGTGAGCCAGAGTAGTGAAGAGCCAGAGGAGTGAAGAGCCAGAGGAGTGGAGAGTCAGAGTAGTGAAGAGCCAGAGGAGTGGAGAGCCGGAGGAGTGAAGAGTCAGAGGAGTGGAGAGCCGGAGGAGTGGAGAGCCGGAGGAGTGAAGAGCCAGAGGAGTGGAGAGCCAGAGGAGTGGAGAGCCGGAGGAGTGGAGAGCCAGAGGAGTGGAGAGTCAGAGAAGTGAAGAGCCGGAGGAGTGAAGAGCCAGAGGAGTGGAGAGTCAGAGGAGTGGAGAGCCAGAGGAGTGGAGAGTCAGAGGAGTGGAGAGTCAGAGGAGTGAAGAGCCAGAGGAGTGAAGAGCCAGAGGAGTGGAGAGTCAGAGAAGTGGAGAGCCAGAGGAGTGAAGAGCCAGCAGCGTGGAGAGTCAGCGGAGTGGAGAGCCAGAGGAGTGAAGAGCCAGAGGAGTAGAGAGTCAGAGTAGTGAAGAGCCAGAGGAGTGAAGAGCCAGAGGAGTGGAGAGTCAGAGAAGTGGAGAGCCAGAGGAGTGGAGAGCCAGCAGCGTGGAGAGCCAGCGGAGTGGAGAGCCAGAGGAGTGAAGAGCCAGAGGAGTGAAGAGCCAGAGGAGTGGAGAGCCAGAGGAGTGGAGAGCCAGAGGAGTGAAGAGCCAGAGGAGTGATGAGCCAGAGGAGTGAAGAGCCAGAGGAGTGGAGAGTCAGAGAAGTGGAGAGCCAGAGGAGTGGAGAGCCAGAGGAGTGAAGAGCCAGAGGAGTGAAGAGCCAGAGGAGTGGAGAGCCAGAGGAGTGAAGAGCCAGAGGAGTGAAGAGCCAGAGGAGTGGAGAGCCAGAGGAGTGGAGAGCCAGAGGAGTGGAGAGCCAGAGGAGTGAAGAGCCAGAGGAGTGAAGAGCCAGAGGAGTGGAGAGTCAGAGAAGTGGAGAGCCAGAGGAGTGGAGAGCCAGAGGAGTGAAGAGCCAGAGGAGTGAAGAGCCAGAGGAGTGGAGAGCCAGAGGAGTGAAGAGCCAGAGGAGTGAAGAGCCAGAGGAGTGGAGAGCCAGAGGAGTGGAGAGCCAGCGGAGTGAAGAGCCAGCGGAGTGGAGAGCCAGAGGAGTGGAGAGCCAGAGGAGTGCTAAAGTGCAGTCCCAGGAGCGTGGCCTTGGCTCCATGGGCAAGGCACCAGCTGCCGCTTTCAGGACAACAGTATGCCTGCATCCCCGCCACCTACTCCATTTGTTAATGCCACACGGCCAGCTGGGCCACACTGCCCAGGTCCACAAGATGCTGCCGTCTGCAGCAAGGCCCTAAAGGCCCAGAGCTACTCGAGGTCGACCTCCTCAGCCATCTGGTGTCCTCAATGGAGGTTCACCAGCCTTCCAACTCTCAAGATGTAGCCACTGGGGGAGCACTTCATAGGAGCACGAGGACAGGGAAAGGAGCACGTAAGACAGGCACTAAAAGCATGCACAAGGGTGATTCGTAGTTACTTTCGTTAACAAAGACATATTGAGACAACATTTGTTTGATAATTTCTTTTTGGTTTGGTATTAGTGAAGAAAGGGCAAGACCCATAAGTCTGGACTGAAGGATGGCAATCGGACAGTGGTGAGGAATGTGGGACTGTTGGTGCATTGGGGATGGGGACGGGCGGTGGGGGGTTACGGTGGGGGATGCTGATTGAGGTGTAGGCCTCCTCGATGAGCTGCTCCTTGAGTGCTTGGGCAGCTAGGGGCACTGGTCATCATTTCCTCTCCTCCTCCTCTTCATGCTCCTCTTTCTACTGCTGCTGCTACTGCTCCTCCTCCTGCAGTTGTTGCTGCCCAGGAGGTGGTAAAGACTGGTCCCTCATGATGGTGAAGTTCTGGAGTTTCCTTCAGAATGGTCCAGGCATTGCTTGAGCACAGCGATTGTCTGCTCGATACATTTCTGGTGGCGGCATGGCTCTCATTGTAGGTGTGCTCTGCAGCTGTGCCCGGGTTTTTGATGGGAATCACGTTCGGAGGGGATATCCCTGGTTTCCCAGGAGCCAGCCTGTAACTTGATGGCCTCCTTGGAATAAAGGCAGCACAGAGGGCTGGTGCAGGATGAAAGAGTCATGATTTCTGCCAGGATTCCAGGCACAGGCCTGCATGATGCGCTGCCTGTGGTCGTAAACAAGCTGCACGTTGAGGGAGTGGAATCCCTTACAATTGATGAAAATGCCAATCTGCTGATAGGGGGCATGCAAGGCAATGTGGGTGCAGTCTATGGCATCTTGGACCCTGGGGAAGCCTGTCATGCAGGCGAAGCCAAGTGCTCTCTTGTCCTGGTCTGCAGTCTATAGAGAAAGAGTTGTAGCTGTTCCTACTGGTGTAGAGAGCCTCGGTGACCTCGCTGTGGAGATGGACTATGAACTGGGAGATGTCGCTGATGTCATCTGCTGCAGCCTGGAAAGAGCCCGTGGCATAAAAGTTCAGGGTAATGGTGACCTTGACAGCCACAGGCAGTGCTGTCCATGCCCTAGTTCGAGGCTCAAGTTGTGGCTGAAGCAGGTAACATAGCTCGGTGACAGCCTCCTTTGTGAAGTGAAGGCACCTCAGACACTGCTTCTCTGTAAAGTTAATGTAGGAGAAGTGTTCCCTGAAGACCTTCTGTAGGTATGGCCTCCTGGGCAGTGCCCTCCTCCTCCTCCTCCCTGTTCTCCCAGCTGCTCCTACTCCCTGCTGTCTTCCTTGTTCTCCCCATCGTACTCCAGCCCCGAAGGCAGCCCTATGAGACCACCCATGACTGCTGGGGGAGGGGTAGAGTTCAAACAGGGAGTTGCAGGAGAGACGGGTACGGACCTGTGAGACAACCCTGTGTTCGAGGACTTTTTAGAGGAAAGAGAGGGTAGAGATGGGGCGGTAATCAAGATTTGTTTTTTTGAGGAGGGGGATGATGACTGTGGTTTTGAAAGTGAGGGGGACAATGCCTGCGGAGAGATGCAAAAGAAACTAGAGAGACAGGGGCTCAAGACTAGGGTAGGAGAGGCCTGGAGAGGGGAGATTTGGCTATTGGATAAGGGGAAGGAAGAGATGCGACAGAGGTAACTGAACAGGTGTTCTCTAGCATGATGACAAAGAAATCCATGAGCTCCTTGCCCTTGATGTTACAGGTGACGGTATAAGGGGCAGGGGAGAAGAGTTTAAAGAGGCTTTACTTTACTCTGTAAACTAAAGAGCATTTATCTTAATTGAGTAAAGAAGCTGGGAGATATCTTTGGTCTCCAGGATGATCCTATAGTTGTGGGTGGTTTAGGCGGAGAAGAATGAGGCTCAGTAGAGTGTGAGGTGGTCCAGCCAAACCGAGCAATGGATGGCTAAACCAGTTGCGTTCCAGGTGTGTTCCAAATATGCTCAGTTTTGTTCCCGTTGGAGTTGAGGGAGCAAAGATGGGGCCTGTACCTCGATGAGATATGGTGAAGGTTTTGCAAGGGACAAGGCCATCCATAGTGGAGGCCAGGAAGCTGTTGAGTAAATCAACAGCTCCACGATTTATAATATCTTCAGGTATGTAGATGATCAGTCAGGACTATTTGAAATAGAATGAGACAGCAGATCAAGGCAATACGAGCATAAGCTGACATGAGCATAAACTGAGAAAAGGGAGATTTAGGCGAGAGATAAGGAAACATTGCTGAAAGGATGGTTGCTTTTTAAAATAGCTCACCAAGAGAGATTAGTAGGGGCAAGTAGCTTAGATTTCTTCAAGATGGAATTGGAGAGGTATCTCAAAGAGAACTACATTACCAGATATAACTGCGTGGACAGTAGGAAGCCGCACTAGGTGAGGGTAGAGCTTCCTTTGGAAAAAGACCGGCTCGTCAGCATAATTCCAGTAGCTCGGGGGAAGCCGATAAGGTGGTGGGGGGGAAAATGCACAAGCAGCTATTCTACTGGTTCCCATGATCTAACACTACTTCCGGGATTTCCCATTGAAACTGATGTCAGCCATTTGATACATTTTCCCAAATACGAGCACCTTTATTCTAATGAGATGCAAATGACAGGAAAATGACAAATAATATATTGCCCACCGCAGCCGCCCTGGGCACTTGGAACGCCATGCATTCTTGGCATTCAGCTTTGCTATGGCACGAGGAGGAGGGATTTAAATGTTAAAGGTCTCAAGGGAATGTAACCGATTATGAGGCAAATTAAGTTTGCTGCTTCAGAAGCCGCCAGTGGTGATTTCCCTCTGTTCCCAAAGGTGGGCTCCTGACGCAAGCAGGAATCCTGCCAGGTGCCCACTGAACATATTCAAATGACCCTGATCCAGGGGTATCCGCCAGGATCAGGAGTGCAGATGTGGGGTGAGTTAAAATCCCGCTCCATCAAAGTTGTGACAACGTAAGGGCCTAAGACCATCGTGGAAGCATCTTCAGCAAGGGGACTACAATGGTTCAAGGCCCACCACATCATTCTCTAAGCAACTAGAGATGGGCAATAAATGTGCCTTGCCAGCATCACTCACACCCCAAATTTTCTTTGCTACTAAGATACACTTGGCTCCAATTCTCTCTTAATTCTGCTTCCGAAACGTAAAAGAATTCCCTTTATTCATGTGTCATCATTCAGTGATGTCCTAATAATAGTAACCCAGTCTTCTAAATTAATTTCAGAGACTTGTAACTGTAATTTTAACAGAACAAAGTGTAGATGGCAGACAGTGAATACATCCCTTTAATTTAATCTAATTCCCCTAAAGACTTCCATAAACTACCCAGGTCTGTTGGGTAACTTACAGCCTTATTATTCACTGTTAACGATATACTATTTACTTATTTCCATTATTCCAGTTCGTTAAGTTGCTCTGTAATAGTTTAAAAATGAAACAAAATGATTTCTTACCTTGAATTCATAGGATTCTTCAATGATGACCTCCAATTTTGAATGCTCACCCAAAATGGGTTTCCCCATTTCTGCAATCCGTTTCGCCTCCTCCTCTTCAATTGACAGTTTCCGGCCAGAGTCCTCTGCAAAACAAACACTTTATTCATTAATTAAAGCTGCAGTGTGGAGTATTTCCTGTACATGTGACTTTCCCCATTGTTTCTGGAGCTGTTCAGAGACTGGAGAGACTGATACCATGGATGCTGTAGTGCTGCACCGTTACTCCGAGAGACACAAGTCGATTGTCGATGGTTTAATTTAACTTTTGTATCAATCCAAGTTCGTCTTCGAGCAGTTAAATTGGTTACAAAAAAAAATCCTGCAGAATCTAATATATTTAAACTCCAATCCTGAGTGACTTTGGTCTGCCTCTGGTTTCAATATTGTTTACTTGCTGCAGATCGACAGAAACAAAAGAACTGAAACTAAATTAAAATTATGGCTAAGATGAAAGGTCACTTACTCATGACTAGCTTTTGTTTGTAATGTTCTCAGTATCTTTTCTCTCCCCTCTCCCAGGTATCCACGCCACCGCCTCAGTCAAGACCTGCAGGACAAACATTTCTAGGAATGGGATTGTGGTAACACAATACAGCTTCCTGTGACTTGAACTTTATTGCATCACTTCCTGTGATTAGTCCAGGATAAATACTGGACTGATCAGTTGGGTCCTGGAGAGGCATAGAGTAAGACCTCTTTTGTATGTAGCACCTTTTTAGTTGATTAAAGCTTACTTTAAGTTCACCACGCGTAAGGCTCATTCTTACGACAATTTAATCAACTTTGGAAAACTTCGCACTCAAACTTTTTGGACGAACTCGGAACTAAGGATCCAGGGAATCACCCATCATGGAAAACATCCTTAAACCATCGCATCTTGACTTGGACCCAAACACCCCAGCAGCCGGTAAGGTGTGGAAACACTGGTATCGCACGTTTGACAATTTCCTTGAATATTGTAAGGCTGATGATGACTCAAAGTTGCGGATACTCATCAACTGTGTCACCCCGAATGTATTTCAGTATGTGGAGGAATGGGGCAGTTACGAGGAGGCAATTCGGACGCTTAAGAGACTATATACTAAGACACCGAATGAGGTCTATGCCAGACATCTACTAGCTACAGCCCAACAAGGGCCAGAGGAATCCATTGATAAATTCCTCCAAGAGCTTCGCAGACTTAGTATGGACTGTAACTTTCAGGCGGCCTCAGCTGAGCTGTACCGTGAAGAAATGATCCGTGATGCTTTCATCTGCGGGCTTGCCTCCCCATTTATACGCCAGCGTCTACTGGAAAGTAAGACACTTGAGCTTCAGAGAGCTTATGACATGGCTTGCTCTCTAGATCTGGCAAAAAGAAATGCAGACCTTTATACAGTGCCCAGACCTCGGTCTGCTGCCTTAACTACAGTCAGGCAATTTAAGAGGCCACAGGTAAACTCTATTAGGGAGGTCTTTATCCCTGATGATCAATCTGATGACTTCACTGATGAAGAGGATGATGACCCCACTGTGGCAGCCTCTTGGCAATCTAAGAAATGCTTCTTTTGTGGTGATGAGTTTCACCCTCGGAAATTCTGCCCTGCTCGCAATGCGTTTTGCAGTCATTGCAACAAAAAGGGTCATTTTGCAAAGGTTTGCCTATCAAGAGCCTCTACGAGGGCTTATCAAGCTAAGTCCTACCGAACTGCCCCGGTAAGGGCCTATCAAGATGTTCCGGCTAACATCTATCGTGCTTCCTCTCGGGTTTCCTCTCGAAGAAACACACCTAGAGTTTCAGCCACTCTTTGTGCAACGACACCAATTACAGCTGCTTGTCCTCAGAACCTATTCCATGCAGCTACAAAAGCATCAATTAATGGACATACTTTAGATGCCTTAATTGACTCAGGTAGCACTGATAGTTTCATTAGGGAACAGATTGTTGCAGAGTTAAAGCTACATGTTTTCCCATCGGACCAGGCAGTTGCGATGGCTCAGTCATCACTTAATACCAGAATTTCTGGCTTTTGTATGGTTGAAATAACACTTAATGGTCACAGGTATCCCTCCACCCGGCTTTCGGTGCTCAAGGACTTATAGAACATAGAACATAGAACAGTACAGCACAGTACAGGCCCTTCGGCCCTCGATGTTGTGCCGAGCATTGTCCGAGACCAAGATCAAGCTATGTAGTGATCTTATCTTAGGGCTGGATTTTCAAAAGCAGCATAAGAAGCTCACCATTGAGTTCGGCGGATCCAAACCTGAACTCACTATTTCTAATATACGACCTCGATTACCGTTCTGTGCATTGTCAGCAGCTTCACTGGATGAACCCTCACTGTTTACCAGTATCCCTCCTCGATGCAAACCGATTATAACAAAGTCACGACGTTTCAGTCAGGAAGACCAGTCTTTTATTGCGGCTGAGATTTCTCGGCTTTTAGCAGAGGATATCATCGAGCCTTGTTCGTCGCCATGGCACGCCCAGGTCGTTATTGTTAAGAACCCTCTACAACCTCACAAGAAACGGCTGTGCATTGACTATTCACAGACCATCAATCAATATACGGACTTGGACGCATACCCATTGCCGCGCATCGATGATATGGTTAATAAATTGGCTGAGTACACGGTGTTCTCAACATATGATCTAAAAAGTGCCTATCATCAGGTACCCTTGAAGGTCTCAGACAAGCAGTATACGGCCTTTGAAGCCAATGGACGGCTGTATCAATTTCGTCGCCTCCCCTTTGGGGTCACTAATGGAGTGGCTGTCTTCCAGCGAGCAATGGATGACCTGGTCAAACAGGAAGACTTGAAGGATACGTTTCCTTATCTGGACAATATTACTGTCGCAGGTCGCAATCAGCGGGAACATGACGCCAATCTCCAATGATTTTGGGATGCACTCCAGCACCGTAATTTGACATTAAATGCGGCTAAATCCATTGAGTCACAACCAACCATCAACATCCTTGGCTATTGTGTGGGCAATGGCATCATTAAACCTGACCCTGAAAGGCTTCGCCCACTCCAAGAACTCCCGCCACCTAAGAATCTGGCCTCCTTGTGCCGGGCCCTCGGCCTGTTTGCATACTATGCTAAATGGATTCCTAACTTCTCAGACTGAATCCAACCTCTACTGAAGGCCAGCACATTCCCACTAGACACAGCGGCTGTTGCAGCCTGTAACCTCCTGAAAAAACAGTTGGAGAAAGCGGCTCTTCACTCCATCGATGAGAGTCTTCCTTTTGTTGTGGAGTGTGATGCCTCGGAGGTGGCGATCTCGGCCACTCTGAATCAGGAAGGTCGTCCGGTGGCATTTTTGTCCAGGACTTTTCAAGGGGCTGAGCTACATTATCCTCCAGTTGAGAAAGAAGCTACAGCCATCATAGAGGCAGTACGGAAGTGGAGTCATCTCCTAGCTCACCAGCACTTTACCTTAATCACGGACCAGCGATCGGTCGCCTTCATGCTCGATAATCGAAAACGGACCAAAATTAAAAATAATAAAATCCAGCTTTGGCGGCTGGAATTGGCCTCTTTTGGTTACACCATCCACTATCGACCTGGCAAGGAGAATGTGGCTCCGGATACCCTCACACGAGCATTCTGCTCCGCCATGGCACCCTCTATGCTCGTAGACATCCATGATGGGTTGTGTCATCCGGGCGTTACTCGCATGCTACACTTCGTGCGGTCCCGAAATCTTCCATTCTCTACCGGGGATGTAAAGAAGATGTGCTCGGACTGCAGAGTCTGTGCGGAATTGAAACCTCAGTTTTTCCGCCCCTCGGGTGGTATACTCATACATGCGACCCAGCCAATGCAACGGCTTAGCATCGATTTTAAGGGGCCGTTGCCCTCTTCAACTCGCAACACTTATCTGTTGACCATGGTCGATGAGTATTCCCGTTTTCCGTTTGCCTTTCCCTGCCCCAATATGCTGACGACCACGGTTATCAGCTGCCTTGAGCAGGTTTTTGCTTTCTGTGGCATGGCATCCTATGTTCATTCGGATCGGGGCCCTTCTTTTATGTCAGGAGAACTCAAGGCCTATCTCTCGGAACGGGGTATTGCTGCCAGCAGAACGACGCCTTATCATCCGGTCGGGAATGGGCAAGTCGAGCATTTTAACGCTATCATCTGGAATGCGGTACGTCTGGCTTTGAGATCTCGGGGCCTACCCAACCAGCAATGGGAAGCAGTACTTCCAGACGCATTACACTCCACACGTTCCCTCCTTTCGACCGCCACAAATACAACGCCTCATGAACGGTTCTTCCGATTTCAGCGTCGCTCATCCTATGGGATATCTCTCCCGTCGTGGCTGACTACACCGGGACCAGTGCTACTCCGAAGATATGTCCGGGCGTCTAAGAATTACCCCCTGGTAGATGAAGTTGAGCTCACTGACGTCAATCCTACCTACGCCTATATTCGGTATCCTGACGGTCGGGAATCTACCGTGTCATTGCGGGATCTGGCTCCCTGCCCGCCGAAACATAGAGGGACACCAGGGGATGATATTGTACCAGGCACATCTCTGGGCTCGCCAGGTGCCTTTCATCACGATCTGGATCTGACGCCGGCTGGTACCTCACTCCAGCGTGCCGACCTGGGGCAGACTGACTATGAGCCCGTCGGGGCTCGCACGCGCAGCCATGATCCACCCCGTACCGTACGCTCGGAAACGGATCTGCCACAGCCCTGCCCAACACCCGTTCGGGCACCAGTACACAGTCAGGATCGTCCTGACCCCTCACAGAGCGGGCTGGATCACTCGGACTCTGGTCCACGGCCCGCGGCGGGTAAACGGGCTAGGGGCCCTCTACCGCTACGAGAACCCAAACGGGTGCGGCTCTCCCTCGTCCAGCGGCTACGAAATGGAGGGAGCATCCCGGCCTCCTAATCTTTTGGGGGGGGGAGAATGTGGTAACACAATACAGCTTCCTGTGACTTGAACTTTATTGCATCACTTCCTGTGATTAGTCCAGGATAAATACTGGACTGATCAGTTGGGTCCTGGAGAGGCATAGAGTAAGACCTCTTTTGTATGTAGCACCTTTTTAGTTGATTAAAGCTTACTTTAAGTTTACCACGCGTAAGGCTCATTCTTACGACAGGGATCATGTTGTTGCTAGATTGATTGGTCAAGAGGTACGCTTGATGTGGCAAAAGACATGTTGGACTATTTTCCTTCTTTCTCTCACATGCAGATACGCAACTTGTAACTCTGCAGTAAAAGCCTGACGGTATTAGTGAAGACGAAGATTCACATCGGACTGCAGCACCTTCTGACCCACATTAAATCCTGTCCTGCACTCAAAATCCCATCTCACCTCTTCAAACCATTGCTGGGAAAATACTTTCCAAGCCATTCACACTTAGGTGGCACACGTTGCTCTGAGGATGGTTTCACGAGAAAGTAGATGTGAGTAGTCAGGGGAGTACGCCCAAAAGGTTGAGAAGCAACTTGTTATTAATTGTTGAATGCAATCTTCTAGCCCTGACTCGAACAACTATTGAATCCTTCTAAACCATTGAAGAACAATGGGGGGTGAGAGGGTTAAATTGGTTAGCCCCCGAAAATAGGCGTGGGGCTCGCGGTGTGCGATTAACCCGCGCCCATTGAGTGGAATGCAGGCAGCACAGCAACTTTGTGCTGCCTGCTAATTATAATGATTTCTGCATGCAGCCAGCGCTCCTCGCACTGTTCATTGGCTGCACACATCAGCAGGGGGCCCAATATCGTGAATAGCCAGCACTACTTAAAGCTAGCCTGCACCTCTTAAAGATGAGGTGCATTGTGGTTGGAGCTGGTGCTGGGAGTCGTTCTGTAACTGAAACTGACCCGGGAAAGAGAGAACAATGGCTGACCATGGGAGAGAGTGGGCAACCAGGTTTTCTGACGCTGCACTGGAGGTCTTGGTGGAGGAGGTGGAAAGGAGGAGAGGTGTCCTGTATCCTCGGGGGGGGGGGGGGGGAGGCAGGAGGCCCGCCAGATACATGATGAGACGGCAGTGGAAACAGATAGCTGCAGAGGTCAATGCCAGGTGTGTAGCCCCAAGAACCTGGATGCAGTGCCAGAGAAGTTTAATGACCTCTAAAAAGTGGTCAAGGTTAGTGAATGCATCTTCAAATGCCATATCCTACCAACTGCACCAGTAGCCTCAGCCACTGCTCAATTCACCACACCCCCATCACTCACCTACCAACAATCTCTATCAATCAGGACTCAACCCTAACATTCATATGTTTAGCTCACCCTCACACACTTAGCACTGTTACAAGCCTCAAACCCACATCTCACAGCTTGCACATACTGCCAGCTATTCAACCACATCACCCAAACAGATTGCACAACACTCACTGACACACTTCCCTCTCTCTTGCAGGTGAAAGTGGTACACAAGTTGAGGCAGCAGGAACTGACCGGTGCTGGCTATTATGGGGAGGGGCATCGCTGATGTTATGGCCAGCAGCGAGGCTGAAGCCATTGAAGATGACAGTATCCTTATACCTAATCCTCCTTCTCACATCCCACTTCTCTCTCATCCCTAACTCTCTCCTGACTTACAAGCTGCAGATGGTGTAAGCATGTAGTTCTTACTTTCTCCTCTCCCCTCACCACAACCCAACCCTTGTCCTTTTTTCATTTCAGATGCCCAAGAACTGCAACCTGCCCAGGCAGTGTTGGAAGAGCAGGAAGACAGTGAAGATGAAGACACCACCACAAGATTTCACCAGCTCAGATACAGATACTGCGCATAATTTAGAGGATAGCATAGAGGCGGTATCTGCACGTGGTGAGACACCGGGCACAAGTGCGCTGCAGCCAGGACAGGGGAAAGGATAGTGCAGGTGCCAGCTCGTCAGACGGCGGGGTCGCACATTAGTTCTCCTGCAGAAGACTCAGATGAGGACTTCGATGGGCCAGGCTACAGAAAAAGGTATAGAAAACAAAATGCTTGGTGCATTGGCAGGCCTGCCAGAAAGCCTGTGTTCAACGTCAAGAAACATGGAGGAGTCCGGCACCAACTTGGCTCAGGGCTTTGATCATAGCTTGGCCAGCGTGGAAAGGGTGGCCAACTCCATCAACACACTTGTGGAACCAACGTCTAATGGCTGATGTCTCAGCTGCCATTGCAGCACAAGCAGCTTCCACCCAACGTCTGAGTGCTGCAGTGGAAGCTCAGACTGCTGCCATCATGGCTCTGGATACCAGCGTTCAAAGGATCTTGCAGGGTGTCACAGCAGTCCAGCAATTTGTTCTCCAACAGATCAGTAGGATTGCTGAGGCGCCACCCCAGGAGTGGGGCAGTGGCTCCATGGCGCACGAACCTGCTGTCCTCTCTCAGGATAAATGTGAGAAGTCGCACAACACCAGGTGATAGTCCAACAGTTTTATTTGAAATCACAAGCTTTCGGAGCGCTGCTCCTTCGTCAGGTGACGAAGGAGCAGCGCTCCGAAAGCTTGTGATTTCAAATAAAACTGTTGGACTATAACCTGGTGTTGTGCGACTTCTCACATTTGTCCACCCCAGTCCAACACCTGCATCTCCGCATCATGGCTCTCTCAGGATGACAGCATTCCTGCTCCCACCCCCGCAACTCCGCCAGTGCCCTTGCTGTTGCCTGTCAGCCAGCCAGCCCAGACTGCTGCCGCACATGCCGAGGTGGTGCAGTCTGAAGCCAGGCCCTCTAGGCCCAGAACTGCTTGAGGTCATCCTCCAAGGCCATCGGCAGTCTCCCCCACTGAAAGTCAGCATCCTTCCACCAGCTATGCTGCAGCCACTGGGGTAGCACTTTGTAGAAGAACTAGGACAGGCAAAGGCACATGGAAGAATATGCAATATGGCATGATTTAATTCATAAATCTAGATTGGAATGTGTATTTTGTGTTGGCTTTTATTTTTGCATTGTGGGCAAGAGGACAATTGTCAGTAACAGGGGGAAGGTAAGGAGTGTTGGACTGTTGGTGAATGGAGAATTGGGGTTGAGGTTTTTTTAAATTCGTTTTTATGGGATGTGGGCATCGCTGGCAAGGCCAGCATTTATTACCCATCCTTAGTTGTCCTCGAAAAGGTGGTGGTGAGCCGCCTTCTTGAACCACTGCAGTCCGTGTGGTGAAGGTACTCCCACAGTGCTGTTAGGGAGGGAGTTCCAGGATTTTGACCCAGTGACGATGAAGGATCAGCGATATACATCTAAGTCAGGATGGTGTATGACTTGGAGGGGAACTTGGAGGTGATGGTGTTCCCATGCGCCTGCTGTCCTTGTCCTTCTAGGTGGAAGAGGTCGCGGGTTTGGGAGGTGCTGCTGAAGGTTACTGGTATTGCTCTTGAATTAGTTGTTCACATACAGCCCGAACAGAAAGGTTGCAGCCTTCCATCCTCTTCCTCCTCCCCTGCCTCCTCCTCCTTGTGCTCCCGCTTCTCAGCTTCTCGACTGATAAGTGGTGGCAAGGACTGTTCCCTCATAGAAACATAGAAACATAGAATCTAGGAGCAGGAGTAGGCCATTCGGCCCGTCGAGCCTGCTCCACCATTCAATACGATCATGGCTGATCATCCAAGTCCAGTACCCTGTCCCTGCTTTAATCCCCACAGTACACATATCCCACCCTACCCCCGTAACCCCACGTATTTAATTCCCCCGAACATATCCCATCCTATCCCCATAACCCCACATATTTAATCCCCCTAACACTAAGGGTCAATTTATCATAGCCAAATCAACCTAACCCGCACATTTTTGGACTGTGGGAGGAAACCGGAGCACCCGGAGGAAACCCACGCAGACACGGGCAGAATGTGCAAACTCCACACAGACAGTCACCCGAGGGCAGATTCGAACCCGGGTCCCTGGCGCTGTGAGGTACCAGTGCTAACCACTATGCCACCGTGTTGCCCAATGATGGCAAGGTTGTGCAGCATGCAGCATACCATGGCAATTCTTGAGACCCGCTCATCCATGTACTGCAGGGCTCCTCCAGAAGCAGCAGAATCATTGCTTCAGGACGCCAATGGTCTGGACTATCAGATTTCTTGTGGCAGCATGGCTCTAATTGTATGCATGCTGCGCACGTGTGCATGGGTTGCGGACAGGAGTCGTGAGCCATGTCGTCACTGGATAGCCCTTGTCATGCAGTAGCTACCCTTTGGTTTGCTGTGGTGGTTGAAATAGAGCTGGCACAGAGGACTTCCGCAGAATGAATGCATCGTGACTGGTGCCAGGATAACGGGAATCCACCTGCATGATGCGCTGCCTGTGGTCACACACCTGCTGCATGTTGAGGGAGTGGAATCCCTTTCGCTGCAGGTACATGGCAGAGTTGATATGAGGCGCATGCAAAGCAATGTGCGTGCAGTCAATGCACCATGGGGAAGCCTGCTATCCTTGCAAACCCTCATGCTTGCTCCACCTGCCTCTCTCTGGCAAGAGATGAAGCTGTCTCTGTTTGCATAGAGAGCTTCAGTGACCTCCCTTATACAGAAGTGCACTGCAAACTGCGAGATGTTGCTAATATCTCCAGCAGCAGCCTGGAAGGAGCCAGATGCATAAAGATTCAAAGCCACGGTCACCTTGGCAGCCAATGGCAATGCGGTCCTTGCCCTCCTCTGAGGTTGGAGTTGTGGCTGCAGCAGTTGGCAGATTTCAGTGATGACCTTCTTAATGAAGCACAGATGTCTCAAACATTGGTTGTCGCTGAGCTCCAGATAGTAGAATTGCTCCCTAAAAACACTGAGCAGATATGGCTTCTTGCTGAAACTCCTTCTCCCCCTCCTCCTCCTCCTCCTCCCTTTTCTAGCAACTTGTCCTGCTCTGCATGGCCTCTGCTCCTTCTCCTAGTCATACTCAATTCTAAGAGGAAGACCTACTAGTGCACCCATGTCTGGGAGTAACTGTTTTGTGGCAGAAGCCTTGAACTCAGCAGAAAAGTAAATCAACACCTGCCGCACCACTCCCTGTAGACTTTTGAATCTTTAAACAACTATAGAAAGCACTCAAAGCTCATAGAATTGCAGCAGCAGCCAGAAGAAATAAACCAGCAACTAACCTTTAAGTAGTTGATGATCCCTTTAGATAATGCCCGTGGGGGTGGGGGGGTCCACAATGAGAGCGCTGGCATCTAATCAGCGTTGCAAGCTGATTGACATCATGATCTTCCTGCTCTGCATGCTGCCGGCGGATGTTAGATGCACGCGCGCTAACCCCTTTACCAATATGGCGTCTGCCGCACTTCCCATCAGAAGTGTGCGCGCACTTGCCGCGGACGCCATTTAGGGGCCTCATAGCACCCAAAAAAAGGCGTTACCGAGCCATCCGCCCCTTGGGAATCAAAGTCAGCAGAAGTCGATTGGATTTCTTTTCTAGGTTATTGAGTCATCACCACAGTCTGCAATTATAATGTTCTTTGCGTTCCTAACCAATTTTCCATTCGAAAATTCAACACAAACAAATTACTTCCACCTCCTCAAAACTCCACACTGGAGGCTAATAATATCAAAGATCTTAGGGAACAACTTTTCATTGATGATCATTCTGCATTTTATTTAATTTAAAATTTACAAAGCCTTTTGGTCTAATAATTCCACAGGGCAGCTGCTCTATAAAACACCCACATCCTTTCACATTCATGAGCAATAGAGAAACCATTAGAGATTTGTTATGTTCATTACAATGGTACATTATTGCGATCTTTCATATAGCACAAAAATTAAAACTTTATTAGCAATCCCAATGATGGATTGGGACGCATTCATATTTCCATGTAATCAACTGCAAATTATTTCTTGATAAACTTGTTATAACTTTGTCACAAATGTTAAGCCTTCAGTGAGGAAGAGCTGCTGCTGCCTCCAATGTACCCTCTCAGACTGAACAAAACCATTGCAAATGGTTCATGTAATGTTTTAAATAGAGAATAATAGATGCCTGGGAGTCAACCATTTAAAGTTATCGATCTTGTTTAGGTATCCATATGATTGATATAAACTGCTCAAATTTCAGATATTTTCTGTAGCCTCATCAGATTGCTGCCCTATGATTACTCTCAACAATCCATTATTATCATTCCTTGAATATTTCAATGCATAATCCTTTGCAAAGTTATAGCTCTTTAAGTCATTGAGTATATTCACAGTCGTTGAATATATTCAAGACAGAGATCAATAGATTTTTGAATATTAAGGGAATCAAGGGTTATGGGGATAGTGCAGGAAAGTGGAGATGAGGTAGAAGATCAGCCATGATCTTACTGAATGGTGGAGCAGGCTCAAAGGGCCAAATGGCCTACTCCTGCTCCTATTTCTTATGTTCTTATGTTTAAAGCTTACCACATGTGGGCAAATTGGGGGACAAAAATCACACTGGACTTTCAACAGGTCAGTTTCATTAACAACAGCAGCAACAAAACCACAAAGGTAAAGTATTAGATTGATGCTTGAAGCATGGGGCACTAATAAAATATCACACAGTACACAATCCTAGAATTTTTGGAAAGGTTTGATATTGCTGAAGGTGCTGCTGCCACCCTTACCTAGTGCCTGGCTCATTTCACATTTCAGTGCCAGTGGATTCAGGCCAATTCTGGTTTTGTCCCCAGGTTCACCAGAACAGGAACTGTCAACAAACAATAATTGTACATCTGCTAGAATCAACTTCATGAAGAATCACCAGGAATCATTTCACCATTTGGGAGCCAGGTTATGTCAGAAATAGTTTCTATTTTTTAACTTTCAGTAATTTGGACCATTAATTCAATAACAGGAATATTGCTAGTTGGAAAGAGCTGGACTGGCTAACGCAATTAAGCTCGAAAATATTTTGACCAAATAACTTCCACGCACAGGAAACTCTGATAACTTATCAAAACTCTGTTTACAAATATTTCATTCCTGCTTTGATGTTGCAGAGCCTCCTTCTTCTGATACACCCTTGGACTTGTAAGAACTCATCTACAATAATGAAAATCCTGAGAGAAGGAGTTCATATATAGAAGTAATGGTATTCATTGTGTTAGTCAGTTAAATGAGTTTGTGGGAGCCAAACAAACCCAGGGGTGTAACAATAGTAGCCAACATTTAAAAAAAATCAATTTCAGGATGTGGGCATCGCTGGCAAAGCCAGCATTTATTGCCCATCCCTAGTTGCCCTTAAGAAGGGGGTGGTGAGCCTTCTTGAACCGCTGCAGTCCGTGTGGTGAAGGTATTCCCACAATACTGTTAGGTAGGGAGTTCCAGGATTCTGACCCAGCAAGGATGAAGGAATGGTGATGTATCTCCAAGTCGGGATGGTGTGTGACTTGCAAGGGAACCTGGAAGTGGTGTTATTACCATGTGCCTGCTGCCATTGTCCTTCTAGGTGATGGAGGTCATGGGTTTGGGAAATGCTATCGAAGAAGCCTTGGTGAGTTGCTACATATAGTACACACTGCAGCCACGTGGAGGGAGTGAATGTTTAAGATGGTGAATGGGGTGCTAATCAAGCGGGCTGCTTTGTCCTGGATGGTGTCGAGCTTCTTGTGTGTTGTTGCAGCTGCACCCATCCAGGCAAGTGGAGCATATTCAATCACACTCTTGACTTGTGCCTTGTAGGTGATGGGGAGGCTTTGGGGAGTCAGGAGGTGAGCCCATCTGCCGATTACTCAGGCTCTGCCTGCTCTAGTAGCCTGGCATTTATGTGGTTGAATTTCTGGTCAATGGTGAACCCACTCCCACCAAGGCCAGTAAATAACTGTAAATGGAAACTGGTAATCTGAAAACAGGAAAAGGTAAGAAACCTCAATAGTTACAAATTATGCAGAATCAATGATACAATTTTTGGGTCTTTCCTCAGATATCCTCTCAGATACAGCTCGCCACTCCTGTAAGTGGTGTGAATGTCTTACGATTAGGGGTGTTCCTGTACTGCCCAATATCTAATTATACAATAGTATAACCCAGGGCTGTAACAATAGTAACTACTTATGACCTGAACTGGATGTTCATACTTTTCGCATGCACATATCTCCCAATTTTTTGACAGTGAACAGGCAAAGTAGGACGAGACCAAGTATGTATCATTAAGCTGCTTTACTTCATGGTAATTGAACATATAGTTATGATCAGACTCACTCAATTCAATCAGTACAACTGGTTTTCACGTAATAATACAAAATAATGAACATGCTATGCTTCTTCCCCAGTCAATGGGTTATCTTTCCTGACTTAAACAAGTAACTTCTAACTACCCTCTTGTATTCTAACCTGCTGAGGTTGGTGGTAGCCTGTCCTCACAGCTTTCCGTTTGAAAACCCGACTGTCAAGTGAGTGTCTCTGGGGAAAGTTTTAACCTAAACTGCCCGTTGGAAAACTGATGAGATCGGGTGCCACGCTGGTTTTACACCCCGCACGGTTTTACTCTCCATTGAAGTCAATGGAGATTAATATTGTCTGGGGTGTAAAAGTGGTGTTCCATCCAATCCCGTGGGCTTCCCGCACAGCGAGTCAGGTTAAATTTACCCCCACTGCCTTTGTCTATACCTCCGTGTTCACAGTGTGAATGTGGAGATGCCGGTGTTGGACTGGGGTGGACAAATGTGAGAAGTCGCACAACACCAGGTTATAGTCCAACAGCTTTATTTGAAATGACATTGTTGGGAGTTTTTTTTTATAGAGCTCCAAACACTGAGAAGGAGAAAGATGAGCAAATTTGTCAGAAAATTTCAAAGGCGTGTAACTAAAATAGCACAGTAATATTAGGAAACTTTAATTACCCTAATATAGACTGGGAAAAACATAGCGTTAAGGTTAGGGAAAGAGAGGAATATCTGATATGTGCACAGGAGAACTTTCTCGATCAATATGTCTGCAGTCCAACAAGGAAGGAAGCAGTCTTGGTTTTGGGAAATGAAGTAGGAGAAGTAGAGTGTGTTACAGTAGGAGATCATCTAAGTAAGAGTGACCACAACATAATTTGGTTTAACATAATTGTGGAAAAAGGACAGAAAATATTAAAGGTAAAAATGTTTAACTGGGGAAGAGCTAATTTCAGTGATTTAAGAAGGGACCTAGCACAGGTAGATTGGAAAAGGCGATTGCAGGGTAAAGCAGTAACTGAGCAATGGAAGGCATTCAGGGAAGAGACAGTTCAGGTACAAACTAGGCATATTCATTTGAAGGGAAAAGGTAGAGCATCCAAAGCTAATGTGCCCTGGATGACAAAGGAAATCAAAGTTAAAATAAAACCGAAAAAGGAGACTTATGACAAATGTCAGGAGCAAGATTCAGTTAATAACCAGGAAGATTATGGAAAGTATAGGAGGAAATTGAAATTAAAAAAATTTTTTTTTAAATTGATTTATGGGATCAGGGCATCGCTGGCAATGCCAGCATTTATTGCCCATCCCTAGTTGCCCTTGAGAAGGTGGTGGTGAGCCGCCTTCTTGAACCGCTGCAGTCCGTGTGGTGAAGGTACTCCCACAGTGCTGTTAGGGAGGGAGTTCCAGGATTTTGACCCAGCGATGATGAAGGATCGGCAATATACTTCTAAGTCAGGATGGTGTGTGACTTGGAGGGGAACTTGGAGGTGGTGGTGTTTCCATTCGCCTGCTGCCCTTGTCCTTCTAGGTGGAAGAGGTCGCGGGTTTGGGAGGTGCTGCCGAAGAAGCCTTGGCGAGTTGCTGCAGTGCATCTTGTAGATGGTACACACTGCAGCCATGGTACACCAGTGGTGGAGGGAGTGAATGTTTAAGGAGGTGGATGGGGTGCCAATCAAGCGGGTGACTTTGTCCTGGATGGTGTCGAGCTTCTTGAGTGTTGTTGGAGCTGCATTCATCCAGGCAAGTGGAGATTATTCCATCACACTCCTTACATGTGCCTTGTAGATGGTGGAAAGGCTTTGGGGAGTCAGGAGGTGAGACACTCGCCGCAGAATACCTAGCCTCTGACCTGCTCTTGTTGCCACAGTATTTATGTGGCTGGTCCAGTTAAGTTTCTGGTTAATGGTGACCCCCCAGGATGTTGATAGTGGGGGATTTGGTGATGGTAATGCCATTGAATGTCAAGGGGAGGTGGTTAGACTCTCGCTTGTTGGAGATAGTCATTGCCTGGCACTTCTGTCGCGCGAATGTTACCTACCACTTATCAGCCCAAGCCTGAATGTCGTCCAGGTCTTGTTGCATGTGGGCATGGACTGCTTCATTATCTGTGGAGTTGCGAATGGCGCTGAACACTGTGCAGTCATCAGCGAACATCCCCATTTCTGACCTTATGTTGGACGGAAGGTCATTGATGAAGCAGCTGAAGGTGGCTGGGCCTAGGACACTGCCCTGAGGAACTCCTGCAGCGATGTCCTGGGGCTGTGATGATTGACCTTCAACCACCACAACCATCTTCCTTTGTGCTAGGTATGACTCCAACCAGTGGAGAGTTTTCCCCCTGATTCCCATCGACTTCAGTTTTACTAGGGCTCCTTGATGCCACACTCGGTCAAATGCTGCCTTGATGTCAAGGGCAGTCACTTTCACCTCACCTCTGGAATTCAGCTCCTTTGTCCAGGTTTGGCTGAGGTCGGGAGCTGAGTGGTCTTGGCGGAACCCAAACTGGGCATTAGTGAGCAGGTTATTGGTGAGTAAGTGCCGCTTGATAGCACTGTCGATGACACCTTCCATCACTTTGCTGATGATTGAGAGTAGACTGATGGGGCGGTAATTGGCCGGGTTGGATTTGTCCTGCTTTTTGTGGATAGGACATACCTGGGCAGTTTTCCACATTGTCGGATAGATGCCAGTGTTGTAGCTGTACTGGAACAGCTTGGCTAGAGGTGCGGCTAGTTCTGGAGCACAAGTCTTCAGCACGATAGCCGGGATGTTGTCGGGGCCCATAGCCTTTGCTGTATCCAGTGCGCTCAGCTGTTTCTTGATATCAAGTGGAGTGAATCGAATTGGCTGATGAATGGCTTCTGTGATGGTGGGGACCAGGCCGATATGAATCATCCACTCTGCAATTCTGACTGAAGTTGGTTGCAAACGTTTCAGCCTTGTCTTTTGTACTCACGTGCTGGGCTCCACCATCATTGAGGATGCGGACATTCTTGGAGCTTCCTCCTCCCGTTAGTTGTTTAATGGTCCACCACCATTCACGACTGGATCCGTTCATTGTGGGATCGCTTAGCCCTGTCTATAGCATGCTGCTTCCGCTTTTTAGCATGCATGTAGTCCTGTGTTGCAGCTTCCCCAGGTTGGCACCTCATTTTTAGGTACGCCTGGTGCTGCTCCTGGCATGTTCTTCTACACTCGTTGTTGAACCAGGGTTAGTCCCCTGGCTTGGTGGTAATGGTAGAGTGAGTGATATGCCGGGCCATGAGGTTACAGATTGTGGTGGAATACAATTCTGCTGCTGCCCCACAGCGCCTCATGGATGCCCAGTTTTGAGCTGCTAGATCTGTTCTGAATCTATCCCATTTAGCACGGTGGTAGTGCCAAAGAACACAATGGAGGGTGTTCTCAGTGTGAAGACAGGACTTCGTCTCCACAATGACTGTGCGGTGGTCACTGCTGCCAATGCTGTCATGGACAGATGCATCTGCGACAGGTAGATTGGTGAGGACATGGTCAAGTAGGTTTTTCCCTCGTGTTGGTTCACTCACCACCTGTCGCAGGCCCAGACTGGTAGTTATGTCCTTCAGGACTCGGCCAGCAGTGGTGCTACCGAGCCACGCTTGGTGATGGACATTCTGTGCCCTTGCTACTACTCAGTGCTTCTTCCAAGTGGTGTTCAACATGGAGGAGTACTGATTCATCAGCTGAGGGAGGGCAATAGGTGTAGGGGTGTGTGTCTGGGTATAGGGGTGTGTGTCTGGGTATAGGGGTGTGTGTCTGGGTATAGGGGTGTGTGTCTTCACACTGAGAACACCCTCCATTGTGTTCCTTGCCCATGAGACTTCATGGGGTCCAGAGTCAATGTTGAGGACTCCCAGGGCCACTCCTTCCCGACTGTATACCACTGTGCCACCACCCCTGGTGGATCTGTCCTGCTGGTGGGACAGGACATACCCAGGGATGGTGATGGAGGAGTTCGGGACATTGACTGAAAGGTATGATTCTGTGAGTATGACTATGTCAGGCTGTTGCTTGACTAGTCTATGGGACAGCTCTCCCAATTTTGGCACAAGTACCCAGATGTTGGTGAGGAGGACTTTGCAGGGTTGACTGGGCTGGGTGTGCCGTTGCCGTGTCCGTAGCTGGTGCCGAGGTCGATGCCGGGTGGTCCGTCCGGTTTCGTTCTTATTATTTTGTTTCGTAGCGGTTAGTTACAACTGAGTGACTTGCTAGGCCATTTCAGAGGGCAGATAAGAGTCAACCACATTGCTGTGGGTCTGGAGTCACATATAGGCCAGATCAGGTAAGGACGACAGATTTCCTTCCCTAAAGGACATTCGTGAACCAGATGGGTTTTTACGACAATCCAATAGTTTCATGGTTACCATTACTGATACTAGCTTTTTATTCCAGATTTATTTAATTAATTGAATTGAAATTCCCCAGCTGCCAGGCCTCTGGATTACTAGTCCAGGCCTTTGGGATTACTAGTCCAGTGACATTACCACTACGCTACCGTTCCCTAAGTTAATACAGGAGGTAGAGAGAGGTTATAAGAAAAGATTAGCAGGCAAAATTAAATTGAACCCTGAAACATTTTATAAGTGTAAGAGGTTAGCTAGGGAAAAAGTTGGACCTATTAAGGACCCAAAGGGAAATCTTCATGTAAAGGCAGAGGACATGGCTAAAGTATTAAATGAGTACTTTGCATCTGTCTTCAAAAACGAAGTGGATAATGTGAAGGTACACTAAAAGGGAGGGAAGTTATGGACAGGATAGTAATAGATAGAGAAGACGTACTAAAAAGATTAGTATTATTGAAAGTTGGTAAGTCACCTGGTCCGGATGGAACGCGTCCTAGGTTGCTGAAAGAAGCAAAGGTAGAAATAGCAGAGGCATTGGTCACAATCTTTCAATCCTCATTGGATACAGTCATAGTGCCGGAGGACTGGAGGGTTGCTAATGTTATACCACTAGTCAAGAAAGGGGAGAGTGATAAATCAGGAAACTACAGGTCAGTCAGCGTAACAGCAGTGGTGAGGAAGTCATTGGCAACCATTATCAGAGACAAAATAAACTTTCAGGCATGGGTTAATCAAAGAGAGCCAGCATGGATTTGTTAAAGGCAAATCGTATCTGATTAACTTGATTGAATTCTTTGATGAGGTAACAGAGAAAGTTGATCAAGGTAGTGCAGTAGATGTTGTATATATGGACTTTCTGACTTACAGAGATATTTTCCCTCAGCCACAAACTCTTCCTCACTGCATTTCCATGACAGATTCACCATGCTGCAAGTCTTTACACAAGTCTCCATCCAGTCTGACCTCATTACCTCTCTCACCATTGAGAGATTGCTTCTGTCATCTCTACTTCACCTGCCATCTATTCCATCAGCATGGATGCCCTTTATACTCTTTCACCTTGGTCCTCAGAATCCCACCACGATCAGCCCAACACCAGCAGCACCAGACACACCAGCACCAACAACAACAGCACCAGCCTTCTCCGCAATCAACTGATGCTGCACAGGACACAGGGCATCAGCACCAGACCACATTGCTGCCCGGGACGCCAGGAATGGCCTCACCATGGCCAGATTTACTTCACTTGACGCTGTACACCCTGGCTGCCACATGATGCGCCAGGTTGGCACCACCCCACACCAACACCATGAAGCATCTCTACAATGTCCAAGCCATTCCTTTCACACTCATCACCATTAAGGGGGTGGGGGGAGGTGGTGCCGTTATGTCTCACCATTCACTGCAACTCACTAAGCCACTTCCAAAGGTGCACACAAATCTGTCCAAGAACGCAATGTGTTGAAAATAAAGGTTTCAATGTTTGACACCACATTAACAGAAACTTTACATGAACATTGCATAAAACACCCAAGTGCCTACTCTTGTGTGTTGTTAGTTGGTATGATTGCACTAGGATGAGGGTGAGTGTGAGGGGTGTCTAGTGAGATGGGGATGTGATAATGTAGATAGAGAGGGATGGGTGGAGGTGCAAGGTAAGTTGGTGTGAGTAAGGATGTGCAGGAGTAGGGTAGGGAAGGCAGAGTTTTTTTTATTCGTTTATGGGATGCGGGCATTACTGGCAAGGCGAGCATTTATTGCCTATCCTTATTGCCCTCGAGAAGGTAGTGGTGCGCTGCGTTCTTGAACCACTGCAGTCTGTGTGGTGAAGGTACTCCCACAGTGCTGTTACGGAGGGAGTTCCAGGATTTTGACCCAGCGATGATGAAGGATCGGCCATATATTTCCAAGTCAGGATGGTGTGTGACTTGGAGGGGAACTTGGAGGTGGTGGTGTTCCCATGCGCCTGCTGCCCTTGTCCTTCTAGGTGGAAGAGGTCGCGGGTTTGGGAGGTGCTGCTGAAGAAGCCTTGGTGAGTTGCTGCAGTGCATCTTGTGACGGGGATGTGATGAGAGGCACAGCAGGATGAGGTTGAGTGTGGCTTTGTACTAACGTTTCATGATCTACTGAGATCATTGAAAGGTTTGCGGCACTGCACCCAGGTCCTCCTGACCCCATCCCTGCTTAAGCCCTCCTCTGCAATGTACAACCAAGCTATGTTGATCTCCTGGGGAGGTCTCTTCTGCCCCTGGGAAGGGAAGAGGACCTCTGCGTGCTCTGACTCCCTCCATAAGCATATGGAGGGGTTCATGGGAGAGCTTGGGTGCAGCCTGTGCACCTCTGTGCAGTGATTGTCAGTGTTTGCAGCACCTCAATGCTGTAGACCACTGACAGTACAAATGTCAAAATAATGTTGGCCACGGTTCCTTTCAGGAAACCGGCTGATGACGCGTCATCAAATGACGTCACCAGACCCGCTTCCTCTAATTGGCCGGGCAACGCGCTGGGCGGGCTTAACAAGCCCAATCAAGGGAAATTCATTTCAGACAGCGAGATGGAGCCAACAGCGGAGTCGGGACCCACCACTGACACCGCCCGCCACGGGCCTGCCGAGGTTAGCAAAATCGCGGCCTATGTCTTTTACTCATTTCATAGATTTGGTTACATAATTCTTCCTCCACTTCCCTTCCACTACAAGGTGGTCTATAGAATACCTTTATTAGCGTGATCGGTCCTTTCTTATCCTTTATCTCAATTCATATGGATTCTGTTTCTATGTTAATATGACTTATGTCTCTTTTTCCTACTGCCATTGTGCTTTCTTTAATTATCCTTCATTCTCTATCAGCTATAGTGTCTGATTCTCACCTTACATGCAGTGATACAGTATTAGAGAGTGTCTGATTCTCACCTTACACACAGAGACTCGACTTGACTATTCCAATGCTTTCCTGGCCGGCCTCTCACCTTCCACTCTACATATACTTCAGTTCATCCAAAACTCTGCTGCCCATGTCCTAACTCACACCAAATCCTGTTCATCAATCACCCCTGTGCTTGCTGACCTACATTGGCTCACAGTCCGGCAACAGCCTCAATTTTATAATTCTCATCCATGTTTTCAGATCCTTCCATGGCATCGCCCCTCCCTATCTCTGCAACTTCCTCCAGCCCTACAACTCTCCAAGATCTCTGCGCTCCTCTAATTCTGTACTTTAGTGCATCCCCGATTTTAATCGCTCCACCATTGGCGGCTGTGCTTTCAGCTGCCTGGACCCTAAGCTCTGGAATTCCCTCTCTAAAGTTCTTTGCCTCACCTCCTTTCTACCTCTCTCTCCTCCTTTAAGATGTTCCTTTAAACCTACCTCTTTGACCAAGCTTTTGGTCACCTTACCTTATGTCTCCTTATGTGGCTCAGTGTCAAATTTTGTTTGATAAAGCTCCTGTGCAGCGCCTTGGGACATTTTATTACGTTAAAGGTGCTATATAAATACAAGTTGTTGTTGTTGATACAGTAATACTGTAGCTAGTGTCTGATTCTCACCGTCATCACAGTTATACAGTATTAGATAGAGTGTTTTGGATTTTAACAGTACTCATTCACTGAAACAGTATTCAAGAGTATGTCTACATCAAATGACCCATGCTGGAAAGTAAGTGCCTGTGGATGTTGGATCATTAATATTCAGATGTGATGCCATCTCCTCTCCCCACCAGCCGTACCCCCCCCGCCCCCCACCCCACCACCTCCTGCCCACAGTTAAACAACATGCTGATGCTCAACACGAAGACTGACAAATTAAAAATGCCCCGTCAAATGAGATACTGGGCAGCTTCCATCACCACTGGAGTCGTACCCGAGCAAGAATCTGTCGTGCTTTCAGGAGAGAACATTTGAACGAAAACTAAGTAAGAACCCTCACCCCAAAGGCAGCCACTGAACCAGTAAGTGGATATCCTGAGCACTGGTCCTCGTGTTCAAAAGAAATCCATTGCTGTGCTCATCAAGAATTCAAGCAGGTAGTTGACACTGAGCTCGGGCATCTCCCACTCAAGTTCAACTTGTGCATAATTATCTTTAGTGCATATGCTGTGTCATTAAATTACAGTAACATTTCTCCCCTCCGCACTCTACTGCTTGGTTGAAACACTGTTTAGCGTCACACAAACCTCCGCAGTGCAATTGCCAGGTTATAGAGAGACTCCTGTTGCACAGCAGGGGGCAAAATCAATTACTTCAAAAACAAACTAGCAAAACACTAATCAATGACAACCCTGGAGCATTTCCGCATCACTATAATGAAGGCTGCTTTAATGCAGGCATACACTGTTTGATCTAACTCTGCTGAGTGAATGAAAAAAGGGCAAGATAAGCTTTTAGCTCATGTGCATTTCAAAATGCAATACCTAGCATAATCATTTAAAAAAAAGGAAGATCTGTAATTAGGATTTCCAATTAGTGGTTATGAACGCAAGCTGGAATCCTTACATTGAAATAATTTTTACCACCAGAATTCAAAATATGTAGGTTTTAATAGGCTGAGAGTAAGTGTAACTTGTTACTGGTGAATATTTGATGCAATTCTTTACACAGAATTGTTGGATCATTCAATGCTTTGCTATAGAGAGTAGATGAGGCAGAAACCACGCATTTTTAACTGAGTAGATAAACACTTGAGGCATAGGAAGATACAAGGCAGCGAGCTTTCTTTTGGAATGCTGTAGCAAAGAGTCAATACAGACTCGATGGGCCGAATGGCTTCCTTTTGTACTGTAAACTTCTATGATTTTTTTTACTTTCTCAAGAAAGTACATTCACATTTCTTGAAGTAATTGTACATTTTAAATTCACACATATATTTTATAAAAGCCACTGTATATTTAAATGCACATTTTACTATATAAGACATTGTACATTTAGCTGAGGACAGTAAGTGGTTGGCCATCCAGCAGGCTAGGAAGTGGCAGGCAGTACAGGAATCCTCCGGGAGTGTGGCACTCACTAACCGCTTTTCAGTGCTGAATACCGGTGAGGGTGACGATACCTCGGGGGAGTGCATGGCCCCGTGGGGCAAAGGACTGCACAGGGGGCAGCACAGTGAAGTGTTGGACTGCAGTTGTTACAGGGGATTCATTAATCAGGGGACAGATACGCATTTCTGAACGTAAGAACATAAAAAATAGGAGCAGGAGTAGGCCATTTGGCCCCTCGAGCCTGCTCCGCCATTTAATGAGATCATGGCTGATCTGATCTTGGGCTCAGCTCCATTTCCCTGCCCGCTCCCCATAACCCATCACTCCCGTATTGTTCAAAAATCTGTCTATCTCCACGTTGAATATATTCAATGACCCAGCCTCCACAGCTCATAGAATCATGGAAAGTTACAGCACGGAAGGAGGCCATTTCGGCCCATCGTGTCCACGCCGGCCAACAAAGAGCTATCCAGCCTAATCCCACTTCCCAGCTCTTGGTCCGTAGCCCTGCAGGTTAGAGCATCACAAGTGCACATCCAAGTACTTTTTAAATGTGGTTAGGGTTTCTGCCTCCACCACCCTTTCAGGCAGTGAGTTCCAGACCCCCACAACCCTCTGGGTGAAGAAATTTCCCCTCAAATCCCCTCTAAACCTTCCACCAATTACTTTAAATCTGTGCCCTCTGGTTTTTGACCCCTCTGCTAAGGGAAATAGGTCCTTTCTATCCACTTTATCTAGGCCCCTCATAATTTTATACACCTCAATAAGGTCTCCCCTCAGCCTCCTCTGTTCCAAGGAAAACAAACCCAGCCTATCCAGTCTTTCCTCATAGCTAAGATTCTCTACTCCCGGCAACATCCTTGTAAATCTCCTCTGTACCCTCTCTAGTGCAATCACATTTTTCCTGTAATGTGGTGACCAGAACTGCACGCAGTACTCTAGCTGAGGCCTAACTAGTGTTTTATACAGTTGAAGCATAACCCCCCTGCTCTTGTATTCTATGCCACGGCTAATAAAGGCAAGCATTCCGTATGCCTTCTTAACCACCTTATCTACCTGGCCTGCTACCTTCAGGGATCTGTGGACATGCACTCCAAGGTCCCTTTGTTCCTCTATACTACTCAGTGTCCTACCATTTAATGTGTATTCCCTTTCCTTGTTAGCCCTCCTCAAATGCATTACCTCACACTTCTCCGGATTGAATTCCATTTGCCACTGTTCTGTCCACCTGACCAATTTATTGATATCTTCCTGCAGTCTACAGCTTCCTTCTTTAGTATCAACCACACAGCCGATTTTAGTATCATCTGCAAACTTCTTAATCATACCCCCTATATTCAAGTCTAGATCATTGATATATACCACAAAAAGCAAAGGACCTAGTACTGAGCCCTGCGGAACCCCACTGGAAACAGCCTTCCAGTCACAAAAACACCCATCAACCATTACCCTCTGCTTCCTGCCTCCGAGCCAGTTTTGAATCCAACTTGACACTTTGCCCTGGATCCCATGGGCTTTTAACTTCGTGACCAGTCTGCCATGTGGAACCTTATCAAAAGCTCTCTGGGGCAGAGAATTCCAGATTTATGACCCTCTGAGAGAAGAAATTCCTCCTCATCTCGGTTTTAAATGGGCGACCCCTTATTCTGAAACTATGCCCCCTAGTTCTAGATTCCCCCATGAGGGGAAATTCTGCAACCCCCAACGTGAGTCCCGCATGGTGTGTTGCCAACATGGTGCCAGGGTAAAGGACATCGCTGTGAGGATGCAGAACTTTTTAAGGGGGGTGGGGGGGGAAGGGGAAACAGCCACAAGTCGTGGTCCATATGGGAATCAATGACATAGGAAGAAAAAGGGGTGAGGTTCTGCAGCCAAGAGTTTCAGCAGCTAGGGAGGAAGTTAAAAAGCAGGACCTCAAAGGTAGTAATCTCTGGATTACACCCAGTGCCACTATTGAGTATAGGAATGGTAGGATAAAACAGGTTAATGCATGTCTGGAGAAATGGTGCAGGAGGGAGGACCTCAGATTCCTGGGGCATTGGGTTCAGCTCTAGGGCAGGAGAGACCTGTTCAAGCTGGACGGGTTGCACATCAACAGCGATGGGATGAACGCCCTCGTGGGAAGGTTAACTAGTACTGTGGGGAATTTGGCAGGGGGATGGGCACCAGAATGAAACATTAGCGAGGACAACACGGTGGCATAGTGGTTAGCACTGGTGCCTCACAGCGCCAGGGACCCGGGTTCGAATCTGACCTCGGGTGACTGTCTGTGTGGAGTTTGCACATTCTCCCCGTGTCTGCGTGGGTTTCCTCCGGGTGCTCTGGTTTCCTCCCACAGTCCAAAAATGTGCGGGTTAGGTTGATTTGGCTATGATAAATTGACCCTTAGTGTTAGGGGGGTATTAAATATGTGGGGTTATGGGGATAGGATGGGATATGTTAGGGGGAATTAAATACGTGGGGTTACGGGGGTAGGGTGGGATATGTGTACTGTGGGGATTAAAGCAGGGACAGGGTACTGGATTTGGATGATCAGCCATGATTGTATTGAATGGTGGAGCAGGCTCGACGGGCCGAATGGCCTACTCCTGCTCCTAGATTCTATGTTTCTATGAAACAAGGTGCAGAGAGGACTGGGAGAGGCAAATAGCACTAGAGTAAAGAATAGTTCAGAAACAGGAGGGATCAGACTGGAGGCAAATGTGAGACAGACTAAGATGGGTTTGGAGTGTCTCTGAGTAATGCACATAGCGTGGTAAATAAGACTAGTGGGCTGCAGGCACAAGTCGCCACATGGGACTATGATATACTGGCCCAGAAATTAAACACGGAGCGTTCCTGCGGGGGTAAGGCTTCCCCGCGATATCTCACTGCGCGCCTACCTTTTCCCTCCGGGATCACACGAACTTTAGTTTCAAGGCCAGTCCCACATGCAGCTGTGCAGTGCTTGCGTGACCCACAGACGCAGTTAGTTCGTGCGAGCTGTGGGATCACGTGATTCAGTTAGAGCCAATGGCAGCACACCATCTTTCATTCATAGTTTTGACAGGACAACTGTCAAAGCTATGAATACAACTTACCCCCAAAAGAACAGCTAAACCTCAATTAAATTTAAAAAAAAAAACCATCACATTAATAAAATAACTATATTTAAATAAATTAACCACTTTAAACAAAAATTTAAATTTTTGAAAATATTTAAAATCTTTTTAAAAGTTATAAAAATAAACTTACCTTTCTTTAAAGTCTCTAAAAAAGATAAACTTGTTGAAAAAAATTTAAAATAATACTTAATTAACTACTTACCTTGTTTAAAGAGGGGCTTACGCCTCCTTTCTTTATGTGTAAAATCTTCCATGCTTACCTGCGCGTTCAAAGCACTAAGTGCACTGCGTGCGCGCAGCCTGTAGCGCGCACGCGGTTCACTTAGGAACCGCCCCCTTTTGAGTTCACGAAGTGCCGGTTTCCCGCGCATGCTGAAAACCGGCAATTGGAGACCTAAAACGCGAGAGTACACAGTGCGTACTCTCGCGTATTAGGTCTAATTTTCGGGCCAATAGCACTAACAGACCTGGCTCAAAGGGGAGGATTGGAAACTTAATATTCCTGGCTACAAAGTTTTCAGGAAAGGAAAAAAAGGAGGGGGAGTGGCAGTATTGATCAAAGAAACTATTAGAGCACTGGAGATGGATGATGTAGTTGAGGGGTCAAAGGTGGAATTTATTTGGTTCGAATTAAGGAACAATAGAGGAGCTATTGCGCTACTGGGTGTATATAATAGGCCACCAGTGGGAAGGAGATAGAGGAGCAACTTTGCAGGCAAATCACAGGAAGGTGCAAGAACTATAGAGTAGTGATAATGGGGGACATCAATTATCCTAATATAGACTGGGATAGTAACAGAGTAAAGGGCAAAGAGGTCGAGGAATTCTTGAAATGTGTACAAGAGAACTTTCTTAATCAATGTATTTCCAGCCTAACAAGGAAGGAAGTAGTGATGGATCTAGCTCTGGGGAATGAAGTGGGGCAAGTGGAGCATGTTTCTGTAAGCGAGTATAAGGGGAACAGTGATCATAATATCATTAGGTTTAGAATAGTTATGAAAAAGATCAAGGAACAAGCCAGCATAAAAATACTTAACTGGAGGAGGGCTAATTTCAGTGAGTTGAAAAGGGATCTTGCCCAGATGGATTGGAATCAAAAATTGGTAGGCAAAACAATAATTGAACAATGGAAGGTCTTCAAATAGAAGATAGTTCAGGTACAGAGTAGACACATTCTCATGAGGGGAAATGGAAGGGCATCCAAAGCTAGAGTTCCCCGGATGACTAAAGATATCGGGGGAAAAATTGAGTCGTGTCCCCTTTGGGGCGCTAACTTCGCCGGGGCGCTACTTTTAGCGGCCCGAAAAAATTAGCGCCCCCACGGCCGAAATTCATCGGTAGCGCCCCAAGAGGGAAGCAGGGTGCTACTGGAAGCACCCCACCTCCCTCTTGGGGTGCTGCGAGGGAATATCATGGCGCTACGTACTGCAGCACCATGCGCTGCGGCACGTCGCGCCGTGGTACTGCAGGCCTTCCTCCCCTTCTTAAAGGAGAGCATAGAAGCATAGAAGCATAGAAAATAGGAGCAGGAGTAGGCCATTCGGCCCCTTGAGTCTGCTCTGCCATTTAATGAGATCATGGCTGATCATCCAAATTCAGTACCCTGTCCCTGCTTTCTCCCCATATCCCTTGATCCCTTTAGCCTTAAGAAATATATCTATCTCCTTCTTGAATATATTTAATGAATTGGCCTCAGGTTCACCACTCTCTGGGTGAAGAAATTCCTCCTCATCTCAGTCCTAAATGGCTTACCCCAGCGCGAGGGGCCTCGCACAGCGCGACCCGGGGCCCAGCTGGGCCACCAGGGCTCGGAGTGCTGGCAAAAGAGCCCGGCACTCAAGAGGAGTGCCAGGCTCACAGAGCGCAGCCGGCACTCCACGGGAGGGGGTGCTCAGGAGGCCGGGGACAGCAACGGGGGCAGGTGCTGGCAGGCGGCCAGCAACAAAAATGGCCGCCCAGCACCTCGCCTTTAATTAGTGCCGCCCCGGCCGCAGGAAGCCCGTCGGACATATGGGAGGCACAAAGCAACCAGATTTTTAGGCCATAGAGATTAAAATAAAACAGAAAAAAGGAGGCTTATGACAAATGTAAGGTTCGTAATACAGCAGAGAACCAAGCTGAATATAGAAAGTACAGAGGAGATCTAAAAAAGAGAATAAGCAGGGCAAAGAGAGAGTATGAGAACAGATTAGCAGCTAACATAAAAGGGATCCCAAAAGTCTTTCAAAAATATATAAATAGTAAAAGGGTAGTCAAAGGAAGGGTGTGGCTCATTCAGGACCAAAAAGGAGATCTTATTGTGGAGGCTGAGGACAATGTTGAGGTACTAAATGAGTACTTTGCAACTGCCTTCATTAGAGAAGAGGACGCTGCCAATGTAGCAGTAAAGGAGGAGGTAGTAGTGATAGGATAGGATAGAAATAGATAATGAGGAGGTACTTAGCAGGTTCGCAGAACTCAAAGTCGAAAAGTCACCCGGTCTGGATGGGACGGGGCTTAGGTTACTGAGGGAAGTAAAGGTAGAAACTGGGGAGGATCTGGCCACAATCTTACAATCCTCCTTAGATCTGGAATTGTTGCTAGAGGACTGGAGGATTGCAAAAGTTACACTCCTGTCCCCTATAAGCTGCGTGGTGGCGCAACGCTCGAGGGGTCCCGCGCAGCCAGCTTTCAAATAGAAAAACCGCGCATGCTCAGTATTTTGAATGGGCCGCACAGTCTTGTTAAAGGGGCTGTGCGGCCCCCAAAAAATTACACGGAACACTAGAGAGGGATAAACCCGTCAACTACAGGCCAGACAGCTCAACGCTGGTGTTGGGGAAACTTTTAGGGCTGTAACTATTTGTAACACCAAAGTTCTGATTGGTCCCCTTGGAGGACAAGACCAGATTTCTGATTGGTCCCCCTGGAGGACAAGACACACACAGCAGTTTGTCTGGAATGTGTAATTAGATCCTGCCTGCCTGAGTGTCAAGTACTTCGAAATGTGTAATTCGAGCCATTCATTCTGACTGCCAGGCTCACAGAGAACAGACAGGGTTCACCCTCGTGGGTTTGGAACTTCTCCCACCCCCACCAAAACAAGTTGCTGTCCCACCCCACCCCCAACAAGCTCCTAACCTCCCCCCCCCACCACACCCCAACTTCCTGACCTCCCCGCACCCACCCCCCCCCCCCCGAGTTTCAGATCTTCCCCCACCCCCCCAAGTTCCTGATCTCCCCCTCCACCCCGCATAGATGGGGCATTGTGTGAGTCACGGATTGTTAACAGGTTTATTGGGTATGAAGTGAATAGTGACAGTGTCATGACTTCTGGATTTTGTCCAGCCCAATGATGTCACTTGCCACACACGCACCGAGCTTTCCAAGAAATCAACCAGGTCTAGGGGGAGCAGAGGGAGAACGTGGTGCGGGGTGGGGTGGGGTTGGAGGAACGTGATCCACATCTAACAGAGGGTGGAGAACATGATCCAACTTCCCATCTGGATCATGTTCTCGCTCTCATCCTGCCCCCTTTCAGATCTAGATCACGTTCTTCCCCCATTCCCACTGCTCCCTCTGTGCTCTTGCCCGACCCCCCGCCCCGAGCTCCTGACCTCCTCTCTCACCTCCAAGCTCATCTCCTCTCCCACTTCAATCCCCTCTCCTCCCTCCTCCCGAGTTCCTGACCTCCTCCCCCCAGGTACTCTCCTTTCCCCCTTCGATCACCTCTCCTTCCAGCCCCCGAGCTCCGGACCTCCTCTCACCCCCTTTGATCCCCTCTCCTCTCTCCCCCTTTCGATCCTCTCTCCCTCTCTCGCTCTCTCCCCCTTTCGATACACTCTCTCTCTCTCCCCATTTCGATCCTCACTCTCTCTCTCTCCCCATTTCGATCCTCTTTCTCTCTCTCTCGTTCCCCTTTCGATCCGCTCTCTCTCCCTTTCGATCCTCTCTCTCTCTCTTTCGATCCTCTCTTTCTCTCTCTCCCCTTTCGATCCTCTCTCTCTCTCGCTCCCCTTTCGATCCTCTCTCTCTCTCCTGCTTCCCTTTCGATCCTCTCTCTCTCTCCCCCTTTTGATCCTCTCTCTCTCTCCCCCTTTCGATCCTCTCTCTCTCTCGCTCCCCTTTCGATCCTCTCTCTCTCTCTCTCCCCTTTGATCCTCTCTCTGTCTCTCTCCCTTTCGATCCTCTCTCTCTCCCCTTTTCGATCCTCTCTCTCTCTCTCTTCCCATTTTGGTCCTCTCTCTTCCCCTTTCGATCCTCTCTCTCTCTCCCCCTTTCGATCCTCTCTCTCTCTCTCCCTCTTTCGATCCTCTCTCTCTCCCTCTTTCGATCCTCTCTCTCTCTCTCCCCCTTTCGATCCTCTCTCTCTCCCTCTTTCAATCCTCTCTCTCTCTCTCCCCCTTTCGATCCTCTCTCTCTCCCTCTTTCGATCCTCTCTCTCTCCCTCTTTTGATCCTCTCTCTCTCTCCCCCCCTTTCAATCCTCTCTCTCCCCCTTTCGAACCTCTCTCTTTTCCTTCCTCCCCCTTTCGATCCTCTCTCACACACTCCCACTTTCGATTCTCTAGAGAAGAAAGTAGTAGTAGAGGCGGAAGTAGGACCATATTAGATAGGAGCAGACTAAGAAAGACTACGAAAAGTTCAAAAATGGGTTTAGAATGCATGTACGTAAACGCACAAAGTGTGGTGAATAAGGTTGGTGAGCTACAAGCACAATTAGCCGTGTGGCAATATGTTGTTGTGACAATAATGTAAACGTGGCTTAAAAACAGTGAGGTCTGGGCACTTAATATTCAAGGGTACAAGGTGTTCAGAAAAGATAGGGAAGGAAAAAAGGGAGGTGGGTGGCAGTGCTGATTAAGGAAGACATTGTAGTGTTGGAAAGGGAAGATGTTCTTGAGGGGACAAGGACAGAATCCATTTGGTTAGAGTTGAGGAGCAAAAAGGGTATGATCATGCTATTGGGGGTATTCTACAGGCCTCCAAATAGTGAGAGGGAGGTAGAGGAGCAAATCTGCAGGGAAATCACAGAGCTATGCAAGAGCTATGGAGTGGTGATATTGGGGGACTTAATTACCCAAATATCGATTGGGATAATGCTAGGGTAAAGGGAAAGGAGGGGGAGGAATTTCTGAAATGTGTTCAGGAGAATTTCCTTGACCAGTATGTTCTTGGCCCAATGAGGAAGGAGGCTTTGCTGGATCTGGTGCTGGGGAATGAGGTGGGCCAGGTCGACCAAGTGTCTGTGGGAGAACACTTGGCACGAGTAATCATCATATCATAAGATTTAGATTAGCAATGAAGAGGAGCAAGGAACAATCTAGAGTGGAACTTCTAAACTGGAATAGGGCTAACTTCAATGGGATGCGAAAGGATCTAGCCAGGGTAAAATGGAACAAAAGACTGGCAGGAAAAACTGTAATGGAACAATGGGTGATCTTTAAGGATGAGATGTTCCAAGTACAGGCTAGGTACATTCCAACAAGAGGGAAGGGTAAAGGAACCAAAGCAAGGGCTCCTTGGATGATGAGGGAGATAGAGAAGATGATGAAACAAAAAAAGGTGTATGATGAATGTCGGGCCAACTTCCTGGCACCATGGGTGGCTCTGCTGCACAGGCTGGGAGAAAAAAGTGTGGAAGAGCTATAGTGATAGGGGACTCAATTGTAAGGGGAATAGATAGGCGTTTCTGCGGCCGCAAACAAGACTCCAGGATGGTGTGTTGCCTCCCTGCTGCAAGGGTCAAGGACGTCTCGGAGCGGCTACAGAACATTTTGGAGGGGGAGGGTGAACAACCAGTTGTCGTGGTGCACATAGGCACCAATGATATAGGTAAAAAACGGGATGAGGTCCTAAAAGCAGAATATAGGGAGTTAGGAGGTAAATTAAAAAATAGGACCTCAAAGGTAGTAATCTCAGGATTGCTACCAGTGCCACGTGCTAGTCAGAGTAGAAATAGGAGGATATTACAAATGAATACGTGGCTAGAGGAATGGTGCAAGGGGGAGGGATTCAAATTCCTTGGACATTGGAACCGGTTCTGGGGGAGGTGGGACCAGTACAAACGGGACGGTCTGCACCTGGGCAGGGCCGGGACCGATGTCCTCGGGGGAGTGTTTGCTAGTGCTGTTGGGGAGGGTTTAAACTAAAGTGGCAGGGGGTTGAGAACCTGAGCAGGGAGACAGAGGAAAGGGAAACAAGGATAAAAGCAAAAGACAGGAAGGAGAAAAACAAAAGTAGAAGGCAAAGAACTCAACGGTTTAAATCAAACATGGTCACAGTAAATAATAATTCATATAGGTCTGAGAGCGTTAAAAAAACAAGCCTGAAGGCTTTGTGTCTTAATGCAAGGAGCATTCAGAACAAGGTGGATGAATTAGCTGCGCAAATAGAGGTAAATGAATACGATTTGATTGGGATTACAGAAACATGGCTCCAGGGTGGCCAAGGCTGGGAACTCAACATCCAGGGGTATTCAATATTTAGGAAAGTTAGGCAAAAAACAAAGAGAGGTGGGGTAGCATTGCTGGTTAAAGAGGGGATTAGCACAATTGAAAGGAAGGATAGTAACTCTGATGATGCGGAATCTGTATGGGTAGAACTGAGAAATAACAAGGGGCAGAAAACGTTAGTGGGAGTGGTATATAGACCTCCAAACAGTAATATGGAGGTTGGGGACGACATTAAAAGGGAAATTAGAGAAGCATGCAGTAAGGGCACAGCAGTCATCATGGGTGACTTTAATTTACATATAGATTGGGCTAACCAAATTAGTAAAAATACTGTGGAGGAGGAATTCCTAGAATGTTTACGGGATGGTTTTCTGGAACAATATGTCGAGGAACCAACCAGAGATCAGGCCATCTTAGACTGGGTATTATGTAACGAGAAAGGATTAATTAGCAATCTTGTTGTACGAGGCCCCTTGGGTCAGAGTGATCATAATATGATAGAATTCTTCATTAGGATGGAGAGTGAAGTAGTTGAATCAGAGACTAGGGTCCTGAATTTAAATAAAGGAAACTACGATGGTATGAGGTGCGAATTGGGTAGGATTGATTGGGGAATGTCACTCAAAGGGTTGACGGTGGATAGACAATGGCAAACATTCAAAGACTGCATGGATGAACTACAGAATTTGTTCATCCCAGTGTGGCATAAGAATAAAACAAAAAGGGTGACTCAACCATGGCTAACAAGGGAAATTAGGGATAGCATAAGATCCAAGGAGAGGGCATATAAATTGGCCAGAAAAAGCGGTAACCCTGAGGATTGGGAGCAGTTCAGGATTCAACAAAGGAGGACAAAGGGATTAATTAAGAAGGGGAAAATAGAATATCACAGAATCCCCACAATGCAGATAGAGGCCATTTCGGCCCATCGAGCCTGAACCGACACATATCCCACCCTATCCCCGTAACCCCACGTATTTAATCCCCCTAACACTAAGGGTCAATTTATCATAGCCAAATCAACCTAACCCGCACATCTTTGGACTGTGGGAGGAAACCGGAGCACCTGGAGAAAACCCACGCAGACACGGGGAGAATGTGCAAACTCCACACAGACAGTCACCCGGGGCCGGATTCAAACCCGGGTCCCTGGCGCTGTGAGGTAACAGTGCTAACCACTATGCCACCGTGTTGCCCATGCAAAGTAAGCTTGCAGGGAACATAAAAATTGACTGTAAGAGCTTTTATAGATATGTGAAGAGAAAAAGATTATTGAAATCAAGTGTCGGTCCCTTGCAGTCAGAAGCGGGGGAAGTTATAATGGGGAACAAAGAAATGGCAGACCAATTAAATGCATATTTTGGTTCTGTCTTCACAAAGGAGGACACAAATAACCTCCCAGAGATGTTGGAGAACATAGGGTCTGATGAAAGGGAGGAACTGAAAGAAATCAGTATTTGCAGGGAAATGGTGTTAGGGAAATTGACGGGATTGAAGGCCGATAAATCCCCAGGGCCTGATAATCTACATCCTAGGGTACTTAAGGAAGTGGCCCTAGAAATAGTAAATGCATTGCTGATCATCTTCCAACATTCGATGGAATCTGGAACTGTACCCATGGATTGGAGGGTAGCTAATGTTACCCCACTATTCAAAAAGGGTGGTAGAGAGAAAGCGGGGAATTACAGACCGGTAAGCCTGACATCAGTAGTGGGGAAAATGCTAGAGTCCATTATAAAGGATTTAACAGCTGAGCACTTGAAAAACAGTGACAGGATCGGACAAAGTCAACATGGATTTACAAAAGGTAAATCGTGCTTGACTAATCTACTGGAATTTTTTGAGGATGTGACTGGGAAAATAGATAAGGGAGAACCAGTAGATGTGGTGTATTTGGACTTTCAGAAGGCTTTCGATAAGGTCCCGCATAAGAGATTTGCGTGTAAAGTTAAGGCACATGGGATTGGGGGCAAGGTATTGACTTGGATAGAGAACTGGTTGGCGGACAGAAAGCAGAGAACAGGAATGAATGGGTCTTTTTCCGAGTGGCAGGCAGTGACTAGTGGGGTACTGCAGGGATCGGTCCGTGGACCCCAGCTATTCACAATATACATTAATGATCTAGATAAGGGAACTAAATGTAATATCTCCAAGTTTATAGATGACACAAAGCTGGGTGGGCGTGTGTGCTGCGAGGAGGATACCGAGAAACTCCAGGATGATTTGGACAGGTTGGGTGAGTGGGCAGAAGCGTGGCAGATGCAATATAACGTGGATAAATGTGGGTTATCCACTTCGGTGTCAAAAACAGAAAGGCAGACTATTATCTGAATGGCAATAGTTTGGGAGAAGGGGAAGTGCAACGAGACCTGGGTGTCCTTGTGCACCAGTCACTGAAGGTAAGCATGCAGGTGCAGCAGGCGGTGAAGAAGGCAAATGGTATGTTGGCCTTCATAGCGAAAGGGTTTGAGTATAGGAACAGGGATGTCTTGCTAAAGTTGTACAGGGCCTTGGTGAGACCACACCTTGAGTACTGTGTGCAATTTTGGTCGCCCTATCTGAGGAAGGATGTTCTTGCCATGGAAGGAGTTCAGCGAAGATTCACAAGGCTGATACCTGGGATGGCAGGAATGACATATGAGGAGAGATTGGGTCGATTGGGCTTATACTCGCTGGAGTATAGAAGAATGAGAGGGGATCTCATCGAAACATATACAATTCTGACAGGTCTGGACAAACTAGATGCAGGAAGAATGTTCCCGATGGTCGGAGAGTCCAGAACCAGGGGTCATAATCTAAGGATAAGGGGTAAGCCATTTAGGACAGAAATGAGGAAGAATTTCTTCACCCAGAGAGTGGTGAACCTGTGGAATTCTCTACCACAGAAGGTAGTTGAGGCCAAGTCATTAAATATATTCAAGAATGAGTTAGATATATTTCTTAAAGCTAAAGGTATCAAGGGATATGGGGAGAAGGCAGGTACAGGGTACTGAGTTTGGATGATCAGCCATGATCTCATCGAATGGCGGAGCAGGCTCGAGGGGCCGAATGGCCTACTCCTGCTCCTATCTCCTATGTTTCTATGTTTCTTCAAGGTGGAACCAGAGCAAATACAATAAGTTGAGAGGGGAAGTGAAGATGAAAATAAGATTGGCAAAGAGAGAATATGGGAGTGGAATGGCGGTTAACATAAAAGGGAACCCAAAAATCTCCTACCGGCATGTAAACAGTAAGCGGGTAGTAAGAGGCGGGGTGGGGCCTATTAGGGACAAAGAAGGTGATATACACTTAATGGCACAATTTTAAAGAGTGTGCAGTGACAGAGGGACCTGGGAATTAATGTGCATAGGTCCCTGAAGGTGGCAGCACATATTGAGAGAGTGGTTAACAAAGCATATGGAATCTTGGGCTTCATAAATAGAGGTATTGAGTACAAAAGTAGAGAAGTTATGCTGAAGCTTTATAAAGCACTGGTTAGGCCACAACTGGAGTATTGCGTCCAGTTCTGGTCACCACACTTTAGGAAGGATGTGAAGGCCCTTGAGAGGGTGCAGAGGAGATTTACCAGAATGGTTCCGGGGATGGGGGATCTTAGTGACAAGGACAGGTTGGAGAAGCTGGATTTGTTTTCATTAGAGTAAAGGAGGTTGAGGGGTGATTTGATAGAGGTGTATAAGATTATGACGGGTTTGGATAGGCTAGACGGGGAAAGGCTGTTCCCACTAGTTGATGGGTACAAGGACTAGGGGACACAGATTTAAGGTTTTGGACAAGAGATATAGGGGGGACGAGGGAAAAACTTTTTTACGCAGCGAGTGGCCAGGACCTGGAACTCACTCCCGATGGATGTAGTGGAGGCGGAGACACTCAATGTTTTCAAGGGAAGACTGGATAGGCACTTGAGGGAAATAAACTTGCAGGGCAACGGGGTTAGAGCGGGGGAATGGGACTGACTGGATTGCTCTACAGAGAGCCGGCACAGACTCAATGGGCCGAATGGCCTCCTGTGCTGTTATGACTCTATGACTCTCTCTCTCTCTCCCCCTTCGATCCTCTTTCTCTCCCATCCTCTCTTTGATCCTCTCTCTCACCCTCCCTTCCTTCCCTTTCGATCCTCTCTCCCTCCCTCTTCGATCCTCTCTCTCTCTCCACCTTCGATCCTCTCTCCGTCCCACTTTCGATCCTCTCTCTTTCTCTCTCCCTTTCGATTCTCTCTCTCTCCCCCTTTCGATCCTCTCTCTCCCCCTTCAGTCCTCTCTCTCTCTCCCTCTTTCGATCCTCTCTCTCTCTCTCTCCCTCTTTCGATCCTCTCTCTCTCCCCCTTTCGATCCTCTCTCTCCCCCTTCAGTCCTCTCTCTCTCTCCCTCTTTCGATCCTCTCTCTCTCTCTCTCCCTCTTTCGATCCTCTCTCTCTCCCCCTTTTGATCCTCTCTCTCTCTCCCCCTTCAATCCTCTCTCTCTCTCCCCCTTTCGATTCTCTCTCTCTCGCCCCCTTTTGATCCTTTCTCTCTCCCTCTTTCGATCCTCTCTCTCTCTCTCTCCCCCTTTCGATTCTCTCTCTCTCTCGCCCCCATTTGATCCTTTCTCTCTTGCCTCTTCGCTCCTCTCTCTCTCTCCTTCTCTCCCCCATTCGATCCTCTCTCTCTCCCTCTTTTGATCCTCTCTCTCTCTCCCTTTTTTGAACCTCTCTCTCTCTTTTGATCCTCTCTCTCTCTCTCTCCCTCTTTCGATCCTTTCTCTCTTACTCTCACTCTTTCAATCATCTCTCTTTCTCTCTCTCCCTCTTTCAATCCTCTCTCTCTCTCTCCCTCTTTCGATCCTCTCTCTCTCCCTCTTTCAGTCCTCTCTCTCTCTCTCCCTCTTTTGATCCTATCTCTCTCCCCCTTTCGATCCTCTCTCTCTCCCTTTCGATCCTCTCTCTCTCCCTTTCGATCTCTCTCTCTCTCTCTCTCTCTCCCTTCGATCCTCTCTCTCTCTCTCTCTCCCTTTTGATCCTATCTCTCTTTCTCTCCCTCTTTCGATCCTCTATCTCCCCCTTCGATCCTCACTCTCTCTCTCTCCCTCTTTTGATCCTCTCTCTCTCTCTCCCTCTTTCGAACCTCTCTCTATCTCTTCCTTTCGATCCTCTCTCTCTCTCTCACTCTTTCGATCCTCCCTGTCTCTCTCTCTCTCCCCCTTCGGTCCTTTCTCTCTCTCTCTTTTTCGCTCCTCTCTCTCTCTCTCTCCTTCTTTCAATCCTCTGTCTCTCTCTTTTTCGCTCCTCTCTCTCTCTCCCTCTTTCGATCCTCTCTCTCTCTCTCCCTCTTTCGATCCTCTCTCTCTCTCTCCCTCTTCGGTCCTTTCTCTCTCTCTCTTTTTCGATCCTCTCTCTCTCTCTCCCCCTTCAATCCTCTCTCTCCCCTTCTTCCACTCTCTCTCTCCCCCTTCGAACCTCTCTCTCTCTCTCGCCCCCTTTCGATCCTCTTTCTCTCTCTCTCTCCTTCGATCCTCACTCTCTCTCCCTCTTTCGATCCTCCCTTTCTCTCTCTCTCTCCCCCTTGATCCTCTCTCTCTCTCCCCTTCTTCCACTCTCCCTCTGCCCCTTCGAACCTCTCTCTCTCTCTCTCCCTCTTTCGATCCTCTCTCTCTCTCTCTCCCATTTCGATCCTCTCTCTCTCTCTCTCTTTCGATCCTCTCTATCTCTCTCTCCCTTTCAATCCTCTCTCTCTCCCTCTCTCCCTTTTGATCCTCTCTCTCTCTTTCGACCCTCTCTCTCTCTCTCTCTCTCCCTTTTTCTTTCTCTTTCGATCCTTTTTCTCTCTCTCCCTTTCGATCCTCTCTCTCTCTCTCTCTCTCCCTTTCGATCCTCTCTCTCTCGATCTCTCTCTTTCGATCATCTCTCTCTCTCTCTGTCTTTCGATCCTCTCTCCCTCCCCCTTTCGATCCTTTCTCTCTCTCTCCCTTCGATCCTCTCTCTCTCTCTCCCCCTTCTATCCTCTCTTAAATATATTCAGTGACTTGGCCTCCACAGCCTTCTGTGGTAGAGAATTCCACCGGTTCACCACCCTCTGAGTGAAGAAATTTCTCCTCATCTCAGTCCTAAATGTCCTACCCCGTATCCTGAGACTGTGTCCCCTCGTTCTAGACCCCCCAGCCAGGGGAAACATCCTCCCTGCATCCAGGCTGTCTAGCCCTGTCAGAATGTTATACGTTTCAATGAGATCCCCTCTCATTCTTCTAAACTAGTGAATACAGGCCTAGTCAACCCAATCTTTCCTCATATGACAGTCCTGCCCTCCCAGAAATCAGTCTGGTGAACCTTCGCTGCACTCCCTCTATGGCAAGTATATCCTTTCTTAGGTAAGGAGACCAAAACTGCACACAGTACTCCAGGTGTGGTCTCACCAAGGCCCTGTACAACTGTAGTAAGACATCCTTGCTCCTGTACTCAAATCCTCTTGCAATGAAGGCCAACATACCATTTGCCTTCCTAACTGCTTGCTGCACCTGCATGTTTGCTTTCAGTGACTGGTGTACAAGGACACCCAGGTCCCTTTGCACATCAGCATTTCCCAATGTAGCACCATTTAAATAATACTCTGCCTTTCTGTTTTTCCTACTGAAGTGGATAACTTCACATTTATCTACGTTATACTGCATCTGCCATGTATTTGCCCACTCACTCAACTTGTATAAATCGCCTTGAAGCGTCTTTGCATCCTCCACATAATTTAAAATCCAACCTAGTTTCGTGTCGTCAGCAAACTTGGAAACATTACATTTGGTTCCCTCATCCAAATCATTGATATATACTGTGAATAGCTTGGGCCCAAGCACTAATCCCTGCGGTACCCCACTAGTCACCGCCTACCACCCCGAAAAAGACCCATTTATTCCTACTCTCTGTTTCCTGTCTGTTAACCAATTTTCAATCCATGCCAGTATATTACCACCAATCCAATGTGATTTAATTTTGCACACTAACCTCTTATGTGGGACTTTATCAAAGGCCTTCTGAAAATCCAAATACACCACATCCACTGGTTCTCCTTTATCTAGTCTATCAGTTACATCCTCAAAAAACTCCAGTAGGTTTGTCAAACACGATTTCCCTTTCATAAATCCATGTTGACTTTGTCTAATCCCGTTGATATTTTCTAAGTGTCCTGTTATCACATCCTTTATAATAGACTCTAGCATTTTCCCTACTACTGAGGTTAGGCTAACCAGTCTGTAGTTCCCTGTTTTCTCTCTCCCTCCTTTTTTAAATAGTGGGGTTACATTTGCCACCCTCCAATCTGCAGGAACTGTTTCATAATCTATAGAATTTTGGAAGATGACAAACAATGCATCCACTATCTCCTTGGCTACCTCTTTTAATACTCTGGGATGCAGATTATCAGGCCCTGGGGATTTATCGGCTTTCAGTCCCATTAATTTCTCCAGCACTGTTTTTTTACTAATAATAATTTCCTTTAATTCCTCCTTCTCACGAGACCCTTGGTTACCTAGCTTTTCTGGAAAGTTATTTGTGTCCTCTTCCGTGAAGACAGAGCCAAAGTATTTGTTTTATTGCTCTGCCATTTCCTTGTTCCCCATTATAAATTCTCCCATTTCTGACTAAGGGACCTACATTTGTCTTCACTAATCTTTTTCTTTTTACATACTTGTAGAACCTTTTACAATCCGTTTTTCTCTCTCCCTCTTTCGAACCTCTCTCTCTCTCTCTCTTTCTCTCCCCCTTCGATCCTCTCTCTCTCTCTTTCAATCATTTCTCTCTCTCTCTTTCCCTCTTTCGATCCTCTCTCTCTCTCCCTCTTTCGATCCTCTCTCTCTCTCACTCTCTCTCTCCCCCTCTTTCGATCCTCTCTCTCTTTCCCTCTTTCGATCCTCTCTCTCTCTCCCTCTTTCGATCCTCTCTCTCTCTCTCCCTCTTTCGATCCTCTCTCTCTCTCTCCCTCTTTCGATCCTCTCTCTCTCTCTTCCTCTTTCGATCCTATCTCTCTCTCCCTCTTTCGATCTTCTCTCTCCCCCTTTCGATCCTCTCTCTCTCTCTCGCTCCCTTTCGATCATCTCTCTCTCTCTCTCATTCCCTTTTGAGCATCTCTCTCTCTCCCTTTCGATCCTCTCTCTCTCTCACTCTCTCTCTCCCTTTAGATCCGCTCTCTCTCTCTCTCCCCCTTTTGATCCTCTCTCTCTCCCTCTTTGGATTTTCTCTCTCTCTCTCCCTTTCGATCCTCTCTCTCTCTCTCTATCTCCCTTTCAATCCTCTCTCTCTCTCTCTCCCTCTTTTGATCCTCTCTCTCTCTTTCGATCCTCTCTCTCTCTCTCCCTCGCTCTCTCTCTCACTCCATCTTACGATTCTCTCTCTCTCCCTTTCGATCATCTCTCTCTCTCTCCCCCTCTTTCAATCCTCTCTCTCTCTCCCTCGCTCTCTCTCACTCCATCTTTCGATCCTCTCTCTCTCTCTCCCTTTCGATCATCTCTCTCCCTCTTTCAATCCCCTCTCTCTCTCTCCCTTTCGATCATCTCTCTCTCTCTCCCTCGCTCTCTCTCCCTCTTTTGATCCTCCCTCTCTCCCTCTTTCGATCCTCTCTCTCTCGCTCCCTTTCAATCCTCTCTAACTCTCTCCCTCCCCCTCTTTCGATCTTCTCTCTCTCTCCCTCTTTCTATCCTCTCTCTCTCCCTTTCCATCCTCTCTCTCTCTCTTTGTCTCCCCCTTCGATCCTCTCTCTCTCTCTCCCTTTCGATCATCTCTCTCTCTCCCTCTCTCCTTTTCGATCATCTCACTCTCTCTCCCTCTTTCGATCATCTCTCTCTATCCCTCTTTCTATCATCTCTCTCTCTCTCTCCCTCGCTCTCTCTCTCCCTCTTTTGATTCTCTCACTCTCTCCCTCTTGATCCTCTCTCTCTCTCTCTCCCTTTCGATCATCTCTCTCTCTCGCTCTCTCTCCCTCTTTCGATCCTCTCTCTCTCTGTCTCTCCCTTTCGATCCTCTCTCTCTCTTTCCCTCTACCCCTTTCGATCCTCTCTCTCTCTCTCTCTCTTTCGATTCTCTCTCTCTCCCTTTGATCCTCACTCTCTCTCTCCCTTTCGATCCTCCCTCTCTCTCCCCCTCTTGTGAAGGAATAAGCCATTAAACCTATTCAGAAAAATACACCATTCTATGAAAGAATTCTGGCCTTATTAAAACATGACAAACTGGGTCTGGAAATCTAGAAACCTAACTGAAAAAGCTGTGATAGCATTCTGGCTATCGAAATAAGATAGTTGTTGACACTGAATCAATAACCTTATTGAAACAGAAGGTTAAAGGCTCCTGACAGACTGACCTTTGGGAACAAGACAATAGTTCACCCTGGTTAAGGTGTTCTAATTTACACTTCGTAAAGAAGCACAAACATCTGCCTTCGTAGAAATGACATCAAGTAAAAAACGCACGTGCTGTTACACCGTTTTTTATGGTAAACTTAGAACATCTAGAGATGAGACACGATTCTGTAATGCTACCAGCTGAGGTGATTGTAAGAATTGCAGGGGTCAGCAGAAAAAATGACTAGAGATAATTAGCTTACATCAGCAGAAAACTTTAAAGGAAATACCACTGGAAAAAGGTATAAATATTGAACTCTCAAATGGGATAGTAGACTCGCTGTAAAGGGGCAAAGCGATTCTCGGCATCAGAGGCGTCTCTGTAAGTCTACAACTCTTTGTACCTCGGGGATTAAAGGTACTGTATTGATTTTGGTGGATATCCTGAATAAACTTAGGTCGCGCCCCATTTGGGGCGCAAATATCGTCCGGACGCAAATATTAGCGCCTGGCGCTAATTATCGGCACTGACAGGAAACTTCACTTTTACCGCCCCGGGAGGTGAGTGGAGCGCTAAAGCAGGCGCTGCACACCTCTCTTAAGGCGCAAAGGCCAAGGAGTGAGGCGCTAACTCAGCGCACGAGCGCAGCGCAGCTGCTGCCAGTTAGCGAGGGAACACAGACACACTGGCGCCGGACACTTCTTAAAGCGGGGGGGGGGCCACTTGCTCCCCAGCCACACCCTGCTCATTGCAGCCTTGAATCTCAGCCTGGAGAGACCTGTAATCCATTTTGCTGCCAAGCATGGAGAGGGTGAGAGAACGCGCTCATCGCTTCACCGAGCGGGCCTTGGATGCTCTGGTTGACGCAGTGGAGCGCAGACGATGCATGCTGTTCCCTGAGAGTGGCAGGAGGCCTTTGCCACGCGAGTTCAGAAGAGTGTGGAGGGAGGTGGCTCAGAGCGTCTCCTCCAGGAGCATGGTGCCCAGGACCCATACTCAATGCCGCAAAAAGTTCAACGACCTCACTCGGGTCGTCAGGGTGAGTGGCTTTTTCTCAATACCTCTCCATCCCTCCATCTCAACCTCACTCTATGGCCAGAGGGTCTTAAAACCCCAATGCACAACACTCATCCAACACCTATGGCCCTTTCATCAAACACACACACACATTCCACACTTTGCATATTGTAAGGGCTATTCACCTATGGGAGGCACATCAGGCAAGACCATGGCTGCATATTTACTCAGATGCTGTCCTTTTTCTTGCAGGCTAAGCTGGCTCATAATCGGAGACAGCAGCAACGGACGGGTGGAGGGCGGCTTCAGCTGCAACCCCTCAGCGATCTGGAGGAGCGCGTCCACAGGATTGTGGCAAGCCGGGTGATCGGTCCCGTCGCCACTGGAGACGCCGACCCCGTTGTGGACAGCAATGGTAAGGTCATCACCTTTTTGTCCTCTGTCCTTCCACTTGTCCCTCACAATACCAGCCTTTGACACTTTCAATCCAACTTGCTAACTCGCTGCACTTATTCCTCCCTTACTGCCACCCTGTCCTCACGCTAAAGCCACTCTTGTACCTCCCTGCTTTCAGATGGTGATTCACCAGCTGAGGAGACGGGCCCTGAAGCTGCCACTGGGAGTGATGCTGCAGCTGAGGAGGAAGAGGAAGCCAGAGCATCAGTGCCACCCTCTCCCGAGGAAGCCCATGCCCACACTGGGAACACGCCTTCCCCGGAGGGGAGCAGGGGGGAAGGGGCTGATGATGGTGAAGCTCCAGGACCCAGCGGGCTGCAGCAACGCCATGGGGGTGGGGTAGGGAAGAACGGGGGCCTTCTCCCCAGAGGGAGAGTATGCCAGATACTCCTACTGCAATGGACGCAGAGGAGGAGCGGCTGATTGCAGAAATGAACACCCAGGCGGTGGGCATGCACACTGAGCTCATGGGTGCAGTGGGAAGGGTGCCCGATTGCATTGAGTCACTGGCAAGGAGTGTGGAGCACTTCGCTGTAGCACAGGCGGATGCCACACTAACGCTTAGTGCTGCAATTCAGTCACTGGCTGCCGTGATCCCACCTCTGACTGCTCTCATACAGACTCAGATGGAGGCCACGCGAGCACAGACTGCTGCCAACCTCGATGGTTCGTGCACATGTCCCCGGGGCTGTCACCGCGCCGCAGCAGGCCAGCAATCTGTTCTCCGGCAAATTGCTCCGGATGCTGAAGTGCTGCCCCGTGGGAGTGCCAGTGTGTCGGGCGAGCAGGGAGTTGCTGGCCTCTCACGATGACAGCATTCCTGCTGCCAACACTGTCACTTCTCCACTGCACTTGCCACCGCCTGTAGGACAGACTGCTGCCGCCCATGCAGAGTTGGTGCAGTCTGCAGCCGGGCCCTCCAGGCCCAGAAGTGGTCGAGGCCGTCCTTCAGGGGCATCTGCAGTGTCAGGGTCTGACGAGCAGCAGCCTTCCACCAGCCTTGCTGCAGCCACTGAGGTCCCATTACGGAGGAGCAGTAGGGTTAGAAGGGGGGAAGTGCGCAAGGGAAGGAGATCACCCTCGAAGGGCAAAAAGTAGGAGGTGTGCCAAAATGCTGGTCATTTTTTTATTAAAGGCCGAGGTTCATGGTCCAACTTTTGTTTAGTGTTTTGGACATTATCTCCAGGTTGTGAGAACCAGTTATGTTATTGACTGTTTTTTTGTGTTTATTTCTATGAGTTTGTCATGAGGAATTGACACACACAGAGTTTGTAAAATAAATAAGTTTCTGTATTCAAAATATACATGGCTGGTGGTTGGAATTATTGGTGCCTTGGCCGGCTTAGGGGTTGCGTGCTGGGTTGATTAGTGTTTGTAGCAATGGCAGGGGCCCTAGAAGCGGCTTGCTATTAGTCGTTGACGGACGGCCCTTGCAGTTTGACCATTGTGGGCCGCCCTCCTGCCTTGGTGCTGCTGATGATCATCGTCCTCGTCCTCTTCCTCCTCTTCCTCCTCCTCCTCTGGTGGTGCTACAAGGCCTGGTGGCATTGGCTGGGTCCTGAGGATTGCCATGTTGTGCAACATACAGCACACGACTACGAAGTTCGAAACTTGCTCAGGCGAGTACTGCAGGGCTCCTCCGGAATGGTCCAGACAGCGGAACCGTTGTTTCAGCACGCCGATTGTGCGCTCAATAATGTTCCTGGTTGCTTGATGGCTTTCATTGTACCGCAGCTCAGCAGGGGTGTTTGGCGTACGGAGCGGTGTCATCAGCCAGGTGCTCAATGCGTACCCCTTGTCCCCCAGAAGCCAACCAACTGGCTGATGCGGTGCCTCGAAAACTTCTGCCACAGTAGTCTGGCGCAGGATGAAAGCATCGTGGCAGCTGCCCGGATAGTGGGCATTGACAGCGAGTATCACCTGTCTGTGGTCACAGACCAACTGCACATTCAAGGAATGGAACCCCTTTCTGTTCCTGAATTCCTCTGCATTCTCTCGCGGAGCACGCAAAGCCACATGCGTGCAGTCAATGGCGCCCTGCACCATGGGGAAGCCTGCTACCCTCGCAAAGCCCAGAGCACGGTCACGCTGCTTGTCTGGGGTCATAGGGAAAGAGATGAAGTCTCGTCTCCTTCTGAAGAGGGCATTGGTGACCTGCCGGATGCAGCGATGCACCGCAAACTGGGAGATATTGGCGAGGTCCCCAACAGCAGCTTGGAATGAGCCAGTGGCGTAGAAGTTCAAAGCCACTGTAACCTTCACTGCCACCGACAGAGACGTCCTGGACCTCAGCTGAGGCTGCAGATCTGGCTGCAGCAGGTGGCAGAGCTCAGTGACCACCTCCTTGCTGAATCGCAGCCTTCGCAAACACAGCTCCTCGGACATATGGATGTAGGAGAGCTGTTCACGATATACCCTGGGAGGGTAAGCTCTCCTGTACATGCGCCTGATGGCCCTCCTCCGTCTGGCCATCATTGCCACTCTCTGTCTGCGTCTCGGTATCCTCCAATTCAGCTGGAGCAGGATGACGCCCCCAATCACTGCAGCCCCCATATTCTCTTTGCCAGAAAAGTAATGAGGTACAGCAACTAAAGTAGCAACAAAGTTAGGATGAATAGGCAAAACTACCTCACAAAGCGTTGAGTCAATGTAGAAGTCTCTCTCTCTCTCTCTCCGAATCTCTCTCTCTCTCTCAGAACGAGTGGTGCATAAATGTCGACCACAGAAAAAGACAGGAAGAGGCCCCCTTTAAATAGCGCCCCCCCCAGCCCCACACCGATTGATAACGTTCCAGTCTTCCGGTCGTTGGAAGCGCCAGGCGGTAAGGCAGGGGGCGCCACTCAATTTCCGCTCCGGGGCGCCCCAAGGGCGTTGCACCATGGAATGACGTCACAATCTGCGCGCGCAGGTGGTCGCAGCGGTAAGTTTTAGCGCCGCCGCACAATCTCAAGTTAAGTTCTCGAGCTGCGCAAACAGCGCTGCGCCCGGGCGTTAGCGGCTTAACGCCCCATTAGCGCCCTCTTAAGGCGCTAACGGGAGGCGCAACCAAGTGAATTTTTACCCCTAAGAACTGTAAAACTGTAGCCAAGTTAAGATTTGAGAGTAAGGATCTCTGATAATAAGATTGTAAAGCTTTCTCTTTTTGGAACTGTTAATGTTGCGATTGACTCACCAACTATAAATTACATGTCAGTTCTTTAATAAATCTATATATTTTTAGAATTGTTTCACATAAGACTTCTGTATCAAGCTCGAAAACTCAATCTCTGTACACTCTTTGGTGAGGAATTGTAGAATTCTGGGGGAGTTTTCCGGACCCTCATAATATCCGGAACATTACAGTCTAGCTAAACTTATTAAAAGTGCTATCTGGAGGATGGTAACATTTTCAGGTTGTTCCTTTCCTTTAGGGAGAGATAGTCCGGACCTTTAGACCCAATTAAGCATCTTTAGGATTCGGCTACCTCAAACTTCAGTTGAAAGTGAACGTCTGAGGAATACTCCAGTTCCGGGGTAGCCCTAAAGGGGCTAGGACTAGTAATTATCCCTACATACTCGCGCTCTCTCTCTCTCTCTCTCTCTCCCTTTCGATCCTCTCTCTCTCTCTTTCGATCCTCTCTCTCTCTCTCTCTCTCCCTTTCGATCCTCTCTCTCTCTCTCACTCCCTTCCATCCTCTCTCTCTCCCTTTCGATCCTCTCTCTCTCTCCCTCTCTCTCTCCCTTTTGATCATCGCTCTCACTCCCTTTCGATCCTCTCTCTCTCTCCCGTTCGATCCTCTCTCAAGCTCTCTCTCTCTCCCTCTCTCTCTCCCTTTCGATCCTCTCTCTTTCTCTCCCTTTCGATCCTCTCTCAATCTCTCTCTCTCTCCCTCTTTCGATCCAATCTCTCTTTCTCTCCTCTTTGGATCCTCTCTCTCACTCTCTCTCACTCTTTCGATCCTCTCTGTCTCTCTCTATCCCTCTTTCGATCATCTCTCTCTCTCTCCTTCTCTCTCTCTCCCTTTTGATCATCTCTCTCTCCCTTTTTCGATCCTCTCTCTCTCTCTCTCTCTTTCTCTCCCTCTCTCTCTCACTCTCCCTTTCGATCCTCTCTCTCTCACTCCCTCTTTCGATCCTCTCGTTCTCTCCCTCTTTCGATCCTCTCTCTCTCTCCCTCTCACTTTCGATCCTTTCTCTCTCTCCCTTCCCTTTCGATCCTCTCTCTCTCTCTCTCTCTCCCTTTCGATCCTCTCTCTCTCCCCCTTTCGATCCTCTCTCTCCCCCTTTCGATCCTCTCCCTCTCTCTCTTTCGATCCATTCTCTTTCTCTCTCCCTCTTTCAATCTTCTCTCTCTCTCCCTTTCGATCCTCGCTCTCTCCCTCTCCCTTTCGATCCTCTCTCTCTCTCCCTCTCCCTTTCGATCCTCTCTCTCTCTCTCTCTCTCACTCCCTCTTTCAATCCTCTCGCTCTCTCCCTCTTTCGATCCTCTCTCTCTCTCCCTCTCCCTTTCGATCCTCGCTCTCTCTCCCTCTGCCATTCGATCCTCTCTCTCTCTCCCTCTCCCTTTCGATCCTCTCTCTCTCTCTCTCTCCCTTTCGATCCTCTCTCTCTCACTCCCTCTTTCGATCCTCTCACTCTCTCCCTCTTTCGATCCTCTCTCTCTCCCTCTCCCTTTCGATCCTCGCTCTCGCTCCCTCTGCCATTCTATCCTCTCTCTCTCTCCCTCTCCCTTTCGATTCTCTCTCTCCCTTTCAAATCTCTCTCTCTCTTCCTTTCGATCCACTCTCTCCCTCTCGCTCCATATCGATCCTCTCTCTCCCTTTCGCTCCTCTCTCTCTCCCTCTCTCTCTCCCTTTTGCTCCTCTCTCTCTCTCTCACTTTCGATCCTCTCTCTCTCGCCACTTCGATTCTCTCTCTCTCTCCCCCTTTCGATCCTCTCTCTCTCCCTTTCGATCCTCTACTCTCTCCCCCTTTCGATCCTCTCCCTCTCTCTCTTTCGATCCAATCTCTTTCTCTCTCCCTCTTTCGATCTTCTCTCTCTCTCCCTCTCCCTTTCGATCCTCGCTCTCTCTCCCACTCCCTTTCAATCCCCTCTCTCTCTCCCTCTCCCTTTCGATCCTCTCTCTCTCCCTTTCCCTTTCGATTCTCTCTCTCTCTCTCTCCCTTTCGATCCTCTCTCTCTCTCACTCCCTCTTTCGATCCTCTCGCTCTCTCCCTCTTTCGATCCTCGCTCTCTCTCCCTCTGCCATTCGATCCTCTCTCTCTCTCCCTCTCCCTTTCGATCCTCTCTCTCTCTCTCCCTTTCGATCCTCTCTCTCTCTCCCTTTCGATCCTCTCTCTCTCTCCCTTTCGATCATCTCTCTCTCTCCCCCTTCAATCCTCTCTCTCTCTCCCTTTCAAACCTCTCTCTCTCTTCCTTTCGATCCTCTCTCTCCCTCTCGTTCCATATCGATCCTCTCTCTCCCTTTCACTCCTCTCTCTCTCCCTCTCTCTCTCTCCCTTTTTCGATCATCTCTCTCCCTCTCTCTCTCTCTCACTTTCGATCCTCTCTCTCGCCATTTCGATTCTCTCTCTCCCCCTTTCGATCCTCTCTCTCTCCCTTTCGATCCTCTACTCTCTCCCCCTTTCGATTCTCTCTCTCTCTCTCTTTCGATCCAATCTCTTTCTCTCTCCCTCTTTCGATCTTCTCTCTCTCTCCCTCTCCCTTTCGATCCTCGCTCTCTCTCCCTCTCCCTTTCGATCCTCTCTCTCTCTCCCTCTCCCTTTCGATCCTCTCTCTCTCTCTCCCTTTCGATCTACTCTCTCTCCCTTTTGATCCTCTCTCTCTCTCCCTTTCGATCATCTCTCTCTCTCCCCTTCAATTCTCTCTCTCTCCCTTTCAAACCTCTCTCTCTTCCTTTCGATCCTCTCTCTCCCTCTCGCTCCGTATCGATCCACTCTCTCTCTCCCTTTCGCTCCTGTCTCTCTCCCTCTCTCTCTCCCTTTTGCTCCTCTCAGTCCCTCTCTCTCTCGCTCTCACTTTCGATCCTCTCTCTCTCGCCACTTCGATTCTCTCTCTCTCTGTCCCTTTCGATCCTCTCTCTCTCTCTCCCCCTTTCGATCCTCTCCCTCTCTCACTTTCAATCCAATCTCTTTCTCTCTCCCTCTTTTGATCTTCTCTCTCTCTCTCTCTCCATTTTGTTCCTCTCTCTCTCTCGCTCTTCCCCTTTTTGACCCTCTCTCTCTTTCTCTCCCTCTTTCGATCTTCTCTCTCTCCCTCCCTCTTTCGATCTTCTCTCTCTCTCTCTCTTTTGATCCTTTCTCCCCTTTTGATCCCCTCTCTCTCTCCCTTCGATCCTCTCTCTCTCTCTCTCTCTCCCTTTCGATCATCTCTCTCTCTCTCTCCCTCTCTCTCTCTCTCCCTTTCAATCTTCTCACTCTCTGTCTCCCTCTTTCGATCATCTCGCTCTCTCTCTATCCCTCTTTCTATCATCTCTCTCTCTCTCTCCCTCGCTCTCTCTCTCTCCCTCTTTTGGTCCTCTCTCTCTGTCTTTCCCTTTTGATCCTCACTTTCTCTCCCTTTCGATATTCCCTCTCTCTCTCTCTCTCTCCCTTTTGATCATCTCTCTTTCTCCCTCTTTCAATCCTCTCTCTCTCTTTTTCGATAATCTCTCTCTGTCTCTCCCTTTCGATTCTCTCTCCCTCTTTCAGTCCTCTCTCTCACTCTCTCTCTCTCTCCCTTTCAATCATTTCTCTCTCTCTCTCTCTCCCTCTTTCGATCATCTCTCTCTCTCTCCCTTGCTCTCTCTCACTCCCTCTTTCGATCCTCTCTCTCTCTCCCTCGCGCTCTCTCACTCCTTCATTCGATCCTTTCTCTCTCTCTCCCTTTCGATCCTCTCTCTCTCTCTCTCCCTCTTTCGATCCTCTCTCTCTCTCTGCCTTTCGATCCTCTCGCTCTCTCTCTCTCCCTTTCGATCATTTCTCCCTCTCTCCCTCTCTCTCTCTCTCCCTTTCGATCCTCTCTCTCTCTCTCTCCCTCTTTCGATCCAATCTCTCTTTCTCTCCCTCTTTCGATCCTCTCTCTCTCTCTCTCTCTATCCCTCTTTCAATCATCTCTCTCTCTCTCCTTCACTCTCTCTCCCTTTTATTCATCTCTCCCTCCCTTTTTCGATCCTCTCTCTCTCTCTCTCTCTTTGTCTCTCTCTCTCTCACTCTCCCTCTTTCGATCCTCTCTCTCTCTCACTCCTTCTTTCGATCCTCTCTCTCTCTCTCTCTCCCTTTCGATCCTCTCTCTCTCTCTCCCTTTCGATCCTCTCTCTCTCTCTCCTTTCGATCATCTCTCTCTCTCCCCCTTCAATCCTCTCTCTCTCCATTTCAAACCTCTCTCTCTCTTCCTTTCGATCCTCTCTCTCCCTCTCGCTCCCTATCGATACTCTCTCTCTCTCTCTCCCTTTCGCTCCTCTCTCTCCCTCTCTCTCTGTCTCTCACTCTCGATCCTCTCTTTCTCTCCCTTTCGATCCTCCCTCTCTCTCTCTCCCTTTCGATCATCTCTCTCGCTCTCTCTCCCTCTTTCGATCCTCTCTCTCTGTCTCTCCCTTTCGATCCTCTCTCTCTCTTTCTCTCTCCCCCTTTTGATCCCCTCTCTCTCTCTCTCTCTCTCCCTTTCGATTCTCTCTCTCTCCCTTTGATCCTCTCTCTCTCTCTCCCTTTCGATCCTCTCTCTCCCTCATGTTGTTCCTTTCCTTTAGGGAGAGATAGACCGGACCTTTAGACCCAATTAAGTGTCTTTAGGATTCGGCTACCTCAAACTTTAGTTGAAAGTGAACGTCTGAGGAATACGCCTGATCCGGGGTAGCCTAAAGGGGCTAGGACAAGTAATTATCCCTACACACTCGCTCTCTCTCTCTCTCTCTCCCTTTCGATCCTCTCTCTCGCTCCCTCTCCCTTTCGATCCTCTCTCTCTCCCTCTCCCTTTGAATCCTCTCTCTCTCCCTTTCGATCCTCTCTCTCTCTCTCCCTCTCGATACCCTCTCTCTCTCTCCCTTTCGATCCTCTCTCTCTCTCTCTCCCTTTCGATCATCTCTCTCTCTCCCCCTTCAATCCTCTCTCTCTCTCCCTTTCAAACCTCTCTCTCTCTCTCCCTTTCGCTCCTCTCTCTCTCCCTCTCTCTCCCTTTCGCTCCTCTCTCTCCCTCTCTCTCTGTCTCTCACTTTCGATCCTCTCTCTCTCTCGCCACTTCGATCCTCTCTCTCTCTGTCCCTTTCGATCCTCTCTCTCTCTCCCCCTTTCGATCCTCTCTCTCTCCCTTTCGAACCTCTCACTCTCTCCCCCTTTCGATCCAATCTCTCTCTCTCTCCCTCATTCGATCTTCTCTCTCTCTCTCTCCCTTTCGTTACTCTCTCTCTCTCCCCCTTTTTCGACCCTCTCTCTCTTTCTCTCCCTCTTTTGATCCTCTTTCGCTCTCTCCCTCTTTCGATCTCTCTCTCACTCTCTTTTGATCCCCTCTCTCTCCCCTCAGATCCCCCCTCTCTCTCCATTCGATCCTCTCTCTATCTCACTCTCCCTTTCTCTCCCTTTCTTCCTCTCTCTCTCCTTCGATCCTCTCTCTCTTTTTTGAATATCTCTCTTTCTCTCCCCCTTCGATCCACTCTCTCTCACTCGCCCTTTCGAATCTCTCGTTTTCTCTCTCTCCCCCCTTCGATCATCTCTCTTTCTCCCTTTCGATCCTCACTCTCTCTCTCTCTCCCCTTTCGATCCTCTCTCTCCCATTCTTCCTCTCTCTCTCTCTCTCTCCCTTTCGATCCTTTCTCTCTCTCTCTGCCTTTATGAACCTCTCTCTCTCTCTCCCCCTTTCGATTCTCTCTCTCTCTCCTTCGATCCTCTCTCTCTCTCTCATTCGATCCTCACTCTCTCTCTCTCTTTTTTGATCCTCTCGCTCTCTCCCTCTCCTTCTTTCAATCCTCTCTCTCGCTCTTTTTCGATCCTCTCTCTCTCTCTCTCCTCCTCTTTCGATCCTCTCTCTATCTCTCTCCCATTCTTCCTATTTCTCTCTCTGTCTCCCTTCCGATCCTCTCTCTCTCCTTCGATCCTCTCTCTCTCTCTCCTCCTCTTTCGATCCTCTCTCTATCTCTCTCCCATTCTTCCTATTTCTCTCTCTGTCTCCCTTCCGATCCTCTCTCTCTCCTTCGATCCTCTCTCTCTCTCTCCCTCTTTCGATCCTCTCTCTCTCTCTCTCTCTCCCCCCCTTCGGTCCTTTCTCTCTCTCCCTTTTTCGATTTTCTCTCTCTCTCTCTCTCTCTCTCCCTTCAATCCTCTCTCTCTCTCTCCCCTTCTTCCACTTTCGCTCTCCCCCTTCGAACCTCTCTCTCTCTCTCGCCCCCTTTCGATCCTCTTTCTCTCTCTCTCTCCTTCGATCCTCACTCTCTCTCCCTCTTTTGATCCTCGCTGTCTCTCTCTCTCTCCCCCTTGATCCTCTCTCTCTCTCCCCTTCTTCCACTCTCTCTCTGCCCCTTCGAACCTCTCTCTCTCTCTCCCTCTTTCGATCCTCCCTCTCTCTCTCTCCCATTTCGATCCTCTCTCTCTCTCTCTCCCTCTTTCTATCCTCTCTCTTTCTCTCTCTCCCCCTTCGGTCCTCTCTCTCCCCTTCTTCCACTTTCTCTCTCCCCCTTCGAACCTCTCTCTCTCTCCCGCCCCCTTTCGATCCTCACTCTCTCTCCCTCTTTCGATCCTCTCTCTTTCTCTCTCTCCCCCTTCGGTCCTCTCTCTCCCCTTCTTCCACTTTCTCTCTCCCCCTTCGAACCTCTCTCTCTCTCCCGCCCCCTTTCGATCCTCACTCTCTCTCCCTCTTTCGATCCTCCCTGTCTCTCTCTCTCCCCCTTGATCCTCTCTCTCTCTCCCCTCCTTCCATTCTCTCTCTGTCCCTTTGAACCTCTCTCCCGCCCTCTTTCGATCCTCTCTCTCTCTCTCCCATTTCGATCCTCTCTCTCTCTCTCTCCCTCTTTCGAACCTCTCTCTATCTCTCCCTTTTGATCCTTTTTCTCTCTCTCTCCATCGATCCTCTCCTTCTCTCCCCATTCGAGTTTCTCTCTCTCTCTCCCTCTTTCGATTCTCTCTCTCGCTCACTTTCGATCCTTTCTCTCTCTCTCTCCTCTTTCGATCCTCTCTCTCTCTCTCCCTCTTTCGATCCTCTCTCTCTCTCCTTCGATCCTCTCTCTCTCTCTCTTCCCCTTTCGATCCTCTCTATCTCTCTCCTTCGATCCTCTCTCGCTCACCCCCTTGGATCCTCTCTCTCACCCTCTTTCGATCCTCTCTCTCTCACTCTTTCGATCCTCTCTCTATCTCTCCCTTTTGATCCTTTTTCTCTCTCTCTCCATCGATCGTCTCCTTCTCTCCCCATTCGAGTTTCTGTCTCTCTCTCCCTCTTTCGATCCTCTCTCTCGCTCACTTTCGATCCTTTCTCTCTCTCTCTCCTCTTTCGATCCTCTCTCTCTCTCTCCCTCTTTCGATCCTCTCTCTCTCTCCTTCAATCCTCTCTCTCTCTCTCTCTATCCCTTTCAATCCTCTCTCTCTCTCTCCTTCGATCCTCTCTCGCTCTCTCTCCCCCTTCAATCCTCTCTCGCTCACCCCCTTGGATCCCCTCTCTCACCCTCTTTCGATCCTCTCTCTCTCACTCTTTCGATCCTCTCTCTCTCTCTCCTTCAATCCTCTCTCTCTCTCGCTCCCTTTCGATCCCCTCTCGCTCTCTCTTTCTCCATCGATCCTCTCTCTCTCTCTCTCTTTCGATCCCCTCTCTCTCTCTCCCCATTACGATCCTCTCTCTCTCTCCTTCGATCCTCTCTCTCTCTCTCCCCCTTCGATCCTCTCTCTCTCTCCCTTTCGATCCTCTCTCGTTCACTATCACCCTTTCGATCCTTTCTCTCTCTCTCCTCTCTCTCTCTCGCTTCCTTTCGAACCTCTCTCTCTCTCTCTCTCTCCTATTCGATCCTCCCTCTCCCTCTCCCTCTTTCAATCCTCTCTCTCTCTCTATCCCCTTCGATCCTCTCTCTCTCTCTCTCCTTCGATCCTCTCTCTCTCTCTCCATCGATCCTCTCTCTCTCTCTCCATCGATCCTCTCTCTCTCTGTCCACTTTCTCTCTCTCCATCGATCATCTCTCTCTCTCTTTCACTCTCTCCCTTTTGATCATCTCTCTCTCCCTTTTTCAATCCTCTGTCTCTCTCTCTTTCTCTCTCCCTCTCTCTCATTCTCCCTCTTTCGATCCTCTCTCTCACTCCCTCTTTCGATCCTCTCTCCCTTTTTCGATCCTCTCTCTCTCCCTCTCCCTTTCGATCCTCTCTCTCTCTCTCTCCCTTTCGATCCTCTCTCTCTCTCGCTCTTTTTCGATCCCCTCTCTCTCTCCCTTTCGATCCTCTCTCTCTCTCTCTCTCCCTTTCGATCATCTCTCTCTCTCCCCCTTCAATCCTCGCTCTCTCTCCCTTTCAAACCATCTCTCTCTCTCTTCCTTTCGCTCCTCTCTCTCCCTCTTTATCTCTCTCTCACTTTTGATCCTCTCTCTCTCGCCATTTCGATCCTCTCTCTCTGTCCCTTTCGATCCTCTCTCTCTCTCTCTCCCCCTTTCGATCCTCTCTCTCTCTCTCCCCATTTTGATCCGCTCTCTCCCTTTCGATCCTCTCATTCTCTCCCCCTTTCGATCCTCTCTCTCTCTCTTTCGATCCAATCTCTCTCTCTCTCCCTCTTTCGATCTTCTCTCTCTCTCTCTCTCTCCCTTTCGTTCCTCTCTCTCTCTCTCTCTCCCCCCCTTTATCGACCCTCTCTCTCTTTCTCTCCCTCTTTTGATCCTCTCTCTCTCCCTCCCTCTTTCGATCTCTCTCTCTCTTTTGATCCTCTCTCTCGCCCCTTTCGATCCCCACTCTCTCTCCCTTCGATCCTCTCTCTCTCTTACTCTCCCTTTCTCTCCCTTTCTTCCTCTCTCTCCTTCGATCCTCTCTCTTTTTTGATTATCTCTCTCTTTCTCTCCCCTTTAGATCCACTCTCTCTCTCTCGCCCTTTCGAACCTCTCTCTTTCTCTTTCTCCCCCCTTTGATCATCTCTCTCTCTCCCTTTCGATCCTCACTCTCTCTCTCTGTCCCCTTTCGATCCTCTCTCTCTCCCATTCTTCCTCTCTCTCTCTCTCTCTCCCTTTTGATCCTCTCTCTTTCTCTCTCTCCCTTTATGAACCTCTCTCTCTCTCCTTCGATCCTCTCTGTCTCTCACTCTCCCTCATTCGATCCTCTCTCTCTCTCTCTCTCTTTTTTGATCCTCTAACTCTCTCTCCCTCTCTTTCTTTCAATCCTCTCTCTCGCTCTTTTTTGATCCTCTCTTTCTCTCTCTCCCCCTCTTTAATCCTCTCTCTCTCTCTCTCTCTCTCCCATTCTTCGTCTCTCTCTCTCTCCCTTCAATCCTCTCTCTCTCTCTCCCTTCTTCCACTCTCTCTCTCCCCCTTCGAACCTCTCTCTCTCTCTCACCCCCTTTCGATCCTTTCTCTCTCTCCCTCTTTCGATCCTCCCTCTCTCTCTCTCTCTCTCTCTCCCCCTTGATCCTCTCTCTCTCTCTCCCCTTCTTCCACTCTCTCCCCCTTCGATCCTATCTCTCTCTCTCTCTCTTTCGATCCTCCCTGTCTCTCTCTCTCTCCCCCTTGATCCTCTCTCTCTCTCCCTCTTTCGAACCTCTCTCTATCTCTTCCTTTCGATCCTCTCTCTCTCTCTCACTCTTTCGATCCTCTCTCTCTCTCTCTCCCCCTTCGGTCCTTTCTCTCTCTCTCTTTTTCGATCCTCTCTCTCTCTCTCCCTCTCCTTCTTTCAATCCTCTCTCTCTCTTTTTCGATCCTCTCTCTCTCTCTCTCCCTCTTCGGTCCTTTCTCTCTCTCTCTTTTTCGATCCTCTCTCTCTCTCCCCCTTCAATCCTCTCTCTCCCCTTCTTCCACTCTCTCTCTCCCCCTTCGAACCTCTCTCTCTCTCCCGCCCCCTTTCGATCCTCTTTCTCTCTCTCTCTCCTTCGATCCTCACTCTCTCCCCCTTTTTCGACCCTCTCTCTCTTTCTCTCCCTCTTTCGATCCTCTCTCTCTCCCTCCCTCTTTCGATCTCTCTCTCTCTTTTGATCCTCTCTCTCGCCCCTTTCGATCCCCTCTCTCTCTCCCTTCGATCCTCTCTCTCTCTTACTCTCCCTTTCTCTCCCTTTCTTCCTCTCTCTCCTTCGATCCTCTCTCTTTTTTGATTATCTCTCTCTTTCTCTCCCCTTTAGATCCACTCTCTCTCTCTCGCCCTTTCGAACCTCTCTCTTTCTCTTTCTCCCCCCTTCGATCATCTCTCTATCTCCCTTTCGATCCTCACTCTCTCTCTCTGTCCCCTTTCGATCCTCTCTCTCTCCCATTCTTCCTCTCTCTCTCTCTCTCTCCCTTTTGATCCTCTCTCTTTCTCTCTCTCCCTTTATGAACCTCTCTCTCTCTCCTTCGATCCTCTCTGTCTCTCACTCTCCCTCATTCGATCCTCTCTCTCTCTCTCTCTCTTTTTTGATCCTCTAACTCTCTCTCCCTCTCTTTCTTTCAATCCTCTCTCTCGCTCTTTTTTGATCCTCTCTTTCTCTCTCTCCCCCTCTTTAATCCTCTCTCTCTCTCTCTCTCTCCCATTCTTCGTCTCTCTCTCTCTCCCTTCAATCCTCTCTCTCTCTCTCCCTTCTTCCACTCTCTCTCTCCCCCTTCGAACCTCTCTCTCTCTCTCACCCCCTTTCGATCCTTTCTCTCTCTCCCTCTTTCGATCCTCCCTGTCTCTCTCTCTCTCCCCGTTGATCCTCTCTCTCTCTCTCCCCTTCTTCCACTCTCTCCCCCTTCGATCCTATCTCTCTCTCTCTCTCTTTCGATCCTCCCTGTCTCTCTCTCTCTCCCCCTTGATCCTCTCTCTCTCTCCCTCTTTCGAACCTCTCTCTATCTCTTCCTTTCGATCCTCTCTCTCTCTCTCACTCTTTCGATCCTCTCTCTCTCTCTCTCCCCCTTCGGTCCTTTCTCTCTCTCTCTTTTTCGATCCTCTCTCTCTCTCTCCCTCTCCTTCTTTCAATCCTCTCTCTCTCTCTTTTTCGATCCTCTCTCTCTCTCTCTCCCTCTTCGGTCCTTTCTCTCTCTCTCTTTTTCGATCCTCTCTCTCTCTCCCCCTTCAATCCTCTCTCTCCCCTTCTTCCACTCCCTCTCTCCCCCTTCGAACCTCTCTCTCTCTCTCCCGCCCCCTTTCGATCCTCTTTCTCTCTCTCTCTCCTTCGATCCTCACTCTCTCCCCCTTTTTCGACCCTCTCTCTCTTTCTCTCCCTCTTTCGATCCTCTCTCTCTCCCTCCCTCTTTCGATCTCTCTCTCTCGTTTGATCCTCTCTCTCGCCCCTTTCGATCCCCACTCTCTCTCCCTTCGATCCTCTCTCTCTCTTACTCTCCCTTTCTCTCCCTTTCTTCCTCTCTCTCCTTCGATCCTCTCTCTTTTTTGATTATCTCTCTCTTTCTCTCCCCTTTAGATCCACTCTCTCTCACTCGCCCTTTCGAACCTCTCTCTTTCTCTTTCTCCCCCCTTCGATCATCTCTCTCCCTCCCTTTCGATCCTCACTCTCTCTCTCTGTCCCCTTTCGATCCTCTCTCTCTCCCATTCTTCCTCTCTCTCTCTCTCTCCCTTTCGATCCTCTCTCTTTCTCTCTCTCCCTTTATGAACCTCTCTCTCTCTCCTTCGATCCTCTCTGTCTCTCACTCTCCCTCATTCGATCCTCTCTCTCTCTCTCTCTTTTTTGATCCTCTAACTCTCTCTCCCTCTCTTTCTTTCAATCCTCTCTCTCGCTCTTTTTTGATCCTCTCTCTCTCTCTCTCCCCCTCTTTAATCCTCTCTCTCTCTCTCTCTCTCCCATTCTTCGTCTCTCTCTCTCCCTTCAATCCTCTCTCTCTCTCTCCCTTCTTCCACTCTCTCTCTCCCCCTTCGAACCTCTCTCTCTCTCTCACCCCCTTTCGATCCTTTCTCTCTCTCCCTCTTTCGATCCTCCCTCTCTCTCTCTCTCTCCCCCTTGATCCTCTCTCTCTCTCTCCCCTTCTTCCACTCTCTCCCCCTTCGATCCTCACTCTCTCTCCCTCTTTCGATCCTCCCTGTCTCTCTCTCTCTCCCCCTTGATCCTCTCTCTCTCTCCCACTTTCGAACCTCTCTCTATCTCTTCCTTTCGATCCTCTCTCTCTCTCTCACTCTTTCGATGCTCTCTCTCTCTCTCTCCCCCTTCGGTCCTTTCTCTCTCTCTTTTTCGATCCTCTCTCTCTCTCTCCCTCTCCTTCTTTCAATCCTCTCTCTCTCTCTTTTTCGATCCTCTCTCTCTCTCTCTCCCTCTTCGGTCCTTTCTCTCTCTCTCTTTTTCGATCCTCTCTCTCTCTCCCCCTTCAACCCTCTCTCTCCCCTTCTTCCACTCTCTCTCTCCCCTTCGAACCTCTCTCTCTCTCTCGCCCCCTTTCGATCCTCTTTCTCTCTCTCTCTCCTTCGATCCTCACTCTCTCTCCCTCTTTCGATCCTCCCTTTCTCTCTCTCTCTCCCCCTTGATCCTCTCTCTCTCTCCCCTTCTTCCACTCTCCCTCTGCCCCTTCGAACCTCTCTCTCTCTCCCTCTTTCGATCCTCTCTCTCTCTCACCCATTTCGATCCTCTCTCTCTCTCTCTTTCTCTCCCTCTTTTGAACCTCTCTCTATTTCTCACTTTTTATCCTTTTTCTCTCTCTCTCTCCATCGATCCTCTCCTTCTCTCCCTTGTTCGATTTTCTCTCTCTCTCTCCCTCTTTCGATCCTCTCCTTCTCTCCCCATTCAATTTTCTCTCTCTTTCCCTCTTTCGATCCTCTCTCTCGCTGACTTTCGATCCTCTCTCTCTCTCCTCTTTCGATCCTCTCTCTCTCTCTCCCTCCTTCGATCCTCTCACTCTCTCTCTCCCCCTTCGATCCTCTCTCTCTCTCTCCTTCGATCCTCTCTCGCTCTCTCTCCCCCTTCAATCCTCTCTCGCTCACCCCCTTGGATCCTCTCTCTCTCTCACCCTCTTTCGATCCTCTCTCTCTCACTCTTTCGATCCTCTCTCTCTCTCTCCTTCAATAATCTCTCTCTCTCGTTCCCTTTCGATCCCCTCTCTCTCTCTTTCTCATCGATCCTCTCTCTCTCTCTCTTTCGATCCTCTCTCTCTCTCTCTCCCCATTTCGATCCTCTCTCTCTCTTTTGATCCTCTCACTCTCTCTCCCTCTTTCGATCATCTCTCTCTCTCTCTCTCTCCCTTTCGTTCCTCTCTCTCTCTCTCTCCCCCTTTTTTGACCCTCTCTCTTTCTCTCCCTCTTTCGATCCTCTCTCACTCCCTCCCTCTTTCGATCTCTCTCTCTCTTTTGATCCTCTCTCTCTCCCCTTTCGATCCTCTCTCTCTCTTACTCTCCCTTTCTCTCCCTTTCTTCCTCTCTCTCCTTCGATCCTCTCTCTCTTTTTTGATTATCTTTCTTTTTCTCTCCCCCTTAGATCCACTCTCTCTCTCTCGCCCTTTCGAACCTCTCTCTTTCTCTTTCTCCCCCCTTCGATCATCTCTCTCTCTCCCTTTCGATCCTCACTCTCTCTCTCTCTGTCCCCTTTCAATCCTCTCTCTCTCTCCCATTCTTCCTTTCTCTCTCTCCCTTTCGATCCTCTCTCTTTCTCTCTCTCCCTTTATGAACCTCTCTCTCTCCCCCTTTCGATCCTCCCTCTCTCCTTCGATCCTCTCTCTCTCTCTCTCTCCCTCATTCAATCCTGTCTCTCGCTCTCTCTCTCTTTTTTGATCCTCTCTTTCTCTCTGCCTCTCCTTCTTTCAATCCTCTCTCTCACTCTTTTTCGATCCTCTCTCTCTCTCTCCCCCTCTTTAATCCTCTCTCTCTCTCTCTCTCCCATTCTTCGTCTCTCTCTCTCTCCCTTCAATCCTCTCTCTCTCTCTCCCCTTCTTCCACTCTCTCTCTCCCCCTTCGAACCTCTCTCTCTCTCACCCCCTTTCAATCCTTTCTCTCTCTCCCTCTTTCGATCCTCCCTGTCTCTCTCTCTCTCCCCCTTCGATCCTCTCTCTCTCTCCCTCTTTTGATCCCCTCTCTCTCTCTCCCTCTTTCGATCCTCCCTGTCTCTCTCTCTCTCCCCCTTGATCCTCTCTCTCTCTCTCTCCCCTTCTTCCACTCTCTCCCCCTTCGATCCTCTCTCTCTCTCTCTCCCGCTTTTGATCCTCTCTCTCTCTCTCCCTCTTTCGAACCTCTCTCTATCTCTTCCTTTCGATCCTCTCTCTCTATCTCTCTCTCCCTCTTTTGTTCCTCTCTCTCTCTCTCACTCTTTCGATCCTCTCTCTCTCTCTCTCTCTCCCCCTTCGGTCCTTTCTCTCTCTCTCTTTTTCGATCCTCTCTCTCTCCCTCTTTCGATCCTCTCTCTCTCTCTCACCCTCTTCGGTCCTTTCTCTCTCTTTCTTTTTCGATCTTCTCTCTCTCTCTCCCCTTCTTCCACTCTCTCTCTCCCCCTTCGAACCTCTCTCTCTCTCTCGCCCCCTTTCGATCCTCTTTCTCTCTCTCTCTCCTTCAATCCTCACTCTCTCTCCCTCTTTCGATCCTTCCCTTTCTCTCTCTCTCTCCCCCTTGATCCTCTCTCTCTCTCCCCTTCTTCCACTCTCTCTCTGCCCCTTCGAACCTCTCTCTCTCTCTCCCTCTTTCGATCCTCTCTCTCTCTCTCTCCTTCGATCCTCTCTCTGTCTCTCTCTCCCCTTTCGATCCTCTCTCGCTCACCCCCTTGGATCCTCTCTCTCTCTCACCCTCTTTCGATCCTCTCTCTCTCACTCTTTCGATCCTCTCTCTCTCTCTCCTTCAATAATCTCTCTCTCTCGCTCCCTTTCGATCCCCTCTCTCTCTCTTTCTCCATCGATCCTCTCTCTCTCTCTCTTTCGATCCTCTCTCTCTCTCTCCCTATTTCGACCCTCTCTCTCTCTCCTTCGATCCTCTCTCTCTCTCTCTCTCCCCCTTCGATCTTCTCTCTCTCTCCCTTTCGATCCTCTGTCGGTCACTATCTCCCTTTCGATCCTTTCTCTCTCTCTCCTCTCTCTCTCTCGCTTCCTTTCGAACCTCTCTCTCTCTCTCCCCTATTCGATCCTCTCTCTCCCTCTCCCTCTTACAATCCGCTCTCTCTCTCTCTATCCCCTTCGATCCTCTCTCTCTCTCCTTCGATCCTCTCTCTCTCTCTCTCCATCGATCCTCTCTCTCTCTATCGTCTTTCTCTCTCTCCATTGATCATCTCTCTCTCTCTCTCCTTCACTCTCTCTCCCATTTGATCATCTCTCTCTCCCTCATTCAATCCTGTCTCTCGCTCTCTCTCTCTTTTTTGATCCTCTCTTTCTCTCTCCCTCTCCTTCTTTCAATCCTCTCTCTCACTCTTTTTCGATCCTCTCTCTCTCTTTTTCTCTCCCTCTCTCTTTCTCTCTCCCTCTCTCTCTCATTCTCCCTCTTTCGATCCTCTCTCTCTCTCCCTCTTTCGATCCTCTCTCTCTCTCCCTCTCTCTTTCGATCCTCTCTCTCTCCCTTTCGATCCCCTCTCTCTCTCTCCCTTTCGATCCTCTCTCTCTCCCTTCAATCCTCTCTCTCTCTCTCTCCCTTTCAAACCACTCTCACTCTCTCCCTTTCGCTCCTCTCTCTCCCTCTCTCTCTCTCTCCCTCTTTCGAACCTCTCTCTATCTCTTCCTTTCGATCCTCTCTCTCCCCCTCTTTCGATCCTCTCTCTCTCTCTCTCTCTCTCTTTCGATCCTCTTTCTCTCTCTCTCTCCCCCTTCGGTCCTTTCTCTCTCTCTCTTTTTCGAACCTCTCTCTCTCTCTCCCTCTCCATCTTTCAATCCTCTCTCTCTCTCTTTTTCGATCCTCTCTCTCTCTCTCCCTCTTTCGATCCTCTCTCTTTCTCTCTCTCCCCCTTCGGTCCTCTCTCTCCCCTTCTTCCACTTTCTCTCTCCCCCTTCGAAACTCTCTCTCTCTCTCGCCCCCTTTCGATCCTCACACTCTCTCCCTCTTTCGATCCTCCCTGTCTCTCTCTCTCCCCCTTGATCCTCTCTCTCTCTCCCCTTCTTCCACTCTCTCTCTGCCCCTTTGAACCTCTCTCTCTCCCTCTTTCGATCCTCTCTCTCTCTCTCCCATTTCGATCCTCTCTCTCTCTCTCTCCCTCTTTCGAACCTCTCTCTATCTCTCCCTTTTGATCCTTATTCTCTCTCTCTCCATCGATCTTCTCCTTCTCTCCCCATTCGAGTTTCTCTCTCTCTCCCTCTTTCGATCCTCTCTCTCGCTCACTTTTGATCCTTTCTCTCTCTCTCTCCTCTTTCGATTCTCTCTCTCTCTCTCCCTCTTTCGATCCTCTCTCTCTCTCCTTCGATCCTCTCTCTCTCTCTCCCCCTTCGATCCTCTCTCTCTCTCTCCCCCTTTGATCCTCTCTCTCTCTCTCCCCCTTCGATCTTCTCTCTCTCTCTCCTTCGATCCTCTCTCGCTCTCTCTCCCCCTTCAATCCTCTCTCGCTAACCCCCTTGGATCCTCTCTCTCACCCTCTTTCGATCCTCTCTCTCTCTCTCCTTCAATCCTCTCTCTCTCTCTCGCTCCCTTTCGATCCCCTCTCTCTCTTTCTCCATCGATCCTCTCTCTCTCTCTGTCTTTCGATCCCCTCTCTCTCTCTCTCTCCCTTTCGATCCTCTCTCTCTCTCTTTCTCTCCCTTTCGATCCTCTCTCAATCTCTCTCTCCCTCTTTCGATCCAATCTCTCTTTCTCTCCCTCTTTCGATCCTCTCTCTCACTCTCTCTCTCTCTATCCCTCTTTCGATCATCTCTCTCTCTCTCCATCACTCTCTCTCCCTTTTATTCATCTCTCTCTCCATTTTTCGATCCTCTCTCTCTCTCTCTCTTTCTCTCTCTCTCTCAATCTCCCTCTTTCGATCCTCTCTCTCTCTCACTCACTCTTTCGATCCTCTCTCTCCCTCTTTCGATCCTCTCTCTCTCTCTCTCTCTCCCTTTTTCGATCCTCTCTCTCTCTCTCTCTCTCTGCCTTTCGATCCTCTCGCTCTCTCTCTCTCCCTTTCGATCATTTCTCTCTCTCTCCCTCTCTCTCTCTCTCCCTTTCGATCCTCTCTCTCTCTCTCCCTCCCTCTCTCTCTCTGTCTCCCTTTTGATCATCGCTCTCACTCCCTTTCAATCCTCTCTCTCCCTTTCGATCCTCTCTCATTCTCTCTCTCTCTCTCTCCCTCTCTCTCTCTCCCTTTCGATCCTCTCTCTCTCTCTCTTTCTCTCCCTTTCGATCCTCTCTCAATCTCTCTCTCCCTCTTTCGATCCAATCTCTCTTTCTCTCCCTCTTTCGAGCCTCTCTCTCACTTTCTCTCTCTCTATCCCTCTTTCGATCATCTCTCTCTCTCTCCTTCACTCTCTCCCTTTTATTCATCTCTCGCTCCATTTTTCGATCCTCTCTCTCTCTCTCTCTTTCTCTCTCTCTCTCTCACTCTCCCTCTTTCGATCCTCTCTCTCTCTCACTCCATCTTTCGATTCTCTCTCTCTCTCCCTCTTTCGATCCTCTCTCTCGCTCCCTCTCCCTTTCGATCCTCTCTCTCTCTCCCTCTCCATTTCGATCCTTTCTCTCTCCCTTTCGATCCTCTCTCTCTCTCTCTCTCCCTTTCGATCCCCTCTCTCTCCCTTTCGATCCCCTCTCTCTCTCCCTTTCGATCATCTCTCTCTCTCCACCTTCAATCCTCTCTCTCTCTCCCTTTCAAACCTCTCTCTCTCTCTTCCTTTCGATCCTCTCTCTCTCTCTCTCTCACTCTCGATCCTCTCTTTCTCTCCCTTTCGATCCTCCCTCTCTCTCTCTCTCTCCCTCTCTCCCTTTCGATCATCTCTCTCTCTCCCTCTTTCAATCCTCTCTCTCTCTTTTTCAATCATCTCTCTCTCTCTCTCTGTCTCTTCCTTTCGATTCTCTCTCCCTCTTTCAGTCCTCTCCCTCTCTCTCTCTCTCTCCCTTTCGATCATTTCTCTCTCTCTTTTTCCTTCTTTCGATCATCTCTCTCTCTCTCTCTCACTCCCTCTTTCGATCTTCTCTCTCTCTCTCCCTCGTGCTCTCTCACTCCCTCATTCAATCCTTTCTCTCTCTCTCCCTTTTGATTCTCTCTCTCTCTCTCCCTCTTTCGATCCCCTCTCTCTCTCTCTGCCTTTCGATCCTCTCGCTCTCTCTCTCTCTCCCTTTCGATCATTTCTCTCTCTCTCCCTCTCTCTCTCTCTCCCTTTCGATCATCTCTCTCTCTCTATCCCTCTTTCGATCCTCTCTCTCTGCCTTTCGATCCTCTCGCTCTCTCTCTCTCCCTTTCGATCATCTCTCTCTCTCCCCCTTCAATCCTCTCTCTCTATCCCTTTCAAACCTCTCTCTCGCTTCCTTTCGATCCTCTCTCTCCCTCGCGCTCCCTATCGATCCTCTCTCTCTCTCTCCCTTTCGCTCCTCTATCTCTCCCTCTCTCTCTCTCCCTTTCGCTCCTCTCTCTCCCTCTCTCTCTGTCTCTCACTTTCGATCCTCTCTCTCTTGCCACTTCGATCCTCTCTCTCTCTCTCCCCCTTTCGATCCTCTCTCTCTCTCCCTCTCTCTCTCTCCCCCTTTCGATCCTCTCTCTCTCCCTTTCGAACCTCTCACTCTCTCCCCCTTTCGTTCAATCTCTCTCTCTCTCCCTCATTCGATCTTCTCTCTCTCCCTTTCGTTCCTCTCTCTCTCTCCCCCTTTTTCGACCCTCTCTCTCTTTCTCTACCTCTTTCGATCCACTTTCTCTCCCTCCCTCTTTCGATCTCTCTCTCACTCTCTTTTGATCCTCTCTCTCCCCTCAGATCCCCTCTCTCTCTCCATTCGATCCTCTCTCTATCTCACTCTCACTTTCTCTCCCTTTCTTCCTCTCTCTCCTTCGATCCTCTCTCTCTTTTTTGATTATCTCTCTCTCTCTCTCTCCCCTATTCGATCCTCTCTCTCCCTCTCCCTCTTTCAATCCTCTCTCTCTCTCTATCCCCTTCAATCCCCTCTCTCTCTCTCTCCTTCGATCGTCTCTCTCTCTCTCCATCGATCCTCTCTCTCTCTCTCTCTCCATCGATCCGCTCTCTCTTTGTTCGCTTTCTCTCTCTCCATCGATCATCTCTCTCTCTCTCTCTTTCACTCTCTCCCTTTTGATCATCTCTCTCTCCCTTTTTCGATCTTCTCTCTCTCTCTCTTTCTCTCTCCCCCTCTCTCTCATTCTCCCTCTTTCGATCCTCTCTCTCACTCCCTCTTTCGATCCTCTCTCTCTCTCCCTCTTTCGATCCTCTCTCTCTCCCTCTCCCTTTTGATCTTCTCTCTCTCTCTCCCTCTCCCTTTCGATCCTCTCTCTCTCTCCCTTTCGATCCCGTCTCTCTCTCTCTCCCTTTCGATCCTCTCTCTCTCTCTCCCTTTCGATCATCTCTCTCTCTCCCTTTCAAACCATCTCTCTCTCTTTCCCTTTCGCTCCTCTCTCTCCCTCACTATCTCTCTCTCACTTTCGATCCTCTCTCTCTCACCACTTCGATCCTCTCTCTCTGTCCCTTTCGATCCTCTCTCTCTCCCTCTCCCTCTTTCAATCCTCTCTCTCTCTCTAACCCATTCGATCCTCTCTCTCTCTCTCCTTCGATCCTCTCTCTCTCCATCGATCCTCTCTCTCTCCATCGATCATCTCTCTCTCTCTCTCTTTCACTCTCTCCCTTTTGATCATCTCTCTCTCCCTTTTTCAATCCTCTCTCTCTCTCTCTTTCTCACTTCCTCTCTCTCATTCTCCCTCTTTCGATCCTCTCTCTCACTCCCTCTTTCGATCCTCTCTCCCTCTCCCTCTTTCGATCCTCTCTCTCCCTCTCCCTTTCGATCTTCTCTCTCTCTCCCTCTCCCTTTCGATCCTCTCTCCCTCTCCCTTTCGATCTTCTCTCTCTCACTCTCTCCCTTTCGATTATCTCTCTCTCTCTCCCTTTCGATCATCTCTCTCTCTCCCTTCAATCCTCTCTCTCTCTCCCTTTCGCTCCTCTCTCTCCCTCTCTATCTCTCTCTCACTTCTGATCCTCTCTCTCTCGCCACTTCGATCCTCTCTCTCTCTGTCCCTTTCGATCCTCTCTCTCTCTCTCTCTCCCCCTTTCAATCCTCTCTCTCCCTTTCGATCCTCTCAATCTCTCCCCCTTTCGATCCTCTCTCTCTCTCTTTCAATCCAATCTCTCTCTCTCTCCCTCTTTCGATCTTCTCTCTCTCTCTCTCTCCCTTTCGTTCCTCTCTCTCTCTCTCCCCCTTTTTCGACCCTCTCTCTCTTTCTCTCCCTCTTTGGATCCTCTCTCTCTCCCTCCCTCTTTCGATCTCTCTCTCTCTTTTGATCCTCTCTCTCTCCCCTTTCGATCCCCTCTCTCTCTCCCTTCGATCCTCTCTCTCTTACTCTCCCTTTCTCTCCCTATCTTCCTCTCTCTCTCCTTCGATCCTCTCTCTCTCTCCCTTTCGATCCCCACTCTCTCTCTCTCTGTCCCCTTTCGATCCTCTCTCTCTCCCATTCTTCCTCTCTCTCTCTCTCTCTCTCCCTTTCGATCCTCTCTCTCTCTCTCCCTTTATGAACCTCTCTCTCTCCCCTTTCGATCCTCTCTCTCTCTCCTTGGATCCTCTCTCTCTCTCACACTCTTTCGATCCTCTCTCTCTCACTCTTTCGATCCTCGCTCTCTCTCTCCTTCAATCCTCTCTCTCTCGCTCCCTTTCGATCCCCTCTCTCTCTCTTTCTCCATCAATCCTCTCTCTGTCTCTCTTTCGATCCTCTCTCTCTCTCTCTCTCCCTATTTCGATCCTCTCTCTCTCTCCTTCGATCCTCTCTCTCTCTCCCCCTTCGATCCTCTATCTCTCTCCCTTTCGATCCTGTCTTGTTCACTATCACCCTTTCGATCCTTTCTCTCTCTCTCCTCTCTCTCTCTCTCGCTTCCTTTCGAACCTCTCTCTCTCTCTCCCCTATTCGATCCTCTCTCTCCCTCTCCCTCTTACAATCCTCTCTCTCTCTCTCTATCCCCTTTGATCCTCTCTCTCTCTCGCTCTCTCCTTCGATCCTCTCTCTCTCTCTCCATCGATCCTCTCTCTCTCTCTATCGTCTTTCTCTCTCTCCATTGATCATCTCTCTCTCTCTCTCCTTCGCTCTCTCTCCCTTTTGCTCATCTCTCTCTCCCTTTTTCGATCCTCTCTCGCTCTCTCTTTCTCCCTCTCTCTTTCTCTCTCCCTCTCTCTCTCATTCTCCCTCTTTCGATCCTCTCTCTCACTCCCTCTTTCGATCCTCTCTCTCTCTCCCTCTTTCGATCCTCTCTCTCTCTCCCTCTTTCTTTCGATCCTCTCTCTCTCTCCCTTTCGATCTTCTCTCTCACTCCCTCTTTCGATCCTCTGTCTCTCTCCCTCTTTCGATCCTCTCTCTCTCTCCCTCTCTCTTTCGATCCTCTTCTCTTACTCTCCCTTTCTCTCTCTTACTCTCCCTTTCTCTGCCTTTCTTCCTCTCTCTCTCCTTCGATCCTCTCTCTCTCACCACTTTGATCCTCTCTCTCTGTCCCTTTCGATCCTCTCTCTCTCCCTCTTTCAATCCTCTCTCTCTCTCTATCCCCTTCGATCCTCTCTCTCTCTCTCTCTCCTTCGATCCTCTCTCTCTCTCTCCATCGATCCTCTCTCTCTCTCTCCATCGATCCTCTCTCTCTCTGTCCGCTTTCTCTCTCTCCATCGATCATCTCTCTCTCTGTCTCTTTCACTCTCTCCCTTTTTCGATCCTCTCTCTCTCTCTCTTTCTCACTTCCTCTCTCTCATTCTCCCTCTTTCGATCCTCTCTCTCACTCCCTCTTTCGATCCTCTCTCTCTCTCCCTCTTTCGATCCTCTCTTTCCCTCTCCCTTTCGATCTTCTTGCTCTCTCTCCCTCCCTTTCGATCCTCTCTCTCTCCCTTTTGATCCTCTCTCTCTCCCTTTCAATCCCCTCACTCACTCTCTCCCTTTCGATTATCACTCTCTCTCTCCCTTTCGATCATCTCTCTCTCTCCCCCTTCAATCCTCTCTCTCTCTCCCTTTCAAACCATCTCTCTCTCTCTCCCTTTCGCTCCTCTCTCTCCCTCTCTATCTCTCTCACTTCTGATCCTCTCTCTCGCCACTTCGATCCTCTCTCTCTCTGTCCCTTTCGATCCTCTCTCTCTCTCTCTCTCCCCCTTTCAATCCTCTCTCTCCCTTTCGATCCTCTCAATCTCTCCCCCTTTCGATCCTCTCTCTCTCTCTTTCAATCCAATCTCTCTCTCTCTCCCTCTTTCGATCTTCTCTCTCTCTCTCTCTCTCCCTTTCGTTCCTCTCTCTCTCTCTCCCCCTTTTTCGACCCTCTCTCTCTTTCTCTCCCTCTTTGGATCCTCTCTCTCTCCCTCCCTCTTTCGATCTCTCTCTCTCTTTTGATCCTCTCTCTCTCCCCTTTCGATCCCCTCTCTCTCTCCCTTCGATCCTCTCTCTCTTACTCTCCCTTTCTCTCCCTTTCTTCCTCTCTCTCTCCTTCGATCCTCTCTCTCTCCCTTTCGATCCTCACTCTCTCTCTCTCTGTCCCCTTTCGATCCTCTCTCTCTCTCTCTCTCCCTTTATGAACCTCTCTCTCTCCCCCTTTCGATCCTCTCTCTCTCACCTTGGATCCTCTCTCTCTCTCACACTCTTTCGATCCTGTCTCTCTCACTCTTTCGATCCTCTCTCTCTCCTTCAATCCTCTCTCTCTCTCGCTCCCTTTCGATCCCCTCTCTCTCTCTTTCTCCATCGATCCTCTCTCTGTCTCTCTTTCGATCCTCTCTCTCGCTCTCTCTCCCTATTTCGATCCTCTCTCTCACTCCTTCGATCCTCTCTCTCTCTCTCCCCCTTCGAAACTCTCTCTCCCTTTCGATCCTCTCTCGTTCACTATCACCCTTTCGATCCTTTCGCTCTCTCTCCTCTCTCTCTCTCGTTTCCTTTCGAACCTCTCTCTCTCTCTCTCCCCTCTTCGATCCTCTCTCTCCCTCTCCCTCTTACAATCCTCTCTCTCTCTCTCTATCCCCTTTGATCCTCTCTCTCTCTCTCTCTCTCCTTCGATCCTCTCTCCATCTCTCCATCGATCCTCTCTCTCTCTATCATCTTTCTCTCTCTCCATTGATCATCTCTCTCTCTCTCTCCTTCGCTCTCTCTCCCTTTTGCTCATCTCTCTCCCTTTTTCGATCCTCTCTCTCTCTCTCTTTCTCCCTCTCTCTTTCTCTCTCCCTCTCTCTCTCATTCTCCCTCTTTCGATCCTCTCTCTCACTCCCTCTTTCGATCCTCTCTCTCTCTCCCTCTTTCGATCCTCTCTCTCTCTCCCTCTCTCTTTCGATCCTCTCTCTCTCTCCCTTTCGATCTTCTCTCTCACTCCCCCTTTCGATCCTCTCTCTCTCTCCCTCTTTCGATCCTCTCTCTCTCTCCCTCTCCCTTTCGATCCTCTCTCTCTTACTCTCCCTTTCTCTGCCTTTCTTCCTCTCTCTCTCCTTCGATCCTCTCTCTTTTATGATTATCTCTCTCTTTCTCTCCCCCTTCGATCCACTCTCTCTCTCTCTCGCCCTTTCGAACCTCTCTCTTTCTCTCTCTCCCCCCTTCGATCATCTCTCTCTCTCCCTTTCGATCCTCACTCTCTCTCTCTCTGTCCGCTTTCGATCCTCTCTCTCTCTCTCTCCCATTCTTCCTCTCTCTCTCTCTCTCCCTTTCGATTCTCTCTCTCTCTCTCCCTTTATGAACCTCTCTCTCTCCCCCTTTCGATCCTCTCTCTCTCTCCTTCGATCCTCTCTCTCTCTCCATCGATCCTCTCTCTCTCTATCATCTTTCTCTCTCTCCATTGATCATCTCTCTCTCTCTCTCCTTCGCTCTCTCTCCCTTTTGCTCATCTCTCTCCCTTTTTCGATCCTCTCTCTCTCTCTCTTTCTCCCTCTCTCTTTCTCTCTCCCTCTCTCTCTCATTCTCCCTCTTTCAATCCTCTCTCTCACTCCCTCTTTCGATCCTCTCTCTCTCTCCCTCTTTCGATCCTCTCTCTCTCCCTCTCTCTTTCGATCCTCTCTCTCTCTCCCTTTCGATCTTCTCTCTCACTCCCCCTTTCGATCCTCTCTCTCTCTCCCTCTTTCGATCCTCTCTCTCTCTCCCTCTCCCTTTCGATCCTCTCTCTCTCCCTCTCTCTTTCGATTCTCTCTCTCTTACTCTCCCTTTCTCTGCCTTTCTTCCTCTTTCTCTCCTTCGATCCTCTCTCTTTTATGATTATCTCTCTCTTTCTCTCCCCCTTCGATCCACTCTCTCTCTCTCGCCCTTTTGAACCTCTCTCTTTCTCTCTCTCCCCCCTTCGATCATCTCTCTCTCTCCCTTTCGATCCTCACTCTCTCTCTCTCTGTCCGCTTTCGATCCTCTCTCTCTCTCTCTCCCATTCTTCCTCTCTCTCTCTCTCTCCCTTTCGATTCTCTCTCTCTCTCTCTCCCTTTATGAACCTCTCTCTCTCCCCCTTTCGATCCTCTCTCTCTCTCCTTCGATCCTCTCTCTCTCTCTCTCTCTCTTTTTTGATCCTCTCTCTCTCTCTGTCTCTCCCTCTTTCGATCCTCCCTTTCTCTCTCTCTCTCCCCCTTGATCCTCTCTCTCTCCCCTTCTTCCACTCTCTCTGCCCCTTCGAACCTCTCTCTCTCTCTCCCTCTTTCAAACCTCTCTCTATCTCTCACTTTTGATCCTTTTTCTCTCTCTCCCTCTTTCGATCCTCTCCTTCTCTCCCCATTCAATTTTCTCTCTCTCTTTCCCTCTTTCAATCCTCTCTCTCGCTCACTTTCGATCCTCTCTCTCTCCTTCAATCCTCTCTCTCTCTCTCTCTTTCCCCTTCGATCCTCTCTACCTCTCTCTCTCTCCTTCGATCCTCTCTCTCTCTCTCTCCATCGATCCTCTCTCTCTCTATCCTCTTTCTCTCTCTCCATCATTCATCTCTCTCTCTCCTTCACTCTCTCTCCCTTTTGATCATCTCTCTCTCCCTTTTTCGATCCTCTCTCTCTCTCTTTCTCTCTCCCTCTCTCTTTCTCTCTCCCTCTCTCTCTCATTCTCCCTCTTTCGATCCTCTCTCTCACTCCCTCTTTCGATCTTCTCTCTCTCTCCCTCTTTCGATCCTCTCTCTCTCTCTCTCTCCCTTTCGATCCTCTCTCTCTCTCTTTCTCTCCCCCTTCGATCCTCTCTCTCTCTCTCCCCTTCAATCCTCTTTCTCTCTCTCCCCTTCTTCCACTCTCTCTCTCCCCCTTCGATCCTCTCTCTCTCTCTCACCCCCTTTCGATCCTCTCTCTCTCTTTCTCTTTCGATCCTCTCTGTCTCTCTCTCCCATTTCGATCCTCTCTCTCTCTCTCTCTCTCCCTCTTTCGAACCTCTCTCTCTCTCCTTTGATCCTCTCTCTCTCTCTCTCCATCGATGCTCTCTCTCTCTCTCTCCATTGATCCTCTCTCTCTCTCCAGCCATCCTCTCTCTCGCTCTCCATCGATCCTCTCTCTCTCTCTCACGCTTTTGATCCTCTCTCTCTCTCCCTCTTTTGATCCTCCCTCACTCTCTCACCCTTTCGATCCTCTCTCTCTCTCTCTTTCTCTCCCCCATTGATCCTCTCTCTCTCTCCCTTCCGATCCTCTCTCTGTCTCTCTCTCCCTCTTTCGATCCTCTCTCTCTCTCTCTCCCTCTTTCGATCCTCTCTCTCTCTCTCGCTCTCACTCTCTCTCCCTTTCGATCCAATCTCTCTCTCTCTCCCTTTCGATCCTCTCTCTCGCTCTCTCTCCACCTTCGATCATCTCTCTCACTCTCTCTCACCCTTTCGATCCTCTCTCTCTCTCTCTCTCAAATTTCGATCCAATCTCTCTCTCTCTCTCCCCTTCGATCCTCTCTCTCTCTCTCCCCTGTCGATCCTGTCTCTCTCTCTCTCCCTCTTTTGTTCCTCTCTCTCTCCCTCTTTCGATCATCTCTCTCTCTCTCTCCCTTCGATTCTCTCTCTCTCCCTCTTTCGATCCTCTCTCTCTCCCTTTCGATCCTCTCTCTCCCCCTTGTTAGTCCTCCCAAAATGCATCACCTCACACTTTTCAAGGTTAAATTCCATTTGCCACTGTTCTGCCCATCAAACCAACCCATCTATATCGTCCTGTAGCCTGAGGCTTCCCTCCTCGCTATTTACCACTCCACCAATTTTTGTGTCATCTGCGAACTTACTGATCATACCTCCTACATTCATATCTAAATCATTAATGTACACTACAAACAGCAAAGGACCCAGCACCAATTCCTGTGGTACACCACTGGACACAGGCTTCCAGTCACAAAAACAACCTTCGACCATCACCCTCTGCCTCCTGCCACTAAGCCAATTTTGGATCCAATGTGCCAAATTGCCCTGGATCCCATGGGCTCTTACCTTCTTGACCAGTCTCCCATGCGAGACTTTGTCAAAAGCCTTACTGAAGTCCATGTAGACTACATCAACTGCACTACCCTCATCCACACACCTCGTCACCCCCTCAAAAAATTCAATCAAATTGGTTCGACATGATCTCCCCCTGACAAAGCCATGCTGACTATCCTTGATTAATCCTTGCCTCTCCAAGTGGAGACTAATTCTGTCCCTCAGAATTTTTTCCAATAATTTCCCTACCACTGATGTTAGGCTCACTGGCCTGTAATTCCCTGGTTTATCCCTACTACCCTTCTTGAATAATGGTACTATGTTAGCTGTCCTCCAGTCCTCTGGCATCTCCCCTGTGGCCAGAGAGGTTCTGAAAATTTGTGTCAGAGCCCCTGCAATCTCCTCCCTTGCCTCACACAGCAGCCTGGGATACATCTCGTCTGGGCCTGGGGATTTATCCACTTTTAAGCCCGCTAAAACCACTAGTACCTCCTCCCTCTCAATACTAATTTGTTCAAGTATATCACAATCCTCCTGCCTGATTTCTATGCCTACATCGTCCTTCTCCATAGTGAACACAGATGCAAAATATTCATTTAAAACCTCACCTACATCTTACGGCTCAACACACAGATTGCCACTTTGGTCCCTAATGGGCCCTACTCTTTCCCTGGTTATCCTCTTGCCCTTAATATACTTATAAAACACCTTGGGATTTTCCTTTATTTTGCCCACCAGTGTTTTTTCATGCCCCCTCTTTGCTCTCCTAATTTCTTTTTTAAGTACCCCCCTGCACTTTCTATACTCCTCTAGGGCTTCCACTGTTTTTAGTCCTTTGTATCTGCCAAAAGCCTCCCTTTTTTTCCGAATCCATTCTTGTATATCCCTTGACATCCTGGGTTCCCTGGGCTTGTTGGTTCCACCCTTGACCTTTACGGGAACATGTTGGCATTGTACTCTCTCTATTTCCTTTCTGAAAGACTCCCACTGCTCTGATGTGGCTGCAAAGGAACTTATGGGTGCAGCCCAGTATCTACAAACCCTGGGGAAAACAGGAAATCAGGGAAAATGTTACCAATGTGACGAGTGGGGCCATAGGGGGGCACACTGCCCAAACCAGGAGGAGCCCATGCAATGAGTCAGTTTTCTGCCTAGCGAGTTAGGTTAAAATTGCTCCCGTATCACTGTCTCCCACAAGGCCGCAACGGTTTGATGAACGGGGACCTAAATGTATTTAAAAACTCAGAATTTACATATTTAATTTGTGTTACCAAACTAATAAAGCAGAAAATATGCCTTGCTTCACTAATTTTGTCAAAAGAGTAGCAGAATGAAAGTAGAACCATCCATATCGCCCTCCCCAATATATACAGTTTCTAGTAGGGTGTCACTGGGCAAAGACCAGGTGATGAAAAATTCCGAAAACATATGCAGAAGAATATTGCCTGTTTCAGAAATGGGCACTGCACGGTGATTTTATTTTTTGGCCTTTACCAATATGGTGGGCTCATAATGAATTTCCAGTTCATAATGAGCGTACACTTCCTGCCTGCCATTTTGGAGGCTTATGAGGTCATTTATTTTGGGCGCTGTGCGGCTGAAATTCTAGGACATATCATCTAAACAGCAGGAAGTCATGTTTAAGCTGTAAGTGCACAGGTCAGGCCACTCCTTGAGGACTGTATCTAGTTCTGGTCACCAAGACACAAGGGAGACATTCAAACTATGGGGATAGGATGGGATATGTTAGGGGGAATTAAATATGTGGGGTTACGGGGGTAGGGTGGGATATGTGTACTGTGGGGATTAAAGCAGGGACAGGGTACTGGATTTGGATGATCAGCCATGATCGTATTGAATGGCGGAGCAGGCTCGACGGGCCGAATGGCCTACTCCTGCTCCTAGATTCTATGTTTCTATCTATGTTTCTAAACCATGGAGGTGGTACAGAGAAGAGCCATGAGATGGATCGCTAGCCTCATAAAATGTGAAAGGAGGTAACTGAGAGGCGATTTTACAGAGCTTTATAGAAGAGTAAACATTATAGGAAACATAAATCCGGAACACTAAACTGAACAGTGATAATGGAAGAAGGAGTCACTTGTTTAAACTAGCGAAAGACAAATTTAAGATTAATATGAGGAAGTTCTTCACACAGAGGATGATTAACACATGGAATGGATCCCTGGGTAAGATGGTGGAAGCTCAAGTCCTGGAAAAATGTAAGCAATAGCTGGATGCTGTTTAAAGGGTAGAGTAGGTTCTTTCTGAATTGGTGTGATGGCAGAAGTAAATAGCTTTCCTATTCCATCCCTGTAGTGCGATCCCAGATCTAAGGATACATTACCTCTGAACCACATGCATTTAAGCACAGAAACCTATCATGCACATCGCTGAAACTGATGTCACAACACCGAGTAAATTACAGTTGGAATAATGGACAACTGGGCTTGACCACAACACTGTAATCCAAATCGAGAGGTTCAAATGACTCGGTAGATTATGAAGGCAAAGGTCAAAAGGCTACAAGTGTCATCCGAGAGAAGAAATTATTTCCATGTACTCAAGAGTTTTCATTTACAAGTATATCCTATAGAATGATCTGCAGTGATATTTTGTGCCCATCAAGGTGAGGGGTGTTAGCACTAGGAACCAACATCAAACATTTCCCAGGTCAGATATAGCATAGTAAAACTCCCTCTGCACTGCCCCAATAATATGTCTCAGTCCAAATCCTTACTTTATTTTTTACATTGAGAAATCAAGGCCCATAGTGCAGGACACCATAGAGATTAGCAAGACTAAAACAGATGAGGCCAATCAAGAAATAACACCTCGGTGGCATGCCTGAGGACTGTTGTATGAAGGGAAGATTGAGGCAAGTAAGGAGTTCCACAGAAATAATAAGTTAGTTCGTGTAGGAAGTTGTGTGATGAATCTTAACTTCAACACATACCCACCACACGTTTTGATTGCCTGTACTGGAGGACAATGACTCTTTGAGAAAATAAATACTTCCTGGGATTTAATCCAACTGCTTGCTGAAGGATTGTCTATGCAGGCCCTCAGGTCTTATCATTTTTATCTCAAAAAACAAATACAATTGGATTGAGTCCAATCCCTTCATTATTTTAAAACCCTCAATCATGCGCTCCCACCTCGTCACGTCCCCAAGAATGTGTATCTCTAACGTACATTGCCCTAACTTATCGTATAATAGGTGTGTGACATCATTGTAACAACTTTGCTGTAAAAATTTTCCCCACTCAACTACAAGGAAGTTATTCACCCATCATAACAACAACAACTTGTATTTATATAACGCCTTTAACGGAGCAAAATGTTTCAAGGCGCTTTACAGGAGCGTTATAAAACAAAATTTGACACTGAGCCACATAAGGAGATAAGAGGTAGGTTTTAAGGAGCATTTTAAAGGGGGAAAGAGAGGTAGAGAGGCGGAGAGGTTTAGGCAGGGAATTCCAGAGCTTAGTGCTTGGACAGCTGGAGGCACGGCCACCAATAGTGGAGCGATTAAAATCGGGGATGATCAAGAGGCCAGAATTTGAGCGCAGATATCTTGGAGGGTTGTGGGCCTGCAGGAGATTACAGGGATAGGGAGGGGCGAGGCCATGGACGGTTTTGAAAACAAGGATGAGAATTTTTAAATCGAGGCGTTGCTTAACTGGGAGTCAATGTAGGTCAGCGAGCACAGGGGTGATGGGTCTTGGTGCGAGTTAGGACACGGGCAGCAGAGATTTGGATGACCTCAAGTTTACGGAGGGTAGAATATGGGAGGCCGGCCAGGAGTGCATTCGAATAGTCAAGTCTAGAGATAACAAAGGCATAGACTGGGGATTGGACGGTGCAAATCTCCCAGAAGATTACACGGCAGAACTCCGATCTCAGAATTGATGTGATGTCACAAACCAACGAAGGACAAACTCAAGCAGATTGCGTTCATCACCTGAACCCTCGAAGTGCCATAAATTCACTGAACTGTCTCATGATCCCTTCACATCAAAGCACTTCTGCCAATTGCAGCCTGAATTCAACAGCAGCTGATGTAAAGAGGTGGCAGCAATGCTTCTGTCAGTGTTCAGAGCCACCTCAAGAGGGCATAATCATTCTTACAATGTGCACAAACACGAGATTTTCTTCAGTGGCACTGGGTTGCTGTTTCAAAATCCCATAGAGGACCTTAAATAATTCATGGCATGGGATTTGAAGGTGTGTTAAATTTGTGACTTAGGTTACATTTTAACAATGGATTACCAGAATTCCACTCCTTTGTGTACATAATTTATACAAATAAGGATACCTCGGAGTTATAAGGTATTTTCATTTTTTTTTTTAACTTGTTCTCAGGATGTGGATGACTCTGTCAAAGCTGCATTTGCTGGCCAACCTTTGTTGGTGGTGGGCCTTCTCCTTGAACCATAACGGATTCAATAATTAGAGGGATAGGTAGTGTCCTCTGCAGTCACGACCGAGAGTCCAGGAGGGGATGTTGCCTACTGGATGCAAAGGTAAGATATCTCAGAGCTACTGGAGAGGAACTTGGAAAGGGAGGGGAAGATCTAGTAGTTTTAGGTCCCTGTTGGGACCAGTGACACAGGGAAGAAAAGGGAGGAGGTCCTGCTAAGGGAATATCAGAAGTTAGGAACTAAATTAAAAAACAGGACCTCATCGGTGGTAATCTCGGGATTACTAACCGAGCCACGGATAGGCAGATGAGGCAGGTGAATGCGTGGCTGAAAGATTGGTGTGGGAAGGAGGGGTTTCATTTCATGGGACACTGGCACCAGTACTGGGACAGGAAGGAGCTGTACCGTTGGAACGGGCTCCACCTGAACCAGGGTGGGAACAGTGTCCTAGCGGAAAGGACAAATAGGGCTGTCGATAGGACTTTAAACTAGTAAGAAGCAGGAGGGATCTGGTGAAAATGACTAAGTCTGAAGACAAAAGAATTAGAAGATGAGAGTAAAGATCAGACCAAGGATAGGAAGGAAGAGGCGGGTGGGGGGCAGCTTCACTAATTAGAGATAACATAATGGCTGTAGGAAAAAGGGACATAACTAACAGAAGGTTAGAAACAGAATCCATATGGATGGAAATAAAAAAATTAACGCCAGCCGCTAATGTTTCTCAACTTATAAAAAAATTAACGCCAGCCGCTAATGTTTCTCAACTTATAAATCAAGCGCTCCACTTCCTTCCTAGAGCGCAACAGGCAGCAGGCGGGGCGGTAGGTGAGCAGCGCTGCACAATGGGCCGTGCAGCACTGCCGCATTGGAAGGCTCCTTCCCTCCCTGAAAGGGAAGGGCCATCACTGCAGGCTCTGCAAGGGGAAAACTTACCTGGTCCCCGACGGCAGCTGCAATCCGGCCAGATCAGCCCGATGCACGGCAGCAGAGTGCCGGGCTGATTGATGGCTGGTGACGAAACAAAAAAAAATGCAAAGAGCATTTCAGATTTTTTTATAACCTACCTCGGCCACCTCGCCTTTAAGTATCGCCCCCGAAGCGCCCGGCCTCCCGATCAACGTCTCCTGCAGCTGCCGCTGTTTTCGGCCAGCGATGCTGCTGGGAGCGGAAATGAATTTCGGGTCCGGGGCGCTACCGGGGCGATGTGCAGCTGGATGATGCCACAATCTCCGGGCGCAGGAGATCGTGGCACTAGGGGTTACTGGTGCCGCAAACCGCAGGTGAATTTCGCGGGAAGCAGTACCATCGCCGAGCTCGGGCGGTAAGTCCTTAGCGCCCCATTATCACTCCTCGGAGGCACTAACGGGAGGCGCTAAGGCACCAAACTTCTAGCCCAAGGAATCGATCATGCTAATAGTATAGCACAGACCACCTAATAGTGGAAAGGTGGAGGAAGAAATATGTGAAATGAGCAAAGGATATAGGATATTTTAACTACCTCAAATTGAACTGGCAAGAAGAGGCAGCAAAAGGGATACAGATAAGAGAACTAAGTGTAGAGGGACATCTAGGCAATAGCGATCACAACATAACAAGGTTTAAGATAAAGACTGAGAAGGACATAAGTAAGACAAAGACCAAAGTAATAAATGGGGAAAAAAAGCTGATTTTAAGGGGATGAGAATGGAACTAGGGAAAATAAACTAGAGAAATTTACTGACAAAGAAATAGAACAGCAGTGGGAAACATTAAAAATGGTGACCAATAGAGTCCAGGGGAAATATATCCCACTAAAAAGCAAGAACAAACTAGCCAGTAATAACACACCATGGAGGAATAAAGAAATATACTAAAGAAAAAGGCAGACAGTATATAGTCAAAAAGGAGAGGATGACAAAAGGGAATACAAAAAGGTTAGAAAATAAGTCCAACAAAATTAGAAAGGCAAAGAGAAACTACACAATTAAATTATCAAGGATTATGAAAAGAAATAGTAAAATATTCTACAGATACATCAATAACAAAATAAAAACCAGGATAGGGATAGGGCCACTAAGTTATACATGTGATAAAGTCACAGGTAATGACAGCAAAATGGCAGAAATATTAAATAATCACTTTGCCTCGGTATTTACCAGGGAAACTAACATTGTGGACATGACATTAGCAGAAGAGATCAAAAAGGATATAAAGACATTTAAGATAGAAAGTGGGGAGATAAATTGATAAGCTAATCAAACTTAGAGAGGATAAAGCCCTGGTCCGAATGAATTACATCCACGTGCATTTAAAAGAAGTTAGGGAAGAGATAGCAGAAGCACGATTACATATATAAAATGTCACTAGAAAAGGGAATAGTGCCAGAAGACTGGTGGACAGCTAACATGAATCCTATATATAAAAAGGGAGCTAGAACAAGCCCTGGCAACTATAGCTTAACATCAGTGGTAGGAAAGATAATGGAATCCTTAATCAAAGATGTAATAGAAAAACATCTACAAACTGAAAATATAATAAACAGTAGTCAGCACAGTTTCCAAAACGGAAGGTCATGCTTGCCCAACCTTACTGAATTCTTTGAAGAAGTCACAGCAGGGTAGATAAGAGTAATGCAGTAGAAGTAATATATTTGGATTTTTAAAAAGCCTTCGATAAGTTATGGCATAGTAGACTCATGACTAAGGTCAGAACAGGAGTCAGGAAATAAGTAGCAGAATGGATAGCAAGCTGGCTACAAAACAGAAAACAGAGAGTAAGGGTTAAAGGTAGTTACTCAGATTGGCAAAAGGTGGGTAGTGGTGTTCCACAAGGATCAGTGCTTGGACCATTGTTATCCACCATTTACATAAACAATTTGGACTCAGGAATTGGAAGTACAATTTCAAAATTTGGGGATGACACCAAATTGGGGGGTGTAGGAGGACGGTGACAAAATACAGGAAGGCATTAAACTTGCAGAATGGGCGTGTAAATAGCAAATGAACTTCAATATAGATAAGTGCAAGGTAATGCATTTTGGTAGGAAGAATAAGGAGGTCATATACTCCTTGGGAAAAAAATGTCTAAATGGGGTAGAGGAACAGAGGGATCTGGGGTTACAGATACACAGGCCACTAAAAGTAGTGACGCAGGTTAATAAGGCTATTTAAAAAAAAGTAAACACAGCACTGGGGTTCATTTCTAGAGGGATAGAATTGAAAAGCAGAGAAGTTATGCTAAAAGTGTATAGAACCTTGGTTAGACCACACTTGGAGTACAGTTCAGGTCTCCATATTAGAAAAAGGATATAGAGGCACGGGGGAAAGTGCAAAAAAGATTTACTAGAATAATACCAGAACTGAGAGGTGATAACTATCAGGAAAGATTGAACAGGCTGGGGCTCTTTTCTCTAGAAAAGAGAAGACTAAGGGGTGACCTGATGGAGGTCTTCAAGATCACGAAAGGGTTTGATGATGTTTCCACGTGCGGGCGAGACCAGATCTAAGGGCCATAAATATAAGATAGGCACTAATAAACCTAATAGGGAATTCAGGAGCAACTTCTTTACCCAGAGAGTGGTTAGAATGTGGAACTCGCTAGCATAAGGAGCAGTTGAGGTGAACAGCATCGATACATTCAATGGGAAGCTAGATAAAACATTGCTGTGATTATCTGCACAAACATTTTTGCCTCCTTCTGCGCATGTGCGCGCTATCTCGGAGCCGCGCGTGCGCACCCGATCCCCTTCTGCACGTGCACTCTGTTTACCGAAGCTGTGCATGAGCTGTACCCAACAGTTACAGCCTGCACCGTGGGCCACACTTTCCCTGGCTCAGTGAGGAGAAGGTCAGGGGATCCGTCGGTGACTGGCTGGTGGGGGGGCGGGGAGGGGGGCAGGAGAGAGAGGATCGAAAGGGGAAGAGAGAGGGATTCAGAGGGGGAGAGAGAGAGGGATTCAGAGGGGAGAGAGAGAGGAAATCAGAGGGGGAGAGAGAGGAGGGGATCAGAGGTGGGAGAGAGGGGGAATTGGAGGGGGAAGAGAGAGGGGGAATCTGAGTGGGGAGAGAGGGGGGGATCGGAGGGGGGAGAGAGAGAGGACGGATCGGAGGGGGGAGAGAGGAGGGATCGAAGGGTGAGAGAGAGGAGAGGGAGAAGGGGGCATCGAAGGGGGAGAGGAGAGGTGTTCGGAGGGGGGAGAGAGAAGGTATCAAAGGGGGAGAGAGTGGGGATCGGATGGGGAGAGAGGGAATCAGTGGGGGAGAGAGAAAGAGGGGGGGCTCGAGAGGGGAGAGAGGGGATCAGAGGGGGGAGAGAGGGAATTGGAGGGGGAGAGGTGAGGTGATCGGAGGGGGGAGAGAGAAGGTATCAAAGGGGGAGAGAGTGGGGATCGGATGGGGGAGAGAGGGAATCAGTGGGGGAGAGAGAAAGAGGGGGGGATCGGAGGGGGAGAGAGAGAGAGGGGATCAGAGGGGGGAGAGAGGGAATTGGAGGGGGAGAGGAGAGGTGATCGGAGGGGGGAGAGAGAAGGTATCAGAGGGGGAGAGAGTGGGGATCGGACGGGGAGAGAGAGGGGATCAGTGGGGGGAGAGGGGAGGGATCGGAGGGGGAGAGGGAGAAAGGGGATCGGATGGGGAGAGAGAGAGAGAGGGGATTGGATGGGGAGAGAAAGGGGGGATCAGAGGGGGAGAGGCAGAGGGGATTGGAGGGGGAGAGGGAGAGGGGATCGGAGGGGGAGGAAGAGAGAGGGTTGGAGGGGGATTAAGAGAGAGGATCAGAGGCGGGAGAGAGAGGGGATCGGATGGGGAGAGAGAGGGGGGATCGGAGGGAGAGAGGGAGAGGGGATCGGAGGAGGTAGAGAGAGGAGGGATCGGAGGGGGAAAGAGGAGGGATCGAGGGGGAGGGAGAGGGAAGGGGAGAGAGAGAGTGGATTGGAGGGTGGGAGAGAGAGGAGGGATCGGAGGGGGAAAGAGGAGGGAAGGAGAGGGAAGGGGAGAGAGAGAGTGGATTGGAGGGTGGGGAGAGAGAGAGGAGGGGGTGAGAGAGAGGAGATCGGAGGGGTGAGAGAAAGCGGGGATCGGAGGGGGGGAGAGAGGAGGGATCGGAGGGTGAGAGAGAGGAGGGGGAGAGAGAGGAGGAGAGAGAGAGGAGGGGGAGGGAGAGAGGGGGAGTTAGAGAGGAGGGGGTGAGAGAGAGGAGCAGGGAGAGAGGAGGGGGAGAGAGGAGGGGGAGAGAGGGTCGAAGGGGGAAATGAGAGGATCGGAGGGGAGGGGTGAGGAGGATCGGAGGGGAGGGGAGAGGAGGTCAGGAACTCGGGGGTAGAGACAGTCAGGAATTCAGGACGTGGGGAAGAGCACGGAGAGAACAGTGGGGATGGAGGAAGAACGTGATCCAGGTCTAAAGGGGGGGGGGGGGGGTGGGGGTGGATGATAGCGAGAACGTGATCCAGGTCTAAAGGGTGGGGGGGGGGGGTGGATGAGAGCGAGAACGTGATCCAGATGGTAAGATGGATCACGTTCTTCCAACCCCAACTCATCCCCTTTACACCCAAACCACATTCTCCCTCTCCTCCCCCTCGACCCCGTGGATTGCTCGGAAATCTCGGTGCATGTGTGGCAAGTGACATCAATGGACTGGTCAATATCCGGAAGTCATGACACTGTCACTATTCACTTCATACCCGATAAACCTGTAAACAATCTGTGACCCACACACAATGGCCCATCTATGGGGTGGGCAGGGGGAGTAGGTCAGGAACTTGGGCAGGGGGTGGAAGGTCAGGAACTTGGGTGGGTAGGGGAGGTCAGAAACCTCGGGGGCGGGGGGGAGGTCAGGAACTTGGGCTGGGAGAGAAGGTCAGGAATTTGTTGGGAGGGAAAATGTCAGAAACTCAGGGTGTGGGAGAAAGGTTAGGAACTTGTTGGGGCGGCAGGAACTTGTTTGGGGGGTGGGAGGTGGTCATAACCCGTGAGGGTGAGCCCCGTCTGTTCTATGTGAGCTCTGTTCTGTCTGGAGCCTGGCAGAATGGATCGAATTACACTTTGCAAAGTAATTGATTACTTAGGCAGGCAGGATCAAATTACACATTCCAGAGAAACTGCTGGGTGTGTCTTGTCCTCCAAGGGAACCAATCAGAAATGTGGTGCTGGAAATAAACGTGACCATAAAACATAAGGGAGAAAAGAATAGAATGATATGTTGATGGGGTTAGATGAAGAGGGGTGGGAGGAGGCTCGTGTGGAGCATAAACACCAGAATGGACCTGTTGGACTGAATGGCCTGTTTCTGTACTGTAAATACATAAAAACATAAGAACATAAGAAATAGAAGCAGGAGTAAGCCATTTGGCCCTTCGAGCCTGGTCCGCCATTCAATAAGATCATGGCTGATCTTCTACCTCATCTCCATTTTCGTGCTCTATCCCCATATTCCTTGATGCCCTTAATATTCAAAAATCTATCGATCTTTGTCTTGAATAAACTCAACGACTGAGCCTCCACAGCCCTCTGGGGTAGAGAATTCCGAAGATTCACCACCCTCTCTGTGAAGAAATTTCTCCTCATCTCAGTCCTAAATGGCCGACCCCTTATTCTGAGACTGTGACCCTTGGTTCTAGACTCCCCAGACAGGGGAAACATCCTCCCTGCATCTACCCTGTCAAGCCCTGTAAGAATTTTGTATGTTCCAATGAGATCACCTCTCATTCTTCTAAACTCTAGAGAATGTATAGGCCTTATCTACTCAATCTGTCCTCATAGGACCACCCCGCCATCCCAAGAACCAGTCTGGTGAACCTTCGTTGCACTCCCTCTATGGCAAGTATATTCTTCCTTAGGTAAGGAGACCAAAACTGTACACAATACTCCAGGTGTCGTCTCACTAGGGCCCTATATAATTGCAGTAAGACGTCTTTACTCTTATACTCAAATCTTCTTGTAATAAAGGCCAACATACCATTTGCTTTCCTAATTGATTGCTGTACCTGCATGTTAACTTTCAGTGATTTGTGTACAAGGACAGCTAGGTCCCTCTGAACACCAACATTTCCCAATCTCTCACCATTTAAAAAATACTCTGCTTTTCTATTTTTCCTACCAAAGTGGATAACCTCGCATTTCTCCACATTATATTCCATTTACCATGTTCTTGCCACTCACTTAGCCTCTCTATATCCCCTTGAAGCCTCTTTGCATCCTCCTCACAAGTTACATTTCCACCCAGCTTTGTATCATCAGCAAACTTGGATATATTACATTTGGTCCCCTCATCCAAATCATTGATGTAGATTGTGAATAGCTGAGGCCCAAGCACTGATCCTTGCGGTACCCCACTAGTTATAGCCTGACAACCCGAAAAAGACCCGTTTATTCCTACTCTCTGTTTTCTGTCCGTTAACCAATCATCAATCCATGCTAGTATATTACCCTCAATCCCATGAGTCCTAATTTTGTTTAACAACCTCTTGTGTGGCACCTTATCAAATGCCTTCTGAAAATCCAAATACACCACATCCACTGGTTTCCCCTTATCTATTCTGCTTGTTACAACCTCAAAAAACTCCAACAGATTTGTCAAACACGATTTCCCTTTCATAAATCCGTGTTGACTCTGCCCAATCCTATTATTATTTTCTAAGTGCCCTATTACCACGTCCTTAATAATAGATTCTAACATTTCCCCTATTACTGATGTCAAGCTAACTGGCCTGTAGTTCCCCATTTTCTCTCTCCCTCCTTTCTTAAATAGTGGGGTTACATTTGCTACCTTCCAATCCATGGGAACCGTTCTAGAATCTATGGAATTTTGGAAAATGACAACCAATGCATCCACTGTCTCTATAGCCAACTCTTTCAAAACCCTAGGATGTAGGTCATCAGGTCCAGGGGATTTATCAGCTTTCAGTCCCATTAATTTCTCCAGTACTACTTTTTTACTAATACTAATGGCCCGAAAATGAAACCTAATACGCGAGAGTACGCACTGTGTACTCTCGCGTATTAGGTCCCGAATTGCCGGTTTCCTGCATGCACTGCGCATGCGCGGGAAACCAGCACTTCGTGAATTGCAAAGGGGGCGGTTCCTAAGTGAACCGCGTGCGCGCTACAGGTTGTGCGCACGCAGTGCACTTAGTTTTTTTTCAGGTTTGAACGCGCAGGTAAGTGGTGAAGATTTTACACATAAAGAAAGCAGGCGTAGGACCCCCTTTTAACAAGGTAAGTAGTTAATTAAGTGTTATTTAAAAAAATTTCAACAGGTTTATCTTTTTTAGAGACTTTAAAGAAAGGTAAGTTTATTTTTATAACTTTTAAAAAGATTTTAAAATTTTTCAAAAATTTAATTTTTTGTTTAAAGTGGTTAATTTATTTAACTATACTTATTTTATTAATGTGATGGCTTTTTTTTAATTTAATTGAGGTTTAGCTGTCCTTTTGGGGGTTTGTAGTATTCATAGCTTTGACAGCCCTTGCTGTCAAAACTATGAATGAAAGATGGTGTGCTGCCATTGGCTCTAACTGAATCATGTGATCCCAGAGCTCGCACGAACTAATTGCGCCTCTGGGATACGCAAGCACTGCACGGTTGCAACAGGGAGAGGCTCTGAAACTAAAGTTCGTGTGGGCCCCAAACAAAAAGGTAGGCGCGGAGTGCGATATCGCGGTGAATCCTTACCCCCGCGGGAACCATCGATGTTTAATTTCTGGGCCAATATCTTTCAGTTCCTCATTCTCGCTAGACCCTTGATTCTCCACTATTTCCGGGAAGTATTTTGCATCACTCTTCCCTAAAGGCCCCTTTACGACAAGGTTATTAATGAACCCTTTCTCATTGCACAATACTAGATCTAAAATAACCTGTTCCCTAGCTGGTTCCTTAACATACTGATCTAGGAAACTATCTTGCATACATTCCATGAATTCGTCTTCCACACTATTACTGCAAAATTGGTTTGCCCTGTCTATATATAGATTAAACTCCCCTATGATTACTGTCTTACCCTTGTTACATGCACCTCTATTTTCCTGGTTTATACTCTGCTCTACATTACAATTACTGTTTAGGGGCCTATAAACAACTCCCACCAATGTTTTCTGCCCCTTGCTGTTTCTTAGCTCCACCCAAACTGATTCTACTTCTTGATTTTCAGAGCTAAGATCCTTTCTCTCTACTGTCTTTATCCTATCCTTTATTATCAGGGCTACCCCTCCTCCTTTTCCATTTTGCCTATCCCTTCTAAAAGTTATGTATCCTGGAATATTTAGTTCCCAACCTTGGCCACTTTGCAACCACGTCTCCATTATGGCTATTCGATCAAACCTGTTAATTTCTATCTGCGCTATTAATTCATTTATTTTGTTGCAAATGTTTCGCACATTCAGATATAGTACCTTTAGCTTTGACTTATTTCTCTTTTTCCCTGATGTCACCTTAGTCACTGATGCCTTATTACCTTTGTTACTCTCTCTGTCCCTTCCTGATCCACTCTGATTATTTTAACCCAAAACTCTACTCTGCTCTAGTGCCTTGACATTTCTCTCGCTGCTTTTAAATTTACTCTTTCCAGAATCCTCCCACACCCACTTCATAGTTTAAAGCCCTGTCTACTGCCCTAGTTATTCGGTTCACCAGCACACTGGTCCCAGCCCGGTTTAAGTGGAGCCTGTCCCAACGGAACAGCTCCCTCTTTCCCCATGAACTGAAACCCCCTCCTCCCACACCACTCTTTGAGCCACACATTTAAACCTCTAATCTGTTTGTCCCTATGCCAATTTGCGCGTGGCTCAGGTAACAATCCAGAGATTATTACCTTTGAGGTTCTGCTTTTTAATTTGGATCCTAGCTCCTCAAACTCCCTTAGCAGAACCTCATTCCTAGTTCTACCTATGTTGTTGGCTCCTACGTGGACCACGACAACTGGATCCTCCCCCTCCCACTCCAAGTTCTTCTCCAGCCGCGAGGAGATGTCTTTAACCCTGGCACCGGGCAGGCAACACAACCTTTGGAACTCTCGGTCGCGGCTACAGAGAACTGTCTCTATCCCCTGACTATACTGTCCCCTACCACAACTACATTCCCTTTCACTCCCCCCACTTGAATGGCCTCCTGCACCATGGTGCCATGGTCAGCCTGCTCATCCATCCTACAGGCTTTTCCCTCATCCACACAGGCAGCAAGAACCTCATACCTGTTGGACAAGGGCAAAGGCTGAGGCTCCTCCAGCACTGCACCTGGGGTCCCCTTACCTGCCTGAGTTGCAGTCACACCCTCCTGTCCCTGACCACTAACCAGACCTGTACTACTACCTAACCTAAGGGGTGTGACTGCCTCCTGGATCAAAGTGTCCAGGTAACTCTCCCTCTCCCTGATGCTCCGCAATGTCTGCACCTCAGACCCCAGCTCAAAAACTCTGAGCTGAAGTTCCTCAAGATGCAAGCACTTACTGCAAACATGGTTGTCCGGGATCACAATGCTCTCCACAAACTCCCAAATGCTGCAGTTGTGGCACACCGCCTGCACTGCCATCCCTATATGACCTTGATTTATTTAATTAAATTTAATTAAATTTGTAATTAGGTAACTTAGTTTACAGTGTAGTTTCCTGACTACTTACTTGATCTAGATTAAATTAAGGGTACTGAAATTAAATATCTATCGGTAACACAAAGCACTACAAGTAGTGTAGGCAAAAAGCAGCAACTCCTTCCCCCTCTTCTCCGAATTCCCACTCTTTCCAAATTCCCAAACAAAGCACTCTGTTCAAGTCCACTCCGTTTAATACAATTCAATATTTTGTAACCACCGCAGTCCTTGTACTAATGATGCCTCCACACCAACATTAGATAGGAAATACCAGGATTTTCACCCATTGATGATGAAAGAATGGCAGCATGTGTCTAAGTCAGGATCGTGTGTGACTTGCATAGGAACTTGGGGGTGATGGTGTTACTATAATCTTGTTGCTCATGTTCTTTTTGGTGGCAGAGGCCAAGCGGTTGGGAGTTGCTGTCACAATAAGTTTGGTGAGTTGCTGCAGTGCATCATTCACAACTCCTCAGATAATGCAGCAGTCCATGCCCGCATGCAACAAGACCTGGGCGACATTCAGGCTTGGGCTGATAAGTGGCAGGTAACATTCGCGCCACACAAGTGCCAGGCAATGACTATCTCTAACAAGCGAAAGTCTAACCACCACCCCTTGACATTCAACAGCATTACCATCGCTGAATCCCCCACCATCAACATCCTGGAGGTCACCATTGACCAGAAACTTAACTGGACCAGCCACATAAATACTGTGGCGACAAGAGCAGGTCAGAGGCTGGGTATTCTGCGGCGAGTGTCTCACCTCCTGACTTCCCAAAGCCTTTCCACCATCTACAAGGCACAAGTAAGGAGTGTGATGGAATACTCTCCACTTGCCTGGATGAGTGCAGCTCCAACAACACTCAAGAAGCTCGACATCATCCACGACAAAGCAGCCCGCTTGATTGGCACCCCATCCACCACCTTAAACATTCACTCCCTCCACCACCGGCGTACCGTGGCTGCAGTGTGTACCATCTACAAGATGCACTGCAGCAACTCACCAAGGCTTCTTCGGCAGCTCCTCCCAAACCCGCAAACTTTACCACCTAGAAGGACAAAGGCAGCAGGCGCATGGGAACACCATCACCTCCAAGTTCCCCTCCAAGTCACACACCATTCTGACTTAGAAATATATCGCCGATCCTTCATCGTCGCTGGGTCAAAATCCTGGAACTCCCTCCCTAACAGCACTGTGGGAGTACCTTCACCACACGGACTGCAGCGATTCAGGAAGGTGGCTCACCGCCACCTTCTCAAGGGCAATTAGGGATGGGCAATAAATGCTGGCCTTACCAGCGACGCCCGCATCCCATAAACGAATAACAAAAAGAAATTCTCAAATTACCATGGTGGGATTGTTCCCTGGATTATTAGTCCAGGCCTCTGGATTTCTAATCCAGTAACATAACTGCTACACAATCATACCTTGTGATATCAGGAAGTTTTTCTTCACAAAAAGTGATCAATACATGAAATGGACGCCCAGATAGAATAATGGAAGCGAAAACCATGGAATTATTTAAGAACTAATTGGATGCTGCAATGAGGGGACATTAGGGATGGGTGAGCTGAAATGGCTTCCCTCATCCGTAATTATTTTACGATCTTTTGAAATGCTCCGGGACACAGTGCTGCGCTACTGCAGCTGCATACTGCATACAAACTGGTCTCCTAACTGTCCAAAAGTCGATTTGTCAGTCACAATCCAGGTTGGCGCCTGTCTCTTTAAGCGTGTGTGCATGTCTGAAACAACCGTGCAACTGTGAATTAACAGTTGATATGCACGGTATTAGCACATGACCTGTGACCTATGCTGGGGGAGAAATAGGCACGCCGACCAGAATGACATCACTTCCTGCTCTTTCACGTTCAACGTAAATGTCTGCGCCCATTTCAGGCCTGATGTCTTTTCCCCTGCCCAACCTGCAACTGGAAATGCACGTCAGGTCCAAGTGGTGCAGACCTGTGTGTAAGGGGTCAATGCCCCTTTTTCTTTAATGTAGAGTCCTGGAAATAGGCATGCATGGGTCAGTATGCAGAGCAAAAGAAGCCCCATACCTCTTTCCTTCATATGCTTCTCATTTATTTAAGTAACACTTCCCAGGAAAATATCTATGTTGTACTGAATAGCAACGTGCACACCTTAAGAACTGAGCAACCTAATTATTCAGCACCTTAGTTAAAGTCTAGGAGGGCGAAATTCATTATCGCCCAGGAATGGAAAAGTTTGAGATTTAGCACCAGGCGCTAATGAATCTCGCTGCACGCAAAATTCAGTGTCATCGCTCAAAGAAAGGATGGGAGCACTAAATCAAACGCTCAGTGGCGTTAGACTCAAAGCGCTAAGCAATTTCAGGTGCAGTCTTATCGTTCGTCATCATTGCCACAAGCTCTTTCCAGTTCTTAAAGGGGAGGTTCATTCATGCTGCAGAACCACATTCTCAGCATTGCTGGTTCTGCAGCTGTCTTAGCAAACAGCAGAAGGCCAAGGAGAAGGAACCGGACCACTGAAGGAGATGTCATTATGGCAGATCAACGGCCCAGGGAGAGAGCTCGCAGATTCTGCGATGAGGCATTGGAGGCCTTGGTCTTCGCTGTGGAGAGACAGAGGGCGGTGCTGTACCCGACAAGTGGCAGGAGGCTCTTGCCGCAAGTCTTCCGCACCATGTGGAGGGGGGTAGCCCAGCAGGTCTCGGGCAGCACTGTGGTCCCCAGGACCCACACACAGTGCAGGAAGAAATTTACCAACCTCGCTTGGGTGGTCAGGGTGAGTCAATGCTTCAACAAATGCTACATACCACCATCTGAACCACAGTCTTCACATACTGCCCAAAGCACCACACCCCCAGCACTCACCCACTTTCCAGCTAATCATGCTGTATACATGCCTTTCTCCCTTCCTGCCCCCCTCACCTCACCTTAACCCGTCTTTTGTGCCTTTATGCTTTCAGATAATGAGCAAGCAGCTGAACAGCCTGTCCCTGAGGGCACCGTAGAGAGCGAGGTGGAAGAAGAGGAGGACGAAGAACAAACAGCATCACTGCATGTCTCACCCGCAGGCACCAGCTCAGATAATGGCACTACGCGTTCTTTAGAGGCTAGTATAGTAGTGGGATCTGCACAGCGTGATGCACCGGGGACGAGCGGGCTGCAGCAAGGCCAGGGGGAAAGGGTAGCTCGGGGGCCAGCTCCCCAGTGGGCGAGTTCTTGCGCGAGTTCTGCTACACAGGACTCAGATGAGGACCTCGATGGGGAGGCATTTAGAAGAAGGGTGATGGGCGTGTACACCGAGATGATAGGTGCAATGGCAAGCATGCCCAAGAGCCTCTCGGCAATGGTAAGGACCGTGGAGGAGTCCGCCTCCAACATTGCACAGAGCTCTGCACACACCATGGAACCCATCATTTGCAGTCTGCAAAGGATGGTGGACTCCCAGAGAGACCGTGACGATCCAGACCTCATGCCGCGTGTGATGGGTGATGGGTGATGTTGCAGCTTCCATTGCAGCACAGGCGGAAGCGACTGCAACGTCTTAGTGCTGTAATGCAGTCAATGGTTGCTGCCATCGAATCTCGGACTGCTCTCATGCAGTCTCAGCTTAATGCCACGCAAGCTCTGACTGCTGCCATCGTGGCTGGGTCCACCACAGTCCACCGGTGCTCTCATAGTGTTGCAGCAGGCCAGCAATCTGTGCTCCAACAGATTGCTCGGGATGCTGAGGTGCTGTCCCGGGGGAGTGGCAGTGGATCAGTGGAGCAGGAAGCTGCTGTCCTCTCTCAGGGTGATAGCATTCCTGCTCCCACCACTGGCACTCAGCCATTGCCCTTGTCACTGCCTGTCATCCAGCCAGCCCAGACTGCTGCCGCCCATGCTGAGGTGGTGCATTCTACAGCTGGGCCTTCCAGGCCAAGAGCTGGTCGAGGGCGTCCTGCAAGGCCATCTGTAGTCTCCCGCACGGACACTCAGCAGCCATCCACCCGCCATGCTGCAGCCACTGGGCTAACACTATGTAGGAGCACTAGAGTAGGCGAAGGCACTGTAACGCGAGGCACTAAGGGATTGCACAATGGTGAATAGCGAATATTGTTGTAGTAAATATGTGTTCACTGATTATTGTTAAATTTAATAATTGGCTTTGGATGATTTTGTGGTGTCTCTCATTTCAGCTTTGCGCTGTGATATGGTCTGTGACAGAACGGAATGATGGGGATGTGGTGAGCAACGGGGATCTGGGGTTTAATTTATTGGAACCGCAGTCTGATGAGGCGATCACGGACCGCCCTTCCAGAAGGCCGATTGAATGGCTGCCTCCTCCCTCGCACCTGTTCCTCCTCCTCCTCCTCCTCGTCTTCCTCTTCCTCCTCATCCTCCTCCTCTCCCTCTTCCACCTCCTGAGGTGGTCCCGCAATCCTTGGTGGTAAGGGCTGGGCCCTCATGATGGCCAAGTTGTGGAACATGCAGCAGACCACCACGAAATGGGATACCCGCTCCGGCGAGTATTGGAGGGCTCCTCCCGAGCAGTCAAGGCAGCAGCACCATTGCTTGAGCACCCCGATGGTCTGCTCAATGGTGTTCCTGGTGGCAGCATGGCTCTCATTATATGAATGCTGAGCAGGAGTGTTGGGGTTGTGGAGTGGAGTCATGAACCAGGTGGAGAGCGGATACCCCTTGTCTCCGACCAGCCAGCCGCGAGCTTAATGTGGCGGCTGGAAGAGTGCTGGCACACCAGTCTGGCGCAGGATGAATACATCGTGGCTGCTGCCAGGATAGCGGGCATTCACATTGAGGTTTCGCTGTCTGTGGTCGCACACCAACTTCACATTAAGTGAGTGGTAGCCTTTCACGATTACAGATGACCTCAGGATTGTTATGTGGTGCCCACAAAGCCACGTGGGTGCAGTCAATGGCGCCCTGCACCATGGGGAAGCCCGTTATCCTGGCAAAGGCACATGCATGTTTGTCCTGCTTCTCTCTGGTGATGGGGAAGGAAATGTAATCCCTTCTCCTACTGTAGAGAGCCTCTGTGACCTCCTGGATGCAGCGATGGACGGCGAACTGCGAGATGTTTGCTATATCTCCTGTTGCAGACTGGAAGGAACCGCTGGCAAAGAAATTGAGGGCAACGGTGACCTTGACTGCCACTGAGAGAGCCGTGATCGCCCTGATCTGAGGCTCGAGGTCTGGTTGCAGGAGGTGGCAGAGTTCGGTAACCACCTCCTTGCTGAAGCGGAGCCTTCTAATGCACTGCTCCTGGCTTAATTGGAGGTAGGAGAAGTGCTCTCAGAATACCCTCGGAGGTTAAGGCCTCCTGTTGAGCGCCCTAAAGGCCCTCCTCCTCCCTCTGGCCACATTTTGCTATCTTTCTCGTTGCCTCCGCTCCCTCCGCAGTAGATCCTGGAGGGCAAGGTCGACTGCCAGTACAGCCCCCATTAATGTAACGATGTGTAGCACTTTGAAATTTTGTCAGAATAAATTTAACAAATTTTTAGTAGCCACAACACTCCTGATACTAAAGAACCTTTCAATGACTGAATTAAACTCTTGCACAATCGCAAACTGACAAGGAAGCAGTGAAACAGCACTAACCTGACAGCTGCGACTCATTCCTTTAAATATCACCCCTGGAGCCACCATCCGCCTGCTTCACGCCTCCTCTGCCTGTCGTTGTCAGGGCGAGGCACTAAGGCAGGGGACGATAATCAATTTGGCAGATCGGGCGCTCACTGAGCATTGCACACTCACTGACGTCACAATCTGCCTGGTGCTAAAGCCCCAGGCACTAACTGTTAGTGGCGGCACTAAGGAGCGACTGGATTTGGCGTGCGGCGCTGGATTCGCCTCGTCCTGGTGCTACTTCATTAGCACCCTGTTAGCACCCCCGCTAGGCGCTAACGGGAGGCGCTAACCAACCGAATTTCTTCCCCTAGGACCCTGCAGATTTCGTTCTGAATGCTCCACATTTCAGTCTGTATCTGTACCCTGCAACCTCACCCAAAATATGAAAAGAACCCACCAGATGACACTGGTCTGGAGATATCTTTCTATTAGATTAGACATTATTTTGTCTAATTTAAGATGGCAATTCAGTCCCTCCTACGTGGCATTTCTAACAAAAGTTAATTAGTCCTGATGTATCTCACCATTTACAGTGTCACTAAGTGAAACCTCCAGGCAACGTGTTGCTTTATTCATTCATATTGGATACAGGGGTGGAAATGAACTGAATTAATTGGCCTGTGGACAAAATGTCTCATGGTTTTAGGATTACAGTGAAATGAAAACAGCTGTTGGAAGGATGGCATAATGTAAGTGATCAGAAGAAAGCCAGGAAATTTGAGTTAATCTACTGCCAGTTAGGGTCTGTGGCAGTTTTGTAACCAGAATGGAGTTGGAAGTCCGCTGAGTGCTATTTCCAGTGCGCTGGTTAACCTGCTTGTGTAAAATTCCTTTATGTGCTAGTCTTAAAATGGTTAACCCGTTTAATTGTTATCAGCTTGGCTTTTTAAAACATGGTTTCCTTTTGTCCCGACTCTGCCCTCATCCATATATGGCTCGGTGTCAAATTTTGTTTGATATCGCTCCTGTGAAGCACCTTGAGATGTTTTACTACATTAAAGGTGCTATATAAATACAAGTTGTTGTTGTTCCAATTTCCCTGTCAGTGAGCCGCAACCCTCATGATCCTAGATTGTGTGTTTTAGGCTGTGTGTCCCAGGATTAATAAATACCTTATTTTGTAGTAACATAGGATTCCCACTGCATTGCCTACCATCTTAATAATGGCCCGAAAATTAAACCTAATACGCGAGAGTACGCACTGTGTACTCTCGCGTATTAGGTCCCGAATTGCCGGTTTCCTGCATGCACTGCGCATGCGCGGCAAACCGGCACTTCGTGTATGGCGAAGGGGGCGGTTCTTAAGTGAACCTCGTGCGCACTACAGGCTGCGCGCACGCAGTGCAGTTAGTTTTTTTTTCAGGTTTGAACGCGCAGGTAAGTGGTGAAGATTTTACACATAAAGAAAGCAGGCGTAGGACCCCCTTTTAACAAGGTAAGTAGTTAATTAAGTGTAATTTTTAATTTTTTTCAACAGGTTTATCTTTTTTAGAGACTTTAAAGAAAGGTAAGTTTATTTTTATAACTTTTAAAAAGAATTTAAATTTTTTCAAATTTTTTCACCCCTTTAATCAGGGGAGGGAGGTCTGCAGTACCGCGGCGCTAGGTGCCGACGCGTGTGGCGCTGCTGCACATAGCACTGCTATATTGAATGGGAGTGCCCCAAGAGGGAGGGGGGAGTGCTTCCAGTAGCGCCCCGCCTCCTGCTTGGAGCGCTACCATTCAATTTCGGGCACGAGGGCGCTAACTTTTTTCGGGGCGCTGCGAAGTTAGCACCCCAAAGGGGGCGCGAGCCAATTTTTCCCCCATAGGCTTTTGAGAGCTCTGTATCCACTATAGGGTTACAGCGCTAAGAAATTATATAAGATGTCAATGACCAAGGAAAGGCAGTATAGCCTGAAGAAATCTTTAAAGGCAATTAAGCTCAATCAGGAATGACTCCCAGCCTTTTATCCTTCAAGGTTAGGAGTCGTTCCTGTTTTACTACATTAAAGGTGCTATATAAATGCAAGTTGCTGTTGTTATTGTTAGCCAGCATTCTTTTTCCTCTTACACTCAGTCTTAAAAAGAATTCTGCTTTACAATCTTCTTCAGTGTCAGTGCTCATGAATACCATGTTATCCTCAGAAGAAGCACTGTTGTGCATTGCACATTAACATAAACAACTGGTTATTGCCCTTCTCTGTCACATCACTGTGCAGTATTATCAGTAAATAGCTTACAGTAGATTAGTGGAAAACTCTAAGTGCCCTGCATTGTCGAGTACATGACTGAGCTTGAATATTTGATCCTTCCTGCTGATTTGACCTATGAATAAAATGGCGGCTGTCTTCTCATTCCTCCTCTATCCTAAAATGGGCCCTGACCAGTGCTAGTTGACTCCATCCTCAGTCCTTGTAGACTGTCCTTTTTGTTTTATTTTGTCTAAGGTGCATCTCAGGGCTTGTCGAACGTCATGCAGAAAATAAATCAACTCTGAGATCAAATCTCAAGTACAATTGCACACTCCAGTATTTGACTACTCACTGACAGCTTTAGTAGCATCCTTGAAGGGTCAAAAGTATTTACGTTGTGACTATGATTTTCTTCTTATTGTCCTCTTGAGGCGCAGTGCGTATGCACATCTCTGCTCCAAATAATTGTTCATAACGGAATTAAATGCTTTGGAATAAATCCTTCTAAAAATGGCAGCCCCAAGGCTACTGCAGACGCTTTTCACTTTATTTTTGGATGGTGAACTAGGGATAGCTATTTCTAACTGAGCAATGAAATGATGTCTTGGTAATGAACAGAAGTTCATTGACCAAATACACCACCTCGCTCTTCGGGGGCTGTCCAACTGCTGGTATAGCGATAGACAAAATTACCTTACAACTATTAACCCATCAGTTATTCTGATGGCATGGTTTGCCGAGCTTAAACTTCAGGCTAATGACGTTCCTTCATGCACAGTAAACTTGGGAGGCATCGCTGAGCAACAATTCAACAAGGACTACAATTAATTATTTTTCTGCAGGACAGCTAAAAGGAGCCATTTCTTTTCTGAAGAATAAAGCCTCTTGATTATATGATGCTCTCGGGAAATACTAGAAATATGAAAAGCCTTTACTACGATTCAAACCAATTTCACAGTGTGTAAAATAATGCATTAATACTGAAACAAATGTGTGGTGCAATACAAATTCCCTACCAGTACCTGATGTGCCAGATCATTAAATAAATGAATCACCCTGTCATAATCTGCATGCACGCTAGTTCGCCTACCTATGACGTTACATTACAACATTACAACAGTGACTACACTCCAAAAGTACTTCATTCGCTGTAAATCGCTTTGAGACGTCCAGTGGTCGTGAAAGGCGCTATATAAATGCAAGTCTTTCTTTCTTTCTATAAAAGATACAGCTCCAAAACGTACTATTGCATCATTTGTTTGGATCTTTTTATGTCAAAGAGTGAGGCTCAACAGCAATGCTCTATATATCTCGGGGATGCGGAGGTCCTGCTGAATTTAACGGCTGGGCCACATTATAATTTTTGTCTTTTGTTTCCCGCCCGGCAGCCAGCCAAATTGGCAGGCTAGCCGGCTGCTGGGCGGGAAAACCAGCGGCAGAAGGCCGCAGCCGGGGAAACTTCGGGACAGCCCGCGACAACCGGATCACTGGACAAGCTGCAGATCGGGGATTGGGGGGGTGGTCGGACATGACTGCGGCAGGGGCTAGTGAGAGGGAGGCCGAAGGGTTCCTTGAGGGGCCGGGGGTTGGGGGGCGGAGGGAGTGGGGGCAGCACTCTTGCTCCTCCTGGCCCACAAGGAGTGCTATAAAATGACTTACCTTCTGGAGCCGGCAGCTCCCGCCTCCCTTTCGCTGCCGGGTTTCCCGAGCCCTGGGTTACCCAGCCGGCAACTGTTAAATTTAAAGCAGGCTCCCAATCGCACTCTAGGAGCCCAATTTAAATATGTTAATGAAGTTTCCCATCTCTCCAGGATGGGACATTCACACGGCATGCTACCCGCCGCCGCAGCAGATTCGGGTTGCGGTTTGCTTTTTCGAGGGTTTACCCCCCCCCCACCCCCAACCTCCACCCACCCTCCATGGGGGGGTTGGTTAATATCGAGGCCATTCTGCCACTGGGGCTGAGTTTCTGAGCATGTGAAAACCTCGCCTGTGACAAGTGGTTATCGATAAATGGCAGGCACACTCCCTCCAATCCTCCCTCCATTGAAATCAATGGAGGCAAAATCACAGGCAGCGCGCCCACGATTTTCTGACAGGCGCTGGTGGCCATCGAGTTACCCCATTGCCGCCATAATGCACTCGAGAAATATAGGCTACTGTTTTAGCATAATTTTAAAAACAGAAGTAAAACCAGCTCAGCAACACTTTTGGGCAATTCTCCCTCTATTGAAACAAAACTACATTTACTCCAAGAACAGTAGACAGGTCTGGAGAAGATGGCCCATCAGCTTCCAGAATATCTAGCCTCCCACCTTCCCATTACAGCACCTCACTGTTTATTAAAGGCATCCACAAAAAGGACAAAAAAATTAACAGGGTGTTAAAGTTAATAGTAAATCCTTGTAAAGGTTTAACTTTTTTAACTGAGCAATGAAACTCTTATTTTCTGGGACTATATTCTTCCCTGTGTATAAAGTTATTTTACGAATACTGGGGTGGTTTAACATAAAGCAAAATATTTTTTTTCCCCTAACTTCTCAAGACAAGCATAGCATAGCCTAATGTACAGTAAAATTCCTTCATTCTTTCCCGACTGCACCAGTTTGCATTTCCTATTGCCTTTCTGGTATTAAAAGTAATTTGGCACGACGGTACGACCAGTGGGAGCTGCACTCACTGGGAGCACGAGTTGGAGAATTGGGGCACCAGTGTTGTCGCTCTATGTCTGCGAGCAGGACAATTGCAGAATTACTCATAAGAAATAGGCCACTTGGCCCCTCGAGCCTGCTCTGCCATTCAATAAGATCATGGCTGATCTTGGGCTCAAAGCCACTTCCCTGCCCGCTCCCCATAACCCTTCACTCCCTTATCTTGCAAAAATCTGTCTATCTGTCTACCTCCACCTTAAATGTATTTAATGACCCAGCCTCCACGGCTCTCTGGGGCAGAGAATTCCACAGATTTACGACCCTCTGAGAGAAGAAATTCCTCCTCATCTCAGTTCTAAAAGGGCGACCCTTTATTCTGAAACTATGCCCCCGAGTTCTAGATTTCCCCACGAGGGGAAACATCCTCTCTGCATCGACCTTGTCGAGCCCCCTCAGTATCTTATATGTTTCATTGTATGGAGGGTTGACAACCAATGTTCCTTCTAAATTTTTTTTTCAGTGCGCGGCCCCTTTAAGGGGATGAGCGGCCCAGTCACAGTTTCGCGCATGTGCACAATTTAACATGGAAAAAGCCGGACCCGGGCTGCGTGGTCCCATTTTGGAACTCCAGCCAACGCCCTCTCTTAACCTCACACAGCTGAACAGACGTTAAGCAGCAGGAAGGATCCCCCACCAGCGCTATTTCAAGGGATCATCAACTACTTACAGGTTAGTTGCCGGTTGATTTCTTCTGGCTGTTGGTGCAATTCTACAAGTAGTTTGGTGCTTTCTATAGTTGTTTCAAGTTGCAAAAGTCTACAGGGAGTGGTGTGGCAGGTGCTGAGGGACTTTTTGCTGACTTCAAGGATTCTGCACAAACCAGCAGCTCCCAGACATGGGTGGCCGAGTACGGCTTCCTCTTGGCATTGAGCATGACTGGGAGAATGAGCAGAGGCCATGCAGAGCAGGACAAGCTGCTAGAAGAGCGAGGAGGAGGAAGGTGGGGGGGCAGGAAGAAGGGCTCTCAGTAGGAGGCCAGATCTGCAGAGAGTCTTTAGGAGCAGATCTGTCGGAGAACAGATTGCAGGAGTGCTGTAATGCCCGGGGAGCCTGTTTGCACACTGGTATCTGGAGCCATGATGGCAGCAGTCTGAGCTTCCACTGCAGCACCCAGACGTTGGGTGGCTGCTACTTGTGCTGCAATGGAAGCTGAGACATCGGCTATCAGACGCTGCATCATGGTTGGGTCCACAAGTGTGCTCATGGAGTTGGCCACCACTTCCATGCTGGAAAGGATGGGTTCCAATGTCTCACCACGTGCAGACTCTGCTTCTATGCGATCCACTAAGAAACGCGCAGTGTCAGTATCTGAGCTGGTGGCTGCGAGTGTGAAATCAAGTGACGGTGCTGTGTCTTCATCATTACTGTCTTCTTGGTCTTCCTCCACTGCCTGGCCAGGTTGCTGCTCTTGGGTATCTGAAAGGTAAAAGGAACAAGGGTAAGGTTGTGGTGCGGGGAGAGGGGGAAAGTGAGAGGTGCATGCTTACACCATCTGCAGCTTGTAAGTCATAAGAGATTGTGGGATGAGGGTGATGTGGGATGTGAGAAGAAGGATTAGGTATGAGGATACCGTCATCTTCAATGGTTTCAGCCCCACCGCTGGCCACGGCCTCAGCAATGGCCGCACCAATAATGTCCAGCATTGTCTTCTCCACGGGCATTAGGACATGCAGGCGTGCCAGTCCCCCTCCGGTTAGTTCCTGCTGCCTCCGGTGGTGTGCCACCTTGTCCTGCAAAAAGGAGGGAAGTGTGTCAGTGAATGTTGTGGAATCTGTTTGGGTGATGTGGCTGTCATAGCAGTATTTGCAAGCTGTGAGATGTGGGTGTGAGGCTTGCAGCAGTGCCAATGTGTGAGGGTGCGATAGAGCATAAGAATGTGAGGTACGAGTCATGATAGCGATTGTTGGTAGGTGAGTGATGGGGGTGTGGGAAATTGAAGAGTGGCTGAGGCTAGTGGTGCAGTTGGCAGGATACTGCATTTGAAGATGCATTCACTGACCTTGACCACTCTTGTGAGGTCACTGAACTTCTTGCACCACTGCATCGAGGTCCTCGGGGCTAGACTCCTGGCATTGACCTCCATGGCTATCTGCTTCCACTGCCTTTTGACCATGTGTCTGGAGAGCTTCCTGATGCACTGTGGATATAGGGCATCGCTCCTCCTTTCCACCACCTCCATCAAGACCTCCAGTGCTGCGTCGGAAAACCTTGGCTTCCACTCTCTCCCATGTTATGCCATTCTTCATTGTTTCCAAGGTCAGATTCACTTCTTGCACGACACCCAGCACCTGCTCCAGCCACAATGCACCTCCCTTTTAAGAGGTCCAGGCTAGCTTTAAGCAGTGCAGGCTAGCTTTAAGAAGTACTCGGAAGTTACAATTTTTGGCCACCTACTGATGTGTGCAGACAATGAACACAGCAGTTAGTGCTGGCTGCATGCAAAAATTATACAAATGAGCAGGCAGCACAAAGATAGCATGCTGCCTGCATTTTAAACAAACAGGCGCTGGTTAATTTTGCATCGTGATCCTTGCACCCATTTAGCCCCCAGGGTGTTTCCAGCCCAACGAGGAAGGAAGTAATGCTGGATCTAGTTCGGGGATTGAGTTGGGGCAAGTGGAGCATGTTTCAGTGGGAGAGCATTTGGGGAACAGTGATCTTGTCATCAGGTTTAGAATAATTATGGAAAAGGACAAGGTGCATCAAGCCTAAAAATACTTAAATGGAGGACGGCTAACTTCAGTGAGTTGAAAATGGATTTGACCCAGGTGGATCTGAATCAAAAATTGGTAGGCAAAACAGTAATTGAACAATGGGAGTCCTTCAAAGAGGAGATGGTTCAGATACAGAGTGGACACATTCCCATGAGGGGAAAGGAAGGGCATCCAAAGCTAGAGCTCCCTGGATGACTAAAGATATAGAAGTTCAAATGAGACAGAAAAAGGAGGCTTATGACAAATGTAAGGTTCATAATACAGTAGAGGAGCAAGCTGAATATAGAAAGTACAGAGGAGATCTAAAAAGAGGGGCATCCTAGATTACTGAGGAAAGTATGGGTGGAAATTGCAGAGGCTCTGGCCACAATTTTCCAATCCTCCTTGGATATGGGGACATTGCCAGAGGACTGGAGGATTGCAAATGTTACACTCCTGTTTAAAAAAGAGAGGAATAAACTTGGCAACTACAGGCCAGTCAGCCTAACATCGGTGGTTGGAAACTTTTAGAGACAATAATCTGAGATTAAAGTATGGGCTAATAAATTAAAATCAGCATGGATTTGTTAACGGCAAATCAAGTTTGACTAATTTGATCAAGTTCTTTGATGAAGTAATGGAGAGGGTTGATGAGGGTAGTGCGGTGATGTTGTGTATCTGGGACTTTCAAAAGGCATTTGACAAAGTACCACATAATAGACTTGTTAGCAAAATTAAAGTCCATGGGATTAAAGGGATAGTGGCAGCATGGATACAACATTGGCTAAGGGAAAGGAAGCATAGAGTAGTGGTGAACGATTGTTTTTCAGACTGGAAGGACATATACAGTGGTGTTCCCCAGGGGTCGGTATTCGGACCACTGCTCTTTCTGATATATATTAATGACGTAGACTTGGGTATACAGGGCATAATTTCAAAGTTTGCAGATGATATCAAACTCTGAAATGTAGTAAACAATGAGGATGATAGTAACAGACTTCAGGAGGACATCGACAGGCTGGTAAAATGGGCAGACACATGGCAGATGAAATTTAATGCATAGAAGTGGGAAGTGAAACATTTTGGTAGGAAGAACGATGAGAGGCAATATGAACTAAATGGTTCAAATTAAAGGGAGTGCAGGAACAGAGAGACCTTGGGGTATATGTACACAAATCTTTGAAGGTGGCAGGACAAGTTGAGAAGGCTGTTAAAAAACATATGGGATCCTTGGCTTTATTAACAGAGGAATAGAGTATAAAAGCAAGAAAGTAATGCTAAACCTTTCTAAAACACTGGTTAGGCCTCAGCTGGAATATTGTGTTCAATTCTGGGCACCACACTTTAGGAAGGATATCAAGGCATTGGAGAGGGTGCAGAAGAGATTTACTAGAATGGTACCAGGGATGAGGCACTTGTTATGTGGAGAGACTGGAGAAGCTGGGATTGTTTTCCTTACAACAAAGGTTAAGAGGAGATTTGATAGAGGTGTTCAAAATCATGAATGGTTTTGATAGAGTAAACAAGGAGAGACTGTTTCCAGTGGCAGAAGTGTTGGTAACCAGAGGATGCAGACTTCAGGTGATTGGCAAAAGATCCAGAGGCGACATGAGGAAACATTTTGTTGTGATCTGGAAGGCACTGTCTTCTGGATCTGGAAGAGCGGTGGAAGCAGATTCAATAGTAACATTCAAAAGAAAACGCTCCTCACAACCTGATGTTTTCTCCGGTGCTGATGAAAATTTGTAGGAAACTCCAGTACCCAAACCCCTCTACCTCATAAGATAGGAAAGTAACCAGGGCTCAACTGATAACTAATAAGCTCAGCATGAAACGCACAGAAAGGGACCTCCTTGTAATCAGTCTTTGGTCTTTCAACACAACAGAACAAGACTAAGAAAAGGTCAACTGAAAACCTCATTTAAAAATAATTCTTATGTCTTTTTTTTAATTGTATTCTTACTTTTAAGTTCCCAGTGCAAATTTTTAGGTACGAGGGACAGCAAGAAACCCGTTCACTTAGTTTGGCATATACAGCTGCTCTAGACGCATCTTTTATTACTTTACTTGTCCCATTACCACTCCCTTTTGCCTTGCACCATCACCCCTTTTGTCATTTAATCACTCCTGCCTTCCACCCTATCACAGACCTTCCTTTTTATTCTTTCCTCCTCTTCTTTCCCTGCCTGGGTACTTGCTTTAAATCTCTAACTTTTTCCAGTTCTAGCAAAAGGTCACCGACCCAAAACGTTAACTCTGTTTCTCTCTCCACAGGTGTTACCTGACCTGCTGAACATCCCAGCATTTTCTGTTTTAATTCAGATTGCATTTGTTTCACTTAGTCACTGCGAGAAGGTACATGAGGGGTAAGTTGAATTGAATTGCCCTCATATCTTTTGCTCACTGCCTTCCTCTGATAGCCACCTAAGACTGCGCACCTCACAATTTACTCTGAAGAACCTCAACAAGAGCAACAGCTGATGACGTCAATGGTCCACCACTGTAACAAACACTGTGCCGAATGCACACAAGTATTCTAGGAGCAGTTTATTTTTAAAAAAACACAGCAGAAGAAACTTCTGGAGCGTGGGGGTCACAGAGCAATGAGCACATTTTGGCACCAGAACATTTACTGGCCCATTGGACCATTCAACCGCTCACTAATCCCTTGATGGATGCTCACACTTTCTGTGTGCGCAACCAAAGATGCAAACATGCATCATCCATCTCCCAGCACATTGATGCTCTAAACATATTGTGGCACTGACCCACTGTTGATTAGGGTGGAGGATCCCAGGAAACACCTTTCTAAATGACTGGCCACATTTCATAGTTAGTACTTATGATGAAGATGGCCTATAGCTCGCACATTCCAATTGGCCTTTATTAGTTTTGTGCAGGACTGAAATATGAGCACCATGGAACACTCATTCCTCAGTCGCAATAAGAATGGCTTCAGTTTGTGCTGTTTTTTAGTAAAGAAGAACAGATGAAAAGCCATCCAACCTGCAATCTTTAGTGTTGTTTGAGCTGATTAACTGGGGACAGTGGGATTAGTTCTGGATTGCTCCAGCTAAAGGTCAGCACAGACACAATGGGCCAAGTGGCTTCCTCTGTGCTGTAATGTCAATGGGAACTTTCTTTCAGTCAAGTAACATCTTTTGAAAATTGTGGGATGTTAATCTTTCTAAACAAAAAAAACCAGAAAGTCTCCTCTAATGGGAAACCTTCTGATCTATTCAGAAGAAACTAAAATAAATCTTTAAGAGGCATGGCTTAAATGTGGTTGTGGCACTAGGTAATTTGATGCTGGCAATAGCTTGAGATGTCTCTCTTTGTTTTAGCTAATGAACCAGTAGCAGCATCCTCCTTTTATTCCTGTGTCAAAAGTACCATTACAGGGATTTAATGTAACTTGAAGATGTTTGAATTCAATTTAGATTTTGTAATCTTTAGATATTTGAAAAGGTCAGTGCTAATTGGGACTGCATGCTCTTGGTTTCAGGCTGTTGATCTCCATCTTCATGCTGGATTTCTCCAGGATTCCCTTTCATTTCTTAAATCAGACAGAAGGAATGATTTTCCTGTTAAGGTAAGCTTTTGTGCTTTTGCAGTGTGATTTCACTACCAAGCCCGTTTGCTCTGAGCCAAGGTCAAGGACTGATCTTAGCAGGCAGGGTTTAAACAGGACCCCAAAGCCCCTTTATAAAGAGTAGGACATTAACTAATTTAACAGTACTATATTAAAGGGAAAAGACATACAAGTTAAGAGCATAAGGGGGAAAAATTCGGTGTCGCCCATTTTGGGGCGCTAATATCGGCTGGGCGCCAACTTTAGCGCCCGGCGCTAATTATCGCCTCCGACTGCAAAATTCACCTCTATCACCCCTGGAGGTGATTTGAGCGTTAAATCAGGCACTACACACCTCTCTTAAGGCGCAAACATCAGGGAGCGAGGCGCTACCTCAGAACGCTACCGAAGCTCAGGCGATGCCAATTACCATGGAAGCCAGACAGACTGGTGCCGTCCAGTTCTTAAAGGGGAGGGGCCATCTTGCTGGCCAGTCACTCCCTGCTCATTGCAGCCTTGAATCTCGGCCTGGAGAGACCTCAAAAGCAATTGTGTTGGAAGCACTAATGGATAAGCCCAGGGAAAGAGCTCGGCACTTCAGAACCTCAAAAGTGGTGCTGAGGGCCAAAACTCCTTAGGACAGCGTTAAAGCCAAAAATTTTGCCGACAAGAAAAGACAGGAAGCGCCCGCCTTTAAATAGCGCTCCCCCAGCCCCTTCTCGACTTGAAAACATTCCCCTCTACCTGTCGTTCCTAGCGGCAGGCGCTAAGGCAGGGGGCACGACTCAATATCCGGTCTGGGGCACTACCGGGGCATTGCACGCTTGACTGACATCACGATCTGCGGGCGCAGGAGATCGTGGCAGTAGTGTTTAGCGCCGCGGCAAAATGGCTGGTCAATTTCGCGAGCGACGCTAAAATCGCCACGCTCGGGCGCTAAGTTCCTAGCGCGCTGTTAGTGCCTCCCGGAGGCGCTAACTGGAGGCACTAAGCAGCCGAATTTCTGCCCCTAAGTATTTATAATAATTGCCTTGCGATCATCAATAAGGCAAAGCATCCTGCCAGCTAAATACTATCTCAATGATCATGAACCTTGAGGATTTCCTAAGTATCGAATTCCCTGGTAAACTGACATACACTGTCCACCTAGCTTTCCCACAATTTGATGCCCTCATAGCCAATGAAGCATGTTATTTGGAGTAACCCTCAATAACATTTGAGAGAGTTTAGCTTGGTTAGGGCTTTGGTCTGTTTAATGGGGCTATTAATACCCTTCATGTTGCATGATACCATCGTACTAATCTCAAATAGCTTGCAGTTAAATTTGTCTTAACTGAGGACTTGGTGAGCTCAAGAATCTGTTGTAAACTAATCAACTTTATCAGTAAGAGGGCTTTATCAGTAATCATGCACACATTTATCTGACAAGCTATCAAGCACATAGTGGGAACAAAGGTACTCATTCAGTCACACATAATAAAAGATAACGTGGAACAATTAAGATAGATCTTGGCTGGTTACTCAGCTTACTGTGAATGAGAAGGTAATGGGATTGAGTGCAGATCTCATCCTTGTACAACATTTCCAATCATTTCCGATAACTCATGATCTGGTCACAGGGAACACAAAGATAAAGAGACATATCGAAACAGTCTTTGCAAGTCAAGTGCTGGGCTCCAGAAGAAGCTCCATTGGAAAGGAGCCTCTTTCCATCCGAACTCCAGAAATCCTTCAATTTCCTCCGAGGGTGACAGGTGACAAAAACGTTTGAAGGGGCATCAGGAAAAAAAGAAAGAGAGCCTAGCCATACATGATATGGAGTAACAGAGATCAGCCCTCTCAGATGATGCTTCACTTGGCCAAACGCTGGCTGGTTACACCTCAGTAGACAATTCTGGGCACGAGTTGGACTTGCAGATCTTCACCAATATTTAGTATTTAGAATTTGGGCAAATTTAACATTTTCTTCACAAAGAAAGGATTTAAAACAGATTAGGTCAGATCTCTTCTTAGTGTGGGTTTAAAAGCCGTTGAATGAGACCCTCAATTTCAATTAGGACCTCTGACGTCCACTGTTAAAATCTCTGCATGTCAGTCTTCCTTTTAACTCCATTTTTAAGCACATTGAGCTTTCCACAAAGATATAGAATTGCTACACCATGTCTGTAATGTGCTACCCAATTTCTACCAAATAATCCTTGGTTATTGATAACAGATTATTGACCGAGATATAGCTTGTGACTCAAAGTTATGACTGATTTATGAATATCACCAGGACAGTGTTGAGTTTGGAAAGGGTGAAAAAGGTTATGAAGGCAATAACAGGACTTCAATCTTTGAATTAAAATTAAAGGGTACAAGACCCCAACTTATTCTTGTTGAGAATAAATAAAGATTCAGTGCAGTGGGGGGAGAATACGTTAACATAGAAACATAGAAACATAGAACAGTACAGCACAGTACAGGCCCTTCGGCCCTCGATGTTGTGCCGAGCATTGTCCGAGACCAAGATCAAGCTATCACACTCCCTATCACTCTGGTGTGCTCCATGTGCTTATCCAATAACCGCTTGAAAGTTCCTAAAGTGTCCGACTCCACTATCACAGCAGGCAGTCCATTCCACACCCCAACCACTCTCTGAGTAAAGAATCTACCTCGGACATCCCTTCTATATCTCCCCCCATGCACCTTATAGTTATGCCCCCTTGTAACAGCTGCCTCTACCCGAGGAAATAGTCTCTGAACATCCACTCTATCTATCCCCCTCATCATCTTATAAACCTCTATTAAGTCGCCTCTCATCCTCCTCCGCTCTAAAGAGAAAAGCCCCAACTCCCTCAATCTTTCCTCATAAGACCTCCCCCCCAAACCAGGCAGCATCCTGGTAAATCTCCTTTGCACTCTTTCCAATGCTTCCACGTCCTTCCTATAGTGAGGTGACCAGAACTGCACACAATATTCCAAATGTGGTCTCACCAAGGTCCTGTACAGTTGCAGCATAACCTCACGGTTCTTAAACTCAAACCCTCTGTTAATAAACGCCAACACACCATAGGCCTTCTTTACTGCTCTATCCACTTGAGTGGCAACCTTCAGAGATCTGTGGATATGAACCCCCAGATCCCTCTGCTCCTCCACGTTCCTCAGAACCCTGCCGTTGACCCTGTAATCCTTATTCAAATTTGCCCTACCAAAATGAATCACCTCGCACTTATCAGGGTTAAATTCCATCTGCCATTTTTCGGCCCAGCTCTGCATCCTATCAATGTCTCTTTGCAGCCTACAACAGCCCTCCACCTCATCCACTGCTCCACCAATCTTGGTGTCATCAGCAAATTTACTGATCCACCCTTCAGTCCCCTCCTCCAAGTCATTGATAAAAATCACAAACAGCAGAGGACCCAGTACCGACCCCTGTGGCACACCGCTGGTAACTGGTCTCCAGTCCGAAAATGTTCCATCCACCACCACCCTCTGCCTTCTATGAGATAGCCAGTTACTTATCCAATCGGCCAAATTTCCCTCTATCCCACAACTCCTTACTTTCTTCATGAGCCGACCATGGGGAACCTTATCAAACGCCTTACTAAAATCCATGTATACGACATCAACTGCTCTACCTTCATCTACACACTTAGTTACCTCCTCAAAGAATTCAATCAAATTTGTTAGGCAAGACTTACCCTTCACGAATCCGTGTTGACTATCCCTGATTAAGTTGCCCCTTTCCAAATGGTCATAAATCCTATCCCTCAGGACCTTTTCCATTATCTTACCAACCACCGAAGTAAGACTAACCGGCCTATAATTACCAGGGTCATTCCTATTTCCTTTCTTGAAGAGAGGAACAACATTCGCCACTCTCCAGTCCTCTGGCACCATTCCCGTGGACAGTGAGGACCCAAAGATTATGAAGTGTTTAAGATTATGAAGTTTAAAAAAAAGCTGGAAAAACCTTACTTGATAACCAGGAATGAAAATCTAGGAGAAACAAATAGAAGATTAGGAAATTTGAAACTAAAAATTTGGGTTAGGACCAAAATACTTCACACTTGAGAGTTGTGGAATGATTTGGCACTGAGCACAGTGAAAGCAAAATATGTTGAACTGTTTACAAGACAAATGGACAAATCTTCTATTAACAAGGGAGTGACAGTACAAACCAAGATTTGGAGGAAGGTAATGATAGATATGTCTGTCTAGAGCAACAGTGAAATGTGTGGGATAGTTGCTATTTTCTCATTTCCAATTCTCTGTTGACCTCTCCACTGCCTCTGTTCTATCAGACTGCTCGTCACAATTTCCTCCAGTTAAACAACGGGAAAACCAAAGGCATCATCTTCAGCCCCCGCTACAAACTTTTTGCCACCGATTCCATCCCCTTCCCCGGTCACTGTCTCAGATTGAACCAAACTGTTCGCAACCTTGGTATCCTATTTGACCCCGAGTAGAGCTTCTGACCCCATATCTCCAGCATCACAAGGTCCGCCTACTTCCACTTCAGTAATATTTCCCACCTCCACCTCTGCCTCAGTCCATCGGCTGCTGAAACACGCATTCATGCATTTGCTACCTCCAGACTCGACTATTCCAATGTTTGCCTGGCTGGCCTCCCATCCTCCTGCCTCCATAAATTTCAGCTCATCCAAAACTCATATCCCATATCCTATCCCATACCAAGTCCTGCTCACCTGTCACTCCTATACTTGCTAATCTAGATTGGCAAAATCCTCGAACACCTCCAATTTAAAATTCTTATGCTCATGTTCAAGTATCTTCATGGCCTTGCCTCTCCCTAACTCCGCACCCTCCTCCAGCCCTGCAACCCACCCCGCAACTTTTTGTTGCTCCGATTCAGGCCTTTTTTTCATCCTCCACATCCCTTTAGCTGACCATTCACAGCCTTGCTGACGCACCTTGCTCTCGAATTTCCTCCCTAAACTCCCTCGCCTCTCCACTTCCTTCAGTCCTTTAAGACTCTCTCAAAACTTACTTCTTTGACCAAGCTTTTGGTTACCCCTCCTGTTAACTCCTTCTCTGGCTTGGTGTCATTTGTGCCTGATTACGGGCTGAATTTTGCCAGCGCTCAGAGGGCGGGTCCACTGTCAAAATCAAAAAGAGTGACAGCGGAGCGGTATCCCGCTCTGAACCCGCCTCCTTGTGAGTTTCACTAGTGCCGCTCTGCCTGCGCTTTGCAGACCCAGCACTGAGTGGCGGGTCAGGCAATTCAGATAGTTAGCAGGGTAGTTAAAGCAATGAATCAACATTTTACCATCTCCAAAGCTTTTTCCCAAGTTTTCCTCGAGATTCCCGTCACTCAGGGATCATGCCAGATAAGTATGTCGGGTTCTGAACAACTCTCCATTTCTTTCATTAGGTCACAGCTGCAAAGGTGGTATAAAAGCTACCATTTTACAACTGCTCACTTTCCAATCTCAGAAGCTTCAGCCTTCAGTATTTGGAACCCACTTTTGAGCTTTATGCACTTTTGAAGTGTTTGGAGTAATCTCTCTATTCACTGTCACCTCCTTGGAACAACCTATCTCAACATTGACAGATTACTTCTGTCATCTCAACCTCACCTGCCATCTATTCCATCAGCATCTGTGCCCTTGAAAAAAATCTCGCCTTGGTCCTCAGAATCCCAAAACGATCAGCCCCAACACCAGCATCACCAGGCACACCAGCAGCACCAACATCCACACCAACCTTCTCCGCAATCAACTGATGCTGCACAGAGCACAGGGCATCATCACCCGTGCACATTGCTGGCCGGGACGCCAGCGATGGACTGACCATGCCCAGATTTACTTCACTTGACACTGTACACCCTGGCTGCCACGTGATGCGCCAGGTGGGCACCACCCCACCCCAGCACCATAAAGCATCCCTACAATGTCCAAGCCATTCCTTTCACACTCATCACAATTGTTTGGGGGGTGAGGGGGGGGAGGGGTGGGGGGGGGGGTGGAGTTATGTCTCAACATTCATTGGAACTCACTAAGACACTTACAAAGGTGAGCACAGATCTGTCCAATAAGGCAAAGTGTTGAAAATAAAGATTTCAATGATTGATAACACATAAAATTTACATGAACATTGCATAAGACACCTGAGTGCCTACCCTTGTGTGTTGTTAGTTGGTATGATTGCACTAGGATGAGGGTGAGTGTGAGGGGTGGCTAGTGAGATGGGGAAGTGATAATGTAGATAGAGAGGGATGGGTGGAGGTGCAAGGTAAGTTGATGTGAGTAAAGATGTGCTGGAGTAGGGTAGGGAAGGCAGAGTTATGGGGATGTGATGAGTGGCACAGCAGGATGAGGTTGAGTGTGGCTTTGCAGTAATGTTTCGTGATCTGCTGAGATCATTAAAAGGTTTGCGCCACTGCAGCCTGGTCTTCCTGACGACATCCCTGCTTGTGTCCTCCTGTGCAATGTGCAACCAGGCTGCATTGATCTCCTGGGGAGGTGTCTTCCGCCCACTGGAAGGGAAGAGGACCTCCCTGCGTGCTGTGACTCCCTCCGTAAGCATATAGAGGGAGTAATGGGAGAGCCTGGGTGCAGCCCTGCACCTTTGTGCAGTGCTTGTCAGTGTTTGCAGCACCTCAATGCTCAACTGTCAAAATGAATGCGGACATGGTCCCTTTAAGGAAATTGGCTGATGACGCGTCATCAGATGACATCATCAGATGACGTCATCAGACCCGCTTCCTATTAATTGGCCAGGAACCTCGCAGGGCGGGCTTAACAAGCACAATCTATGAAAAATCGCTTGGAGAGTGCGGGCTGCAGTAGGCAGCGGGCTGGGACCGCGACACCGACCCCGACCACCCCCAGACCTGCTCAGTCGGTGAAATTGCGGCCTACGTCTCTTAGGTTTTTCTATGTTCAAGGTACTATATAAATGCAAGTTGTTGTTGTCGTTGCTTCTATTGATATGATGAGTGAAAGCTTTCTGAACTGGTAGGCACTGCTGGTTGTCCAGAGAATGTACGACTGCTGACACGGTTTCTTTTCAAAGATCTACAATTTTCCAAGCAGAATGCTCAGTATATTCCAAGTCTGATTAAATTAATTAGAATTTTCATTGAGAAACATACTTGAAGGGTGAAGTCCCATGTTGCACAACACAACCAAGTTTAAACACAATTAGACAAAAGATGAGATAAATCAAGAAGCAGTGGACTTAAAAAGCCTGGAGATTGTAGGAGGAAGGGAATACTGAGGGAGGTAAAGAATTCTAGTTTTGAGGTTCTGGCAAAGAAAAGCTAAAGTAGCAATATGTTTCAACACAATAAGATGAAATTAGGTTCATCCTAACATATTACCAATTAGGTATTCAGATTAAAATCATTTGAGCAAATGTAGAAGTAAAATGGATATACCTGTGCAGAAATATTATGATATTGCAAGTCTGAGGGAGAATTCCTCTCAACTCACTTTGTGACTGAAGAATTCAATGAGTAACTTTTATGTATAAGCTCTGGGATGGAATATCTTTAATCTCCATCTACATTCATTAGTTTCAGGCAGTTTCAAAAAATCCCATTAAACAGTATTAAAATGCCCAGAAAAATCAATATTAAAAAGGTGAAATGTAATCCCGGCGATTCTGCTCAAAGTGATTATTTGTTTGATAAATCCGTTTTGAAATCACAATTTGTAATGGTATATTTAGTCACACACCAGGTCACACACATTTATAATAATTTAATGGATCGCTTGAGAACTATGAACCAGGCAGAGGGATGGAAGAGGCTGCTTAGTGCTACTTTATATGAATTCATCATTTTGTGATCTGGTATTTTGAAGGCATTTTATGACATGTTCATCCACAAAATGCTTCCTGGCTATGCACACATCGTGCACAGCAAATTTGTTTCTGTGTCAAATAATTTATTGCACGACTGAGTTTACCACGTGGCGACGCCTTGTTAACAGCTGGGAATTGCTGACATGTAAAAGAATGTGGAACAGGCCAGTAGTGTCAATACTGGAGCATTGAAATCTTAAACATAGAATTGTATGTTCACATGGTCGTTTCATGTGACAATTGAGCACTGTTATCTCAATGGATGAGTGCCAACTTTCTCATCCCTGAAGAACTGTGGTGTGTCAACAGTGTTCCACTTCAAATTGGAATGGGAGAGGAGGGGAATAAAAATAAATCTGTAAGAGGACCCACTCTGCCTAGTGGAAGCATAATTTCTGTCAGCTAATTGTGGAGCAATGTTGACAGCAAGGAGAAGTTTATGACCCAGATTGCCTTGCTACCCTATCTGAAGGAGGAAGAGGAAGTAGTACAGAAGAATTCAAGGGGAGTGGAGGAGCTGGAGAGATTAAAAGTGGATTGGATACAAACACTAAATCTAGAGCTGGGCTTTTTGGGGGAAATTTTAACATGGGTGGGAGTGGGAGTGGGAGGTTAAATGGGCAAAAATTCCAAGCGTGTCAGGAAGCCGGCTCCAACGCACCGACTTCCAGGTTTTACTGAGGCCAGACAAGGGGCGGGTTGGCATTTAAATATGTTAATGAGGCTGGAAGCCTTGGATTTAACCTGCTGTGTAGTTTTCACTGTGGCCGGCTGGGTTTTCCGGACCTCGGGAAACCCGGCAGCTGCAGCGAGGCGAGGGCAGCATCAGGGAGCACTCCTTGTGGGCCAGGAGAAGCCGGAGTGCGTCCTCCCGGCTCCCCAAGCTCCCCCGCCATCAGAACACAACCCCCATACAAACACCCCACCCCACCCCACTGGGGACAGGGATCGGACCCTCCTTCAGGATTGAACCCCCCCCAGGGTCGGGGATCAAGCCTCCCTTGGGATCAGACACCGCCCACCCCCCCGGTCAGGCATCGGACTCCCCTTGGGACCCAGATCCCGGGATCAGACCTACATGATTCTGCGGCCTCCTCTGGAGAGTTCCCCGCCTGACTGGAAGCCAAGGTTGTCCATCAGGCTGACTTCCGGGCAGTGAACCCGTCCACAGCGTGCGGGGAAACCCAGACTTCCGGGTTTTCCGTGTGCAACCGGACTCCAACTCCCAGCGAACCAGAAAGTAAAAATACCCCCCTTTGTTGATAGCCAATCTGCTAGCCCATCAAAAATGTTTGTAGCACAAATGCGTTGATTATTAATAAGTGAATTCAGTCCTTGTTGGTTGTATTCCTAAAGACAGCAGTCTCCTCATTGTAAAACCATGTATAATTCTACTATGTAAAGGTATCAAAATGCATGTGTCATTGCAATAAAGGAATCTAACTGGCTCAAAGACTGGTGTGGGAGAAATGGGTTTTGCTTCCTGGGACACTGGCACCAGTACTGGGACAGGAGAGAGCTGTTCCGTTGGGACGGACTTCACTTGGCCAGTGCTGGGACTAGAGTCCTGGCGAATCGAATAACTAGGGCTGTAGAGAGGGCTTTAAACTAATTAGTGGGGGGGAGGTTTCAAAACAGCAAAAAATAAAAAAGTCAGCGGAGAAGGCAATAGAGCAAAGTAGCAGTGGGGTAATTAAAAACCAGAGCGTGTCAGGAAGGGACAGAATATATAAAGATAAAGGTAAAGTAGTAAAGGGGGTAAAAGCAGGAATAAATTGTCACAAAACATGTTTAAAAGTTCTTTATCTGAATGCACGCAGCATTCGTAACAAAATAGACGAGTTGACGGTACAAATAACTACACATGGGTATGATCTGGTGGCCATTACAGAAACATGGCTGCGAGGTGACCATGACTGGGAACTAAACATCCAGGGGTATTTGACTATTAGGAAGGACAGACAGGAAGGAAAGGGAGGTGGGGTGGCTTTGTTAATAAAGGATGGAATCACTGCAATAGTGAGAAATGATATTGGGTCAAAGGACCAGGATAGTGAAACAGTTTGGGTGGAGATAAGGAATAATAAGGGGAAAAAGTCACTAGTGGGTGTAGTCTATAGGCCTCCTAACAGTTGCAACTCAATTGGTCGGAGTATTAATCAGGAAATACTTGGGGCTTGTAATAAGGGAACAGCTATAATCATGGGAGATTTTAACTTTCATATTGACTGGACAAATCAAATTGGGCAGGGCAGCCTTGAGGAAGAGTTCATAGAGTGCATTAGGGACGGGTTCCTTGAGCAGTATGTTACTGAACCAACCAGGGGGCAGGCAATCTTAGATCTGGTCCTGTGTAATGAGACAGGATTAATAAAAAATGTCCTAGTAAAGGATCCCCTTGGAATGAGTGACCATAATATGGTTGAATTCCAAATTCAGTTGGAGGGTGAGAGAGTTGGATCTCAAACCAGCGTACTAAGCCTAAATAAAGGAGACTATGAAGGTATGAGAGCAGAGTTGACTGAAGTGGACTGGGAAAATAAATTTAGGTGTAAGACGGTACAGGAGCAGTGGTGTACATTCAAGGAGGTATTTCACAACTTTCAAGAAAAAGGGGCGTAAAAGAAAAGACAGCCATCCATGGCTAACAAAAGTAATAAAGGATAGTATCCGACTGAAAACAAGGGCGTTTAAAGTAGCCAAATCTAGTGGGAGGATAGAAGATTGGGAAGCATTTAAAAACCAGCAAAGAATAACTAAAAGATTAATTAAGAAAGGGAAGATAGATTATGAAAGTAAACTAGCAAAAAATATAAAAACAGATAGCAAGAGTTTCTACAGTTATATAAAAAGAAAAAGGGTGGCTAAAGTGAATGTTGGTCCCTTAGAGGATGAGACCGGGAAATTAGTAGTGGGGAACATGGAGATGGCAAATACGCTGAACAAATATTTTGTATCAGTCTCTACAGTAGAGGACACTAAAAATATCCCAACACTGGACAAACAAGGGGCTATGGGGGGGAGGAGCTAAACACGATTAAAATCACTAAGGAGATGGTACTCGGTAAGATAATGGGACTTAAGGCGGATAAATCCCCTGGACCTGATGGCTTAGATCCTAGGGTCTTGAGAGAAGTTGCGGTAGGGATTGCGGATGCATTGGTGGTAATTTTCCAAAACTCCCTGGATTCAGGAAAGGTCCCAGCAGATTGGAAAACCGCTAATGTAACACCCTTATTTAAAAAGGAAGGTAGACAAAAGGCTGGAAACTATAGACCAGTTAGCCTAACATCTGTGGTTGGTAAAATGTTGGAGTCCATTATTAAGGAAGCAGTAACAGGACATTTGGATAAGCATAACTTAATCGGACAGAGTCAGCATGGTTTTATGAAGGGGAAATCATGCTTGACAAATTTGCTCGAATTCTTTGAGGACGTAACAAACAAGGTGGATAAAGGGGAATCAGTGGATGTGGTGTATTTGGACTTCCAAAAGGCATTTGACAAGGTACCATACAAAAGATTACTGCACAAGATAAAAAATCACGGGATTGGGGGTAATATACTGGCATGGGTGGAAGATTGGCTATCTAACAGAAAACAGAGAGTTGGGATAAATGGTTCATTCTCGGGTTGGCAATCAGTAACTAGTGGTGTTCCACAGGGGTCAGTGCTGGGACCCCAACTCTTTACAATCTATATTAACGATTTGGAGGAAGGGACCAAGTGCAACGTATCCAAGTTTGCAGACGATACAAAGATGGGAGGAAAAGCAGTGAGTGAGGAGGACATAAAAAACCTGCAAAAGGACATAAGTGTGAGGTTATGCACTTTGGCAGAAAAAATCAAAGAGCAAGTTATTATCTAAATGGAAAGAAACTGCAAAGTGCTACAGTACAAAGGGATCTGGGGGTCCTGGTGCATGAAACACAGAAGGTTAGTATGCAGGTACAGCAGATGACCAGGAAGGCCAATGGAATCTTGGCTTTTATTGCAAGGGGGATGGAGTATAAAAGCAGGGAAGTCTTGCTTCAGCTATACAGGGTACTGGTGAGGCCACACCTGGAATACTGCGTACAGTTTTGGTTTCCATATTTAAGAAAAGATATACTTGCTCTAGAGGCAGTTCAGAGAAGGTTCACTCGGTTGATTCCAGAGATGAGGGGGTTGACTTATGAGGAAAGGTTGAGTAGGTTGGGCCTCTACTCATTGGAATACAGAAGAATGAGAGGCGATCTTATCGAAACATATAAGATTGTGAGGGGGCTTGATCGGGTGGATGCGGGAAGGATGTTTCCACTGATGGGTGAGACTAGAACTAGGGGGCATAATCTTAGAATAAGGGGCTGCCGTTTCAAAACTGAGATGAGGAGAAACTTCTTCACTCAGAGGGTAGTAAATCTATGGAATTTACTACCTCAGAGAGCTGTGGAAGCTGCGACATTAAATAAATTTAAAACGGAGATAGACAGTTTCCTAGCTGATAAGGGAATTAAGGGTTATGGGGAGCGGGCAGGGAAGTGGACGTGAGTCTAGGTTCGGATCAGCCATGATCCTATTGAATGGCGGAGCAGGCCCGAAGGGTCGTATGGCCTACTCCTGCTCCTACTTCTTATGTTATGTTATCTTATGTAACTGGGAAAAACAAGCAGCCTGCTGGGATTCCAACATTTTGAATGCTGAATTCCAATCTCTCATTTTGTAGTCTAGGGCAGCCATAGTATTGCGAATTTTAAGCCTTGATAAATGGAGTACAATTCTTCCATGCCCACGCAGGATCATCACGTGAAATAACTGCCAGTTTCACAATGTGCCAGTTACAGACCAATATCCTGCCCTGGCCAAAGGCCTACAACTGCTTAGTTGTGATAAGTGACATCTGCAAGGACACCGACTATGAAAAATCATTTGGTATTTTAATACCGATAAGTATAATGATTGGAAATATATTATTGATCATTTTTACCACAAGCAAGCTTGAATGTCTATCTGTTGCCCCTCTTCTGGCAACCCAGTACTTTATTCAAGTGACCACGCTTCATGTGTAAGCCTACAGATCCAGTGTGGGCAGGTTATTTGACTGTAGGGGTTCATCACAGCTGAGTCCAACCCGATTGCAGTGGGCAATTTCAGCACCGTTCCAAATGGGTAGGAGTGCATGCAACAAACCTATCCATAACTTGGCACTAATTGGCGATAACTTGGCAGGTTCAGTGGGAGAAGGCTCGTGGATGCTTATTACGGGATATAGAACTGTCACTGCTTGACTGCATCAACCTAACTGTGTATTCAGACCAGTCTATTTGAGCTCTCACAGAGCCAGCAGAAGGCCGGTTTGCTGTTATAGTTGACTTTTTAATGATGCCACGGCACCAATGTGCCACATCACATTTCTCCTTCGCACACAACGGGCTCCATCTTTCGCAGGCAGAGAGCACAGCTCAGAGCTCCGCTGCGCAGTGAATATGACCTTTCAGTGTTATGAAGCATGTGCTGTTGCCTTGCCCTCTGGAGTAGTTTGACTTTCAGGTCAGCATCCCGTGTCACCGCAGATAAACAAATTGCTTCATGCTCTGATGCATTTGATGTTCAATCTGGAAGTGACCCTGAGGTTGTGCCTGCCACTGTCCATCATCTTGCACTTCTGATTGCCTGCTCTCACCAAAGAAATAAACAGCAGTCTACTTTCTACTGGTAAGGAACACTGAATAGTAGAAACTAATTTATCTACTTCCTCGGGTTACAAACCACAAAGAAGGGTAAAGGTGCCTCACACTCAGAAGCCCTTTAGAAATGAATCCTTTTACAGGTAATCTTCAATATGCAGAGTGGCCTTACACGAAATTAGATTTGGTTATGCCGTCTGAGATTTTTATATGAACATGTAATTGTAGGCAATATGGGAGGGGCGGCTTGTGTTTCTAAACCACTCCTTCTTCTTCTTCTCTTCTTAGGCAGTCCCTCGGAACCGAGGATGACTTGCTTCCACATTAAAAATGAGTTCGCAGGCGACTGATGAGTCCAATGCGGGACCTACAGTCTCTGTCACAGGTAGGGCAGACGGTGGTTGAAGGGACAGGTGGGTGGGGTGCTTGGGTTGACGTGCGCTCCTTGCGCTGCCTGCGCTTGGCTTCCGCTTGCTCCCGGCGAAGAGACTCGAGGTGTTCGGCATCTTCCCGGATGCTTCTCCTCCATTTTGTGCGGTCTTGGGCCAGGGATTCCCAGGTGTCGGTGGGGATGTTACACTTTTTCAAGGAGGCTTTGAGGGTGTCCTTGAAGCGTTTCTCTGCCCACCTGGGGCTCTCTTGCCATGTCGGAGCTCTGAGTAGAGCGCTTGTTTTGGGAGTCTCGTATCGGGCATGCGGACAATGTGACCCGTCCATCGGAGCTGATCGAGCGTGGTCAAAGCTTCGATGTTGGGGATGTTGGCCTGAGCAAGAACACTGACGTTCTAAACCACTATTCTGCTGGTTACAACTATGCAATAGAGGGAGGTTGGCATTCTGTTTGAGAATTAACATTGATTGTTAATCAATAGCTGATTTTCAACACTTTGAGATTTAAAAAATATATATATATTTCAGGTGCTATGTTTGAGTTCTGCTTTGGGTCATACATTGGACCTAAATCAGCACAGCTCCCTGATTATTCCACAGGTCAATGCAGCACCTGGTGTATATTGAACTGCGCAAACCAAGAAGATTCACGATTCAGTACTTGGTCTGCGCTAAGTTAGCTAATCTCAGCCAAGGTTGCTAGCAGGGCACGACAGTGATGTGCTCACCCTCCCCATCAAACTTGTAAAAAGGCCACTGCATTGGCAATACTGGCGGAGTCAACCTGTGTCAAGTTCGACATCCAACAGGAAAGCCACCAGTTTTCAAAAAAAAAAGTACTTTTAGTATAATTTGATTGGATTTTGAAATGCTGCCCTTTTCTCTTCAGCTTCTCAGTCTGATCCACACTCTCTTTTTATCTCTTTCTCCCCTTGACTCTTGGCTTTTATCTCTCTTTGATCAGTTTCAGTAACGTGCCGCTTGTGTGACAGGCAGGGTTGCTGCTGTCCAATTTCGAATCAGACAGCCTCATTTCAGGGCGGGGGGGGGGGGGGGCGCGAGTGGTAATTTTGATATTAAAAATTGTACAGCAAACGTCCAGTTATTGGCTGCTGCACTTCAAATTAATTACCGTGCGCAACTTGTGACTGCAACTTTTATGAATGAACCAGGTTCACACGCGCGATCGGACTCATTCAAAGTGCCTCCCGTGGCGTAAAACAGGAGGCAGCGGCCTGAAAATACCATTGAGCCACTTACAACCCCATTTAGCTAGCGCTCCGGCCCCACCATCTTGGGTAAGGTCCTGACAATGGGCAGCTGGAGCGCCTAATTCAGGTGGACGGCCATTTGTGATATACAAATTAGGGTCCTATGACATGCACAGGACCCCAATTGCAACCTTGAGGTACCAATGTGTGTGTGTGTGTGTGTGTGTGTATAGTGTGGCACCGTCGCCACTCCGCCCTTTTATACGGGATCTGAGCCGCCTAACCAGTGGTGCTTAAAGGGACCGCTGGCGGCCACTGAAAGAACAGACCGAGGTAGGTTTATCTTTTATTTTTGTGGGACCAGGAGGAACAGGAGGAGTTGCCCACAAAAAAAATACTCCGGCCTTATGCCATCTGTCCGAGGCACCCTCAGGGATTGCCTCCCCTTCCATACTCCAAATGTTGGTTAGCTCCACTTAGAAGCTGGCCCATTTCCCACCATCTCCAAGTGGTGAGCTGCTTCAGAGCACCAGTTTGGCATCAGTGCTGCACAAAGGAGGCCCGGGCCTCAAATAATGGCCGGGTAACAGGCACCCAAAATTAAAATCGGCCCCACTATGATTTTAACCTCCCATTTTCCCCATCCCCATTTGGTTTTGGACTGGGCAAATGGTACAACTGTAATAACTGTGATCTCATCCTGCTAGTAGCTTGTGACATACTGTGTATGAAACAGCAGTAGCCACTTGATTCAATTGCCTTGATAAACTGTACACAAAGTGGCTCTGTTGGATGTAATGATGAAACAGAATGCAACATGGCGGCTTGAAGTGATCAGTGCTATGTTACGTGTTATTTAAATCACTGACTTGTTTTTGTTCCTCATCAAAAATCAGGACGCCAATGCAACCCGGTAACAAGAGGGAAAGGGCTTCCCTGGACTAGAAACACTGAAGAGGAAGTGCCTGCTCATGAAACATATCGTGATGCTGTAATGCGCTGTCCATATGACAGACATTTATGGTGGATGGCAATTTGTGATATGTAAATTAGCACTCTTAGGGAAAGTCTCCTGTGTAAATTAGGCCCCTCCCTATCTCTGTAACCTCCTCCAGCCTTGCAACACTCTAAGAATTCTGCGAAGCTCCAATTCTGGCCTCTTTTGCATCCCCGACTCCCTTCGCCCCACCATTGGGGGCCGTGCCTTCAGCTGACTGGACCCTAAGCTCTGGAATTCCCTCCTTAAACCTCTCTGCCTCTCTACCTTTCTCTCCTCCTTTAAGATGCTTGTTAAAACCTACCTTTTTGACCAAGCTTTTGGGCACTTGTCCTAATATCTCCTTTTGTCTCGGGTTAATTTTCGCTTTGTCTGATTACGTTCCTGTGAAGTGCATTGGGATGTTTTATTGAGTTAAAGGCGCTATATAAATATAAAAGTTGTTGTAGTAGGTCTAATTAGCATCATTTATTAATACTTTGGGGAAAAAATTCAGTTGGTTGCGCCTCCCGTTAGCGCCTTAAGAGGGAGCTAATGGGGCGCAAAGCATCTAGCGCCCAGGCGCGGCGAAGTTTGCGCCACTCGCGAAATTAACTAGACATTTTGCGGCGGCGCTAAACACTACCGCCACGATCTCCTGCGCCGGCAGATCGTGACGTCAGTCGAGTGCGCAATGCCCCGGTAACGCCCCGGAGCGGAAATTGAGTGGCGCCCCCTGCCTTACCGCCTGACGCTAGCAACGACAGGTTGAGGGGAGCGTTCTGCAGTCATGAAGGGAAAGGGGGAGCGCTATTTAAAGGTGACCGCTTCCTGCCTTTTATTCTTGGTGCCATTTTTGAACTACGCATTCTGAGAGAGAGAGAGACTTCTGGAGAGATTCAACGTTGTGTGAAGGAGTTTTGGGTACTGAGCAGCACTTTGCAGGTTCATTTTGATCTGCCATTCCTTGTATCGATTTAGAAGAGTCTGTGGGGGCTGCTGACTGAGCTCTTTGCCTGGTACTCTCCATTGTTCTTTCCAGCAGATTTGATGTGCAGGTCTCTCCAGGCCGAGATTCAAGGCTGCAATGAGCAGGATATGAATGGAAAGCAAGATTAACCATCCCCTTTAAGAACTGGCCCGGGCCATTGTGTGTGTGTTCCATTGCTGACTGACATCACATGAGCTTCGCCAGCGCTCTGAGGTAGCGCCTCGCTCCTCGGCCTTTGCGCCTTAAGACAGGTGTGAAGCGCCTGATTTAGCGCTCCAATCACCTCCAGGGGCGATAAAAGTCAAGTTTGCAGTCGGTGGCGATAATTAGCGCCAGGCGCTAATCTTTGCGCCCGGCCGATAATTGCGCCCCAAATGGGGCGATACTGAATTTCTCCCCCTTTATCTCCTACAACACAAGATTATGCCCTTGAAGGTCCTTAAAGTTAGGATTCATTGTTTTTGGTCTATGAAGGCAATTGTAGTGTAATTAACCATATGTGTGTATCAGCATACTTCAAGACTATGAGGTTCTATTATTCAAACAAAAAATTCCTTCTAAAGTTTAGCAAGTGTTGGAGCTGTGGTTCTTGCATGAACAATGAAAATATATGGAAAAGTTCACACTGACAGCACAGCCCCCTTTACTCTCCTCTCTGACTATTACCCAGGCAAAGCAGTGAGGAATTTGTAATATTCGATCACTCAGGCTGTAAACTAACATGCTGTTGTACAACACAGAATCATTTGAGAACGTGTGAATTATTACCGATGATATTTGTTTTTGATTATTCACGGCAAAATGAATAACTGCTGAAAGTTTAACGTTTAGTGTTAGAACATGTTAAATTGGATCAGGAATTGTGTATAATGAAAAGTGCCTTGCTAATCTGCTGGATGGGGCTTGATCTATGCTTTCATAGAGAGAGTTGCGGATGCATGGGAATGTTAGAGTTTTGTGTGTATGTATAATACATTCTGATGTAAATGTAAAGTTAGATTAATTTTCTTTAAGTTTTTTGTCCCTATACCATGCATCTATGGGAAGCAGCAGGGTCAGCTTCCCCCCTCCCCACCCCATGCTGTTCTTGGACTCCCAGCAGCCAGGTCAAAGGTGACATTCGAAGAAGTCTACTGTTGACTCTCATGGGCAAGACGGTGACACATTGTGCTGGGAGACATTGACAGGGATTGGATGAGAAATCCCAGTCAGCATATTTAGATACAAACTCTGCCAAAAGTAGTGCTCATTACAATGCAGCATCCACCACCTGGGATGGCCAGGAAACTCCTGGCCAACATTTAGCACATGGAATAAAGTGAGAGGATAGGTCACTAAACTATTCTGCTTCTTCTATCTTAATGCTGGATCTAGTGAGCAGTACATGTGCACATCCTTTGGAGCAGGAAAGCCAGCATTCTTGCTGACTGGGGGAAGACAGGAGCACAGGAATCGGCTGGTGGTAATGAGTACGGTAATTGTGTTGTGCAATGCTGTATATAGAGCTTTTAGAAAATATACGAAAGATAGCTCATGTGGGACTAGATGTGTTTCATTAAAATACCTGTGACTAGGGTTTTTTATACATCTGTACTCACTCTTATACACATCCACTGTCTTAAGTAGCAACAGACTAACAGCTAGTGTGCTTTATTATGCTTGCACAGAAGGCATTTTGGCCCATTGTGCCTGTATCTGTGCTAGCTCCACACTAAAGCTATCTGCTTTAATCTCACTTTCTTGTTCTTTCCCTGTACCATTTCATATTTTTACTTTTTTCAATATTTATCTCGTTCCCTCTTAAACATTGTGATTAAATTGGCTTTAATACCCACTGTGGTAACATAGTCATGATTTTAAACACCTCTACCAAACCTCCTCTTATCCTTCTCTGCTCTAAGGAGAACAACCCCAGCTTCTCCAGTCTATCCATGTAACTGTAATCCCTCATCCCTGGAACCATTCTAGTAAATCTCTTCTGTTCCCTCTCCAAAGCCTTCACATCCTTCCTAAAGTGTGGTGCCCAGAATTGGACACAGTACTCCAGCTGGGGCCGAACTAGTGTTTTATATAGGTTTAGCATAACTTCCTGGCTTCTCATAATCATAGAATCATACAGCATAGAAGGAGGCCATTTGGCCCATCGTGCTTATGCCGGCTCTCTGAAAGAGCTACTAATTAGTGCCACTCCCCTGCTCATTCCCCATAGCGCTGCAAATGTTTTTCCTTTTAAAGTATACATCCAATTCCCTTTTTAAAATTACTATTAGAATCATAGAATAGTACAGCACAGAAGGAGGCCATTCGGCCCATCGAGTCTGCGCCGGCTCTTTCAAAGAGCGATCCAGTTAGTCCCACTCCCCCACTCTTTCCCCATATCCCTGCAATTTTTCTTCTCCTTCAATTATTTATCCAATTCCATTTTGAAGGTTACTATTGAATCTCTATCCACTACCCTATCAGGCAGTGCATTTCAAATCCTAACCACTCGTTGTGTTAAAAAAGTTTTTCCTCATGTCACCTCTGGTTCTTTTGCCAATCACCTTAAATCTGTGCCCTCTGGTTACTGACCCTTCAGCCATTGGAAACAGTTTCTCTTTATTTAAAATAACAACAGAAAGTGCTGGAAAAACTCAGCAGGCCAGGCAACATCCGTGGAGAGAGAAACAGAGTTAACGTTTCAGGTTTCAGGTGTAACAACATTCCGTGTGGCACCTTATCGAATGCCTTTTGAAAATCCAAATATACTACATCCACTGGTTCCCCTTTAACTACCCTGGTAGATACATCCTCAAAAAATTCTAATAGATTTGTCAAACACGATTTCCCTTTCATAAAACCATGTTGACTCTGCCTAATCCAAAATGCATCACTTAACATTTCAATCCATTGAATAAAAATATTTCTTTTGATCTCCACCTTTCTGTTTCTGGTGCTGATCTTAAATTTATAACCCTCATTTACAAATGTACTATAGTTGAGGGAAAGAGTTGGAAATAGTTACATCTGGCGTAGATACAAGAAGAAAATCACCTGGATCATTCTCAATGTGAGAAGGCTGGTCTTGCTCTTGTATAGAGGAATGCATGTTCCCCATCTTCACCGTCCTTTCCTCTGCTGCAGCCTGGCCGAGAGGTCATGAAGCTCATAACACATATTGCTAGATGACGTAGAAGCATAGAAGCATAGAAGATAGGAGCAGGAGTAGGTCATTCGGCCCCTCGAGCCTGCTCCGCCATTTAATGAGATCATGGCTGATCATCGAAATTCAGAACCCTGTCCCTGCTTTCTCCCCATATCCCTTGATCCCTTTAGCCTTAAGAAATATATCTATCTCCTTCTTGAATATATTTAATGAATTGGCCTCAACTGCCTTCTGTGGTAGAGAATTCCACAGGTTCACCACTCTCTGGGTGAAGAAATTCCTCCTCATCTCAGTCCTAAATGGCTTACCCCTTATCCTTAGACTGTGACCTCTGGTTCTGGACTCCCCCGCCATCAGGAACATCCTTCCTGCATCTAGTCTGTCTAGTCCTTTTAGAATTTTATAAGTTTCAATGAGATCCCCTCTCATTCTTCTAAACTCCAGCGATATAAGCCTAATCGACCCAATCTCTCTTCATACGTCATTCCTGCCATCCCAGGTATCATTCTGGTAAATCTTCGCTGCACTCCCTCCATGGCAAGAACATCCTTCCTCAGATAAGGCAACCAAAACTGCACACAATACTCAAGGTGTGGTCTCACCAAGGCCTTGTACAACTGCAGCAAGACATCCTTGCTCCTGTACTCGAATCCTCTCGCTATGAAGGTCAACATACCATTTGCCTTCTTAACCGCCTGCTGCACCTGCATGCTTACCTTCAGCGACTGGTGCACAAGGACTCCCAGATCTCGTTGCACTTCCCCTTTTCCCAATCTATTGCCATTCAGATAATAACCTGTCTTCCTGTTTTTGCCACCAAAGTGGATAACCTCGCATTTATCCACATTATACTGCATCTGCCATGCATCTGCCCAATCACCCAACCTGTCCAAATCATACTGGAGTTTCTCGGCATCCTCTCACAGCACACACGCCCACCCAGCTTTGTGTCATCTGCAAACTTAGAGATATTACATCTAGTTCCCTCGTCTAGATCATTAATATATATTGTGAATAGCTGGGGTCCTAGCACCGATCCCTGCGGTACCCCACTAGTCACTGCCTGCCACTCAGAAAAAGACCTGTTTATTCCAACTCTTTGCTTCCTGTCTGCCAACCAGTTCTCTATCCAAATCAGCACCTTACCCCAAATCCCATGTGCTTTAACTTCGCACGCTAGTCTCTTATGCGGGACCTTATCGAAAGCCTTCTGAAAGTCCAAATACACCACATCCACTGGTTCTCCCTTATCTATTCTACCAGTTACATCCTCAAAAAATTCCAGTAGATTAGTCAAGCATGATTTCCCTTTTGTAAATCCATGTTGACTTTGTCCGATCCTGTCACTTTTTTCCAAGTGCTCTGCTATTACATCTTTTAAAATGGACTCTAGCATTTTGTCCACTGCCGATGTCAGGCTTACCGGTCTATAATTCCCCATTTTTTCTCTACCACCTTTTTTAAATAGTGGGGTTACATTAGCTACCCTCCAATCCATGGGAACTGTTCCAGAGTCGATAGAATTTTGAAAGATGACCAGCAATGCATCTACTATTTCTAGGGCCACTTCCTTAAGTAGCCTAGGATGTAGATTATCAGGCCCTGGGGATTTATCGGCCTTCAATCCTGTCAATTTCCCTAACACCATTTCCCTACAAATACTGATTTCATTTAATTCCTCCCTCTCATTAGACCCTATGTTCCCCAACATCTCTGGGAGTTTATTTGTGTCCTCCTTTGTGAAGACAGAACCAAAGTATGTATTTAATTGGTCTGCCATTTCTTTGTTCCCCATTATAAATTCCCCTGATTCTGACTGCAAGGGACCTACGCTTGACTTCACCAATCTTTTTCTCTTCACATATCTATCGAAGCTTTTACAGTCAGTTTTTATGTTCCCTGCAAGCTTACTCTCATATTCTATTTTCCCCCTCTTAATTAACCCCTTTGTCATCCTTTGCTGAATCCTAAACTGCTCCCAATCCTCAGGTTTGCTGCTTTTTCTGGCCAATTTATATGTCCTCTCCTTGGATCTTATGCTATCCCTAATTTCCCTTGTTAGCCACGGTTGAGTCACCTTTTTTGTTTTATTTTTATGCCAAACAGGGATGAACAAACATGCGATCTTTAAATGTTTGCCATTGCCTATACTTGAGCGGCAGGCCTGGCTGGTGCTCCCCACAGTCAAGGAGATGTGAAGCAAGAAATTAAACCTATTCTATTGGATCGGCTGATAGCAAGAGTGCTGTTGGCTTTCAGAATGCATTTCAATGAAGTTTACGCAGAATAACTCAACAAAGAAAAATGTTGCTTTCAACTAAGCCTCTCCCTAAATATGTATCTCATGCAGGGATGAAATCACTGAGTTATGTAATGTATAGCACCAAAACAAGTACACAGGAGACCAGAAGTACTAGCATTAGATTCCATTCACTACATCATTCATTGAGGTATGAATTGCACAATGAACAAGCTATTATCCACAGTCTGACTTTTTCCAAACCATGGTCTTCTCAGAAAAGTCCAGCATTATAAATCAGAAAGAAACAATGATGCAAAGACCAGTGAGGAGGACTAAATAATCCAGGAATGTAAATGAAGATCTCAAGATGATTTTAAAGCCATTTTGGTTGAAATTGTGCAGTGCAGTATTATAACAAATATGTTAATGTCAAATTCCTTTGTCTGCTATTTTAAGCCAGTAGTTAACCCATTTAAAATAAACAAATCTGTTGCTAATCGCGCAATTTCAACCCAGTGTGACTCATGAGTCACTTTAGGAGATAAATATAGGACTAAACCTAAATAAATTACAATCTTGCCATTTTGGGTTATACCATCATAAGAAACATTTTCTTTAATTACAAATGCATATTATTGTCACATCTATACCTGGTTATGTAGAGTCCACAATATAGCCAACTGTATATAATCAGTGGGAAAATTGCATTGAAGCAGGCAATGTAAATGGTTTCAAGAGACAATTAGATACATTTCTGGAGGTAGAAGGGATTGATCGATATGGTGACTAGTCATGGGGTGGGATTGATCTAAGAGAAAGTGTTTTTTATTGGACCTAATGTTTTTTTTCCTTTTCCTAACAGGTTATTATGTTTTTAAATGGCCTTTCTATGGTCTATCCTTTATTTTGTTCTGCCCTCTAGAAGCCTGGCTTGTGGCAGCTGCTTACAGAATAGCACTGATGGCTGCGTTAAAGTTCACTGCCTGGGCCTTGCCACCATCCCAGCTAAAGAAGGAAGAAACATGGCAGGGCATGACAGAAGACCGGAGAGTCCCACTCTCTCAGCTTAACCAGAAGGAGTATGGCAGTACCAAGCGACACACTACTCTCTTTCTGAAGGGGGCAGATTCTGATGGTGAGAGACATCAATGGAAACTTTACAAAAATTTGTATTAATTTGCTAATTTCTTTCTTCTAATCTTAATATAAAGAGTGTTATCTAGACATGGGAGGGTACATTTTTCAAGCCTGCGTGCCAATGCCGGGAATCTCGCACACGGCAAACACGAGCGGAAAATTGGAGACAGTGTGCCTGCCATTTTCCAATCCATGCAGACGGCATGCCATGTTCCACCGGTAGCGTGGGATCTTGGTCCATCTCTCCCATATTCTCAGCGTCGAGCCCATTACGCTTCCTGCGTGAAACCAATGTCCGACTTCTAAAAAGATAAACTCTAACCTTTTAAAAATAAGGTCATTTTGCTGCCAGAACTTTCACCTCCAGAACAGATCTCCATGTACATTCATGCAGAATGGGTTAAAAAATATATTAGGAAAAAAAAAACCAGGAAAGATCTGCTTACCCTGTGCCAACAAGAGCGCTGTGGAGAAAGAGAAGGAAAAGAGAGAAAGGATCAAATCTCAGGTACAATTATTAGCATCTTTCCATTTTGCTTGGAACAGAAGAGGTGGACTGCAGCGAGCAATCACTCAAATCATTTCATCTCCTTGGCTTGAAACGTTTGCCATTTTAATCCAGTTTTTATTGTTGTGACTTTTGCACAGCATATATTAAAATATATTTCATTAGCACATCCAAAATAGTGCCTTAAGGATATGGAACAGTAAGAAATATATTTATCTTATGCCATTATGCAATATGATTACATCCTGACCAAGGCATAAAGCAGGGGGCATTCATTTTACACTTGAACTGGGGCATATCTCCTAGCTAGCTGCTAAATGTGTCCGCAATTACTTTGAGATGCTTTTTATGACATGTTTCAACCACCCAATCCAATTTCTTTTTTGGAGGGGGGCGCGAGGGTTCCCACTCTGCATTTATATTGCACCTTTAACGTAGTAATACATCCCAAGTCACTTCACAGGAGCATGATCAGACAAAAATTGACATCGAGCCACAGAATGAGACATTGGGACAGGTGGTCAAAGCGGTAGGTTTAAGGAGCATCTTAAAGGATGAAAGAGAGGTGGACAGGTGGAGAGGTTTGGAGAGGGAATTCCAGAGCTTAGGGCCTAGACGGCTGAAGGCATGGCCGGCAATAGTGGGGCAAAGAAGTGGGGGGGTGCACAAGAGGCCAGAGCTGTCCTGTTCACTCATCACCCCTGTGCTCGCTGACCTACATTGCCTCCTGGTTAAGAAACACCTCGATTTTAAGATTCTCATCCTTGTTTTCAAATCCTTCCATGGCCTCTCCCCTCCCATTCTCTGTAATCTCCTCCAGCCCCACAACCCTCCGAGATATCTGCGCTCCTCTAATTCTGGCCTCTTGAGCATCCCTGATTTTAATCGCTCCACCATTGGTGGCCGTGCCTTCAGCCGCCAAGGCCCGAAGCTCTGGAATTCCCTCCCTAAACCTCTGCACCTCTCTACCCCTCTTTCCTACTTTAAGATGTCCCTTAAAACCTACCTGTTTGACCAAGCTTTTGGTCATCTGCCCTAGTATCTTATATGGCTTGATGTCAAATTTTGTTTTATAACGTTCCTGTGAAGCGCCTTGGGAGGTTTTACGATGTTAAAGGTGCAATATAAATCCAAGTTGTTGTTGTTGTTGTTGTTGAACGCAGAGTTCTCATAAGAACATAGGAAATAGGAGCAGGAATAGGCCACTTGGCCCCTCGAGCCTGCTCCGCCATTCAATAAGATCATGTCTGATCTTGAGCTCAAAGCCACTTCCCTGCCCACTCCCCATAACCCTTCACTCCCTTATCTTGTAAAAATCTGTCTATCTCCACCTTAAATGTATTTAATGACCCAGCCTCCACGGCTCTCTGGGGCAGAGAATTCCACAGATTTACGACCCTCTGAGAGAAGAAATTCCTCCTCATCTCAGTTCTAAAAGGACGACCCTTTATTCTGAAACTATGCCCCCGAGTTCTAGATTTCCCGAGGGGAAACATCCTCTCTGCATCTACCTTGTCGAGCCCCCCCCAGTAATTATATGTTTCAATAAGATCACCTCTCATTCTTCTAAATTCCAATGAGTATAGGCCCAACCTGCTCAACCTTTCTTCATAAGTCAACCCCCTCATCTCAGGAATCAACCGTGTGAATCGTCTCTGAACTGCCTCCAATGCAAGTATATCCTTCCTTAAATAAGGAGACCAAAACTGTACGCAGTACTCAAGGTGTGGTTTCACCAATACCCTGTACAGTTGTAGCAGGACTTCCCTGCTTTTATACTCCAACCCCCTTGAAATAAAGGCCAACATTCCATTTGCCTTTTTGATTACTTGCTGTACCTGCATGCTAACTTTTTGTGTTTCATGCACACGGACCCCCAGGTCCCTCTGAACTGTAGCATTTTGCAATCTCTCTCCATTTAAATAATAGTTTGCTTTTTTATTTTTCCTGCCAAAGTGGATAACCTCGCACTTTCCCACATTTTACTCCATCTGCCAAATGTTTGCCCACTCACTTAGCCTGTCTATATCCCTTTGCAGATTCTTTGAGTCCTCTGCACAACTTGCTTTCCCACCCATCTTTATATCATCCGCAAACTTGGCTACATTACACTCAGTCCCTTCATCCAAGTCATTAATGTAGATTGTAAATAGTTGAGGCCCCAGCACCGATCCCTGTGGCACCCCACTAGTTACCGTTTGCCAACCAGAAAATGACCCATTTATCCCGACTCTCTGCTTTCTGTTAGTTAGCCAATTCTCTATCCATGCTAATATTACCCCCAATTCCGTGAGTTCTTATCTTATGCAGTAACCTTTTATGTGGCACCTTATCGAATGCCTTCTGGAAATCCAAATACACCACATCCACTGGCTCATCTTTGTCCACCCTGCTCGTTACATCCTCAAAGAACTCCAGCAAATTTGTTAAACATGATTTCCCTTTCATAAAACCATGCTGACTCTGCTTGACTGCATTATGATTTTCCAAAAGCCCTGCTACTGCTTCCTTAATGAAGGACTCCAGCATTTTCGGCTAACTGGTCTATAGCTTCCTGCTTTCTGTCTCCCTCCTTTCTTAAATAGGGGTGTTACATTTGCGGTTTTCCAATCGCTGTGACCTGTAGCCAATTCTTTTAAGACCCTGGGATGCAGGCCATCTAGTCATGGGGACTTGTTGTCTTTTAGTCCCATTATTTTACCAAGTACTATTTCCTTAGTGATAGTGATTGTCTTTAGTTCCCCCCTCCCTCTGGCCCCTTGATTATCCATTATTGGGATGCTGTTAGTGTCTTCTACCATGGAGACAGATACAAAATATTTGTTCAGAGTCTCTGCCATTTCCCCATTTCCCATTATTAATTCCCCAGTCTCATCCTCTAAGGGACCAACGTTTACTTTAGCTACTCTCTTCCTTTTTATATACCTGTAGAAGCTCTTACTATCTATTTTAATGTTTCTTGCCAGTTTACTCTCATAATTCATCTTCTCTTTCTTTATTTTTTTTTAGTCATCCTTTGCTGGTTTTTAAAAATTTCCCAATCCTCTGGTCTCCCTCCAATCTTGGTAACATTGTGTGCCTTCGTTTTCAATTTGATACCATCCTTTACTTCCTTAGTTAGCCACGGATGGTGCTCCCTTCCCTTAAAATCTTTCTTTCTCAAAGGATTGTAGGGCTGGATGAGGTTACAGAGATAGGGAGGGTTAATTCCATGGTAGAATTTGAACATGAGGATGACAATTTTAAATTCGAGGCATTGCTGGATCAGGAGCCAATGCAGGCCAGCGATCAAAGCAGTGATGGGTGAACGGGACTTGGTGCAAGTTAGGATATGGGCAGCAGGGTTTTGCATGATCTCAAGTTTATACAGGGTGGAAGATGGGAGGTAACAAAAACATGGACAGAGGGTTTCGGCAATAGATGGACTGAGACAGGCGATACTATAGGGGGTGGAAGCAGATGAATTTTGTGATGGACAGGACATAAATGTATAAAATTGTTGTTTATACCCGTAGAATTAGACTTCAAATTGGATTTTATTTTCAAGTTCAATGATGCAATAGCTTGACAATATTCTATATCCTGAACATTATCAACATACTGCATCATAAATGAAACAGTTTAACTGGTCGTTCATCTCATTAGTGTGATGTTCCTGGTGCAGAATGACTGGCAGATTGGCATGTTTAATAGTCACTGCACTTCAAAGTCATTGATTCCATGGAGCATGATGTGATAAGGCGCTGTATTAAAATGCAAATTGTGTAATTGGGGAAAATTGGGATCAGGATTACACATGTTACAAATATGCCTAGATCAGGATATCTGCATAATGAGGATGAAGGAAAAGTCATCCCGCATACTGGAACTTTACTTTGGGACACAAATCTCAAATGGATCAAACAAACTTTTATTCAGAGTGGAGTCTGAATTGCTAACAGTGCACTGCAAACACTGGCTCTCGTGTCCCGCAATGAGGGAACACGACACCACCTCCAAGGTCCTGTTCCACATCAAAGAAAGCATTCCTACACAGTCTTTTTAATATTGCTTATTTTATTAGGAAATGCTTTTTGTAGCAACTGTTTGCTGTGCAAAGGGATTAGGTAATGAGTCAAACAGAAAACCATGGGGAGTCAATAGTATCCATTCAATTCAACGCACACAGGCCGGATTTCCAACAACCTAAAACAAAATATACACAACAGGAGCTTGACTAACAACACACAGTGTAAAATGGCTAGGCGGTTCTTGCATTTCTTCTCCAGAATATATATCCCATTTAGTAATTATTTGAGCCCTTTGGCCATATTTTTTTAAATATAGGGAGAAAGCAACAAAATAAAGCGTTTTTAACGTGCAATAAAAAAAAATGTATAAAATAAATGCAACGATCTGTGTTAGGTTAACTGCCATCTGAATAATTTTGATTGACTGCACCCAGAGACATGGTGACCTGGGGAGAGAAGTCAGCTGACTGGACAATGCAGGCTTACACATCTAATTAGCTCGAATCAAATTGACTAATTGGCTATTTCAATTTAAAAAGGAGCCTCTCTTCTGCAAATTTAATATGTTGCAAAGTATATGGACATATGAAAATAGAAAAGACAAGCCGGTTCATCAAACCTGCCCCCTGTAAAATATACTTACCTGCAATTAAAACCCCTGTAATCTTGAAATAACTCAGTTGGGTGCATTTAACTCAGTCAAATCACTTAGACGTAAAAGGTCCACATGGTCCACATGGTCTCCTGGACTGATTTTGATCACCTGAGGGATTTGAAGAAGAATTTTCCGGATTTTCCCTCCCACACCCCCCCTGCCCCCCAAACATATTTGCCCTGGGGTTTTTTGCCTCTCCCAGGAGATTACATGGCTGTGGTGGGATGGAGTGGTGGTGGGGGGGAAGTAGGAAGTGTCTAGTCATGACACTCTAGACACCGTGAGTATGGGGTTGGCTGGATGGACCAGCTGGACTTTTCCTGCCTGTCACTTTTGTATGTTCGTATGTAACTTTCTTTAATACAAGTGGCTAATTTTTCCGTTTTTTTTAAGAACAGAAAATACTGGAAATATACAGCAGGGCCCTCAGTAGCTGCAGATAGAAAAGACATTTCAACGTTTTGGGTGTGGACCCTTCACCTGAACCGCCTTTTCCGGACCTCAGTGCATGGCAATATAACTCCAAAGGGCCTACACCCAAAACATTAACCTGTCTTTTCTCATTTTAAATGCTACCGGACTTGCTCTGTAGTTCCAGTATGTTCCCTTTCGTATTTTGGTTTCCAGTATTTGCAATTTTTAATCTTATCATGTTACCTTCTCAGTATTTTCTCATATTTCTTACCCTGTTCTACTGCTGTTGGTCACATAACCCATGACCGACGGAGTGAGCGAGTGATCTGCTCCAAGCCTTTGGTTATACCCCCGTTGAGCCAGCTGCTGAGAGGTGGGGAGCAGCCACCTGATGACTACCTTCCCTCTCATTCCCCTTCCCCCAGTGGGGAGATACCTGCCCTCATCACGGCAGCACAGCTGAAAGCAGGATCTCAGCAGAACAGGGGTTAGGGAGGTGCGAGGAATCAAATCCATGTTGCAGCATTCCACAGCAGCATGTATAGAAATCCAATAGGGAATTTAGAAGAAACGTCTTTACCCAGAGAGTGGTGAGAATGTGGAACTCGCTCCCACAGGGAGTGGTTGAAGCGAATAGTATAGATGCATTTAAGGGGCGGTTAGATAAGCATATGAGGGAGAAGGGAATAGAGGGTTATTCTGATAGAGTTAGATGAGGAAAGACGGGAGGAGGCTCGAGTGGAGCGTGAACACCGGCATAGACTGGTTGGGCCGAATGGCCTGTTTCTGTGCTGTATATCCTATGTATTGGTATATACCACCCATATATCTCATACTGTACCACTGATAGTAATTTTAAATCACAGGATGGAGAAATGCATAGCTTCATGGAACTACATTAGTGAAAATTTGCAGCATCAACCTTTTAAATCCAAATAAAACCCCAAAACCGCTTACTTACAAAAGAAGTTTCTGTTTGGGATGTGCTTACTGGGAGCTGCTCATGGCCGGAGGTGACTCAGCCGTTTACCATGTCTTAACCCGAGGTATCGGCTGCAGCAAGCCAAGCTCTCGGCCCGGCACTGCACACGCTCACAACTCCAGATCGCTTTCAGGAAAAAAATTCAAAAAAGGCACAGTGGATGGACTTCTTCAGGAATTACTGGCGATCAGGTCCTGGCTTATGTTAAACGGTAAGATTCCACCCCACAAAGCATACCTTGGTTTGTTGCATTCCCCCAAATTAAAATCCTGTCAAAAGTGAGCCAAGCTGCAGTGTCTGTGCTTCATATTTTAGACATTGTTTTACAATCTTTGCAATATGCATAAACAGCACTGCATATCAAAGATTAGTGACCCTTCCACCTTAGTTTTTTTTTGATTTCCTTCATATTGCCAAAGCAACTAAAAAGATGCAGAATTACCGAGAAGGGGAAACACTGTGCAAGTTACATTTTCACATGGTAATTGAATCCGGCTCGTGTAGATCACAAGAATGATACTGTTGCTCCGTCAAACCCGCAGAGCCTTCACTTTGCTGGTAGTTTCTGCCACGGTGAGTCTCAGAGCTTCACTGGCATGCTTCTTCAACCAAACCACAATACAATACAGCTGGTCATTCAACAGGCAGGACAGCAACAGAACAGGAGAGCAAAAAAAAATGGCAAGAAGTGTACTCAACTGCTGACAGCACCACCAAACATATCACAAGCACAAATGAAAGCGTGTTTAAAGAATCAGCATCCCCTTTGTAATTATTATTCAGCACGACGTAAGCTGAAAACTATCACCTGGACAGGAATGTTATCTCTCTGAGGTGAGGAAGGAAAGGAAAATAATTTGACATTTAAAAGCCGCAACTTGAAATTGTTCAAGCAGCTCATTTACTATTTTCGTCTTTTAAAAGGTAAACAGCATTTAATCAGGCAAAACATTTTATGGGAGGTTAATATTGCGGGGTGCTTTTTAACAAGCAGCCACGAATATTCATTGGAAATATTAATGATTTCAATAGCTAGTTCTACCATATTGTAAGACAATAAGTAATTGGGATAAAATGTGTTCTGTTCTTAAAACTGGATTTTCAGTGTCTGGCTTCCATTTTCAAACTTTCTAGACAACCCGCTGTGCATTCCCATCAACACTGGCCGGGCGGTGACCAGCATTAATAATCACGGGATATGGAAAATATTCCGTGCAACCTGATCTTTTAATCCAGAAGTAATTAAGTTGCCTTCAAAGAAGTAGGGATGTAACTGAAAGTATGAGGAGTGACACAGGCCGCTGACACTGCCGTTGCCATGACCTTCAAGCTGTCTTGAATCAGACAGGTGCCACTATACTGTGACCCCTCGCACTGCAGCGTGACCCCTCGCACTATACTGTGACCCCTCGCACTGCAGCGTGACCCCTCGCACTATACTGTGACCCCTCGCACTGCAGTATGACCCCTCGCACTATACTGTGACCCCTCGCACTGCAGCATGACCCCTCGCACTATACTGTGACCCCTCGCACTGCAGCATGACCCCTCGCACTATACTGTGACCCCTCGCACTGCAGCGTGACCCCTCGCACTGCACCATCAGCCCTCGCACTGCACCGTTACCCAACGCATGGGGGTCATGGTGCAGCGCGAGGGGTCACGGTGCAGCGCGAGGGGTCACGGTGCTTCGCGAGGGGTCACGGTGCATTTTGAGAGGTCATAGTGTAGTGCTTCACCCAATTAGTTCCACTCACCTGCTCTTCCCCATAGCCCTGTATATTTTACCCCTTCAAGTATTTATCCAATTTCGTTTTGAAAGTTATTATTGAATCTGCTTCCACCACACTTTCAAGCAGTGCATTCCAGATCATAACAACTCGCTGGATAAAATAATTTCTCCTCATCTCCCCTCTGGTTCTTTTTCCAATTATCTTAAATCTGTGTCCTTTGGTTACCGACCCTCCTGCCTGTGGAAACAGTTTCTCTCTATCTACTCTATCAAAACCCTCATAATTTTCAACACCTCTATTAAATCTCCCCATAACCTTCTCTGCTCTAAGGAGAACAATCCCAGCTTCTCTTGTCTCTCCACAAGAAGGGAGGGAAGGAATGTGAGGCGGGGGACGGGTAACAAACAATAGCACTGTCATTCTGAGTGCAGTAATTTAAAGTCAGGTAAATTGAAACAGTACAAGTGCTTGGCTGCAGTAAATTTAAGAAAATAAATTGGTTGTGGCTCTGCAAGGCCTCTGGGATTCTGCTGGAGTTAACCCCCCCCCCTTCCCAGCCCCCACACACACAGAGCTTTACAAAATATTTGAAGAACATTCTTCGTCGTTCAAACAGAGGGGATGCTGTCTCCTCAGTGATGAATGTGTATGGCTGATGGCTGGAAAGCGTCCCACAAAGATGCCAATCTTTTAATAATAATTTCTTATAAAATGAATAATAAAAGAGCAACAGGATTAAGCTGATCACAGGAAAATGAAGACATGTGCATTGCCTCGGGAACTTTGGAGTTCAGCTTACAGAAATAAAGCAGCAGCCTCACGCCCTGCGGCAGCGAGACAATAAGTACCAGTAATAAACTAGGCCGAGGCAATACAGTGCACATCATCTGGGAGAGAAACAAAAAAAGCACGAGGCGTAGATGACCGAAACAGGGTGAGAGCGGGAATACAGGAGGAAAAATAATAGATTTTCTCAAAAAGCCGTTAGGTCTCAGGATCTCACACCTGATATTCCTCGTTTCAGCCATTTCGGTTCACCAAGCACAATGAAGAAATGTTCTTGCTTTTCGTATTCCTCATCATCATTTATTTTAACGCTTATGGTTTTCCTGTAAGGATATAAGAAAGAAAATGTACAATGGGTTGCTACAAAACCACTGCAGTCACACATGCGATTTTTTTTTTGTAAACTTGCTTGACGGTTAGTGGGAGGCGGCCTGCAGCACACCCAGATTGATGTCACATGCCACCATTTTCTTGGCTTATTAGTAGAATGTGTTGAGCTAAATTTGGGCCTTTCCTGCCCCCCCCCCCCTCCTAATTATTACAGGTACTGGTAAAGGAATGGCAAGAGCTCCAGTCACATAACCTGCCAAGCCCTTCAAGTGTCCAACTCGGAGCACTTTTACTCTGAAGCCAACTTAATCACAACTCGAGACAAATGGGCAAAACAAAAAGTACCCCGTTTTTATTTGGACGCCTCTGTGGCTGCATGCTTGCCTGTTGCAGTATGTGTCGTCGGTCAAGACAGATAGAGAAGTTGCTTCCAATGTATTGAGTGGTTATTATTGTATAGCCTACAGGTAGGGACAGGCCTAGACTTTTTGAAAAGGAAGCGTCCCACCACAAATGAGGCACCGTTAATGCCACCTCACTCGCCCTGGAAGGCTTATCCTGGCCAGTCAAATTGCAGACTGGCTTCAACCAAAGCTCAGAGTTTCACTGCCAGCTCACAGGCATGGATGTGTAATCGGTGACTGGCTTGCTAGACCACTTCAGAGGGCAGTTAAAAGTCCACCATGTTGGTATGGGATTGGAGTCACATATAGGCCAGACCGGGTAACATTTTCTTCCCCAAGTTAGTGAATCAGCTAGGTTAAACAGATGTTTTTTAAAACCAAATTCAAATTCTCAAACTGAGATTTGAACTCATGTTCTACAGGATTATTAGTCCAGGCATCTGGTTTACAATTCCAGTAACTTAACCACTACACTACCATGTTCCTTTCATTCCCTTCCTGCTGCCACTCCAAGTCAAGACCCCGACCCCTCTTGCTAAAAGTGATGGAATCCTGCTGCGTGCATTTAATTTGCTGATAGCCATCAGGTTTTCCAAGGTTGAGTTATTTATGCTAGAAAGTGCTACTGAGTGTGGAATACTGCAGCAATGGGCAGTGTAACTGTTATCACTGGAGCTCCATTACGTAGGCTCAGGCAAGGAGGAGACAGGAGACGTGGCCCATGTCGGCCTGCTCCAAGCTTTAGAATAAACAGAGCAGTCGAGATGCTGCGAGTTACTCAATGCACCACTCCCACACCAGGCCACCAACCTCTGCTAACGCGTATCACCGGGTCAATGTAATCCTCCCTCTCAGTTATTTGATCTGGAATTTGAAACTACACAGAAACTGTGCGATGTTTTGATATTTGATATTTGGTGGGTCTATACGTGATGAAAAATTAATTTGGAGCTGAAATTCCTTTTTCATGGGATTCCTTATTCACTGTTTATTGCTCAGCCATATAGTGGCAGGAATGTCCTTCTGTTTGTTTCCATGACACGGCGCACTTGTTGGCATTCTGTGTTTATTGAATGCTGGCATGCACTGTCTTGATTTCATGCCGTGCCTTGTATGTCGAGGCCTTTGTGCCCTCTATACAGTGCAACGCTGCCAGTGGGGGTGGTCTCGACCTTTACGGCAACTCTCTAGTATAAATGATGTGGTGCACCTGCTAGCAGAAGAGGAGAGAATCATCTCCAGAGGTGCTGTTTGTCTGCTCCTACCGAGGCTGCAGCGGCCATTTCTTTCTGACCACTGGCAGCCCAGCAATGCAACAACCATGGTGTTGAGCTGTACAGGTCTCCCCCCTCCCAGATCTGAACGTCACAACTCGCGTCATTTAAACAGCGCGAATATGCAACGGCTCTCCCCTGTCAGCCATGCTCTAGAATTCATTCTGCAAAAGTAATGGGATGGATTCCACAGCACCGTTCTGCTTGAAGCAGTTCAGTTCGATCAAGGGGACAGATTATTTAGCATGCAAGGGCCAAAGCTGGACCCGCACACTGACCTATGCTCATGTGCCTTACTTTCTACTGGGACACAAGAGACTGTAAAAGCAGGCAAGCTGTCGGCAACAGGAAAAGGTGCAGTGTCAGCAAGAAAGGCTCAGCGTTGGCAGGTTATTGAAGCAGTGACGGTGGGCCAGATTAGAAGCTCACTAATACGCCAAGATTGAAATGGGCAGCATGTGACAGATCTGACTGCGAGAGTGCAGCAGTGTTAAATATCTCTTGGGAATCAAGCAGTCAAACAAGACAAAGAGAGGGGGTGGGGGGAATAAGAGGAAAAGGAAAGAAAGGAGGAGAGAGGAGGGCCTTCAGCAGTGGCTCATTCTGGCGAGTACTCCACCTTTCTGTGAACTCATATCCACCATGCGTGGGTCCGTCAGCTCAATGAAGAACCTCTTGTTTTTTTCATACTCCTCATCATCAATTATTTTGATCTGAGCTCTTTTGCTGCAAATGAAAAACAATAATGTCATAAGGGACGGGAAAGGAAGGGGAGGGGGGTGGGTGGGAGGAAAAGGGTGGGCAGGGGAAGGATAGGACCATGGGTGCAGTGATGGGTGAGTATCGTCCAACAAGGGCAGTTCATTAATATCCCAGAGCAGAGATTACATTGTCAGTGATGAACTGTACTATACCTGTGGACAAACAACATACAAAACTTGGAAAGCTCCACTCTGGTGATCAGATGCATTTTGTGTGTTAGTAACCAACACAGTGATGTGTTTGTATGAAATTCCTCTGTCTGAAATATGTGGGTGCATAGAGGTGTTAAAATGCCGTACAAAGAATTTCATACTAACGCGTTGACGGTTTTATCACAAACTCTCCCACAGCGTAAGGCCTCCTCAGGATTATGACAGTAAAGTGCCAGTGCTCCAGAACACACAGTAGTCAACACAATGGTTATTAGGTTCCCCTTCAGCAGGTCACTGCCAGGACAATATAATGGAAAACTCCTATATTCACTCAGAACTTTGTTAAACTAGCCACCGGTAAAAAAAAATTATATTATTAAAAAATAAAAATTCTTGAACAAGAAGTGCTAAACTTTCCATAAAGTATATACTTTAATTTATAGGAGCTAATGGCAATAATCTCCTTTTTGCATATATTAACACCTGCTTTATAAGTCTCCCTTTAATAGACAATGATATGTACATACTGGATAATAGATGGCTAGCTGTTAGTAACCAGGATGGAATTTGACTGGGAAGTTCTGGTGAAGTCAGAAATCACCAGATCCCGAGTGAATTTGCAGGATAAATATTTAATACATACCCTGTCGTCACTTCAACACTACAATTGTATTTCGGTGCCCTGCCAGCTATCTTGGACCAACACGATAAACACTCTGCTCTGTGTTATCACAGGCGTTGAATCGCTTGATGCGATTAGTGGCTTTTAATCACCCTCCATAACTCTATACATAATTTATATAGAGGGGCTTATATCTCTGCACAGCAGAGTATCTTCAGAATAACTATTCAGGAGGGGTGGAAACAATTAAAAGTTGTATACCATTTGTCGAAGGAGCAGGCTTGATGGCTGCAAGGCCTCTCTCATTCCAGGCCTTCATTATGGTCCTTTTTCTGACTGCTACCTAGTCCCCACTGCTGGGAAATGAACGTGTGGATATGGGTGTTGGCTGAGGACAGAGCCTGGCTCATCTGTAAAGTTCCGCAGTGGAATATCCTGCTGACACTTTAGTGTCCAGGCTGGCATATAATAACCCTCTGAGTGAGGTATCCCAGCATGGGTGGCAGGGCTTAGGTAAGGTATGAATGGAAAAAAGACACACACTCTCCAGGCCATTGTGTGTAAATGACCGAATTCCTGATCTTAGATTAAAAGTGTACCAAACAAAATAATCGGGCATTCAATTACAGCTCCTTGTATTACAAAGAACCGATAAAGCACCAGTCAATACATTTTACATCAAAAGTAATAACAAGAATCTAAAACAATCACATTTAGGAAGCAAAATAAAGGTTGATTTTAATTATTGATTTATCACTAGCACAAAAAAATATAAAAATTGAAAAGTAACATCCTTACTTATCGGTCAACACCAAATTTCACCACAGATATCTAGGGAATGGTTCCAGGGAACATAACGGGAATCAATATGGGCTGTTTTATATTTATGAAGTCTAACCTTGTTCTACACTATACATGCAAAGCCAGGTCAGAATATGTTCAAGTGTTTCACATTGCTAATCACCAAATGTATACAATAAGCAGACTTAAAGACTGAGGGCGGGTGGTCACCAAGGATTCAGCAATGGGCTGACATGACACTAACCGCAGGCCTCCTTGACTGGTGGTCCTGACACTTTGCGGCCAGTGCAGATTGAACTGGAAGGAGCTGATAGCTTGTGACAGCAGGGTCATGTTGCTGGCGGCTGCAACTCAAGGGGGTCCCTACCTATACAAAGCCGTCAAAGATGCAACATGTTGACTTTACAGTAGCCAGCCAGTAGGCAATTCGTAGTCCGTGTTTTAATTCATTCCATTTGAGTGGGAGGGTGAAGGTTATGCAATGGCCTTGGTTGCCACTCCCTGCTCTCAGTGTTCCCCAGCCTAGTGTACTAGTGCCACCAATCTTTCCCTAGGACATGGATCCAGTGCCGGAAGAAGTTTAATGACCTCACATGAGTGGTCAAGGTGAGTGAATGCATCTTCAAATACCATATCCCACTAAATGCGCCACGAGCCTCACACACTGTTCAATGCACCACACCACCATCACGTATCTACCAACATCTCTAGCAATCACGACCCGTCCTCACAATCATAGCTTCAACTCACCCTTACACACCCTTACTACTGCTGCAAGCCTCACGACCACATCTCACACCTTGCACACAATGCCAGCTATTCAACCATGACAGGTGCATCACCCAAACACTTTGCCCCACTCACTAACACACTTCCCTTTCTCTTTCAGGCCAAGGTGGCTCACAACTGGAGTGAGCAAGGTCAAACAGGTGGGGGGGGGGGGGGGGGAGGGTGTGTGCATGCACATCTTGCTTTCTTCGCCTCTCCTCACCACAACCTGACCACTGTGCCTTTCTCCTTTCAGATATCGAAGAACTGCCACCAGCCCAGCCTGTACAGGAATAAGTCGAGGAGGACAGTGATAGAGAAGAAGAGACACCATCACCATCATCCTCCCCCTCCTTCTTCTGCGAGCAGCTTGTCTTTGCTGCCTCTGCTCCATCTCCCTGTCTTGCTGCAGCAAAGACGGACTGCAAGTAGAGCCCCCATGACTAGGAGTAAGTGGTGTAGTCAGAGGCCTTCCAGTTGCAGCCAACACCTTCCCAACGTCCAGCAGCACCCCCTGCACACTTTAACAAGCTGGAACTTGTCTTCCAGCAAGCCAGTATTGATATAAAGTCTGCAAGAGCCAGTACAAGAGAAAAAAATCAACTTAAATAGCACTGGTGGGGTGGGGGGGGGCGGGGGTCACTCATGCAGGTGAACGCATTTTCAGCTGTGCGTGTTTAGGAGAGGGCATTATTTGGAACGGTGATGTCCAAAATGGCAGGTCGTGTGTTAAATCAGCGTTGCACGCGGACTGATTTCACGATCTGCCTTCTCTGCATACTGCTGGTGCAGGCGCGTCCCACCCATGCTATTGTCCTCACCAAGATGGTGACCAGCGCGGGCCGTACCGGAAGTGGGTGGAAGCCAGGCGGCTGCCATTTTTCTTCCGAAACCGGCCTTAACTGCTTGTGCTAAGGTGACCAATTTCGCGGCCATACTTTTTAGCAAGAACCTCAAAAGAGCACCCCTACTGTACGGCAATGACATTTCCATCTTCCACACCAGCCCTCCTCCTCAGACTGCCAATTTGTGGGCAGTTTTTGCTGTAGGCAGCTTCAATCTCCCTCCCGGTTGTCAGTAGATGTGAATCCAAGCTCATTTGACATAGGACCCTTAAAACCAAGACATAAACCATAAACCACACCAAGTTCTCAAAAGTAAAATAAGAGCCCTTGTTTTAACCCATTCTTCCACCCAGTTTGGAGAGGACATTGTTACCTGAAAAAAACAGCGGATACTAGCAATCAGCTTGAAATAAGGGAAAAAGTCCCACATTTGTTGGATCTTATCCAATCACGCTGCCAGTGCAGCAAAAGGCTTGATGATTGAGCCCAATCTAGGGGGAAGTGGGGGAAGAAGGGCACAAGATAACACCACACACGATCCATGTCTGAGTGCTTTTCCAAAGAAATGCGAAACAGCAGGAATGTGTCAGTATTGGGGATGAACAACATCTACATCCATCTTGGTCCCTGAGAGAGAGAAAACATCCACAGAGTATCATCATCACGATGAGGTTACCATATTTTCATGATGCGATAGACTATTCCACTGACCGCACTGTTCACAGCGTTTGGCAAACACAGAGACAAAGGTTTGCTAAACACTTTTTGATAAAGATAATGCCCTGAGTATTGTTTGCTTTTTAAAGAGGTTGTTCTACAGGAGGAGGTTGATGAGGATGCTGGGAGAAATTAGTTTGGACAATATCAACCAGTCATTTAAGTGACGGCATGCTAAATGAAGATAAAGGAGAAAAACAAGTAGCCAATTCAAAAATGATTCCCCAGTTTAGTTTACAAAAGCTGTACATTAATTTCCATTGAAGGATTTAAATGCAGAAGACAAATCATGTTACTCACATTTACCAAGGCAGCTATTCACTGGAAAGGTTTTATTGGCTGAATGCTGAAATCTGGAGATTAACCCATTTCTTTTTATTAAACTGGAGCTCTTGATCTTACAGCAGGGATTTATTTTACTACAAAATGGCAGAGCTGGGGAACTCGTATAAAGACGGTAGGAAGATAAATTCAAGAAGGGTCAGGAATAATGAATAAATAAATAAAAGCTAATGTATAGCAACATCATAAATATGGATTTTTTCTTTCACTATTTCTACCCTTTACTGCACTATAAGAAAGCCTCATAAATATATTGATGGTGTTGTTGCACATAATCAGAAGACTTCCTTCCCCATCATTACTATTATTGATCTATTCATTATTACTGACCCTCCTGTGAATTTATCTTCTTAACCTTCTTTTGGGTCACCACACGTTACTGTCTGTGCAGGAAGGTGAGCTGGAGATCTTCTCCCAGATTGCATCCTGGAATAAATAATCCTCTAATTTTCCCTTCTTCCACCCATTTTTCCCACTTCCCCATGCAATGACTTCCAATCGCTGCCCTCCAGAAATCGGGAATGCGACATGCAGGAAATGAATCATGGACAGAGACACATGTCCTATGTTTCTTTAGAAAGCATGCCGTAGCCACAGTGAGACACACTACAGTGAGATGCCTCCCGGGCACCTGATTTCATACATATGATTTATTTGGAAATGGACTATGCTTCACTGCCTATTTTCTTTTAATACTCTGGGGTGGAAACCATCAGGTCCTGCAGATTTGTCTGTCTTAAGTCCCATTATTTTCTCCATTATCATTTTTCTTTAAGGTCGCATCTATTTGCAACACCAGATTTCTGATTGGTCCCCTTGGGAGGACAAGACACACCCAGCAGTTTATCTGGAATGTATAATTAGATCCTGCCTGTCTAAGTAATCAAGTACTTTGCAATGTGTAAGTCAAGCCATTCATTCTGACTGCCAGGGTTCAGACAGAGCTCACAGAGAACAGACAGGGCTCACCCTCATGGGCTAGAACATTCACCCCCATGCAAACAAGTTCCTGCGCCCCATCCCCCCACAAGTTCTTAACCTTCCCTCCCCCCATCCCGAGTTTCTGACATTTTCCTTCCCCAAGTTCCTGACCTTCCCCTCTCCGCCCTCCCGCCCCGGGTTCCTGACCACTTCCCCCTGCCCAAGTTCCTAACCTTCCGCCCCCCCCCCCCCCCCCCCGCCCGACCACCCTGAGTTACTTATCTTTTCCCTTCCCCAAGTTCCTGACCTCCCCCTCTCTGTCCACCCCCCGCCCCCCCCGCCCCCCACTCCTGGGTCCTGATCTACCCCTGCCCAAGTTCCTGACCTTCCTCTTGTGTGTGGGTCATGGATTGTTAACAGGTTTATTGGGTATGAAGTGAATAGAGACAGTGTCATGACTTCCGAATTTCATCCAGTCCAATGATGTCACTTACCACATGCGCACCAAGCTTTCCGGGAAATCAATCAGGTCAAGGGGAAGACGAGGGAGAATGTGGTGCGGGTGTAAAGGGGGTGGGGTTGGAAGAACGTGATCTGTCTTCCCATCTGGATCACATTCTCACTCTCACCACGCTCCCCCCCCCCCCCTTTAGACCTGGATCACGTTCATCCCCCATCCTAACTGTGCTCTCCATGCTCTTTACGCCACCTCTGCCCCGAGTTCCTGACCTCCTCTCCCCCTCTGAGCCCCTCTCCTCTTGCCCCTCCGATCCTCTTTCTCCCCCTCCGATCTCCTCTCTCTCACTCTCTCTTCCCCCCTCTCTCTTCCCCCTACCTCTGATCTCCCCTCTCTCCCCTCTGATCTTCCCTCTCCCCCCCTCACCCCCTCCGATCACCTCTCTCTCTCCACTCCCGATACCGTCTCTTGTCCCCCCCTCCAACTTCCCCCTCCGATCACCTCTCTCTCTCCACCCCTGATACCATCTCTCGTCCCCCCCTCCAACTTCCCCCTCCAATCTCCTCTCTCTCTCCACCCGATACCGTCTCTCGTCCGCCCCTCCAACTTCCCCCTCCGATTCCCTCTCTCTCCCCACTTCAATCGTCTATCTCCCCTTTCAATCCTCTCTCTTTCCCCCGCCCCCTCCCCCCCGTCCCCAACCACCGGCCACCAATGGATCCCCTGACTTTCTCCACATGGAGCCGAGGAAAGCGTGGCCCACAGTGCAGGCCACAACAGTTGGGTATTGCACATGCGCGGCTCCGGTATACCATGCGCATGCGCAGAAGGCCGCAAAGGTGTTCGTGCAAATAATCACTGCATTTCTTTAGCTTATATTCAATCCACGAACTTCCTTCCCTTGACTTCTGTTCATCTGCAAATGAATTCTATGCCATGGTGGGGAGCTGCCACGACTGCTGCCACTAAATCAAAAACTCTGGGGGAAACCACAGGGCTTCCCCAAACCGCAGTGAAACACAGCTGGCTGAAGAAAACCTTGGTTGCTTTTTACCATTACTTTCCTACTATTGGTTGCAAAGTGGCCAAGGCTGGGAACTAAATATTCCAGGATACTTAACTTTGAGAAGAGATAAGAAAAATGGAAAAGGAGGAGGGGTAGCCCTGATAATAAAAGATGGGATAAAGACAGTAGAGAGAAAGGATCTTAGCTCCAGAAATGAAGAAATAGAATCAGTTTGGGTGGAGCTAAGAGAGAGCAAGGGGCAGAAAACATTGGTGGGAGTTGTTTATAGGACGAAATCATGGAATGTATACAAGGTAGTTTTCTAGATCAGTATGTTGAGGAACCAACTGGGGAACAGACTATTTTAGATCTGGTATTGTGCAATGAGAAAGGGTTAATTAATAACCTTGCAGTAAAGGGGCCTTTAGGGAAGACTGACCATAATATGATAGAATTTTATATTGAGTTTGAAAGTGATTCAGTTAAATCCGAAACAAAGCAAACTACGTAGGTATGAGGGGCGAGTTGGCTAAGGTAGATTGGGAAACTACATTAAAAGGTATGATGGTAGAAAAGCAATGGCTAGCATTTAAAGAATTAATACATAGTTTACAACAAATATACATTCCTTTAAGGCACAAAAACCCCACAGGAAAAGTGGTCCAACCGTGGCTAACAAGAGAAGTTAAAGATAGTATTACATCAAAGGAAGAGGCTTATAATGTTCCCAATAAGAGTTGTAAGCCTGAGGATTGGGAGGATTTTAGAATTCAGCAAAGGAGGACCAAGAAATTGATAAAGAAAGGGAAAATAGGATACGAGAGTAAACTAGTAAGAGACATAAAAACAGACTGTAAAAGCTTCTAAAGGTATGTAAAAAGGAAAAGATTAGTGAAAGTAAATGTGGGTCCCTTACAGGCTGAGACAGGAGAAATTATAATGGAGAATAAGGAAATGGCAGAGAAATTAAACGAGTACTTTAGGTCTGTCTTCACGGAAGAAGACGTAAAAAACCTTCCAGAAATAGTGGAGAACTAAGGCTGTAGCGAGAATGAGGAACTGAAAGAAATAAGTACTAGTAAAAAAATACTACTGGATAAATTAATGGGACTGAAAGCAGATAAATCCCCTGGACCTGATGGCCTACAACCTAGGGTTTTGAAAGAGGTGGCTATAGCGATAGTGGATGCGTTGGTTGTCATCTTCAAAAATTCCATAGTTTCTGGAATGGTTCCTGTGGATTGGAAGGTAGCAAATGTAACCCCACTATTTAAGAAAGGAGGGAGAGAGAAAATGGGGAAATACAGACCAGTTAGTCTGACATCAGTAGTAGGGAAAATGCTAGAATCTATTATTAAGGACGTGGTAAAAGGGCACTTAGAAAATAATAATAGGATTGGGCAGAGTCAACACGGATTTATGAAAGGGAAATCGTGTTTGACAAATCTGTTAGAGTTTTTTGATGTTGCAACTAGCAGATTAGATAAGGGGGAACCTGTGGATGTGGTGTATTTGGATTTTCAGAAGGCATTCGATAAGGTGCCACACAAGAGGTTATTAAACAAAATTAGGGCTCATCGGATTGGAGGTAATATACTAGCATGGATTGAAGATTGGTTAACGGACAGAAAACAGAGAGTAGGAATAAATGGGTCATTTTCGGGTTGGCAGGCTGTAACTAGTGGGTACCGCAAGGATCGGTGCTTGGGCCTCAGCTATTCACAATCTATCGCAATGATTTGGATGAGGGGACCAAATGTAATATATTCAAGTTTGCTGATGATTCAAAGCTAGGTGGGAATGTAAGTTGTGAGGAGGATGCAAATATGCTTCAAGAGGATATAGACAGTCGAAGGTGAGTGGGCAAGAACATGGCAAATGGAATATAATGCGGAGAAATGTGAAGTTATCCACTTTGGTAGGAAAAATAGAAAAGCAGAGTATTTTTTAAATGGTGAGCGATTGGGAAATGTTGGTGTTCAGAGGGATCTGGGTGTCCTTGTACACGAATCACTGAAAGTTATGCAGGTACAGCAAGCAATTAGGAAAGCAAATGGTATGTTGGCCTTTATTATAAGAGGATTTGAGTATAAAAGTAAAGATGTACAGGGCACTGGTGAGACCACACCTCGAGTACTGTGTACAGTTTTGGTCGCCTCATCTGAGGAAAGATGTTCTTGCCATGGAGGGGGTGCAGCGGCGATTCACCAGGCTGATACCAGGAATGGCGGGATTGACCTATGAGGAGAGACTATGTAGTTTAGGGATGTACACACTGGAGTTTAGAAGATTGAGAGGGGACCTCATAGAAGTGTATAAAATTCTGACAGGTCTAGACAGACTAGATGCAGAAGGAATGTTTCCCTTGGCGGGTGAGAACAGAACTAGAGGACATCATTTAAGGATAAGGGCTAAACCATTTAGGACAGAAATGAGGGGGAATTTCTTCACTCAGAGGGTGGTGAACCTGTGGAACTCATTGCCACAGAGGGCAGTGTACGCCAGCTCATTAAATATATTTAAGAGGGAATTAGATATATTTCTACAGGCAAAAGGGGTTAAGGGTTACGGAGAGAAGGCGGGGACGGGATACTGAATTGGAGGATCAGCCATGATCTCATTAAATGGCGGAGCAGGCTCGAAGGGCCGGATGGCCTACTCCTGCTCCTATCTTCTATGTATCTATGTATCTATGTATGTCTTACTGCAATTATATAGGACCCTGGTGAGACCATGCCTGGAGTATTGTGTACAGTTTTGGTCTCCTTACCTAAGGAAGGATATACTTGCCATAGAGGGAGTGCAACGAAGGTTCACCAGACTGGTTCCTGGGATGGGGGGATTATCCTAAGAGGAGAGATTGAGTAGACTAGGCCTATATTCTCCAGAGTTTAGAAGAATGAATGGTGATTTCATTGAAATATACAAAATTCTTATAGGGCTTGACAGGGTAATGCAGGGAGGATGTTTCTCCTGGCTGGGTAGTCTAGAGCCAGGGGTCACAGTCTCAGAATAAGAGGTCAGCCATTTAGGACTGAGATGAGGAGAAATTTCTTCACTCAGAGGGTGGTGAATCTTTGGAATTCTCTACCCCAGAGGGCTGTGGAGGCTCAGTCATTGAGTATATTCAAGACAGAGATCGACAGATTTTTGTATATTAATGGAATCAAGGGATATGGGGATAGTGCAGGAAAATGGAGATGAGGTAGAAGATCAGCCATGATCTTATTGAATGGCGGAGCAGGCTCGATGGGCCGAATGGGCTGCTCCTGCTCCTATTTCTTATGTTCTTATTGTCAGAATTGGTGTCTCACACCATTTCCCCTCTTTTTTTTAAAAACACGTTTTTTGTTTCATTAACAGACAGAATTAGCACAGCTCCCTAGTAGATTACCATAACTCAAAATTAACGCTGCCACATTACACCGGCCATCACGTATAGATGCAAATAGCGTTCGCACGAACGCTCCCGCTATAAGTGGTGTGGATTGTACTACCTACTTAAGCTGGTGTCAAATCTGCACATGTACAATCATAAACAAGCATGTTTGCAATAGGTAATATAAAAATAGTTGACAAAATGATCAGGGATTGGCTTGCATAGGTGACCTTACACTGGATTCGCCCGGGGCCCTGTGCCATTTCATGTCCTACTGTCATCCCTGGGTGCAATAACACATTTAAACAATGAGTGGGCCTGGACTTGACATTAAACTGAGTAACTGTCAAATCCACACACTGTGTAAAACTGGCATAGAAGGATTAATATAACCTTTTTTATATATACAGGAAATGATTGTTGCCAGAGTTAAATTCCAACAGCACGAAAGAACCTAGCACAACAGAATCAGGCTCGCACTTCCCTTCCCAAAGGTTTAGATGGCTGGCTGGTTGCCTTCCCATTTGTGACTCAGCCTGGGCTTCCACAGTGTTTCTCTGACGGCAATTATGGCTGTGTTAGTCCGCATCAGCTCCCTGCTGCGAGACCCACAGTGGGTAAACAACACAATGCATTTGTCAGAGCTACCTGGGACTCAGTGTAACCTTGTGACATTGATACTTTACTGCTGCAGCCCTGAGTTATGGGCTGTACACCTAGGCTTTATTTGCGCTTCTCTTGTTGATGAATACTGTTGTCTGCTTTCTAAAAGTAATATATATATATATATATATGAATTATCTCCTTACTAATCTGTGTTTTCTTGTGTCCGATCACACCGATTATTTCTATCTCTGTCAAATTCTCATTGTAGTTGAATCGGTGGAAAAAAAGCTAGCATACTATTCTGTGAACATCTGGGATCTGGTGCGAATCCATTCCCAGACTGATGGGATGAAGCTCCCCTCTCTCAGCCGGCTGTAAAAGCATACATGTTAAACTAGAAAACTAGCAGAAGCCGACCAAAAGCCTTGACAAGCTGACGTAGATTTATGATATGTTGTTACATAAAATTATATAGAATTTTACAGCACAGAAACAGGCCATTCAACCATTTATGCTCCACATGAGCCTCTTCCCACCTTAGTTTATCTCAACACATTAACATCTCCTTCTATTCCTTTCTCCCTCCTGTACTTATCTAGCTTCCCCATAAATGCATCCATGCTGTTTGCCTCAACTACTCCTTGTGGTACCGAGTTCCACATTATCACTGCTTTCTGAGTAAAGAAGTTTCTCCTGAATTCCTTATTGGATTTATTAGTGACTAGCTTATAGTTATTACCCCTAGTTTTATATTCCATCACAAGTGGAAACTTCTTCTCCACATCTACCCTCTCAAACCCCTTCATAATTTAAAAGACCTCCATCAGGTCACCTTTCAGTCTTTTCTTTTCTAGAGAAAAGAACCCCAGTTTCTTCCGTATTTCCTGATAGTTGTACTCTCTCAGTTCTGGTATCATCCTTGTAAATCTTTTTTACACTTTCTCCAGTGCCTCTATAACGTTGTTGTAATATGGAGACCAAAACTGTGCACAGTTCTCTAGGTGTGGTCTAACCAAGGTTCTATACATGTTTAACATAACTTCTCTGCTTTTGAATTCTATTCCTCTAGAAATGAACCCCAGTGCTTTCTTTGCACTCTTTATGGCTTTGTTAACCTGTGGTGCTACTTTTAATGATTTGTAAATCTGTACCCCTAGATTCCTTTGCACCTCTACCCCATTTAGACTCTTAGGGCTGGATTTTACCTTAGATCCGGAGGTCGAAGTGTGACTGCTAGTTTTTGGGTTTTAGTCCCGCCCCCAGAGACGTCTGATGAACAGACGCTATTTTCCCTTGATTGGCCTTGTTAAGCCCACCCTACGGGCTTGCCGGCCAATTAAGGGAAAGCCGGTGTCAGATGACATCAGTGCATGACGCTTCATCTGCCGGTTTTGTTAAAGTGACAGGCACCATAATTTTTTGAAAGATGATTTGATAGTGTTTGACAGCATTGAGGTGCTGTCAAACACTGACATTCACTGTCCAAAGGTGAGCCCTTGCACCCAGGCTCTCCAATGACTCTCTCCTTAGGATGAAACAGATGGCAGCTGCATGTGAGATTGCAGAAGCGATCTGTCACTTCTCCCGATGAGATGAGGCTGCACAAACACATCACAGCTTGTCACCTGCAGAAGCATCAAACCACAGTGTAAAAAATTTCCCCGACATTCTCTCACCTGTCATACTTACCAGTGTCCCATTGCAGCCTTCACACTACCTCTGCAGCTGTCATTTCTACAGTTACAGTACAACAGACCCAAAGCTCGCCTCACTTACCTTGGCGGGGTTTCCCGACGTTGGGAAGCCCGCAGCAGTAGGCGCAAAACGGGAAAAAGCCTCTTAACTGCCTGTTAACAGGCAGTTAATTGGCTCTAACCCCCTTACCGCCGCTAGGAGACGGGTCCCTGCACGAATCGGGGACCCGCCTCCCGGGAAGATCATTTCGAGGCGGGTTGGGAGCAGGTTCGGGACCCGTTCCCATTTTTCACCATTTTGCCACCGATCCTGCCTCCAAACCCGCCCCCTGAGCGCCGGCAAAATCCCCCCCTTACTTTCTAAGGAGTAGGTGGGTGATGAACAGAATGGCTCAACTTGGAGGATCAGTAGCAATGATCTACATACCATTCACTGCATTACTCCAATTGCACATAAACATACCATCAGCACAGCAAGATATTGCAGTAACCCAATTCCCATCAAAATTCTTGTCCTGAGTTCTGGATATATAATAGATTAAGTGAAAAAGATTAATCAAACCATGCTCCCAACCCTCAAACCTGCCCCATGATGTTATTGCATTGGACATTTCTCATAGAACTGATGCAAATTCCACTGACATGGTATTGAACCGTTGTAGGAAATGATCACACAAAATTATATGTCATGCCATTATACAAAACAAATTATTTGAATAGCTACATACTACTTTTCTTTGTCTTTCATTCCTCTCTCCAACTAAATGCCCTGAAACTTCAATAATGCTCCAATCTTCAGTTCATTTTAAGCTCTCACAATGTTTGGAACAGCTGATGGATGGCCTTCCACCTCAATTTACAGTGCTGTGATGAAACACGACACCTACATATAGATCATGCCTGAAATCAGACATTGCGAATGAGTTTCTAACTCAGGCTAGGTTCTGGACCTCCTAAATAACCTGAATCCTGTTTCACACCCCACTGCACAGGGGAGAACCAATAAAGAAATCTCATTCTGCCCCATAATGTTGTGCAATAAAGGCATAAACAAAATGAATTATGCTAACAGGAGCCAGACGAAACTCCGGGCTCAGCTGTGGTGTTCCCATTACTGAAGTAATCAGAATAAGTGTTTCAGCCTATAAGTACAGCCCTCGTCATTCAAATACTAGAAAGCCTAACCTGGTCACTGAAGTGTTAGGAACTTTGGCCCCAATGCCCCATTATTAGCAACCTCGAGCTGAAAGCTTGAGGATTAGAAATTCCATCTTAACCAAACTAGGATTAGCAATTCCAGCCTAGTCATTTCAGCTTTCGCAACTGCTGGCCAAGCCTCCTGACTGCTAGCAACCTCGACAACTCAATCAATCCTTGACCAGCAACCCAAGAAACTTAGGGGGGGGTGATTGAAACCCTACCTGCCTGGTGGAAACTGGGGAAGGTAGGCAGTTATAATCCACTGGGTGACTTGCACGCCAGGATCCCGCCAATTTCCATTTCAACCTTTTCCTCCGAGCAGGCGACAAAGGCGCCCGCCTGAAGCCAGCGGGGTCCTTCATTAAATATGCAAATTGAGGTCCAATGATATCTTTGGGCCCCAACTGCAATTTTACCTCTCGCCTCTAGGGGGAAGCTGCTGCGGCTTTCCTGCCAGGTGAAAACAGTGAGACGAGGAGATGGGACCAGAGATAAGTTTTTTTTACTTCCTTGTGAGGCCAGGAAAGAAAGAACGAAAGAAAGAAAGACTTGCATTTATATAGCGCCTTTCACAACCACTGGACGTCTCAAAGCGCTTTACAGCCAATTAAGTACTTTTTGAAGTGGAGTCACAGTTGTAATGTGGGAAATGCAGCAGCCAATTTGCGTACAGCAAACTCCCACAAACATCAATGTGATAATGACCAGATAATCTGTTTTTGTGATGTTGGTTGAGGGATAAATATTGGCCAGGACACCGGGGATAACTCCCCTGCTCTTCTTCTAAATAGTGCCTTGGGATCGTTTACGTCCACCTGAGAGAGCAGACGGGGCCTCGGTTTAACATCTCATCTGAAAGACAGCACCTCCGACAGTGTAGCACTCCCTCAGCACCGCACTGGAGTGTCAGCCTAGCTTTATGTACTCAAGTCCCTGGAGTGGGACTATGAACCCACAACCTTCTAGACTCAGAGGTGAGAGTGCTACCAACTGTGCCACAGCTGACACAGGAGGAACAGAAATGTTTCTCCGGGCCCTACAAGGAATGTTTAGGGCTCTCCTGCCCTGGGCTCCCCATCTTCCCTCCTGCGAGAACCCCCCGAAACTCCTCCCCATGAATTCTCTTCTTGTTGGTGGCCAGCTGCCACCCAACCTTCCACTCCTGCCAACGGGCAGCTGCTAAGGATGCCGGAGAGTTAAAATCAACCCGGGCCTCTCGCTACTGACGTCACGTGCATTGACACCCACCCCGTCCCCCGCCCGTCCCGCTCCCAATTAAAATTCCCCCTTTAGTGTCAGCATCTCCAATCTCATTGCTCATGGCTTCAATCCCAACCTCAATGCTTGAGTACTAACAATCCCCATCCAGCTGCTCGAGTATTAATGTTCGCAGTCCAGCTGCTGGAAGTACAAGTGTATAGTCTTTGGGCCGAGCTTCACTGTGAAGCCCTTGATTTGATTAGCTTGCCGACGCTCATGGTCTTGGCTCACACATGAGGAAAAGGCAGTCAGCCAAGGCAGTGAAGGGTGTCTCAGGCCTGTGCATCTGTCAATATTGTCGAGGAGGAGGGCGGAAAAAGGAGGGGGAGGAGGAAAACTGCCGGCACCCAGCCACTACTTCTTGCTTTCACCTGCTCATACATATGCAAAAGTCACAACACAGAAACATGCCATTTGTCCCATCCAGTCCGTATCAGCGTATACCCTCCACACGAGCAAATAGCTCTAATCACATTTACCCATATCCTTAAACCCGTTTCCTTCATTCACCGATACAATCTAATCTTGAATGTTGACATAGTTTTTGCATCAACCTCTGCTCCTAGCGGTGAATTCCGTAGCCCCACAACTTTGTGTGAAGAAGTTTCTCTTGCTCTCTGTTCTAAATCTTTTACATTTAATCTTGTATCTATGGACCCTCCTTTCCCCCACAACTACCGGAAACAGTCTGCTTCCAACTATCCTGTCCCATCCTTTCATAATTTTAAACCCTTCTATCATAATGGACCAAACATCTGCATTGTACTAACTCTTTTAACCTTGATGATATCCTGCATTATGGGCCTTGACCCTTCATGTACATTCCTCAGTAGTTCAAAAATAAGCTCCGCTTCGGGGCTGCTGCACTGTATTTGAATTTAACTAAAGATTTAATCCATTTTTCAGCTTTCTCTTCACATGAGCCAGGATTGAAAACCTACACAAGTGCATTGCCTCATCTGTGACCTTCTGTAGTTTATTTCTCCCTGAGGTCTTGCTGTTTTATGACTATTTTATTACAGTCATCAAATGTTGACAGTTCGTTTTCCTAAGTTAACTGCAAGAGTGTTGGGCTGGTTTACTGGGAATTTTTTAAAGTGACTTGGTGATCCATGGAAATGGAAACTGCCTTTTCAACTTTTAGCAAGCTGACGGGTTTCATGGAGATACAAGATTGAAGACAGTGCCAGTAAAAGGAATATTCAAATAATTAGTAAATATTGATCAACCTACAAAGTTATATGTTAACATTCAACTGTCAATCAACCTCCTCCCTTCCCTGGTTCACAATGACACGTTTCAAGGCCCTCTAGGTTACTCCAAAGCTGTTGCCCTCAAAAAAGACTTCCTGACTTAACTGTTCTCGACTCCTTTGAAGAGTAGGTTTATTAACCATTATCTTTCTATACTATAGTTAATGGATCCCTCTACCCATGTTTATTACACTAACCACTAAAGTTATACCTGAATCTCTCATGGCTCACGTCATTACTGTCGCTTATTTCCTTACACAAGCACTTTTTGTATACAACACTCAGACACTATAGGAAGAAGACAAGCCAGGGTTTCCTCTCATGACACTTCAAAGTCATCCTGTTTATACTGGAAAGCCTGTTGCTCCAAGATACACCGAAGTTTGATTATTAACCCTTAACGCACCAAGATGTCCAACATATAATTCTCCAGGATGTCCAGCAATATACTGTCCCCAACCTGAAAGAGCAGGTGAGCTGTGCTCTGGACATTCCCATTGTTCTATCACTGGCTGCCAGGTCATGCATGGAAGTATGAAGAATTGTATTTATATAATGCCTCATCACTCTTGAACTCTTCACCTCCAATGAACTACTTTGTAAGACTGTTATTCTGTAGGCAAACACAGCAGCCATTTCTAGGCACAACAGAAATGAAACAAACGCTGAGTTTTAATTTTTATTGGTGCTGATTGAAGGAGGACTATTGTCCAGGACATTAGGAGAACTTCCTGCTCTTCTTCAGATATTGTCATGGAATATTTAATGTCCACCTGAATCATTGGATGAATGCAGTTCCAATAACACTCAAAGCTCGACACCATCCAGGACAAATCAGCCGGCTTGACTGGCTCCCCATCCACCACCTTAAACATTCACTCCCTCCACCACCGGCGCACCGTGGCTGCAGTGTGTACCATCCAGTGGTGAAGTGCAGCAGATCCAGATGTTACACTGACCCAATCCTTCACCCCGCCCAGCCACACTCGCCTTTGCCTTGCACTCGCTACTGAAGAAAACAAAACCAAACAAATGGACAAAGAAAGGAAACTGTACTAGCCCCACACAGCACTCCACATATGCCAGGTGGCAATCATATACACCATATCATTGTCAGCTGTGGCTCAGTGGTAGCACTCTCACCTCTAAAGGTTCTGCGTTCAAGCCCCACTCCAGAGACCTCAGCACAAAATCTAGACCGACACTCCAGTGCAGTACTGAGGGAGCGCTGCACTTTTGGAGGTGCCGTCTTTTCGATGAGACATTAAATCGAGGCCCCGTCTGCCCTCTTAGGTCAGTGCAAATAATCTCATGGCACTATTAAAAGAACAACGGGGGATTTCGCCCCGGTGTCTTGGCCAACATTTATCCCTCAACCAACACTTAAAAAAAACACAGATGATCTGGTCATTATCACATTGCTTTTGGGAGCTTGCTGTGCGCAAATTGGCTGCCACGTTTCCTACATTGCAAAAATGACTACACTTCAAAAGTAGTTCATTGGCTGTAAAACACTTTGGGACGTCTTGAGGTGGTGAAAGGCGCAACGCTTTTCACTGGAAAAGTTTATGAGCATCGAAAGGATCGGGCTCAAACACAATGCCTCCTGCGGGTGAATAGCTCACTGGCACTCACAGCAGTATCTCACTTATGAAGAACTGCCACTTAGCGGAGGTACAGCAGGGCAGTTGATGCCCATGGAGATGTGCTCTCACCTTGGGTCAGCGCCATCAGCAGGGAGTGGGGGGGGGGGGGGGGGGAAAGAAAATTGTAACAAAAGTGTTTCATACTCGACAGTAAAAGTGGCTCATTTTTATCAATAAATGAATAGAGTATATTAAAAAAAAAATCTTTTTTTTCTCTCTTCCAGTGTGATTAAAACATAATCTTCAATTGCCTCATTAAAGGATAATTCATTTTTCATAAAATGCCTAGCAGCTCTTCATTTTAAATTATCCTGCACAAGATGAAAGTTTGGAAGTTCCAAATCCATATTTCAATTTACTGCAGCATGAAACTCATTTTGCACCCACGCTTTGCCTCAAAACACTTCAGTACTCCCCTGTTCCCAAGCACAGGTTTCATATTTTGCCAATAAACCACCCACACTCCTGGAAAACAAATTACTACATTACTACTTGCTAATGCGCCAATTCCATTCCAAATAGATATGTTCACAGTATGTGCTGCTGCATCTATGTCGTAAATCTTGTGTAGGCTAAAGATTTTTGTTTGGTGGGCAAAGCAGACATACATGTTAAACATTATGCTGATAATCTTTCAGATTAAAAGGTATTCGGGCCGATTTTCCGATTGGGCACTCCAAGCAAGGGATGGCGCTTTCCATGAGCAGTGGTTGGGAAATCGCGGATCCCCAGACCCTCATTTTCCGACCATTTAAATTAATGGGCAGAAAGTCTGAGCCTGCAATTTCCTGAACTGTGACCCCTGCGAATGACACTCTTTGGAATCAGCCCTGGAGTTTCTCGCCATCTGACTGGTGCAGTGGGTTTAAATCTTATCCTTTCACCATTGGCAGCCAAGTTAGAATAAAGCCTAAAATGATGGGATGTAGCTCTGCTCGCTCCTTCTCTCTCGGCAAGTCTCACTCATGTCGTTTTCAAATGAAATCCATTTTAATCTTTCTCATTCTTAGTGTGCAATATTGTTTTGTCAATTATTTTAACCTGAGTTAAAGCTGTTAACAATGACTGGGCTAATATGTTTAAGTGTGCTTGCAATGAGCCTTGCTCTTTCTAATTCATGCTTGGAATGAGATTTCAGGTGGGATAATAGAGATAGAAACACGAGGGACATTCGAAACACAGCTGGTTGCTAATGTTACAATTTGGCTCTTTACTCATGCTCACCACAAAAAGGAAACTTCCAGAAATAGGCCCATACCTTTTATGAGCCAATACATTATGCGTGTAGTAAATGCCTCAAGGATAACAATCTACCTTTTATTGCTGGGTTATATCAGAAATAAGAGAGATTTTCTACCATATATTCTGAATCTCTCCAATAGGTGGAAAAATGCCATGCTCCCATACCATACCTCAGGCTAAATTATGAATTGTTTATTATGAGAAAGAAATATGAACCAAAAGCAAATTAAATCAGATCAAATAGCAATACAGTACTTAAAGCTCTTGGATACTTAGATGTTTTGAGGTTCTTGCAATCCTCTTTTAATGCCTTTTACCTGAAATTTTCACATAAATGCACACATCCCGGCAATGACCTGAACATATGGTTGAATTGAGTCAAGTGCTAACTTTGAGATCTGCACAGCGTTCCTGGCAGACAACCCCTGTCTCCTTCCTGAGGAGACAGTCTTCCAAATACTGGCTCAGTCCTTTACTTTGGTAAATTGCATACATTGTCCAGGAAATTGGCCTGGAAACCCGCACAAAGTGGGCAATGCGCCCGAGGGTGAAGACCCACGGCTCGCTGGTCATTGGGCCTCGGGCCTCGGGCCTCATCTATATAATACCAAATTGCTGTGGACACCAATTGGGCATCCAAATGCAGCTCACCAGCCTGGGTCTTCTCAAAATCAGGCTGCTCGGGCAGCCCACCTGCAACACTTAGGCCGCGATTTTCCCTACCTCGGAGGGTACGTGGCAGGTGAAGCCGGTGGCGGGTCGCAACCCCGCTGCTGGTTCCATACCAGCCTCTGACATGACTTTCCCTTGATTTGGCTTGTTAAGTCCGCCCAGCGAGTTTCCCGGCCAATTGAAGCAAGTGGGTCTGATGACATCATTTGGTGACATGTCATCAGCCGGTTTCCTTAAAGGGACCATGCACAAATTTAGTTTGACATTTGCGCTGTCAGTGGTCTACAGCACTGAGGTGCTGCAAACATTGACAAGCACTGCACAGAGGTGCACCCAGGCTCTGCCATGACTCCCTCCATATGCTTATGGAGGGAGTCACAACATGCAGGGACGTTCTCTTCCCTTCCAATGAGCAGAAGAGACCTCCCCAGGAGACCAACGCAGCCTGGTTGCACATTGCACAGGAGGTCACAAGCAGGGATGTCATCAGGAGAAACTGGCTGCAAAGGTGCAAACATTTCAATGATCTCAGTAGATCACGAAACGTTAGTACAAAGCCACACTCAACCTCATCCTGCTGTTCCACTCATCACATCCCTATCACTCTGTCTTCCCTACCCTACTCCTGCAAATCCTTACTCACACCAACTTACCTTGCACCTCCACCCATCCCTCTCTATCTACATTATCACTTCCCCATCTCACTAGCCACCCCTCACACTCACCCTCATCATAGTCCAATCATACCAACTAACAGCACACTAGGCTAGGCACGTGTGTGTTTTAGCCAATGTTCATATGAGGTTTCTGTTAATGTGCTGTCAAACATTAAAACTTTATTTTCAACACTTTGCATTCTTGGACAGATCTGTGTGCACCTTTGAAAGTGGCTTAGTGAGTGGCAGTGAATGGTGAGACATCATGGTACCCCCCACAATGCTGATGAGTGTGAAAGGAATGGCTTGGGCATTGTTGGGATGCTTTATGGTATTGGTGTGGGGTGGTGCCAACCTGGCATATCATGTGGCAGTCAGAGTGTGCAGCATCAAGTGAAGTAAATGTGGCCATGGTGAGGCCATCCCTGGCGCCCCGGGCAGCAATGTGGTCGGGTGCTGATGCCCTCTGTCCTGAGCAGCATCAGGTGAAGGTTGGTGTGGTTGTTGGTGCTGCTGGTGTGCCTGGTGATGTTGGTGTTGGGGCTGATCGTGGTCAGATTCTGAGGACCAAGGTGAGAGAGTATAAAGTGCACCGATGCTGATGGAATGGATGGCAGGTGAAGTAGAGATGACAGAAGCGATCTGTCAATGGTGGGAGAGGTAATGAGGTCAGACTGGATGGAGACTTGTGTAAAGATTTGCAGCATTCTGAATCTGTAGTGGAAATGCAGTTTAGAGAAGCTAGTGGTTAAGGGAACATTTCTCAATCAGCTGGGAGTTTTGACTTGACATTTGAAGCTGTCAACTCATCAGCTGAAACAATGGCCAATGACCTCCCGCCTCAGCTACAGACGAGGTCTAAGCACTGCGGGAAACCGGTGGACGACCTGTCAAATTCAAAAAGCTGGGAAAAAAGCATTGTTAAATGGCTGTAAACAAGCCACTAATGATTTTAATTGCTTCCCCGTCGCTGCCTGTCGGGTCTGCTCAGCGCTGGCAGACTCGACATCGGGAAATGCAGCTGTGCACGTTTTGACAGTGGGTTCCCGGCCTGCTGTCAAATCATTTTAAATTTCACAGCTGATCCGCCACCAAATCAGGTCCGCTAAGCGCCGGCAAAATCACGGCCTTAATTTTCCACCCACGCTCAAAGTGAAAATGACCCCCATTGAGTCCTGAAGGCCTACAAAGGAAAAAGACTGACCCATCCACAAGTCTCATTGTTGATCAGACTCAAAGAAACGGGTTCTAAAAAGGGTACATTAACCATCTGTGGTCTGATTCTAATGCTTTTTTTTAAGTACTATGCTGTCTTTCTCCTTCTGCATCTTATTTAACTTGTCAATAAACCTAACCAAGTAGTTTTAGCATGGACACATTGATTCAATTACATTTATTTTCCATCTATTAGAAGAAACAGGAGAACGTGGTGGACATCCCATGTATTCTCCAACAACAATATACTGCAATTAGAGGTCAAATCTGTCACATCCACCCATACATGACATACATAAAAGGTGCAGGCTTTGGTTCGCAGGAGACACAGTTTGTTTAAAAGAAAGAACTTACATTTATATAGCGTACTTCACAACCTCAGAATGTTTCAAGGTGCTTTACAGCCAATTAAGTACTTTTGAACAGTGTACAGTTCTGGTCACCATATTATTAAAAAGGATATAGAGGCACTGGTGAGGGTGCAAAAAAGAGTGACAAGGATGATACCAGAAATGCCTGTCAGGAAAGGATGAACAGGCTGGGTCTCAGAGAAGGCTGAGGGGTGACCTAATGAAAGGAGTGTTTCCACTTATGAGGAAAAGCAAAACTAGAGGCCATCAATACAAGAGAGCCACCAAGAAATCAAATAGGGAACGCAGAAGAAACTTCTTTACCCAGAGAGTGGTGAGAATGTGAAACTCACTACCACAGGGAGTGGTTGAGGCGAACAGCTTGAGGACAGAGCTGGGAGATCGCAAACGGAGTGAATTGCAAGCAGAGTGGGGGAATTTTGTGAGCACAGAAATCGGTGAAGAGGAGAAATTTACTGGTAGGTATAAGGTAAGTTAGGTAAGTAATCATCAGATTGGAATTTGGCTTTGTCTTGTAACATAAAAGAAACTGCCTGGTCAGTGGCAGTTAGCAGTTAACAGCTATCAGCTGTAAGTGGTTGCTTCCGTAGGTGGTAAAAGCTGTGAGCGAGAAGCTGATTAAGCAGTTGTAGATTGTTTGACTCTCAAAAGGTATATATTAGGCACTAGTTTGCAAAAGCACAGAATTTGAGCACAGAGCTGGGAGATTGCAAACGGAGTGAATCGCAAACAGTGGAGAAATTTTGTGAGTGCAGGAATCGGTGGAGAGGAGGAAGGTGGTGGAGACGTCTGACTGAAAAGGAGGAGTGGAGCCACAGAACCCAAGGTCTCTAAGTTAATAGACACGAGAGCAGACCAGCGGGAGAGCGAGAGGAGCGGCCGCAGATAAAGATAGGTCCAAGAGCCTGGTGGGAACACAAGTGTCAGGGTGTGAAGGAATAAGCCATATAACCTATTCAGAAAAATACACTATCTTATGAAAGAATTCTGGTCTTATTAAAACATGACAAACTGGGTCTGGAAATTTAGAAACCTGACTATGAAATAGCTATGAAAGCATTCTGGCTATTGAGATAAGACAATTGCTGACCCTGAATAAATAACCTTATTGAAACAGAAGGTGCATGGCTCCGATAAGCTGAACTTTTGGGAACAAAACAATGGTTCACCCTGGATAAGGTGTTCTAATTTAAACTTCGTAAAGATGGCACATAAGATACAGAACACCTGCCCTCGTGAAGATGACATAAAATAAGGAACACCTTCCCTTCATACCATTTTTATATGGTGACCCTAGAATACCTGGAGATGAGACAAGATTCTGGCTGACGTGACAGTAAGAGATGCAGAGGTCGGCAGAAAGATGACTAGAGATAATTAACTTGCATCAGCAGAAAACCTTAAAGGAAATACCACTGGAAAAGGGTATAAATATTGAACTCTCAAATGGAATATCAGACTCGCTTTCATCGGGCAAAGCGATTCTTGGCTTCAGAGGCAGCTCTGTAGTCTACCACTCTTTGTACCTCGGGGATCAAAGGTATTTGATATTGATGGATATCCTGTATAAGAAACCTTTAAGAACTGTAATACTGTAGCAAAGTTAAGATTTAAAAGTAAGATTCCCTGTTAAAAAGATCGTATGTTTTCTCTTTTTAGAATTGTTAAAGTTGCGATTGACTGATTCACCAACTGTAAATTGCATGTCGGTTCTTTAATAAATCTCTATATATTAGAATTGTCTCAAGTCTTCTGTATCAAAAACTCACGATCTCAATCTCTGTACACTCTTTGGTGTAGAGTTACAGAATTCTGAGGGAGTTTTCTGGACCTTCATAATATCCGGAATGTTACAGTCTAGCTAAACTTATTAAAAGCGCTATCTGGAGGATGGTAACATTCTCGGGTTGTTCCTTTCCTTTAGGGAGAGATAACTCTGACCTTTAGACCCAATTAAGCATCTCTAAGATTCGGCTACCTCAAACTTTAGTTGAAAGTGAACGTCTGAGGAATACGCCTGATCCGCGATAGCCCTAAAGGGGCTAGGACTAGTAAATATCCCTTCAAGGGAGCAAGGTAAGTGAAGTCAGCGCAAGGGAAGGAGCTGATTGGTGAGTAGTTGGTGGTTGTCTTTTTTTAAGTCTTAAGTTTATTTCTGTTAAGTTACTTAATAGTCTATCAAGTAGAGGTGTGGCAGGGCACCTCGGTCCCGTGAAATGCACATCTTGTGCCATGTGGGGACTCCAGCACGCTTCCTGTGTCCTGGTCAACCACCTGTGCAGGAAGTGTCATCAGCTGGAAGAGCTCAAGCTCCAGATTTCAGAGCTTGAGCAGCAGCTGGTGTCACTGCAGTGCATCCGTGAGGCTGAGAGCAACGTGGATTGCACGTTTCAGGAGGTGGTTACCCCGCAGTGCAAGAGTGTGCAGGCAGAGAGGGAATGAGTGACTGTCAGACAGACAAGGAATACCAGGCAGGTAGTACTGGAGTCCCCTGAGTGCATCTTGCTCTCCAACCAGTACCGGTGAGGGCGATGGTTTCTCAGAGCCAAGTCCATGGCACCACGGGTGGCTCAGCTGTCCGGGGGCAGGGGGGAAGGAGGAAGATTGGGAAAGCAATAGTGATAGGAGATTCGACAGTTAGGGGAACAGACAGGCATTTCTGCGGCCGCAGATGTGATTCCAGGATGGTATGTTGCCTCCCTGGTGCCAGGGTCAAGGACGTCACTGAGCGGCAGCAGAACATTCTGAGGGGGGAGGGTGAACAGCGAGAGGTCGTGGTCCATATCGGTACCAACGACATAGGTAGAAAGAGGGATGAAGTCCTATAGGTAGATTTTAGGAAGCTAGGAAAGAGATTAAAAAGCAGGACCTCTAAGGTAATAATCTCCGGATTACACTCGGTGCCACGAGCTAGTGAATATAGAAATAGCAGGATAGAGCAGATGGTTGTGGGGCTGGAGAGATGGTGCAGGAGGGAGGGGTTTAGATTCCTGGGACATTGGGACTGGTTCTGGGGGAGATGGGGTCTGTACAGGCTGGATGAGTTGCACCTCAACAGAGCTGGGACCAATGTCCTCGTGGGGGGTTTGCTAGTGCTGTTGGGGAGGGTTTAAACTAATTTGGCAGGATGTAGCATAGAAAGGAGAAACAAGGTGCACAAAGGATTGGGAGAGACAGATAGCACTAGAAGAAGAAATAGACGAAGACAGAATGTGGCGATAACGGAGACCTGGCTCAAAAAAGGGCAGGTTTGGGTACTAAATATTCCTGGATATAAGGTGTTCAGGAAAGATAGGGAAGGAAAGAAAGGAAGTGGGGTGGCAGTATTGATTAAGGAGAATATTACAGTGCTGGGGAGAGAGAGAAAATATCCTGGAGGGATCAAGGACAGAATCTATTTGTTTAGAGTTGAGAAACAATAGAAGTGCCATTATACTACTAGGTGTATTCTATAGGCCACCAACTAGTGGGAAGGATGGCCCAAATTTGCGGTCGGAGGCTTCCCGCGGGCGGATGCCTCCGATCTGCAAAAAATCTACAAATTTACCTGGTGGTCCGGGAGGTATGGAGATTTGCGCTCCTGGGCCTCTCCGGGTAGAGGCGCTCATATCCCAGGGGTGCAGGCGGTTCGCAAGCGCCCCTGGGATCACGTGGGCCAGCCCAACCAATGAAAGAAGGGGAATCCCCATTCATACTTATGGGGAGTCGATATGTATGGAACGCCCATAAGTATGAATGGGGATCACTTAAAAAATACACGAACACATGAAAGAATTTTTTTTAATTACATTTAAAATTAATTAAAATGCCATTTAATTAAATATTTGAAACATATTTAATTTTTTGAGAATTATGTTTGAACGGGGCTAAAAATAAACTTGCCTTATTGGACAGGATTTTTAATGTATAAATGAGTAATAACATTTTATTTTTTGTTTGTTTTAAACTCTTACACTGGTAAAAGCTGGCCTTACACCTGCTTTTACCAGGAGTAAGAATTTCAAAGGCATTCACTGGGCAGAAGTTAGGCAAATAGCGCAACTCTCCGCCCGCAGAGGCCCTTTTCCCGGGGATGCGGAGGATCTGTCAAGAAGATTCTTGACATCGCAAGTTCCGGGTTTTCGCGCATGCCTAAACTCGGAACTTGTGCGGGCACATGCGCACCTTGTATGCACCCTGTAGGGGTCACAAATTATAGAGGAGCAAATTTGCAGGGAAATTAGAGAGGTGCAAGAACTATAGAGCAGTGATACTGGGGGACTTCAACTATCCCAATATTTAGACTGGGATAGTAATAGTGTAAAGGGCAGAGAGGGGGAAGAATTTCTGAAGTGTGTTCAGAAGAACTTTCTTGATCAGTACGTTTCCGGCCCAACGAGGAAGGAGGCATTGCTGGATCTGGTTCTGGAGAATGAGGTGGGTCAAGTAGAGCAAATGTCAGTAGAGGAACATTTAGGGAACAGTGATCACAGTATCATAAGTTTTAGACTAGCTATGGAAAAGGACAGGGAGAAATCTAGAGTAAAAATACTTAAGTGGGTTGAGAATGGATCCGGCCAGGGTAAATTGGAATCAAAGATTGGCAGGGAAAACTGTAATTGAACAATGGGCTGCCTTTAAAGAGGAGATGGTTTGGGTACAGTCGAGGTACATTCCCACGAGGGGGAAAGGTAGGGCAACCAAAGCCAGAGCTCCCTGGATGACGAAAGAAATAGAGTAAGATGAAGCAGAAAAAGGGGGCGTAGGACAGATGCCAGGTTGAGAATACAAGTGAGAACCTGTGAAGGAATAAGCCATATAACCTATTCAGAAAAATACACCATTCTATGAAAGAATTCTGGCCTTATTAAAACATGACAAACTGGGTCTGGAAATCTAGAAACCTAACTATGAAAAAGCTGTGAAAGCATTCTGGCTATAGAGATAAGATAGTTGTTGACATTGAATCAATAACCTTACTGAAACAGAAGGTTAAAGGCTCTGGCAGGCTGAACCTTTTGGAATGAAACAATGGTTCAACCTGGACAAGGTGTTCTAATTTACACTTCGTAAAGAAGCACATAAAAGTAAGAAACATCTGCCTTTGTAAAAATGACATCGTAAAAAACACACCTGCAGTAACACCGTTTTTTATGGTAAACTTAGAACACCTAGGGAAGAGACATAATTCTGTAATGCTACCAGCTGAGGTGACTGTAAGAATTGCAGGGGTCAGCAGAAAAATGACGAGATAATTAGCTTACATCAGCAGAAAATCTTAAAGGAAAAGGGTATAAATATTGAACTCTCAAATGGGATAGTAGACTCACTTTAAAGGGGCAAAGCAATTCTCGGCTTCAGAGGCGGCTCTGTAAGTCTCCAACTCTTTGTACCTCGGGGATCAAAGGTATTTGATTTTGGTGAATATCCTGAATAGAACTTTAAGAACTGTAAAACTGTAGCGAAGTTAAGATTTGAGAGTAAGGTTCTCTGATAATAAGATTGTAAAGCTTTCTCTTTTTGGAACTGTTAATGTTGCGATTGACTTACCAACTGTAAATTACATGTCGGTTCTTTAATAAATCTATATATTTTTAGAATTGTCTCACAAGACTTCTGTATCAAACTCACAAACTCAATCTCTGTACACTCTTTGGTGAGGAGTTGCAGAATTCTGGGGGAGTTTTCCGGACCCTCATAATATCTGGAACGTTACAGTCTAGCTAAACTTATTAAAAGTGCTATCTGGAGGACGGTAACATTTTCAGGTTGTTCCTTTCCTTTAGGGAGAGATAGTCCGGACCTTTAGACCCAATTAAGCGTCTTTAGGATTCGTCTACCTCAAACTTTAGTTGAAAGTGAACGTCTGAGGAATACGCCTGATCCGGGGTAGCCCTAAAGGGGCTAGGTCTAGTAATTATCCCTTCAAACCAGGCTGAATACAGAATGTTCAGAGGAGAAGTGAAAAAGGAAATAAGAGGGGCAAAGAGAGAGTATGAGAATCGATTGGCAGCTAACATAAAAGGCAATCCAAACGTCTTCTATAGGCAAATAAATAGTAAACGTGTAGTAAAAAAAGGGGTGGGGCCGATTAGGGACCAAAATGGAGAGCTACGCATGGAGGCAGAGGGCATGGCTGAAGTACTAAATGAGCACTTTGAATCTGTCTTTGGCAGCATCTTCTGCCTTGGTAAAGTCATAGTGAAAGAGGAGGTAGTTGAGATACTGGATGGGATAAAAATTGATAGAGGAGGTACTAGAAAGGCTGGCTATACTTAAAATAGATGAGTCATTGGGACCCGATGGGATGCATCCTTAGATGCTGAGGGAAGTAAAGGTGGAAATTGTGGAGATACTGGCCATAATCTTCCAATCCTCCTTGGATACAGGGCTGGAGAATTGCAAATGTTACACCCTTGTTCAAAAAAGGTGTAAGGATAAACCCAGCAACTACAGGCCAGTCAGTTTAACCTTGGTAGTAGGGAAGCTTTTAGAAATGATAATCCAGGACAAAATTAACAGGACAAAATTAACAATCACTTGGACAAGTATGGATTAATTAAGGAAAGCCAGCAAGGATTTGTTAAAGGCAAATCGTGTTTAACTAACTTGATTAAGTTTTTTGATGTGATAACAGGGTTGATGAGGGCAATGCGGTCGACGTGGTGTACATAGACTTCCAAAAGGCATTTGATAAAGTGCCACATAATCGGCTTGCCAGCAAAGTTGAAGCCCATGGAATAAAAAGGACAGTGGCAGCATGGATATGAAATTGGCTCAGTGACAGGAAACAGAGTAGTGCCAAACGGTTGTTTTTTGGACTGGAGGAAGGTATACAGTGGTGTTCCCTAGGGGTCGGTACTAGGACCACTGCTTTTCTTGATATATATTAATGACTTGGACTTGGGTGTACAGGGCACAATTTCAAATTTGCAAATGAGACAAAAGTTGGAAGTATAGTGAACAGTGAGGAGGATAGTGATAGATTTCAAGAAGACATAGACAGGCTGGTGGAATGGTTAATAAAAAGCATACAGGATCCTGGGCTTCCTAAATAGAGGCATAGAGTGCAAAAGCAAGGAAGTTATGATGAACCTTTATAAAACACTGGTTCAGCCTCAACTGGAGTATTGTGTCCAATTTTGGGCACTGCACTTTAGGAAAGATATGAAGGCCTTAGAGAGGGTGCAGAAAAGATTTACAAGAATGGTTCCAGGGATGAGGGACTTCAGTTACGTGGATAGACTGGAGAAGCTGGGGTTGTTCTCCTTAGAGCAGAGAAGGTTGAGAGGAGATTTGATAGAGGTGTTCAAAATCATGAGGGGTCTGGACAGAGTAGATAGAGAGAAACTGTTCCCATTGGCAGAAGGGTCGAGAACCCGATGATACAGATTTAAGGTGATTGGCAAAAGAACCAAAGGCGACATAAGAAAAAAAGTTTTTATGCAGCGAGTGGTTAGGATCTGGTGGAGGCAGATTCAATTGTGGTTTTCAAAATGGAATGGTATAAGTACCTGAAGGAAAAGATTTGCAGGGCAACGGGGAAAGGGCGGGGGAGTGGGACTAGCTGAAGTGCTCTTGCAGAGAGCCAGCACGGGCCGAATTACCTCCTTCTGTGCTGTAACCATTCTATGATTCTAATAGTATAGATGCATTTAAAGGGAAGTTAGATAAGCATATGAGGGAGAAGGAAATGGAGGGTTATGCTGATAGTTAGATGAGGAAGGATGGGAGGAGGCTCAAGTGGAACATAAACACCGGCATGGAATCGCTAGACCGAATGATCTGTTTCTGTGCTGTATATTCCATGTAATTCTATGAAGTGTAGTCACTGTTGTAATGTAGGAAACACTGTGGCCAATTTGTGCACAGTTAGGTCCCACAAACAGCGATGTGATGAAGGACCAGATCATTTTTTTTTAAAGAGATGTTGGTTGAAAGATAAATATTGGTCAGGACACCGGAGAGAACTCCACTGCTCTTCTTTGAAATAGTGCCACGGGATCTTTTACATCTTCTACATCCACCTGAAAAGGCAGATATCTCATCTAAAAGATGGCACCTCCTACAGTGCAGCACTCCCTCACTACTGCACTTAAGTGTCAGCCTAGATTATGTGCTCAAGTATATGGAAATTGCCTTCTAGGCATGTACAGAAGACAATGATGTTGCAGAAAAGCCAGAACTGGAATATGGGAAGTGGAATTGCCACTGGTGCAGGGACTGGTACTCTTTTGAGGCTCGGAGGTGAAGAGACATTCTCAGGATAGAGCAAGGGAAGCTTTATTCTGTAACTTAATGTACAGGATAGTAAAGGCTTTCATTACAATCATCCCTGAACTTATTGAGCAGAAAAACAAAAAAAATATACGACTGAAAAGAGAAAGAAGAACAAGCAAGCGGTCTCACCACTAAAAAGCTTTTATAAAACTCTGCTGCATGTTTTGATCGAGTGTTAGCCCATCATTTTTCTCCATTTTCTCCCCTTTTTGGTTTCACTGGCCCATATATCTTTAGTGCATATCCTGGAGAAGTAGCAACGCTGAAGCACCAAATTTACACTGATCTCCACATTACCCCTCTCAGATGGGCTGCAGTGGAACTATCCAGTCATATGGCATAGAGCAGGCACAGAAATCAAATAGCAACTTATTTTAGTTGGTCAAAATCACACCACAGCTCAATAAGGCAAACCGCTCTTCAGTTACCCAACGACTGCAATGGAGATGGAATATTTCTGCTGGTGGTGAGGGTGACCTCACGTGAAGCAAAGTAGACATCTTAGGAGATGTTACAGTTTACAAAGCCTCTCTGTCTCTTCATTGCTCGCACTTAATTCATTAACTTTAAAAGGGAATTGGATATATTCATGAAAAAGAAAAAAATTGCAGGACTATGGGGGGGGGGGGGGGAAAGCGGGGAGTGGCACTAATTGGATGGCTCTTTCAAAAAACAAGCACAGGCACAATGGGCCGAATGCCCTCCTTCTGTGTTATAAGATTCCATGATTATCATATCCGTGGTGACCCTTATTCAAAGTCTATAGTCTATTTTTTAAAAACCCACAAAAGGTCATTTTACATGGAGCAAGCGGGGTGGGGGAGAAATTCCTCCAGTCAATGGCACAGGAGGCTGCCCAACCTTGTTTGGAGGTGCCACTGGATTGTATTCCTATTCTCAGAGGACCCGGAGTTAATGGTAAGGTAGTTTGCCCATCCCTCTGAATGACACTTCATCATACAAATGAGGTATAACTAATGAGGTGCAGGACATTCTGCAAGGGGAAGGGGAATAGCCAGAAGAGTTGGCCCATGTTGGAATCAATGACACAGGTCGAAAAAGTGTTGAGGTCCTTCAGGCAGAGTTTTGGGAGCTCGGAAAAAGATTAAAAAACAGAACCTCAAAAGGTAATGATCTCAGGATTATTCCCAGTGCCATGTGCTAGTGAGTATAGAAACAGGAAGACAGTGCAGGTAAATGTGTGACTGGAGAGGTGGTGCAGGAGGGAGGGTTTCAGATGCTTGGGGCATTGGGACTGATTCTGGGGGAAGGGGTACCTGTACAAGATGGACGGGTTACACCTGAACAAAGCCAGAACCAATATTCTTGCTGAGAGGTTAACTAGTTCTGGTGGGGAGGGTTTAAACTAATTTGGCAGGGAGGGGGGGGGAAACCAGAAAATAGTAGAAAGGAGCAGCAGTGAGATCAGAGGATAGAGAGATATAAACAGCAGTAAAATTAGAAATATCCCAAACAATGCAGGGACCAGATTGAGGAAAATAGCGAAAATGATGGAGATACTAAATTGTATGTACGTCAATGTCCGTAGTGTAACGAATAAGGTTGGTAAGATGCAGGCACAAGTTGCTCAAACAAGGCCAGGGATGGATTCTTAATCAATATTTCTGTTTACCGAGTATTCAGAATTGATAGAGAGGAAAAAGAGGAAGGGGCGTGGCCATATTAATTAAGGATGATGTTACAGTTCTAGATAGAAAGGATATACTCGATGGTTCTCGGACTGAATCTATTTGGCTTGAGTTGAGGAACAGAGGGGGAGCTGTTACATTGCTGAGTTTCTTTTTTATAGAGCTCCAAACAGTAAGAAGGAGTTGGATGAGCAAATTTCAAAGGGGTGTAACAAAAATGGAATCATAATATTAGGAGACTTTAATTACCCTAATATAGACTGGGGAAAACTGTGCTAAGGGTAGGGAAGGAGAGGGATTTCTGATGTGTACAGGAAAACTTTCTCGATCAATATGTCTCCAGTCCAACAAGGAAGGAAGCCACGTTGGATCTGGTTCTGGGAAATGAAGTTGGGGAAGTGGAGTGTGTAACAGTAGGAGATCATCTAGCTAACAGTGAGCACAACATAATTTGGTTCAGAGTAATTATGAAGAGACTGGAACATATTGAAGGTAAAAAGGCTCAACTGGGAAGAGCTAATTTCAGTGATTTAAGAAGGGACCTAGCACAGGTAGATTGGAAAAGGCGATTGCAGAGTAAAGCAGTAACTGAGCAATGGAAGGCATTCAGGGAAGAGACAGTTCAGGTACAAGCTAGGCATATTCCTTTGAAGGGAAAAGGTAAAGCATTCAAAGCTAATGCACCCTGCATGACACAGGAAATTAAAATTAAAATAAAACTGAAAAAGTAGGCTTCTGACAAATGTCAGCAGCAAGATTCAATTAATAACCAGGAAGATTATGGAAAGTACAGGAGAGAATTGAAAGTTAATACGGGAGACAGAGGTTACGAGAAAAGATTAGCAGGTAACATTAAATTAAACCTTAAAACATTGTATAAACATTTAAAGTGTAAGAGGTTAGCTAGGGAAAAAGTTGGGCCTATTAAGGACCCAAAGGGAAATCTTCATGTAGAGGCTGAGGACATGGCTAAAGCATTAAATGAGTTCTTTGCTTCTGTCTTCACAAAGGAAGCGGATGATATGAAGGTTGCACTAAAAAGGGAAGTTATGGACAGGATCGAAATAGATAGAAAAGACGTACTAAAAAGATTAGATTATTGAAAGTTGGTAAGTCACCTGGTCCAGATGGAATGCATCCCAGGTTGGTGAAAGAAGCAAAGGTAGAAATAGCAGAGGCAAAGTGCCACACAGGAGGCATATTAAGAAGATGGAAGCTCATGGAGTTAAGGGGAAAGTGGTGGTATGGATATGGAACTGGCTCAGTGTCAGGAAGCAAAGTGTGATGGTGGATGGATGTTTTTCAGACTGGGAGGTGGTTTGTAGTGGTGTTTCCCAAGGGTCAGTTTTGGGTCCTTTACTCTTTTCAATTTTTATAAACGACCTAGGCTCTGGTGTAGGGAGCAGCATTCTAAAGTTTGTAGATGATATGAAACTTGGCAAAGTAGTAGATAGTGATGAGAATAGTTGTAGACTTCAGGATGACATAGACAGGATGGTTAAATGGTGGATGGAGCTCAATGCGGAGAAGTGTGAAGTGTTTTTTTTAATTCATTCGCGGGATGTGGACGTCGCCAGTAAGGCCAGCATTTTCCCTAATTGCCCTTGAATACAACGGAGCGGCTTGCTAGGCCATTTCAGAGGGCAGTGAAGAGTCAACCACATTGCTGTGGGTCTGGAGTCACATATAGGCCAGACCAGGTAAGGACGGCAGATTTCCTTCCCTGAAGGACATCCGTGAACCAGATGGGGTTTTTATGACAATCCAGTAGTTTCATGGTCACCACTGATACTAGCTTTTTATTCCAGATTTTTTGAATTGAATTTAAATTGCCCAGCTGCCGTGGTGGGATTTGAACTCATGTCTCCGGATCATTAGTCCAGGCCTCTGGATTACTAGTCCAGTAACATAACTGTACACAAAGTGATTCACTTTGGGAGGACTATAAAAGGCATGATTTTGAAAAGTGTAGATGAGCAGAGAGACCTTGGTGTCCATATACACAAATGCTTAAAGGTTGAATGGCAAGTTGATAAAGTTGATAATGTGGTTAAAAAAGCAGAAGTTACTTGGGTTTATAAATAAGCATGAGAGTTACTTGGGTTTATAAATAAAGGTTCAGAATATAAAAGCCAAGTGATCATGTGGGAACTTTATAAATCAGTGGTTAGACCTCAGCTGGAGTATTGTGGACAGTTCTGGGCACTGCATTTCAGGAATGATGTAAAGGCATTAGAAAGGGTACAGAGGAGGTTTAGCAGCATGTTACCAGGGATGAGGGACTTCAGTTATTAGGAGAGGGTGAAAAAGTTAGGACTGTTCTCCTTGGAACAGAGAAGGTTAAGAGGTTACTTAATATAGATTTATGATAGTAGATAGAGAAAAACTATTCCCTCTGGCGAGCGGGTCAATAACCAAAGGTAATAGATTATTGGCAAAAGATCTAGAGGGGAGTTGAGGAGAAATGTTTTCACACGGAGATTTTGGGATCTGGAACGCTCTACCTAAAAGGTGGTGGAAGCTGATTCCATAAATAATTTTAAAACCCAGTTGGACAGTTGCTTGAGGATGAGGAACTTGCAGGGTTACGGACTAAAAGCAGGGATGTGGAACTAAGCACGACTGCTCTTTCAAAGAGCCAGCACAGGCATGATGGGTCGAATGGCCTCCTTCTGTGCCGCAAGTTTCTATGATTCTAACTAAATGAGCATTGATGCACCCCCCCCCTTGCAGAAACAGGCTCACAATATTAATACTTGACTGCTATTAACACTGCTAAAATAATTTCAGTAACACAATCATGCTAAGAGCAGCTGGACTTTTTATTGTATACAAGTTTTCAGCAGCTCAAAAGTTGTCTTATTGGACACCTGAAGTAGTGACCTCAATGACTTTCAAAGCTCTTGTATGGTTTAAAATAGATTATTACATTACACCATTGCTTCTATAATTTCTAATAGGATTATGCTGGCACTATAACATTTTTGGACTTGGTCCAAGTATTAGGAGGTGCAAATATTAATACTACACCTAACCTTTGAAATATAAACAGATCTGTACTGACAAGGACGGTTTTGTTTTAAAGCTGTGATTTATCCTTTGGCCCTCTTTGTGGAGAAAGCCAAGCATAGAACAGATCTCCAAAGAAGATAGTTCACTTGGGGTCAACTGACAACTTTAAAAGGGAGCTGGATCAATATTTATTGTGAAGGAAGATTTGTGGGGTATAGAGAGATCAATAGTATTACAATTATACAAAAGGAAGTGCATGGTCGAATAATCAGACCAGGCCTCTGAAGAGAACTATGCAAGAGACTGTTCTTGGACATTGAAAATATTTCAACTGAACTGGCCTCACACTTCATAAGCAACGAGTATGTGACATAGATCAGGACATGGGGTGGTTACCATACGACAATACTGTATCAATTGGACCAGCAAAAAAAATTCTATCTACAGCACTAAAGTACTTTGGACCATTGCCTTAGAAATGACACCAATAGACAGTGATCGTCCATCCATTTCAATTTTGTTGCCGTAACTCTGGCAAAGACACAGACATCGATAAAAATGGATTTTCATACATACACACACATACATATATGTCTCTGTTTCACCTTACGTTTACAACACGAAATCACTTCACCCAGGTCTTTCATTTCTGCTATTGAATTGTCTAGAATGTAGTATTTACTGTACAGGATTAAATTCTTCAGTTACCAGAAAATAAAGGCACTCTGGACCATTTATTTCGATGTGGTTGAACCTGTTAACATGACCACTCTTCCGCAGTGAGGGAAAAGTACCTGATGTGGCCTCTTTTTACACCCAAACTTTGTTACTGAACCTTATGACTCCTCTGATGTGGCCTCTTTACACAGCCATACACCATTGCTGCGGAGCAACTCCAACCTCCAAGTAGCCTCACATTCCAGGATGCTCGAACAATGTTACTCCACCATCCATGGGGACCCTTTTATCCCACAACAGAGAATTTTAGACTGGTGGTCATGTTTCAGAGGCAAGAGTGTATTTTTCCAAATGGCCACCTTTGGGTGGGGTTATTGTCTGTCTTATTTTAGATTTTTACAATCCTGTTTCCAAGTGGTGTGCCCCAGAAACCTATCAGATGAAACCTGATTGCCAAAATCCTGATTTGTATCACAGATGTTAATATTTACACTATTTTCTGCACCCTGTGATGTGGAGGCATTAGCTATTAAAGATTTCAATGAATTTTCATCAATATCACCGCACAAGCCAGGATTCCATCCGTTACTCTGCTTCTTTCTGCGTCCTGTCCAGTTCTGGATTTGACAAAGACGGCAATCGTGTTGTTGGGGAAACACGGCACCTTTTACCAGGGGAGGGGTGGGATAAGGGAAAGGTTCTCTCCCTCCAAAGGAAGAGGGCACACTTGTACAAGAACCTGCTGTGTGAAACAGCTGCATTTGTGCCGCACCATCTGTTACAAAGTGGACCCAAGCTCCGTACGTATTAAATAAACTGAATGGCAAATCTACTCAAGCTGGCTGAACATTCAGTGTCAAGACAGGGACCTCGAAATATGATGGTGCTGTGCCCCTGTATAACCATCCAATATGGCGGATAGAAAACATGTGCTAATTCTGCACCGGAAGGGCACTGCTCACCATATTGGTAAAGGTTCCTGCGGCAGGGTCTGCAAGTAAGAGGGCCTAAGAGCTGTTTGAGGTCCCCTCTTCAAAATTCATTTCCAACTGACCACAGCTGGAACTGCACATGGTACGCTCAGCATTCTAAGTTCAGTATTTTTTTAAACTTACCTTATTGTGGGAGTCCTCCTCCCAGCTGCACATTAAATTCATGGGCCATACCAGCTATCATTGCCTCCGCTACCACCCCCCCCCCCCCCCATTGCCTCCACCCCCCACTGTTGCCTCCATTTATGACCTCAGCCAGCGTCTAAGCCGTCCGATCTTGGTGCCTCCCCGGACCGGCGAGCTGCCTCTGGGGCCGTGACTGGCATCCGCGGCTCGCCAGGAATAAACCAATGAGGCGGGTGGACCAATTTACCGCAGTCCTGCCGCCGACCTCATTAGCCGCGTACAGTGTGCACAGCACCGGGATCGCACCCCGATTCAGGCGCCATCCAATTCCTGGGCCATGGATTCCGGATGACGTATGCATTTCAAAATAGTTAAAATATACAGGCTTTGTATGTAGGGATGGGGTGGGGGGGGGGGGGGGGGTGTGGGGGGGGGGTTGTCTGAAGAATTCACATTTGTGGAAATTGAAACAAAAACTTAATCCGCCTCCAGACAGACACACTGCACATTCTATCCCTCACACTCATAAGAGAAGCTCAAAAATGCAATTGGATATTCCAGACGATTTATAAGCTATTTAAGTCTAGAGTAAATAAGTCGTTCATCTAAGAAACATATGTGCTTTATGCATTTTGAGTCCCTGTTTATAGTACTGTGATGATACAGCACCCTGGATTCTAAATCCCCATCAGTACTTGGTATAAAAGTAGTTAAATAAAATCAGTGTATAAAGGTACTATGTACAAATGGAAACAGTGACTGCCTGTATAGCAATTCATTCTACCAAATCGCAATACTCCATTGGGATTTTTCCATTCAATTGCAACATGCTATCAAGTATCTCCTTAATCCCCTGTCGCTATTAATAGAGTCACACGAAGCTCTGGGGATGTCCTCAGTTAGTATCAGCATTTCGACCATTGCCTCAGTCCCAGAGAACGGTATCAACAGTGGCATCCCATTATTGCCCTTTCACACCATGTTCCTTCCCTCTGATTCTTTATCTCTTATTTAGGAACAGGAGGTGGCCATTCAGCCCCTCAAGCCTGTTCCGCCATTGAATTAGATCATCTCTGATCTGTATCTTAACTCCATTTACCTGCCGTGGCTCCGTACCCCTTAATACCCTTGCCTAACAAAAATCTACCAATCTCAGTTTTGAATTTTTCAATTGACCCCCCAGCCTCATCAGCTTTTTTTGGGGGGAGAGAGTTCCAGATTTCTACTAACCTTTGTGCTTCCTGAATCACCCCTGAACGGCCTAGCTCTAATTTTAAGGTTCTACTCCCTTGTCTGGACTCCCCCATCAGCGGGAATAGTTTCTCTCTATCTACCCTATCAAATCCTTTAATCATCTTAAACACTTATTTCTGCCCTCCTTTACTAAAGGTGCTTTCTCATGCTCATGCACAGTTCACTGATACTTGACAAATCAAGTGGCCATTCTTCATGTCTCAGGCTAGATAGTGAGTGCTGGTAGGCTGTTCAACTGTAGAGTCACCCCTGTTCCAGTCCTCACCAAGATTTTCAAAGACTGTTGACAGCGTCCCACATGAAAGACTGTTGCACAACAGTTCGTGGAATAAATGGAAATGCATTGAATTCAGTAAAAATGGTTGGTTGAAAGAAAGCAATGAATAACAGTAAATGAGAGGACAACTGACTAGGATTCAGTTGCTAGTGGAGTGCCGCAGGGATTGGTGTTGGGATCACTGATGTTTATCATTTTTTTTAAATGTTGTACACCATCCTGACTTGGAGATATATCGCCGTTCCTTCATCGTCGCTGGGTCAAAATCCTGGAACTCCCTCCCTAACAGCACTGTGAGAGCACCCTCACCACACTGACTGCAGCGGTTCAAGAAGGCGGCTCACCACCACCTTCTCAAGGGCAACTAGGGATGGGCAATAAATGCTGGCCTTTCCAGCGACGCCCACATCCCATGAATGAATTTTTAAAAATGACTTGGAGATAAGAGTTAGTCCAAAGGTGTCTAAGTTTTCAAATGACACCAAAATGGGAGCAGTGAAATATAATGAGAACCAATGTACGTGAATAAAAAAGTATTTGAAGATGCTGGGCTTGTGGGGCAGAAAAAGTTGCCAAATACAGTTTAATGCAAGAAAATATAAAGTGACTCGTGTTCTCCTAATAATTTCATGAGACTGGTGCTGTGTTCTACTTGGCCTCATACTTTTCCTGGCTAGACTAGCCTGCGTGAGTATAGCTTGTAATGCTGAACTCACCTTGGCAAATCCTTCAGGTCTCCACTCTGAAGATCTGTGGGTATAAGCCACTGCATGTAGAGCCCAGTGCATTTGGTGTGCAAGAAAGTGACATCATCAGAGCACTGAGACCAGAAGTGGCTACATAGCCCGACCTGGAAGTGACATCATCGGATGACAGATACCAGAAGTAGCTGCATAGTCTCAATAATCAGTCCAAAAAGTGGTTGGGCCCAAGCATAATTGTGTCTGTTAAATTCAAAAAAAGGCCCAATCAATGAATATGATAGAGGGGCCAAACGCCTGTTGAAGGACACTTCTACAAAATTTGTTAACAATAAGCAGGGCAGGCGTCGGCGGGCCTGCCCCTCTCCGGTTTCTTCAGCCACCCCTGCGGCCAGCAACTAACTGCCAGCAGACGTGCTTCCCCCCAACTCCACAGTCCTTGTGATTGTCTCACCCCCGTGTTGCCCACTCCTGGAACCTACCTGAAGGCTGCTGCCAGCGAAGCAGACAACCCAAATTGATTTTTCTCGTGGGGCCAGCTGCCTGTGGAGGTGTGGCAGGTGCCGGCCGCTCGCCTCGAATCTGTAGATGATGCCCGAGGACCAATTTGTGGCGATTCTCAGGCCTCTTGGTTGGGGCGCCTGCCGCCTTCACCAGGCCAAAGGCCCGATAGCAGGCCCAGATGAAAATCTACCCCAACGTCTATTCTGGTGCGTCAAAACACGCTGGGCAATTTTCTGTGGAAGATCCCCATATGCACAATGACAGAAGGAAAGCAACTAACACCGTGATACATCACAGACACAAAAGACTTCACAGATGCATTCTGTTTACTTGGCAAAAGCTTAAACTGGGTCACGTGTATCACTTCATGAAAATAAGTCACAGCTGGGTAAAATCTACAGTCCTGACAACTTACAGCAGACCAGGCCCTGCCTGGCAAACAGGCCAGGCCCAAATGGCTATCGTGTAAAAGCTGAAAGAATGATCCAACTGACTGGCTGCAGATTTGGATTTTCATTTTGAGTCTTTGGCTCTTATGAGCTTTAATCTTAGAGCAATACTGTCCCATTCTTACAGGAACCACACGCTGACAGTGGCTGAAGGCTCCCCAATTTCACATTTCAAAATGGTTGTTTTCAGCTTTTAGGATTTATAATTTTAGTCAACGCCAACAAATAAGTTGGTAAACTTTAATGGTCTTAGAAGAATTATTTAACCCAAGTTAGCCATGATGCTTGCATTCAATAAAACTCTATTCAGAAACTGTTGCTGTCCTCGCTATATAGTACCGTAAATCATGCACAATACCGCACATACAATACACACAAGTAAAGCTCTGTGTCTGGGAACCAGTCTTTAATGAGGTCAGCTGCTCTTCTCAAATTCAACAACACTGACAGAGGAAATAATGCCTTGCTTGTGATAAGTCTTAAATGTAGAGACTCTCTTCAGAATCCAGTTCTGTCCAAACAGAACTAAGCCTTTCCCAGTGTGCTATCTATCAACAAGAACCACTTGCTTTAATATAGAACCTTTGCTGTAGAAATGTGTCCCATGGTGCTTCAGAGGCACAATCAGTCAAAAATGGACGCCAAGCCAAATAAAGAGGTATTAAGGTGAGTGACCAAAAGCTTGGTCAAAGAGCTAAATTTTTTGGGCGGTTCTTAAAGGAGGAGAGGCAGGTGGGGTGCCAAAGGGGTTTAGGAACAGAATTCCAGAGCGTGTATGGCCTAGGTGGCTGAACAAAGAGCTGCCAATGTTGGTGCTTGGGTGAAGGGAGGAGTGGGGGATGCACTAGAGGTCAGAATTAGAGGAGCGCAGAGATCTCTGAGAGTTGTCGTGCTGGAAGAGGTTAGAGATAGGGAGAAACAAAGCCCTGGAGGGATTTAAACGCAATGATGAGAATTATAAATTTGAGGTGTTGGGGGACCAGGAGCCAACGGGAGTTATTGGTTATGAGCAGCAGAGTTTTGGATAAGCCGATGTTTACAGATGTTGAAGGGCGGAAGGCTGGCTCAGAAAGCATTGGAGCAGACGAGTCTGAAAATGACAAATGCATGGATGAAGATTTCAACAGCAAATAGGCTGACGCAAGGGTGGAAACAGTGAAAGATTATTGGCATGGTCAGTGAATCGGTAGCAAAGGGGCATAAACTTAGCAGAAGCATAAAGGGCAGATTGCCTTTCACATAGAGAGTTATTAGAACATGGAACACATTACCACAAGGACTACTAAAAATCATGGCATTTGAGAGGAAATTAGATAAAACACCTGAAGAAGAAAAATCTTAAAGTGCACCGGGAAAGAATGCCAAAATAGGACTAGAGTAGATGGCTCTGGTGTGGAGTTGGCACTGACACATGGCTTGCTTCTTCTGTGCTGAACATGTCTATGATTTTATACACCAATGACCGTTTAGTGAAATCATTTTTCTTTAAATTTACATTGGAACACACCCGGGTGAGAAATCTGGAAATGAGGCTCATTCTCCATGATTGACCGGCCTCACCTTGATGAGCAGAAATAATATTTGGGGAGATTTTATAAATTCACATTGTGCTGCTTTGTGCTGGAAGCAGGAATTCATAAAATCTACCCTGTGGTATTTTGAAGGACATGTGTGATTCAAGGAACATGGCAAGTAAATGTGTAGGACTCAGTGTACATTTTCATTCAATTGCACTCCATTAATAAGCTCTATCTGTGCAGAATCACTGGAGTACTTTAATAAATTCAGGATCAAATTGACCTTGCTGCATTCAGTTGTTAGTGGCTGGAGGATGGACACCAAAGCACTTTGATTTATCAAACAGGAGGGGGAACGGAAAGACATAGTGATTCATTCTTCATGATTTGTTTTCAATTTCCCTTCTACACTACTCTCCCGAACATGCTGACACATGCAAGTGTACGGTTTCACAGATACCAACTGTAGCCGAATACCTCATGCAAGTGGCCATTTTTTCATCTATAAGCCCAGACACACAAAACAAGAAATGGGAGCAAGCCAATTTTTTTCCCACCCATTAGCAAAACCGTGTTGCGCGTATACCTTTCAACCATGTGATGTTTGAGAATATGATTTAGTTTAGTGGGTCATCAGCTACAGAGAAAGTTGGCATTCGTCCACTTTTTGCTAAATGTGGTTATTTCAACCTCCAAATGTTGGTGGGCTATTCGACTAAAGGGGAGTCACAACCAAGCCCAATTCTGCCCTTAGTGGGTGTCCACTTATGTGCATCATTTAGCACAAATCAATGGATAGTAATCAGGAGCGAGAATCTAGGTCCACTTTTCCCCTCTCGAATCCAGTGACACAGAGGCCGATTGTTTGAAGCATAATTTAAACAGCACTTTGCCTAAGCCTTAAACCTGTTTATTGAATCGAGCCACAATTGCATAGTGTCAAATGAAATCCTGACATACCAGCGTGTATATAAAACCACCCTCCTGCCTTCTTGCAGTGCCACTGTTTACAGCATCTGAATTCTGTTACCAGTGATTGGCAGGTAATAAAAAGCTGTAAATATAGATGTACGTTTTGGGGATGCCAAGCTTTTAAAATCAACGGCTATAAAACATTTAAATAAATTCCAATTTTGTGTGCTATGCTTGAGGAACTAAAGAAAGCATCTGTCAGCTGCTAGATATACAGGGCTGGATTTTACCAGCCCTGAGGAGGCGGGACTGCTAGGAAAATCCCCCAAAATGGGAGCGGGCCCCAAACCCACCCCCAACCCGCCTCCAACCAATCTTCTCGGGAGGCGGGTCCCCGATTTGCGCAAGGTCCCGACTCCTAGAGGCGGGAAGAAGATTACAGCTACTTAACTGCCTGTTAACAGGTAGTTAACAGGCAGTTAAGAGGCTTTTTCCTATTTTGAGCCTTCTGCTGCTGGCTTCCCGATGTCGGGGAACCCCGCCAGGGTAAGTGAGGCGTGATGTGGGTCTAATGTAATTTTTGTGCATATATGACAGCTGCAGAAGTAGTTTAAAGGATTCAATGGGACACTGGTGAGTATCAGAGGTAAGGAAAATTTATGAAAGTAATTTTTAATGTGGTTAGATGTTTCTGCAGGTGACAAGCTGTGAAGTGTTTGTGTAGGCTCATCTCATCGGGAGAAGTGACGGATGGCTTCTGCAATCTCAGCTGCAGCTGCCATCTGTTTTATCCTAAGGAGAGAGTAATTGGAGAGCTTTGGTGCAAGGGCTCACCTTTGTACAGTGATTGTCAATGTTTGACAGCACCTCAATGCTGTCAAACACTGTCAAATCAGCTGTCAAACAAGTGTGGTGCAGATGCCTTTAAGAATACCGGCAGATGAAGCGTCATCAACTGACGTCATCTGACACCGGCTTTCCCTTAATTGGCCGGCAAGCCCGCAGGGCGGGCTTAACAAGACCAATCAGGGGAAAATAGCGTCTGTTCATCAGACGTCGCTGGGGCTGGGACAGGAACCCAAAAACCAGCAGTCCCGCCTCAAACTCGGCCTGGAAGGTAAGATTCTGCCCAAAGAGTGACCTGTGAATAGCCTCTGGATGGAGATAAAGCCAGACTTCGATTGGGGGAAAGGATGCGTTACCATCACATACTACTCCTGCAATTGTCAGTTCCAAAAACTACATTCAAAAACTTGGCAGAGGCCAGCTGTCTAACTCGCTTGGTAAGTGCGCTGCCTATTGTAGCACTGAGCTATACAGATCAGGGGGAGTCCACTGTTCAATTCTTGGTCTGTGCGGAGACCGGGGGGCAGGGCAATTTTAAACTAACCCGCCCATCGAGAAACTGATGAGATCGGGTGTAATATTGGGCGGGGTGTTAAACCAGCTTTCCACCCGATTCCGTGGGTTTCCTGCCAACGAGTTAGTTTGAAATTATGCCCCTCGCCCCCCCCCCAGCTATGGTGGTTCTGCAAATGATCTCAGTGCCTCGGGCTAGGGAAGGGCACATCAGCCAAGATTCCCGCTCCTTATTCCTAACCAGTGACTTCTGCTGGAAAAGTCCCACGTGTGGCTGTCAGGTGAGGATATAGGATGGAGCTCAGCTGTTGGCCGGGATTTTTCTCACCTCGGCGGATCCGTGGCGTGCGACGCTGGTGAAGGGTCCAGACCCCACTGCTGGCTCCATCCCGTTCTGTGAAATGAATTTTCCTTGATTGGGCTTGTTAAGCCCGCCCAGCATGTTTCCTGACCAATTAGAGGAAGCGGGTCTGGTGATGTCCTTTGATGACACGTTTCCTTAAAGGGGCCATGTCCAAATTGATTTTGACATTTGTGCTGTCAGTGTTCTACAGCATTGAGGTGCTGCAAACACTGACAATGACTGCACAAAGGCACAGGGTTGCACCCAGGCTCTCCCATGACTCCATCTATATGCTTATGGAGGGAGTCAGAGCACACAGGGAGGTCCTCTTCCCTTCCCATGGGCAGAAGAGACCTTCTCAGGTGATCAACACTACCTGCTTGCACATTGCAGAGGAGGGAACAAACAGGGATGTCGTCAGGAGGATCTGGGTGCAGTGGTGCAAACATTTTAATGATCTCAGTAGATCATGAAACGTTAGAACAAAGCCACACTCAACCTCATCCTGCTGTGCCACTCATCACATCCCCATCACTCTGCCTTTCCTACCCTACTCCTGCATATCCTTACTCACACCAACTTACCTTGCACCTCCACCCATCCCTCTCTATCTACATTATCACATCCCCATCTCACTAGCCACCCCTCACACTCACCCTCATCCTAGTGCAATCATACCAACGAACAACACACAAGGATAGGCACTTGGGTGTTTTATGCAATGTTCATGTAAAGTTTCTGTTAATGTGCTGCCAAACATTGAAACCTTTATGTTCAACAGTTTGTGTTCTTGGACAGATTTGTGCGCACATTTGGAAGTGGCTTAGTGAGTTGTAGTGAATGGTGAGACATAAGGGAACCCCCCGCAACGGTCATGAGTGTGAAAGGAATGGCTTGGGCATTGTAGGGATGCTTTATGGTGTTGGTATGGGGTGGAGCCAACCTGGCACATCATGTGGCAGCCAGGGTGTACAGCATCATGTGAAGTAAATCTGGCCATGATGAGGCCATCCTTGGCCTCCTGGACAGCAATGTGCTCGAGTGCTGATGCCCTCTGTCCTGTGCAGCATCAGGTGATTGCGGAGAAGGTTGGTGGTGGTGTTGTTGGTGCTGCTGGTGTGCCTGACGTTGCTGGTTTTGGGACTGATCATGGTGGGATTCTGAGGAACAAGATGAGAGAGCATAAAGGGCACCCATGCTGATGGAATAGATGGCAGGTGATAGAGTCATAGATAGAGTCATAGAGTTATACAGCACAAAAAGAGGCCCTTCGGCCCATAATGTCTGTGCCGGCCATCAAGCCCTGTCTATTTTAATCCCATTTTCCAGCACTTAGTCCGTAGCCTTGTATACTATGGCATTTCAAGTGCTCATCTAAATGCTTCTTGAATGTTGTGAGGGTTCCTGCCTCTACCACCCTTTCAGGCAGTGAGTTCCAGATTCCAACCACCCTCTGGGTGAAAAAGTTTTTCCTCAAATCCCCTCTAAACCTCCTGCCCCTTACCTTGAAACTATGCCCCCTGGTTATTGACCCATCTACTAAGGGGAAAAGTTCCTTTCTATCTACCCTATCTATGCCCTTCATAATTTTGTACACCTCAATCAGGTCCCCCCTCAGCCTTCTCTTCTCTAAGGAAAACAACCCCAGCCTGTCCAGTCTCTCTTCATAGCTGAAGCGCTCCAGCCCAGGTAACATCCTGGTGAATCTCCTCTGCACCCTCTCCAATGCAATCACATCCTTCCTATAGTGTGGCGACCAGAACTGCACACAGTATTCCAGCTGTGGCCTAACTAGCGTTTTGTACAGCACCATCATAACCTCCCTGCTCTTATATTCTATGCCTCAGCTAATGAAGGCAAGTATCCCATATGCCTTTTTAACCACCTTATCTACCTGTCCTGCTGCCTTCAGGGATCTATGTACATGCACACCAAGGTCCCTCTGATCCTCTGGCCTTCCTAGGGTCCTATCAGTCATTGTGTATTCCCTTGCCTTGTTAGTCCTCCCAAAATGCATCACCTCACACTTTTCAGGGTTAAATTCCATTTGCCACTGTTCTGCCCATCTGACCAACCCGTCTATATCGTCCTGTAGCCTGAGGCCTCCCTCCTCGCTATTTACCGCTCCACCAATTTTCGTGTCATCTGCGAACTTACTGATCATACCTCCTACATTCATATCTAAATCATTAATGTACACTACAAACAGCAAAGGACCCAGCACCGATCCCTGCGGTACACCACTGGACACAGGCTTCCAGTCACAAAAACAACCTTCGACCATCACCCTCTGCCTCCTGCCACGAAGCCAATTTTGGATCCAATGTGCCAAGTTGCCCTGGATCCCATGGGCTCTTACCTTCTTGACCAGTCTCCCATGCGAGACTTTGTCAAAAGCCTTACTGAAGTCCATGTAGACTACATCAACTGCACTACCCTCATCCACACACCTAGTCACCCCCTCAAAAAATTCAATCAAATTGGTTCGACATGATCTCCCCCTGACAAAGCCATGCTGACTATCCTTGATTAATCCTTGCCTCTCCAAGTGGAGACTAATTCTGTCCCTCAGAATTTTTTCCAATAATTTCCCTACCACTGATGTTAGGCTCACTGGCCTGTAATTCCCTGGTTTATCCCTACTATCCTTCTTGAATAATGGTACTATGTTAGCTGTCCTCCAGTCGTCTGGCAGCTCCCCTGTGGCCAGAGAGGTTCTGAAAGTTTGTGTCAGAACCCCTGCAATCTCCTCCCTTGCCTCACACAGCAGCCTGGGATACATCTCGTCTGGGCCTGGGGATTTATCCACTTTTAAGCCCGCTAAAACCGCTAGTACCTCCTCCCTCTCAATGCTAATTTGTTCAAGTATATCACAAACCCCCCTGCCTGATTTCTATGCCTACATCGTCCTCCTCCATGGTGAACACAGATGCAAAACATTCATTTAAAACCTCACCTACATCTTCCGGCTCTACACACAGATTGCCACTTTGGTCAGTAGAAATGGCCGAAGCAATCTGTCAATGATGAGAGAGGTAATGAGGTCAGACTGGATGGAGACTTGTGTAAAGACTTGCTGCATGGTGAATCTGTTGTGGAAATGCAGTGAGGAAGAGCTTGTGGCTGGGGGAAGATAACTCTAAGGTGGGAGCTTTTACTGTACATTTGAAGCTGTGAGCTCATCAGCTGATTCAATGGCCACTGAACTCCCGTCTCAGCTTGACAGACGTGGTCCACAACCAGTGTGGACCCCGTGGGCGAGCTGTCAAATGCAGAAGGTGAGCTGAAATTAATTCCTAAGTGGCTCTAAATAAGCCACTAATTACCTGAATTGGGTCGCCCGCCGCTGCCTGTTGGGTCTGCTCAGCGCTAACAAACCCGACATCGGGAAAGGAGCGTGGGAGCGAGTTGACAGCAGGTTCCCGTCCCGCTGACAACAATATCAAATTTCCCACCCGACCCGCCACCATTCCCGCCCGCTGACCCCCGGAAAATTCCGGCGGTTATGTCTGAATAGTGTGCCAACATTCACCGCCTCAGCTCAAGACGTGAAGAATCCTCGTTTGAGGGAGGCCGTAGAAGGCAGCTGCTGTCAGTGGAACTGTGCCGCAGCCCATTGCCCTTCAAAGGGAAGGGGAGAATGGAGGAGGAAATAAACAAATTGGTCAAAAGAATCTGAATGTTTGCATCTAGCAGAGTGTGAATTTTCGTGCAACATTCCTTTTCACGCTGATTTTTAAAACAATATAATGATGGATATAATTGGTGACACAATGGGGGAATTTTAACCCCCAAAAATGATGGGTTTGGGTCGGATGGCCTGTTAAAATGTAAAAAATCTCAAACCCGAACCCAACCAGCCTCAAACCCGCCCACTTCCAATTTGGCGGAGGCAGGATGGGGTTGGAGTGGGGGGGGGCGGGGAGAGGGGGTAGGCAACCAACCCATTCCCAGGAGGCGGATCCCTCATTTAAATATTTTAATGAGGCTGCGTGCCTCAGATTTTATCTCTCTTCCAGCTTTAACGCTGACTAGCCGGGTTTCCCGGGCCTCGGGAAACCCAGCAGCTAAAGTGAGGGGTGGACCGCCGCATGGAAGAGGCAAGTGCTTTTGCAGCACTGCTTGTGGGCCAGGAGGTGCAGGCTTCCCTCTGGCCCCCCAAACAAACCTGTTTCCCACTCCACGCGCTCGGACCCCCCCCACGATCACCAAACCCCTCCCCATGATTCCTGAACTAACTGTAATCTCCGATTCCCCCCCACCCCCCACAATCACCGACCGCCCCTGCGATCGGACCCCCCGACCACCATTCTGCCCCGATCTCTCTCCATACCCCCACCTCCCCGCCCCTGCGATCACCCTCGACCCTCCAAACCATACTGTACCCAACCCCCCGCCGCAATCACGATCTCTACCCTGAGCAGCAGGAAACCTACCTGCTCCTGGGCTGCGGCCTATTCTGCAGCGTTCCCTGCTGGACAGGGAGCCAAGCATGTCAATCAGGCTGGCTTCCGGGTGGAGAAGATGGTTAAAAGATAGACACGCCGCTGTGGTGTTAAGACTCCACAGCCCCGACCAGATCTCTTCCCCCAGGCTTGAAAATCCCAGCCCAGTAAATATCGGGGCCAATGTTTCCTCATAGCACCAGTGATATCCGTGCACATGCCTTTGTTTTCAAACTTGAAGTCTTGTGCAAGACGCTGTATGCAGGAAATTACTCCTTTGAAATACTCCAACACATTTGTATGTGAATCAATATAGCCTTGACATCCCCTCATCATAATCCACTTTTTATACTGTTCCCAAACAGTGTTCTACTGAGGTTATACGCAGCAACAAGGTATCAATTTAATATGATACTCAGTTTCCAAGTGGAAAGAGACCTGCAGGATGGATCATATTCTAAAGGTTTTTCCAATGAATATTAGAATGATGCAACATCACCTGGTGAGATGTTTTGCTTACCTGTTAGATTTTCTTTGAGAGATTTCAGTACACTCTGAGCATCTACGCTCAGCACGCTCTGTTGGAGAATGTGTATTGCCCACTGGTATTATTATTATCTTATCCAGTAAATTTTCTGCTTTTGCCCTCCAGGTGTGCAGCATTGTCTGCCAGGACAACACATCGTGAAAACACGCCGCATGGCTCACGCTTTTCCATCCATTCATTTTAAGGAGAGCAAATCATCGGTTCTGAACCGTGGATTCCCACGTCTGCACACCTGGCAGCCATGGCTCGGCAGTGGTCGGGCGAAAGTGGTAGATTTGCCCTTATAGCTCATCAACAACAAAGTCACAAGTGAGTTATGAGTGCGACTCTACTCGGTGAAATGTGAATAGACATTACACACGTGTCAGTTATTTATTCTACAGATCATTTTCTTTTCGGGGAAATCTATGAAATACGTTGGTGCAGTATATTGAAAGGAGAATCATTTTGTGAAAAAGTGTTTGACAAACCTGTTCTACTCAGGAACAGAGGCAGCAGGAAAACACTCATCATTTTTGTCATGAACAAGTGATACGATGATCATTTTAATGCAGTTTACACTACTGCATTGTTTTCCCATGAACAAAGGCAAAACCAAACACTTAGGGCTGGATTTTCTCAATGGGGAGCTTTTGGAGGCGGGACTCGCACTTGTCGGGTTTTAGTCCCGCCTCCATCGACTTGTGGCCAACCCACGCTATTTTCCCTTGATTGACCTTGTTAAGCCCGCCCAGTGGGCTTAGCAGGCCAATTAAGGGAAAGCCGGTTACTGGTGACGTCAGCGAGTGATGTTTCATCTGTCAAGAGCTTTTGACAGATGAAATGTCATCGTTTGACAGCTCTGTGAAGCTGTCAAACTCTGACAATCTGTCTTTTAAGTTGAGCCCTTCCACTCAGGCTCACTTGATCTCTCCTGAGCAGAAAGCAGAAGGCTGCAGCTTTTGGCAGTTCAGCTTTCTGTGCCGGTGAGAAGCGGGACTCCCGAGACCTGAAGGGATGAAGCCTGCAGGAAGAAGTAAAGGTAATTAAAACTTATTAAAACACATTACACTCACCTCACACACTCACCTCTCCACACTTGCACCCATCACTCACCTGCAAACCGGACATCTTGACCCCTCCAACCCTCGCAGACTGACGACCTGCCTCGCTGACCCTGGCGAGGTTCAGAGCTGTCGGGAAGCCCACACTTCAGGACTGAAAATAGGGATTCTCCAAAAAACTGCCTGTTAACTACCTGTTAACAGGCAGTTAATTGGCACTAATCCCTATCCCGCCTCAGGGAGGCATCTCCCAGCGCGGGTCGGGTACCCGCCTCCTGGGAAGATGGCACGGAGACGGGTTGGGGGCGGGATGGGTACCCGCCTCCAGATTCTGCCATTTTCCCGGCAGTTCCGCCTCCTTACCCGCCTCCCCAGGGCTGGCAAAATTGTCCCCTCAGACAAATACCAGACGCATTTAGGCTGGTATATAATGTCGCAGGAGGAAGCTCCTGTGATATCACAGCAGTCAGCGTGATATAGCATAAGGATCTTACAAACAGTTTGTATTTCATAATTAACACGTTACTTATGGTAGAAAAACTGAGATGACTAGTTGATTGCCTGTGGCATTGCTCGTCAAAAGAAAAATCTCTACTTTTTATCACCATCCCTCTATCTTTCTGTTTCTGAATCCTATCCAAATTCTTGCTATGTCCCTTTTCTGCAAGAATAATAGCCAATATTTCCTTTTAAATAAATCTATATGGCTTGTTACGATCTGGTGGGGTTGCTATCGCAACAGTTGAGAACACTGCTGCATAATTTTTATCCTGGCAAATGTGTATGTATATCTGCAAATGTTACTTCACCTGATCTCATTTCTGGATATTTTCTCTACCAGTCATGCTGGGGAGTGCAATTTTCCTTTTCTTTTGATTTTCTGTGGGAAAGTGCCCTGAGGCTAAGGCTGAAGGTTGGTGCCTGCTCATGTCACCAAGCGAGATAGGCTGTCTGGACTGCTGCCACCTCCCCCAATCCATGCCACACATCAGCGGTTCTACCCAGTCTCTACAGACTAACAACTTACAGATCTTTTTCCTAATTGTGCTTTTATTATGACATTTTATGTGAATTACTTCAACTGACCACAATATCTCTCTCTGTTCCTCTCACCAAGCTCCCCCTCAGCTTATTACTGTAGCCAGAATACCATACGCCCGATGTAATATGCTGCTAAAATGTCATCAAAGAGGAAAAAGGTTCAGTGAAAGGGGTTAACACCAGGCAAACTATATCCAACAATACAGTTTTTAAAGATCTAATCCTGAAAATTATGCTATGCAATATTAACTGACCAATGCTCAATCCATTGATATCAAGTTTGCCTCTCATGGGGGGGTGGGGGCATGCTCTAGTCCAACTTGTCACTACTTCATCTATACAACCACAAGCAGGTAGCAAATCCAAGGCCGCTGCACATACACCAACAAAGGAAGGTGAGGATGTATTACATCATCAGCCGCCCAACTGAGACAATCAATGACAAAACACCCAGCCAATAGGATTGCATTTCCCAGAACGTTCTGCAGACACAGACATGGTCACACATCAGGAACACCGAGCACTCTTCTGCAAGCAGGATTGAGTTTGAGGGACAGTGAGGGCTCACATATGTGGAGGCCTAAAAGCTCACACATGCACGGAGGTTGAAATTATAATGACCTGAAGTCCCCGAAATGTGCGCAGCTCCAGGAACAGAGCAGAGGGCAAACCAAAGTTCCTAAGAGAGAAGCAGGCCTATGTGGCGTAAAGTTGTAGAAGTGATTTATAACATGGAAGGTTATATTTATGGCAACTGTAGTGAGGGTTGTCTATTTAACTTTTCATGACTTTTTATGTTATAAATCCTATTTTCAGAAGAATATAGTTTGCTGGCTGGGCATCCAATATCTTGGCGGAAAGGTGCCTGAATATTGTTTAAGGCATTTGATTGGTTGGCTTTGTACTGCTTGTTGGTTGTTCACTGGTAGCTTTTCAGTGACGGGATATTTTTACAAAGTTATTTAGTAAATTTTGTGTAAATATTGGTTTTTGTTAATCAATTAGCATGCTTTGTCCAACAGATTGTTTCTGATCCATTGATTTTTTAAAAAAGTGAATAGGACATTTGAGCAGTCCTAACAGGAGCTGTTCTGTTGGGACGGGCTTCACTTGAACCATGTTGGGACCAGTGTCCTGACGAATCGAATAACTAGGGCTGTAATAGGGTTTTAAACTAAATAGTGGGGAGGGAGGGGTCAGGTGAGGGGAAATTTAGAAAGTTAAAGAGAAAGGACAAGGCAATAGTGCAGGGTAGCGATAGGGGTAATGATAATCTGAGTGTGACAGGAAGGGACAGAGCGTACAAACATAAGAGTGCACCAGCAAATAGGGCCAGAGTAGGGAAAAATGTTAAAAAGACAAAATTGAAGGCTCTTTTTATCTGAATGCACGCAGCATTCATAACAAGATAGATGAATTGACGGCACAAATAGAAATAAATGGATATGATCTAATAGTCATTACAGAGACGTGGTTGCAAGGTGACCAAGGCTGAGAACTGAATATTCAGGGGTATTTGACATTTCAGAAGGATAGGCAGAAAGGAAAAGGAGGTGGGGTAGCTCTGTTAATAAAGGATGAGATCAGTACAGTAGTGAGAAATGATCTTGGCTCAGAAGATCAAGATGTAGAATCAGTTTGGGTGGAGATAAGAATTAGAAAGGGAAAGAAGTCACTGGTGGGAGTAGTCTATAGGCCCCCTAACAGTAGCTATACTGTAGGATAGAGTATAAATCAAGAAATAATGGGGGCTTGTAAGAAAGGTACTGCAATAATTATGGGCGATTTTAATCTTCATATCGATTGGACAAATCAAATTGGCAAAGGTAGCCTTGAGGACGAGTTCATAGAGTGTATTCGGAACAGTTTCTTAGAACAATACATTGTGGAACCAACCAGGGAACAGGCTATTTTGGATCTGGTAATATGTAATGAGGCAGGATTAATTAATGATCTCATAGTAAAGGATTATCTGGGGAAGAGTGATCATAACATGATAGAATTTCACTTTCAGTTTGAGGGTGAGAAACTTGGGTCTGAAACTAGTGTCTTAAACTTAAATAAAGGCAATTACAAAGGTATGAAGACAGAGTTGGACTGGGAAAATAGATTAAATGGTAAGACAGTAGATAAGTAGTGGCAGACATTTAAGGAGATATTTCATAACTCTCAACAAAGATATATTCCAGTAAGAAAGAAAGTGGCGCTTCCAACGACCGGAAGACTGGAACGCTATCAATCGCTGTGGGGCTGGGGGGGGGCGCTATTTAAAGGGGGCCTCTTCCTGTCTTTTATTGTTGGTGGCATTTTTGAACTACGCATTCTGAGACAGAGAGGGAGAGACTTCTGGAGAGATTCAACGTTGTGTGAAGGAGTTTTGGGTACTGAGCAGCACTTTGCAGGTTCATTTTGATTTGCCATTCCTTGTATCGATTTAGCAGAGACCGTGGGAGCTGCACTCTGAGCTCTTTGCCTGGTGCTCTCCATTGTTCTTTCCAGCACATTTGATGTGCAAGTCTCTCCAGGCCGAGATTCAAGGCAGCAATGAACAGGATGTGGATGGAAAGCAAGATTAACCATCCCCTTTAAGAACTGGCCCGTGCCATTGTGTGTGTGTTCCATTGCTGACTGACATTACATGAGCTTCGCCAGCGCTCCGAGTTAGCGCCTCACTGCTCGGCCTTTGCGCCTTAAGAGAGGTGTGCAGCGACTGCTTTAGCGCTCCACTCACCTCCCGGGGCGGTAAAAGTGAAGTTTCCCGTCAGTGCCGATAATTAGCGGCAGGCGCTAATATTTGCGTCCGGACGATATTTGCGCCCCAAATGGGGCGCGACCTAATTTCTACCCCAAAGACTCTATGAGAAGGATGAACCATCCATGGCTAACAACGGAAGTTAAGGATGGTGTCAATTTGAAAGAATAGGCATATAAAGTTGTGAAGATTAGTGGTAGGCCAGAAGAGTGGGAAATTTTTAGAAACCAGCAAAGGATGACTAAAAAAATTATAAAGAGGGAGAAAATAGATTATGAGAGTAAACTAGCAAGAAATGTAAAAACAGACAGTAAGAGCTTCTACAAGTATATAAAAAGGAAGAGAGTAGCTAAAGTAAACATTGGTCCCTTAGAGGATGAGACTGGGGAAATAATCATGGGAAACAAGGAAATGGCAGAGATTTTGAACAAATATTTAATATCTGTCTTCACGGTAGAAGACACTAAAAGCATCCCAATAATAGTAGATAATCAAGGGGCAAAAGGGAGGAACTTAAAACAATCACTATCACTAGAGAAAATGTACTAGGCAAACTAATGGGACAAAAGGCTAACAAGTCCCCTGGACCTGAGAGCCTGCATCCTAGGGTCTTAAAAGAAATGGCTGCAGAGATAGTGGATGCATTGTTGTAATCTTCCAAAATTCCCTAGATTCTGGAAAGGTCCCAGCGGATTGGAAAACTGCAAATGTAACTCCCCTATTCAAGAAAGGAGAGAGACAGGAAGCAGGAAACTATAGGCCGGTTATCCTAACATCTGTCATTGGGAAAATGCTGGAATCCATTATTAAGGGAGGAGTAGAAGGACATTTAGAAAATCATAACACAATCAAGCAGAGTCAACATGGTTTTATGAAACGGAAATCGTGTTTGACAAATTTATTAGAGTTCTTTGAGGATGTAACGAGCAGGGTGGATCAAGGGGAACCAGTATATGTAGTATATTTGGATTTCCAAAAGGCGTTCGATAAGGTGCCACATAAAAGGTTATTGCACAAGATAAGAGCTCACGGTGTTGGGGGTAATATATTAGCATGGAGAGAGGATTGGCTAACTAACAGAAAACAGAGAGTCGGGATAAGTGGCTCATTTTCAGGTTGGCAAACTTTAACTAGTGGGGTGCCACAGGGATCAGTGCTGGGTCCTCAACTATTTACAATCTATATTAATGACTTGGATGAAGGGACCGAGTATACTGTAGCCAAATTTACTGACGATATAAAGATAGGTGGGAAGGCAAGTTGTGAGGAGGACACAAAGGGTTGGATTTTCTCAATGGAGACGTGTTGGAGGCGGGACTGCTGCTTGCTGGGTTTCAGTCCCGCCTCCATCAGCTTCTGACCAACCAGCGGGATTTTCCCCTGATTGACCTTGTTCCCCTGATTGACCTTGTTAAGCCCGCCCAGCGGGCTCAGCAGGCCAATTAGGGGGGAAGTCAGTGACAGAGCACGTCAACGTATGACGTGTCATCTGTCAAGAATTTTTGAAAGAAGAAATGTCATCGTTTGACAGCTCTGTGAAGCTGTCAAACACTGACATTCTGTGTAGTTTGATGAGTCCTTGTGTTCAGGACTCATCAAACCTTTCAACTTTGCAGAAAACAGCTGGCTGTTGGATCAGAGGATCCAACAGCTAGTCTGTGATCTCTACAATGGAGATGTTGGGGACTACGCTCCACAGCGGCTGAAGACTGTAGGGAGAAACAAAGGTAAGTTAACATTTTCTAACACTTTACACTCACCTCACATACTTACCACTCCACACTTGCACCCATCACTCACCTCTACATCACACTTTCAGATCCCTCCAACCCCCGCAGACCTCCTACTCACCTCCTACACCCCGGTGGGGTTCCCCCAGGTCGGGAAGCCCGCACTTCATCACGAAAAATGGGGATAATCCTATTTTCTGACTGTTAACTACCTGTTAACAGGCAGTTAAGAGGCTTTAATCCCTTCCCGCCTCCAAGGAGACAGAACCCGGGGCAGGACGGCTTCCCGCCTCCTGGCAAGAGGGCACGGAGGCGGGTTGGGGGCGGGTTTGCCACCCGCCCCCAAATTCTGCAACTTTCCCGGCAGTCCCGCCTCCATACCCGCCTCCTCAGGGCTGAGAAAATCCAGCCCAAAGAGTCTGCAAAGGGATATAGATAGGTTAAATGAGTGGGCAAAAATTTGGCAGATGGAGTACAATGTGGGAAAATGTGAGGTTATCAACTTTGGTAGGAAGAATAGAAAAGCAAAATATTATTTAAATGGAGAGACTACAGAATGCTGCGGTACAGAAGGATCTGGGTGTCCTTGTACATGAAACACAAAAGGTTAGCATGCAGGTACAGCAAGTAATTAGGAAGGCAAATGGAATGTTGGCCTTTATTGCTAGGGGGATGGAGTATAAAAGTAGGGAAGTCTTGCTACAACTGTACAGGGCATTGGTGAGACCACACCTGGAGTATTGCGTACAGTTTTGCTCACCTTATTTAAGGAGGGATATACTTGCATTGGAGGCTGGTCAGAGAAGTTTCACTAGGCTGATTCCTGAGATGGAAGGGTTGTCTTATGAGGAAAGGTTGAGCAGGTTGGGCCTATACTCATTAGAGTTTAGAAGAATGAGAGGTGATCTTATTGAAACATATAAGATTCTGAGGGGGCTTGACAGGGTAGATGCTGAGAGGATGTTTCCCCTCGTGGGGGAATCTAGAACTTGGGGAGCATAGTTTCAGGATAAGGGGTCGCCCATTTAAGACGGAGATGAGGAGGAATTTCTTCTCTCAGAGGGTCGTGAATCTTTGGAATTCTCTACCCCAGAGATCTGTGGTGGCTGAGTCAGTGAATATATTCAAGGTGGAGATAGACAGATATTTGAGCTACAGGGGAGTCAAGGGTTATGGGGAAAAGGCAGGAAAGTGGAGTTGAGGCCAAGATCAGATCAACCATGATCTTATTGAATGGCGGAGCAGGCTCATGGGGCCAAATGGCTCCTATTTCTTATGTTCTTATGTTGAGCCACTCCAACGTGGTTTGTATCTGTGGACATTTTCCTCCATCCAGACACTTCCCACACCCTAGATAGTGTACGACTCAGGCAAAGATCCAAGAAGCAGAATATTTAATGCTCTAGTTGGACACAATGGCCAGGGTTTTCTGCTTTCACCCTCGCTAGCCTGAGATTTTCTGCTCCGTCGTTTTAATGGCCGGAATAATCACAGGCTGGCAAACACAGAAGTGGAAAACCCCAGCCGATGTGATCATAGGTCAAACACAAAACATCTAACTGAGGAATTTGATTAACAGTTATGCTTTGACACATAACAAATGACAGCACCCAATCGCAACAAACAAAGTGTGTCACATGTTATGATTTCAGAACAACCAACAAAGGATACACATTTTGAAAGTGTTACACCAACTTTGAAGGTTTTCTCACACTTATATCTTTGCCTGAGTCATACACTATCTCGGGATGAAAGGCCAAGGAGATCACCTGCTCCCAGACTTCTGTCAACACTTTTCTAAAGCCAGACCCTTAAAATAAATGAGGCTAGCTTGGGGAGGCTTCCGTCTTCAATTATTCCTTCTTCCCTGTCAGGACGTACCGTCCCTACCACTGCCTCCCCACGTTGGCATGAGCGTCACAGGGATGAACTCACCTCCATCGTCTCCATGCCCCAGTATGTCAGTATTGCACTGTACTATGTCACCATGCCATTCGACAGACATACATTTCAAATTTGTTCTTGTCCTCAGTAATAGATATATACTTAGTTGGATTAATTGTCTGGGCTTTCTGCTTCAGGACTTAAATTGGCTCCCAAGCTGTTTATTGCCTGCTACATTCCTTGACCATGCATGTTATGACTTCAAGGTCTTATTGGGGGAACCTGTTGGGCACACATTACTCCAAAAAGCCCACCACAATGCTAGCATGCTGCCCATCACAACAATTCTTGCCACTGCAGCTACCAGAACTTCTATGGCAAAATTCTAAAAATATTAAAACAGTCATGTCAGTCAAGAAATCCTATATTAAAAAAAAAATTAAGAGTCTCGATTCTTTAGTGTCCACTTGGCAGATTATGCTATTTAAAATTTTTTATTGTGAATTTTGGGCATATCAAGACGAGACATGTAACACTTCTTTCTTTGGCACCCAATGTCAGTACCCAGACACCTAGGTCAGCTTCTTTTACAATGTGCCCTCATTTCAGCTACAGGAGAAAGCCCCAACTACTATACATTATGATTTTTCTTCCATTTCCCACAGTAGCAATCCATATGGCCCGAGTGGACTTTCAATTGAAGAAGAAGTCTGGCCAGATTTCTTCTGTGGACCTAGAGCTAGTAAAAACCAGACATCCCTAAAAATGTTCACTTAGGACGTTCACAGCAGGCAGAAGAAGATTTTCATCCCAACTCTGGCTGCACTCAAACCCAGAGGTGAAAGGACAGAGTGCTAAATGACTACGCTATCAGTGTCCTCCTCAAGTAAGATACCCCAATTGACATGATTAAATCTGATTGGTTGTCAGTGGATACCGGGATCAGTCTCACCATTGTTTTTAAACCATAAAACTCAGTGACAAGGAATATCTCGGACACAAAGTCAAGTGTGCAGATGTCATTCTTTGATATTGGTCAGATGACATAATCATTCAATACAGTGGCCCAGATTTTGCTGTAGGAATGAATCTAACGGCGTCTGCCATTAGTTAAACTTGCCCTTGCACCTTTTTTTGTGTGAGAAGTTGCTGAAAGTGCGAGCTGATAACGTCGCAGCGAGGCAAACAGGACATCTGGGACCTGATTGAACCGGGCAAGCAACTCTCCTTAACCAATCAGATTGAAGGATTGAGAAATTAACTGCGTAAGGACTGAGAAGGGAGTGTAAATTAGAGTGGGTGAATTCATGTCAAATCGGGTACAGAAAGTGAAATAAAGAGAGGGAAAGAAAGATTGGATTAAGAGAGATAAAAAAAGAGAAAGGAAAAGTAAAAAACATTTTTAAAATCTCCAACAGCAATTAAAACCTGAAGGAATGAGACTCCACACTTGGAATAGTTAATTTTCAGTGTTCGAGAGGTTGATTGGCAGTAATTAACACTTGTGTTGTTAAAAGGGTACTTTGATTGGAATGGACAAGATTTAACTTTCTGTGGCGAGTTTAGTTCATATCTAACAAGCAAATACAACAACTTAATGCCATTTAATGCATTTCAATGATGAGGCAATGCACACAAGCATTTCTGCATAGCATATGCTACATGTGCCAGTTCAACTGATTGTCATTTTCCTTTAAAAAACAAAGGGCCAAACAAAACTTGGAACAAAGAGGGTTTCCATTCCCTCCATGTTACAATCTGCTATTTCATAGACTCTACCCAAACTATTTAATCTCATTGGGAACTGATTCTTTCATCCTGACCTCCCAAAGTAAATGACCCAAACTGCAGAATACTTAACTAATCTTCCGTCCAACATTATACATCCTGGGCCAGAACAACATTAGAATTTATATTGAATTGCTGCATACCATTTAATAACCAAATGCAGTGGCAAAATGTCCAGTTAGCTTTTATCCCCCCTCAATGATTTTGTATTATATTTTACACTAGAATTCATATTCCGTGTTGCTCGCTTTCCTGAGCAAGATGAATATATTGCTCCCCAATACATTGCTGTGGAGAAGCCCCTCTTTGTAGCATTTCACTGAGAGATTTGGCTTTCTTGTGAGGCAAGCTGATTTATGATGGGAGATTGCCATCAAGAATTTCTGGCTTCCAAGCCAAACTTACTCAGTGTAAACTGACAGTACAATTCTTGAACACCCAAGAGTAGACTATGGGGGAAAAATTGGGTTGCTTTGCCCCTCCTGTTAGCGCCCCCGGGGGAGCTAACAGGGCGCAAACTCCATAGCACCCAGGCGCAGCGCCGCTAACGCCTCTCGCGAAATTCAGCGGGAGGTTAGCGGCAGCGGTAGCCAGTAGCGACCCACGGCGCTGCGTTGCCGGCGATGACGTCATCGCCGCGCACTGCGCCCCGGCCACAAACTTGGGTTGTACCCCCTGACCTATCGCTGGACGATATGTCCGACAGGGTCAGGGGGCGTTTTTGTAGCCTCGCCAGTGCTACTTAAAGGGCAGGTGTTGGGTGGCCATTTATTTTTGGGCTGACTGCCAGCACCTGCCCCCTTTCCCCTTTTTTCTTCGGGGTGCCGGCCGCGATCGCCCAGCCCGGCACTCCTCTTGAGTGCCGGGCTGTTTTCCCGGCACCCAGCTCCCCGGTGGTCCAGCAGGGCCCCGGTGCGTGCAGCGCTAGGCCCCTCCCCTTTAATCAGGGGAGGGAGGCCTGCAATTACGCGGTGCTACGTGCCGACGCGCGTGGCGCTGTTGCATGCAGCAGCGCAAAATTCACTGGTAGTGCCCCAAGAGGGAGGGGGAGCGCTTTCAGTAGCGCCCCGCCTCCTGCTTGGGGCGCTACCACTGAATTTACGGCACAGGGGCGTTTCAATCTGAAGATCACTTGCGTTAAAATATGCAAAAGTAGCATTGCTGTGAAGGTTGTAGGAGACTTGTAGTCATATGAATATACGAAATGACGGGCAGGAAAAGATCAGCTGGTGCACCAAGCCTGCTCCACACTCAAGATGCCTGGGATTAACACTTGCAACATTTTTCAGCGCTATATGGAGACAACCTTTCCCTAGGGTGAGGAGCATGTCCTTTACAGCATAGATTCCTTATCAGCGACATGGCAGCGCGGTTTGGTGGAGTATAATGGCAGCTGGCAGCAGTCACAAGTGTCTGAGTGTAGATAAAGAGCTACAGTTTAGAAGCCGTCGTTGATGGTTGGAGTTGGCTGGAGCTGCCTGACAACACATCAGATTCAGGCTGGTTCTACAGTACTCTAGAGATTAGATCTAGCTTGTATTCCTGTGCACAATCCAATGCGCATCTGTGCACATGCAAAAAGGCCGATATTGCTGTCCTATCACTCTTTACCTACTACTGCCGCACCACTCTGAAAACGCCTGATTTCTTCTGATCTCAGGAAGCTAATCAGAGTCAGGTCTGGTTGGTACTTGGATGGGAGACCGCCTGGGAATATCAAGTGCAGTAGGTTTAGATGTCCACCATGGCTCAGTGGTTTAAAAAAAAAACACAAGCACTTTACCTGAGGCACAGTGAAAGACCCAGAGAGAAGATGAAAATAAATGTGTATATATGCGCTGTACGGGAAAGAGAAAGCAAGAGATTAAGGAAAGAGTGAAAGAAAGGAAGAGAAACAATGACAGAAGAAAAGAGGAGTGAGATAGAAAAAGGAGAGAATGAAAGATAGAGGAAAAAATAACAAAGTAAGAAAAATAAAGGAAGGGTTAGAAAGAACAGTAAAAGAGAAATAAAGAAGGAGGAATAAAAAGTCTGCCTCAGTTTTTAAAGATTACTTTTAGAGCCCTTTAAAATCCTGACAAGATCCCTGGCCCTCCTCATATTTTGAAATTCAAATTTATTTTTATTTTGGAGCTAACCTCTTACCTGTTCCAAGTGAGAGATGTCAGTGGTTACAAATCAATGTTGTTACACATTTTACAACCAGTCTAAGCTCAGGTACTTAAGGCTCCCTCTGCTATGGCCCAACAATGTGCCTTCAGCTACAGCGCACAGTGCACCTAGACTTTTAGCTTGGAACAGGTTCAACACCAAAGGCTGTTACTCAAACTTGAAATGATGGAGATACTGTACAAGGTAAAACCTGGGAATGGATAACAAATTGGCTGCAGGCCATAAAGCGATGGATATGTTTTAAGCGAGGGTCGTCATGAGTGGGGTGCCCCAAGGATCTGTATTGGGACTGTTTCCAATTTATATTAACAACTTCAATTCAGAAGCTGAATGTAAACTGGTCAAATTTACAGACAATATCAAACTAGGAGTGGCAGCTAACTAACTCTGTGAAGCAAGCCTAGGAACTAGAAAATTAGTTCGAAAAAATATTTAAGTGCATGGAACAATGGTGTATGAAATTTAATATGGACAACTGTAAAGTATGACTGGCATAATGACTTCATGAATGGTATTGAAATACCTAAGATATAAAGGACCTACAGGTATGAGTAGACTCAACAAGCCAAAGTGTCCAATCACTGTCGTGCATTAATCATCAGAACAAATAATTCTAGAGTTTTTGCCTCCACTATCCTACCCAGAACTTTGCGTGTGAAGAACCTCCTGACAGCAATCTTAAATTTGCATTTCACTCGTTTGAACCTGTTTAATTTGAAGTGGTGCTTTGGATTTCCCTTTTCCATAATGTTTAGCATTTTATCTCTCTGCGGCCAGTTTCCTCTTCTAACGGCTGAAAAGCCCAAGTTTTTCCAGTCTTTCCTCATAATTCAGTCTTCTGTGCATTGTCTTCAGGGCTTGAAAGTCTTCTTTGGGTCTTGGTGACCAGAACTGGACACAGCACTCAAAGTATAGTCTGAGCAGAGCGCTGGACACCCGCTGGCATGTACTACCTTGGTCATATAGTTCAGCATCATTCGAGTTCAACCCTAGAATCATTCAATAAACAGTCGAGTGCTTTGAGAGGGCAGACTATAGTTTCATTCTAAAACATCAAACATGATAGCAAGAAGTGCCTGAGGGAGACAACCGTATGTCTTTCCTTTATAGCTATTTTGAATTATAGAGCAGTTCAGTAGACTATACTTCCCCTTTTAAATGGTAAAATATACAAGTCATATTTTGACTGTTTTCAAAAATCAGTTCTCTGAACTATGCCTTTAATTGTATTCATCCATTAATTTATCAGACTCCATCTGTACAGGCGAGCATTGTTGTTAATAATCTCAATCATTGACACACAAATAAAATGAATGCTGTGTCTAGCAGCAGTGACTTTTAAAGGCAAATAAGCAACGTGTTGTGGTGCTTCAGTTATTTAAAAGAAAAATACTGTTAAAAGTGAAAAGGTCCAAATTGCTTTTTTGCCTCTGAATTTAGCACAGATTAATGGGATGGAGTCAGAGTCTGTTTGTGTGTCTCTGTCTGGGGACAACTTTAACTTGTTCCATCTGATGTTAATGGGGCAGCAATAGTTACAAAAGTCAAAAACTGACCCCTCTGTGTGTGTTTCTCTCTGTCTGGTCGAGATTTTCTGGGGTGTCAGCGGGTGGGATCGGTGGCGGGTCGGTGGGAAAAAAAAATTTTTGACAGCGGGCCGGGAACCCGCTGCAACGCGCCTTTCCCAATGTCGGGTCTGTCAGCACTAAGCAGACCCAACAGGCAGCGGCGGGCGACCTAATTAAATCATTAGCATCTAGTTGACAGATGATTAACAGGCTTTTTAACTTACCTTTTGGCTTTAACTGCATGACCACAGGAACCACACTGTTTGGGGACCACGGCTGTCAACCTGAGGCAGGAGTTCAGTTGTATTTGCTCCAGCTGATTACTTTACAGCTTCAAATGTACAGTAAAAGCTCCCACCTGACAGATCATCACTTTCCTCAGCCACAAGCTGTTTCTCAGTCCAATTCCAGCACAGATTCTGCAGGCTTTCCACTCTCCATCCAGTATCACCTCATTGGAAGAACTCTTTCACCATTGACAGATCGCTTCTGGCATCTCTACTGCACCTGCCATCTATTCCATCAACATGGGTGCCCTTTATACTGTCTCACCTTGTCCTCAGAATCCCACCACGATCAGCCCCAACACCAGCAGCACCAGGCACACCAGCAGCACCAACAACACTACCAACCTTCTCCGCAATCACCTGATGCTGCACAGGACAGAGGGCATCAGCACCTGACCACATTGCTGCCCGGGAGGCGAGGGATGGACTCACCATGGCCAGATTTACTTCACTTAACGCTGTACACCCTGGCTGCCACATAATGTGCCAGGTTGGCACCACCCCATACTAACACCATAAAGCATCCCTACAATGTCAAAGCCATTCCTTTCACACTCACCACCATTGCAGGGGGTACCGTTATGTCTCACCATTCACTGCAACTCACTAACCCACTTCCAAAGGTGCACACAAATCTGTCCAAGGACGCAAAGTGTTGAAAATAAAGGTTTCAATGTTTGACAGCACATTAACAGAACCTTGACCTGAACATTGCATAAAACACACAGGTGCCTACCCTTGTGTGTTGTTAGTTGGTATGATTGCACTAGGATGAGGGTGAGTGTGAGGGGTGGCTAGTGAGATGGGGAAGTGATAATGTAGATAGAGAGAGAGGGATGGGTGGAGGTGCAAGGTAAGTTAGTGTGAGTAAGGATGTGCAGGGGTAGGATAGGGAAGGCAGAGTGATGGGGATGTGATGAGAGGCACAGCAGGGTGAGGCTGAGTGTGGCTTTGCACTAACGTTTCATGATCTAATGAGATCATTGAAAGGTTTGTGCCACTGCACCCAGGTCCTCCTGACCACATCCTTGCTTGTGACCTCCTGTGCAATGTGCAACCAGGCTGCGTTGGTCTCCTGGGGAGGTCTCTTCCACCCATTGGAAGGGAAGAGGACCTCCCTGCGTGCTGTGACTCCCTCCATAAGCTGGGGTAAGGAAAATCTCGGCCTCTGTGTCTGTTTGTGCATGTCTCTCTCTCTGTCTCACTGGTGGCAAAGTAACACTGTGTAACAGGGTTCTATTTTATTAATACAAAAGCAAAGTACTGTGGATGCTGGAAATCTGAAATAAAAACAGAAAATGCTGGAAATACTCAGCAGGTCAGGCAGCATCTGTGGAGAGAGAAACAAAGTTAACGTTTCAGACCAAAGTTCTTTCGTCAGAGCTGATGAAAGATCATTGACCTGAAACGTTAACTCTGTTTCTCTTTCCACAGATGCTGCCTGACCTGCTGAGTATTTCAAGCATGTTCTGTTTTTATTTCTATTGACTATGTCTGTCAGCAGCAGAAATGCATTGTTGGACAGATTAAGTTATAATAAAGTGTGTGTAATAATGCCCCTACTGTACATGGTGCTATCCAGTTCTAATTGAATCTTTTTCCTTTTTCTAGCAATTAGCTGGAGGAGAAATCCATCCTCTATAGGCCTAGAGTGTGTCAAAGGCCATTGTGCTGTGCTGAATGTGAATAATGTCAATGAGCAATAAACTATGCTTCGAATGCTGAGCCTGCAGAGTGCTCAGAAACTCTCTGCCTCATCCAGTGGAGGTTGTGCAATGGAATCAATAGCAGGAGGAATCCGTTTTCTATAACCCCTCCGCATCACCACCAACCTTCTCCACACCTAAACAGTCACACCCACATCAATGGCCTGTCACTTCCTACTTTCCCATCTATTGACATATCTCCCCCGAATTTGGCAAAAGGCCATGTCTAAAAACTGCTGTTACTTCAGTTTCTGCCTGAACAATCAAATCTATCTGCTCTGATAATATAGGCATGTGAACTTTGCAATTCCTTCAGGCACCAAAGGAATGTTGCTTACAGTCGGCTGTGAGGTCAGTATTGATAGTGTTGAAATGGATGGGTCTTTCTATTTTATTGCCAGCTCTAATCGGAGGTCATATTTAAACATGTAAAATGACCTTTGAAGCAGTTTGGGTGTACAGATTCCTAACAGGCTGATATCTGCTGTCATCAAAGTCCAATGAATAAAGAGTCACAGGATCTTGCTTCCAGTCTTGCTTCCACCATCACAGAATAAAAACAGAACATTTACAAAGCAAATGGACTTTAAGGTAGCATCGGCCATTGCTGGCAATGAGAATCTCAATGGCCCAGATTTTGCTGCCAAAATGACTGTGAGTTTAATGGCACTCGCCGTTATTAATGTGTAAATCGTCCAGCAACCTGTGGCGAGGAGGAGATACTCTGTGAATTGCGAATTACCACAAGTTGCTGGACGATTTGCACTGACATTAGCCTCATGAAAATGGCAGCTCACCCTCAACCTCCCCATGAGTTCCAAGAAATTGCTGCCTTTATGCATTAATTACTAATTAAACTCACCCCAGAAAGTTATCGGTTACTTAACAGCGTATATATCTTTTCAATGAGGAGATTTTATGTTCCTGCAATGTCACTCAACTTCTCCGGTCCAGAAAGGTAACAATGGAAACTGTGGAGTCTTAATCCTAAATTGTTGTTAGAGATTTTTAAAAATAATTTTTTTTTCTTACTTTTCCTTTCTCTTTTTTTCTCTCTCTTAATCCAATCTTTCTTTCCCTCTCTTTATTTCGCTTTCTGTATCTAATTTGACTCTAATTCATCCTATTGCCTTCTCTGTCATTCCTCTGTTTCTTTCTCAATCCTTAAACCTCATTGGTTAAGGAGATACACTGTTGGTCCCATCATTCACCAAGGTCCCAGATGCCCCTTTGTGCTCACCGCGCCGTTATCAGCTCACATTTCCAGCAACTTACAGGGCAAAAAACCTTCGAGCTGTAGGGTGAGGAAAAAGTCTAACTAATGGGATGCAAATTCCAAGTCAATATATTTTTAAATAGTGAATGACAAACACTATTGCAATGTAGATGGGAGAGGGGGCGGAGCAGACAGTCTCACGCAAAGACCCTTTCCCATGCACCATTTGGCACAGTGACTGATACAATAGGCTAAGTAACCTGGGCGCAGTCTGGTTAATGCAGCAGGGCCCTCATAAGGAATGAGGGTTCATAAAAGTCACATTAAACGAAAGATAATAAAAGTGTACAATCCATTAAAAAAAGTCTCATTAAATCAATTAAAGCAAAGCTCAAAACTCTGCTGTAGTACCAGTATGTCGGTGAAGAATACATTCTTGCTGGAGCATGAACTTATTCCATGTGGTGTTCAGATTTTGTTCCCGTTAAGGTGCATATACTAGCACTCTTTATATACAACCTTAAAGTGTTTCTCATGTTCAAATACCATGAGGCACATTTTCCATCCACTCTTTTCCATCGGCAGTGGTCACGGTTTTAGCCCAACTACCACCAATACACTAATGGAAATCCATCTGAATATTTGACTCAGCAGTCACTAGTAAATATCTGTGTCTTTACTGCTGGTGGTAGCTCATTAAAGTACAGTAAGAGCAAAATCCAGGGGCAATTGCATACCATTATAAACAGAAGACACCATGGGGTTGAAATTGTGTTGAGCAATAATAGCAATGAATAATTTAACAAGTATGTGGCCTTAGCACCTTGGCCTCTTACTTTCTCCTCCTTTGATCACCTCACCCTGTTCTATCGGTCTTGCCTCTGTTTTAACATCCTCATTATTTACCATACCCCCAAGCCTCACCCTGTAATATCCTCCCTTCTTCTTCTTCAGTTTCTGAACCAAATGAAGCCTCTAATTCAGTGATTTCAATCTTCATCTTAGCTCTCCTTATTTCTGAATTCACCATGCTCATGTCCCCTCTGTACCACACCCTTCATATAAACCCTCCTACTCATATTCACAGCAACTTACTTGACCATGCCATCTCCCATGGCCTCCGTTTCTGACAAAGCTATCTCTGACCACTTCCTTATATCCCTCAGTCCCTTGACCTTTCTATCCTTGTTAACTATTGCCCTATCCCCAACCTCCATTTCCTCTCCAAAGTCTTTGAACATGTTGTTCCCTTCCCAGATCTTTCTGAACTCCCTGTTTGAATCTCTCCAGTAAGGAATCCACCCCTCCCATAGCATTGAAATGGCCCTAAACAAAGTCATGAACAACATTCTCTGTGACTGTGACCATAGTACATTATCCCTCCTCAACCCCTCTGTAGCGTTCGACATGGTAGACTTCCAATATCTTTCCTCCCTTGTTCACCTCCAGGGACTGGTTCCACTCTTATCTATTCAACTGTAGCTAGGGCATCTCTAGCGGAGCAGGCTTGGGGGGCTGAATGGCCTACTCCTGTTCCTATGTTCCTAGCAATGGCTTCTCCTCCTACCCAATATTGTCACCTCTGGAGTCTCCAATGATACCTTCTTGGCCCCCTCCTTTTCTTCATCTAAATATTGTCCCTTGGAGACATCATCCAGAGACACAGGATCAGTTTCCCCATGTACACCAGCGACTGCATGGTCGATCTTTCCACTATTTTTTTCAACCCCTTACTGTCTCAGTACTGTCAGACTGCTTGTCTGACTTCCACACTTGGATTAGTCTTAACTTGCTCTGAAGCCATCATCTTTAGCTCCCACCACAAACTCCGTACCCTTACCACTGATTCCAGCCCCTTCTCGGCATCCTGTTAAACCCTTAGCTGAGCTTCCCCACTATTGCCTACTTCCATCATAGCCCACTTCTGCCTCCTACCTTAGCCCATCTCCTGTTGAAACCCTCATACATCTCTTTGTCATCTCCAGACTCAATTAGTCCAATGCTCTCCCAGCTGGGCTCCCACCTTCCATAATCTTCAGCTCGTCGAAATCTCTGCTGCCCATATCCTATCCCACAAGTCCTGCTCATCCATGAATACTGGCTTCTAGCCCACCAACACATCAAATTTAAAATCTTAACCTTGTTTTAAATCATTCCATGGCCTCTTCCCTCTAGCATTACACAATCCCCAAGTTCTTCATTCCAATGTCTCCGTCCTCTTGTGCATCCTCTCTCTTCGCCCCACAACTGACAGACATGTTATCAGCTGCCTACGTCCCATCATGTAGAATTCCCTTCCTAAACCTTGCCACCTCCCTCAGCATTTGGTCAACTCTCCTAGCATCTCCTTCTTGGGCCAGCGTCTGTTTTCCTCACACATCTGCGACATGCTGTGGGACATTTTTCTACATTGAGAGTGCTACAAGTTGTTCTTGTCATTGTTTGTATCAAATTCCTCTTTCTGCTATTTTAACAAAAGCGTTGTTGCAAGTTTCGTGTCTGCCTTAGATATTCCCTCATGCACAGCAGTGCTGGTCACTCCAGTAAGTGGTCTAAGCAACTTACGTTTAGGAGTGAGCCTGTACTGCTGATAACTAATTATACAATAGTATAACCCAGGGATGTAACAATAAAATCCTGCTGTGATCCCAAATGTATACTGTGGGCTGGATTTTACCAGCTCTGAGGAGGCAGGACTGCTGGGAAAGTCAAAAAGAATGGGAGCGGGTCCTGAACCCACTCCCAACCCACCTCCAAACAATCTTCCCGGGAGTCGGGTCCCCGATTTGCGCAGGGACCCGACTCTTAGCGGCGGGAAGAGGATTATAGCCACTTAACTGCCTGTTGACAGGTAGTTAACAGGCAGTTAAGAGGCTTTTTCCAATTTTTAAACTTCTGTTGTGGGCTTCCCGACGTCGGGGAACCCCGCCAGGGTAAGTGAGGTGTGTTGTGGGTCTGTTGTAATGTTTGTGTATAGATGACAGCTGCAGAAGTGGTGTGAAGGATGCAATGGGGCACTGGTGAGTATCAGAGGTAAGGAAATGTTGGGAAAGTCCTTTTTAATGTGTTTAGATGTTTCTGTAGGTGACAAGCTTTGAAGTGTTTGTGTGGCCTCACCTCAATGGGAGAAGTGGCAGGTCGCTTCTGTACCCTCACCTGTAGCGGCCATCTGTTTCCTCCTCAGGAGAGAGTCACTGAAGAGCCTGGGTGCAAGGGCTCACCTGTGTACAGTGATTGTCAGTGTTTGACAGCACCTCAATGCTGTCAAACACTGTCAAATCATCTGTCAAAAATTTATGGTTTATGTGCCTTTAAGAAAACCGGCAGATGAAGCGTCATCAACTGACGTCATCTGACGTCGGCTTTCCCTTAATTGGCCAGCAAGTCCACAGGGTGGGCTTAACAAGGCCAATCAGGGGAAAATAGCGTCTGTGCGTCGGACGTCCATGGGGGCGGGACTAGAACCCGGAAGGCAGCAGTCCCGCCCCCAACGCGTCTCGGTGAGTAAAATCCAGCCCAGCGTCTTTCGCACATGCTCTCGTGTGCAATTCCCCAATCTTTCAGTAGGTGGACTAAGAAGCACTTTAGTGAGATGAGGACTGATGTACATCGTTAATCTGCTTTATTATACTGATAGCAAGTGAACATACAGAGCATCATTCAAAACAAATCCTATTTCCATTACTCAATCTTACTTCTCTGCTGGGAAAATGAGAAGAAAAATAATGCATCCTGTCCCTTTCATGAGCTGACTGCTTTTTCAAATTACCTTTCTTTCTAGATAACTTCTAACTGCAAGAATTGACCATCTGCATTTTAGCTTCCAGCTCGGGAGCTTGCAGTCTCCTTTTTATAATCTAACTGACTGCCCGTGTGTCTCCGTTTCCCTTTTCTCTCTGAGTATTTGCAGATGGTGGAAGGGATCCGCAAGGCTGTCAACCAAGCCGGCCATCCCATCTCCCAAGCGGATATTATCAGCAGCACAGAAACATCCTCACCTCAATAGGTCTGAATGTTCACTGGAATCACTAAGCTAACTTTAATTGTGTAAAGCAATCTGCTTCAAATGCCTTGTTTGAATGCACACCTATCTAGCCAAGCTCTGCTTTCCTGTGAATTTAATCCTTGGAGACCTATATTTAACTTAATAGGAGCATTTGTAACATCAATTATACCAAGATCCTCCCCTGGACTAATAGTCCGGAATCCTGAAATGTGGCAGGCATCAAGCCTTACATTCACATTTGTTAAATAGCAGACAGAGGAATTTCACACTGGCATGTTAACATTCCTCAATAATATTGCACAAGACAATTTCCAACTTAGTTAACCAATCTGCGTAGATCATACAGCACAGAAGGAGGCCATTCGGCCCATCGTGCCTGAGCTGGCTTTTTGAAAGAGCTATCCAATTAGTCCCAATCCCCTGCTCTTTCCCCATAGCCCTGCAAATTTTTCCTTTTCAAGTATATATCCAGGTTTTACCTGTGCTCACCCACATTTCACCCACCCATTAGAACCAGTGGCGTGCAGAATATAAAGGCGTAACAACAACAACAACTTGCTGGATTGGAGGGTAGCTAATGTAACCCCACTACTTAAAAAAGGTGGTAGAGAAAAAACGGGGAATTATAGACCGGTAAGCCTGACATCGGTAGTGGGCAAAATGCTAGAGTCCATTATAAAAGATATAATAGCAGAGCACTTGGAAAACAGTGACAGGATCGGACAAAGTCAACATGGATTTACAAAAGGGAAATCATGCTTGACTAATCTACTGGAATTTTTTGAGGATGTAACTAGTAGAGTAGATAAGGGAGAAACAGTGGATGTGGTGTATTTGGACTTTCAGAAGGCTTTCGATAAGGTCCTGCATAAGAGATTAGCGTGCAAAGTTAAAGCACATGGGATTGGGGGTGAGGTACTGATTTGGATAGAGAACTGGTTGGCAGACAGGAAGCAAAGAGTTGGAATAAACGGGTCTTTTTCCAAGTGGCAGGCAGTGACTAGTGGGGTACCGCAGGGATCGGTGCTAGGACCCCAGCTATTCACAATATATATTAATGATCTAGACGAGGGACCTAGATGTAATATCTCTAAGTTTGCAGACAACACAAAGCTGGATGGGCGTGTGTGCTGTGAGGAGGATGCAGAGAAACTCCAGTATGATTTGGACAGGTTGGGTGATTGGGCAGATGCATGGCAGATGCAGTATAATGTGGATAAATGCGAGGTTATCCACTTTGGTGGCAAAAACAAGAAGACAGATTATTATCTGAACGGCAATAGATTGGGAAAAGGGGAAGTGCAACGAGATCTGGGAGTCCTTGTGCACCAGTCGCTGAAGGTAAGCATGCAGGTGCAGCAGGCGGTTAAGAAGGCAAATGGTATGTTGGCCTTCATAGCGAGAGGATTCGAGTACAGGAGCAAGGATGTCTTGCTGCAGTTGTACAAGGCCTTGGTGAGACCACACCTTGAGTATTGTGTGCAGTTTTGGTCGCCTTATCTGAGGAAGGATGTTCTTGCCATGGAGGGAGTGCAGCGAAGATTTACCAGACTGATTCCTGGGATGGCAGGAATGACGTATGAAGAGAGATTGGGTCGATTAGGCTTATATTCGCTAGAGTTTAGAAGAATGAGAGGGGATCTCATTGAAACTTATAAAATTCTAACAGGACTAGACAGACTAGATGCAGGAAGGATGTTCCTGATGGCGGGGGAGTCCAGAACCAGAGGTCACAGTCTAAGGATAAGGGGTAAGCCATTTAGGACTGAGATGAGGAGGAATTTCTTCACCCAGAGAGTGGTGAACCTGTGGAATTCTCTTCCACAGAAGGCAGTTGAGGCCAATTCATTAAATATATTCAAGAAGGAGATAGATATATTTCTTAAGGCTAAAGAGATCAAGGGATATGGGGAGAAAGCAGGGACAGGGTACTGAATTTGGATGATCAGCCATGATCTCATTAAATGGCAGAGCAGGCTCGAGGGGCCGAATGGCCTAGTCCTGCTCCTATCTTCTATGCATTTATATAGCGCCTTTAACGTAGTAAAACATCCCAAGACGCTTCACAGGAGCATTATTGAACAAAATTTGACGTCAAGCCAGATAAGGAGATATTAGGACAGGTGACCAAAAGCTTGGTCAAAGAGGCAGGCTTTAAGGAGCGTCTTAAAGGAGGAAGGAGGTAGAGAGGCGGAGAGGTTTAGGGAGGGCATTCCAGAGCTTAGGGCCTAGGCAGCTAAAAGCACGGCTGCCAATAGTGGAGCAATGAAAATTGGTGATGCGCAAGAGCTCAGAATTGGAGGAGCGTAGTGATCTCGGAGGGTTGTGGGACTGGAGGAGGTTACAGAGATGGGGGGTGGGGGGGGCAACGCCATGGAGGGATTTGAACACAAGGATGAGAATTTTAAAATCGAGGCGTTCAAAGCATCATTTATAAGCACATTCGAAACATAGTCCCATTTTGTAGGCTGCACACACAATGTGGACGCAACACAGCAGATTGATGGCCTAGCTCCAACCTTTGCTCAGCTATCTAATGATTCATTATTCACTTACTCATAGAGTCTAGCTATTTATTTCCTAGTTAGTATTTGAGCTAATTGAGGTGAGGGATGTATGCAGTAGATTTTGCCATTTAATCTCTCCTGCCTTCCATCCTATCACAGACCTTCCCCTTTGTTTTTCCCTCCCCTCCCCCTTTCCTTGCCTCTGTACTTGCTTAAAACTGTTACATCTCGAACATTTTCCAGTTCTGATGAAAGGTCATCGACTTGTAACACAATCTTCAGTTGAGACCGTACAAACTCAACACTTAGGAGTTGCTCCAGTATGAACTATTTCAATGCTCTTGAAGATGTTCCAAACTGAGGAGTGGGTTGGAATCCAATCCATACTGCCAGAACGAAAGGCTTCCAAATAAAACGATTTTGCGTATCTGCAATCAGATTCCTAATTGGATGAGAGGCTACATCAAAACTGCCCCGACTTTAGCTCCAGGTGGGAAGCGTGGAGTCTGTAATGGCTCCATATCACACCATGGGGAATATTAGCACTTTTTCATAGAGGTCATGTAGGATTAAACATGTTAAAAAGGTCTTCTGGTTGGGAGAGCCAACATGGCACACTGCTTTCTCACTTGGGAAAAGGGGAACTTCTTCTCTAAGGCATGACACACTTTTAACTAGATACTTTTTTAAACTATATTTACTGGGGGGAGGGGGGTTGTAGTTTATATTTAGGAACTCCCCTCCTCCCAGAGTAACATTCTCTTCTCTCATTATTTTTGCAGATTCTTACACTGATTTACGTAATTGTATATTTGGTGTACATGGCATTTGCAGGTGCACACGTCAATTCAATAGGGGGAATTTTAACTCGCCCCAATTGGCAGTAAAGGAGGGTGGGGCCAGTTAAAATGGAGCGGCTCCATTTCCTGCTCTGGTCCCCTCAATTCCCCGTTTTAACACCACTAGTATTGGCGACAGATGAGCGTCCCGTCGGACTCTGGAAGGAGCCTCATTAATAATTGCAAATCGGGGCCCCATAATACACAGGACCCCGTTGGCATTTTAACCTCCTCCTGAGTGGGCTGCCTGCTGTGGCCGCCAACCAGGTAAAGTGGTCAGGGAGTCAACGAGGCCCGCTTAAGGTAAGTTTAAAAAAAATATTCTTTGGTAGGGCCAGGACAGACCCCACAAGGGTCTTATGCTGAACTGGCCTTTCCCCCTACCCCACTCCCAGCTGCAAGACCCTCACAACTCCAAGTTAAAATCTGCCGGGACTCCGACAGAGACTCCCGCGCGGGATTGCTGTTGAACCTCCTGCAGGCTCCCCACCAGGAGTTAAAACTGGCCCTAATAAGTATGTTGGCATAGTTGTACATAGAGGCTGGACTGGCCGTATGGGAACTTGGGAGATTTCCCGAATGTCCCCATGAATGGTCCTGCAGCGCTGTATTATCAGGGCATCCCTTTTCCCACGAAACGCCCAAAGAATCCCATTCAGAGCCAGTCTGCCCCTGGTTATACATCATGCTTCTCTGAGGCTGGAGTTATGGCACATTATTGGGGTGGAACAGAGGGACCTTTACTCTGGATTCAACCTGTGCTTGATGGTAACGCTGGGTTCAAAAACAAAAAAGGCACATCATTCTCCTGCACTGACATATCCTTCAACTTGAGCACAAAATCACTCCCGTCATTTGTTTTTGTTCCGTTTCTTTAAGAACTGGTAACTATACATCATTTGTTTTCCATAAATTGATTTAGCGGCAATAGAAAAAGACGAGATACTCTTAGAGGTTTGACAGACCACTAACTCGAACTAAACAAATGAGACAGCTTGATAACCAAAGTTTATAATCTTTCAGAAACACCAGCAATAGCTGACAGAGGGAGCAGCGGAGCAGTTGGAACAAGTGATTTAATATTCAGTAACAATAAGAGAGTCCTGCGCCTCCTTTTAGTTAAACATAACTGCACAGGAAAAATATATTAACAGAGGATGGCCAAAAAAATCCCTCCGCAAACCTATACTGAGAAATTTTGTTAAGGTAGCCGACAACCCTTTTCTGAATTATCAGAGTGTTTACACATTTTTAATACAACTCAATGAAAATGTGAACTAGCCTTCCCTTTGGAATAATATTGAAATAATAATACGGCAATCATTTGCTACTAGTTTGCAGTGTACCATGCTCCAGGCATTTCTACGAAGATTATTCGGGGACGATGCTACTGGGGACGGTTGGCCTAGTGACTCTTCGGTTTCTAGATTCAGAATCCATGATCTGACCCTGTATCCATGGCAACCATCTTTGCACAGATTCATTTAGGCAGCACAATCCCCATATTTTTTTAATAAATATACATGTTAAAAAAAAGTAATGATACGTATTATTTGTATTTTTAACATTTTCTGGTACTGAAATTCAAAGCACACAATCCTCCTTGGAAATCTAGCACAAATTCATTTGAAATCTGCTTTTTAAACACTGACTAATATCTTTGAGCTCCCAACACTATATCTCATTCTGCTAAATTCTAGATTCATGCATCAGATATTATCGTAATATTAATCTTCCATATAGGCTACGAGAAGAGCTGCACTATTTTTTTTAAAAGATGTCATTTAAAGGTTCGTTAAAGGGACAATTCTGGGATGTAGCCTCAAACCAGGAGTTGATTTACAAATGTTGCTTAAGCTTACGTACTGAAAGAATTATTTCCTAGACATGTTTTCCCACTAGAAGTTCCTGTAGTTAACATGCTAGACTGCCACCAAACTATAGAGAGCCCGTTATGACCCCGAATTGCTTTGTCACACTGACCTGTTACTATAGGAAACGGCTCCAATGCCTGCTGTCCCTTGCAGCAGGCATGCATGGTAATATAAGAACATACTAAATAGGAGCAGGAGTAGGCCATTCGACCCTTCGAACCTGTTCCACCATTCAATAAGATCATGGCTGATCTTCTACCTCAACTCCACTTTCCCACAATATCCCATATCCCTTGATTCCCTTAGTATCCAAAAATCTATCGATCTCTGTCTTGAATATTCTCAACGACTGAGCCTCCACAGCCCTCTGGGGTAGAGAATTCCAAAGATTCACAACCCTGTGAATGAAGAAATTTCTCCTCATCTCAGTCCTAAATGGCCAACCCCTTATTCTGAGACTGTGACACCTCGTTCTAGACTCCCCAGCCAGGGGAAACATCCTCCCAGCATCTACTCTGTCAAGCCCCTTAAGAATTGATGTACCTTTCTAACTGGCACAGTGGAGGCTGCCCTGTCAGCAATGCTTAGGTAAAACTGTCAGAGCTTTCTAAACTGCGGGCGGGGGATTTTAACCTAACTTGCTCAGCGGGTAACTGGCAGGATCAGATTGGGCGCCCATATTACAAGCTGACCAATTTTACTTTCCATTGAAATCAATGTGGTAGAAGCCCCGCAGCTTCAGATCCACATGAACGTTACTATGAGAAACAAAATGAAACACCAGAAATTAAAATAAAATACAATCTCCAAAAAAAACTCTCTACCAAAACTAATCATGGCACGACACCCACATAGTACACTCATCATTCTGCTTTCTACTTTTTTCAGAATGCACTGTGGAATGATTTTTTTTTAAGTCTTAAATGTCTTTTTGTGCCGGTGAGGTATGGCTAACATTGCCTCAGGGGAAAGTTCTGACGTGTGAGGAGGACATGGGTAATAAAGAATGGATGTCTGATGCTAGGGGTGCCAACTGAGACATTTTGACACAAAAGTCTGACAACCATAAAGAAACACAGAATAATAAAGGAGTGTAAATATACAGCACCTCTGTTTCCTGGGAAGAACTGGCCTGGTCTCAACAGCTTCAGCTGTGAGTTTGTCTTTAAAAGAAACTTCCCAGATTGAATAATGGTCTGGTAGCCAATGCCACAAGTTACAAAATGGTGAATTTATCAAAAACAGGTATCAGAATTGAAGGCTGTTGTGGCATTAGGGACCTACAGTGTGGTATTGGCGGGTGTAGGTTGGGAGGCATCAGAGACACTTGGGAGGTACCAGTAGATTGGAAACAGGTTAATATGGTGCCCATATTCAAAAAGGGTGTCACAACAGACACAGGCAACTACAACCTGACGCAAGAAAACTACTAGGCACTTGGTCTAAGCGTTAAACAAAGCTTTAATCAACTGTTTTTCAACATGGAGATCTAGTTGTGTCCTTCACTAGTTCCTGTTGAGGAATGTCCTAAGCAAGCTGGGCCCATGCCCGAGTATTTATACTCTCCCTGGACAGCGCCACCAGCAGGCCGCCCAGTATTACTTCATACATGAATGACAAGATTCATGTGACAACCCATGTAAAATAATGGAATTGATTATGAGGAGTGAATGTGAGGATCATCTGGACAATGATAATCTGGTTAACAGCAGTCAGCATAGATTCAACAGGGGATGGTTCTGCATAACCAGTCTCCTCAACTTCTCTTAGGAGGTGACAACCCAAGTGGACTGCTGTAAGCACCAAGATGTGGTGTACCTTGACTTCCAAAGGGCTATTAATTAAACTGAAAGCTGTTGGACTCAAAGTAAAGCTCAGAGTTGCTGTGGGGCGGGGGTGGGGCAGGGGGGCGATGGGGGCGGAGGGATACCTCAGAGCTCGGTACTGAGACCACTGTCGAATTTATAGAATTGATCTGGACTTAGAAAATCAATGCAAAGTGGTCAGATGATACCAAACAAGGAAAGGCAGTGGAATTGGAGGAGGCAGCTGAGAAATTATAGAGTGCGTCGGACAAAATATGCAAGTGGGCAGAACAATGGTAGATGAAAGTTAATGCAGACAAGTGTAGAGTGCTACACAAAGGAAGGAAAACTAAACGGCACACATACACCTCGAATAGTGTTGAAATATCGAAGGATAAACCTGAAAGAGCCCTAGGAGTCTTAGTCGATTCAATATTAAACATGTCCAACCAATGCAGAGGAGCGATCAACAAAGCCAATAGGATGTTGAACTACACAGAGAAAGAAATACATAAACTACATTTAAAAAAAACATTGCTGTTTGTGGGACCCTGCTGTGCAAAAACTGTCTGCCACATTTCCTACATTACAACAGTGCCTACACTTCAAAAGTACTTCATTGGCCGTAATGCGCTTTGGGACGTCCAGAGGTGGTGAAAAGCGCTATATCAATGCAAGTCTTTCTTTGAACTACATAGTCAAAACAGTGGCAATAATGATCAAATTGTCAAGCTGCACCTTGAGTACTGCATCCAGTTCTGGTCACCAAGAACAAGAGAGAGCTTTGGGCTGTGGAGAAAGTGCAGAGAAGAGCCACAAGGCTGATTGCCAGTGTCAGGCTCTCAGTTATGAGGAAAGACTACAGAGACTGGGGCCTTTCAACCTGGAAAGGAGGGATCTGTGAAGTGATCTCATGCGATTGTTGGGGGTACAGAAAAAGTAAACCCAGAATATTACTTCAAATTAAACGGCAGGAGTAGAACTAGGGGATACAGGTTCATACTAGTAAAAGGAAATTTTAAGACTGATAACAGGAAACTCTTCCACACAGAGTGATCAACATGTGGAAGAAACTTCCAGATAGAGTAGTGGAGGCAAAAACCCTGGAAACAATTGGATGCTACAATGGGCGAACATTAGGATCTCTTTGGATGGCTGATTTAAGAGGAGTCGAATGATTTTCCTCATCTGTAACTATCTTGTTACCTTATGAGCAGGCATGTTACTTTGTTACTTCCAAATCTTAGATGCATGTGCAATCCCAGCCAGTTCAACCAAGTATATAACACACCGTAAGACAGAGTACAGCAGATTAAAAGTCACATTGTTCATCGTGATAATTTACCTTAGAATTCATTCATGAAAAATGTCATATTTTTACATAAAATATTGTCCAATGAATACGATTTGTGTGAATGGTTGATTACGAAATACAGGCAGAGTGCCAGAGAATTATAGCATTACAGAGATTGTAGGCAAATATTACAGATCACAGACACATACAATCCCGGACTGCAGAAATCCGGAATTGAATTATAATTCCAAAACTGACTCAGGTATGCAAGGATTTGCAGACAGTAATGCTATTACACAATACACAGCAGCTTCTGTTAGCTATTAATTAAATCTTACGTTCCATGATAAGCTTACAGACAGAATATAATTGGCATTTGTCATTGACCAACCTTAAGGGTTTTGTAGTCTATTAATTTTGGATCAGTAAAATTGTTAGGTATTCAAAGATCATTTGCATAACATTAAGTGCTCCTTGGGCTGTGTCAGTACAAGCACAATGTGCTCTCCAGCTGAAAGGATTTGAACGTTTCTCATTGCACCACTGCAAAACCACTGATCAATGTTTTGTGACACGTTGTAAAATTACAAGAACATAAGGAAGTCACTGATGCCTGACAATTAGCATGTGTTTTTGGAGCCTCCCTTAAGATTATTGTTTTGATGCAGGAGTAGGAGGAGGGAAATAGGTCTTTGATGGGTTGTTACAATGTGCAATTACAGTTGGGATTCCAAAAGCCTGGCACCCATTTGTAGGCTTCCCTGTTCACAGCTTCTAAATGTGGGTCCCTTATCCTTGTAGCAAAATCTCACAGTCTCACGAAAAACTGGCTCTGATTCTGCCAACAGCACAAGAGAGGCGGATTTAGCAACATAAACCCTGGGACCTGGCACACAGCTCGCAGTCTCCCTGAATCGTAACTAAAGAAACGCAAGTGTAAAAGTGCATAAAGATTGGGAAAGCAGGGGAAGAAAGCTTTCTCTTTAAAACTAAAAATAAAACAGCTTGAAGAGCCAAGGCCAGCAGTGCAGAACACCTCTATGGTAGAAAAGAGTGAAAGAGATGAGGTAAGTCAGTCAGGTAATGATAGAAATGAGAAGGGCACTGGAACATCCTTGTGTGACTTTGCAGTGTGTATGAGAGGTAGCAGCAGTACTAGCCTAGGTAATCCAGGGATATTATTACTGTGCACCAGTTGTGTAATAAAGGTGTGAAATTTATGTCACCTTTATATTGCACGGTGTTGCACATACAGAATTGGGAAGCTGTTGCCACCTCACCCTGCTGGGAAGTTGGGGAAGGCAAAGTTCTAGATGTGGGCTCAGATCCATGGAACCAGCTTGTTCAGTCTTATGGGAACATTTTAACGATTAAGCAGAGCTGACAAGGTAGTTTCCACTTTTTGAAAATCTGGACGGCAGTAGAAGGGCGGCCATTTTCCCTTTTGAAAAATAAATCTGTGCCTATTTTTGGTGGGCCTTTCTAGTAGCTGATTCTAAACTGCAGCTAATGTGCATAGCTAAAGGTGCAAGGACAACTCTTCCAAGTAGCTTTTGTTACAATTCAAGGTATTTGCCAGTGCTTTTTAGTTTTGCTGTGTGTAAATGTCAGCTTCAATAAACAAGCCTGCACACTTAGTATAACCCAAAACTAGACCTTATGTTTAACATATATGACAGAGAATGCTACGCGGCAAACAACGAATCCTTATACAATTTGGGTATGTAGCAGAAATAGTACAGCTTGCACACTGTGTCCTTCATATCTCTGAATCAACTGCAGCATCATCCTGGCAGACCATATAGCTCAGGCTAAATATTATTAATCAAGTTTATTGCCAGAAGTAAAGTTAAGCAGAAGCAGATTAGACATCATAAATTAAATTACTTAATTTTTATGTGGTGAAAACACTAAACAGTTTTTTTTAGACCAACAGAATAAATGTTTATTAAGATACCCAGTCCCTTTCCTAGAGTCCTTACAATTGTGTTTGAGCAATAGATAATCATGCACACCTACAGCTCTTTGTAATCCTATCTTGTCACATTGGCACAGACCTGTGATAAGTCAAGTGTATTACGTGAACTGATTTAGCAAAAGCTCATCATGCTTATCTTCAGGTTCATGCAGCTTCTGGATACAAATCAGGGCAATCAAAATCAGGAGAAAACACAGTTGGTAACATAACATGTTAATGAGCCACATCACCCTGTGCCTGCAATACTAAGGAATGTTGATGTGACACAATATGCATCTGCCTCATTATACTAAAACAGTGGGGTGGATTTCATCTTCACTGCCTGGCTGTAAAGGTCCAACATGAAATGAGTTTGGACAATTTTAATCCGGCTACTAAATCTTCCTAGAATTCTAAACTATGTGACAATTAATTAAAAGGTTCTCATTCAGAAATGCCATAAGCATGATTGGTGTGAGAAAACAAATTCATACAGTGTGGTAAAGAAGAAAGAAAGACTTGCATTTATATAGCGCCTTTCACAACCTCAGGACATCCCAAAGCACTTTACAGCCAATGAAATACTTTTGAAGTATAGTCACTGTTGTAATGTAGGAAACGTGGCTTCCAATTTGCACACAGTAAATTAAGTTAAAAAAAAAGTAGAGGTTACTCTGCAATCATTATTAAGGTACATGGTCGAGTGTTGCAGAGAGAGCTTTGTTTTGCATCTCAGCCAGGCTATACTTCATTTGGGTGTGCTTTATGTTGACACTGCATGCCTAAAATGGAAAAGTGTTCCATTCCCTAGCACTAATATGCCTTGCCTTCATCAGAGTTTCACACCAGCCTGATGTCCCTGCCCTATGAGAAACACCTTTTGCCACTATCACTTTGCTTGATTCCATTTCTGAGGTCGAAGGAGTGGAGAACCCTCGGACCTGACCAACAAGAAAAGTTCTGTGTGAACGCAATCTATTAAACAGAATTTTATAATAATTCATGGAGCCCACCTTGTTACAAAAACACAATTGCATCGTTTGTTTATACACCAGCTTCGCTTTTCCATTTCTTAAGTTATCTTCTCTCACTCTTGTATATTTTATTTCACCTGCCCCCCTACTTGCAACAGCAGGGTCAGCTGTGCAGATAGAGCTACTGTCCAACCTATCATTAGAATTTAATGCAGCGCAATCTTCACAAAATGTTCAAACAGGCAGTCAGACAGCAGATGATGTCGGGCCATGTTGATCAGACGTGCGAGTGATTACAGCCACACCTGGTTCAAAGTGGTTTATGGCATATAGACGTCGGTGTCAAAGTCATGTGCAGTTTATGCTGGTGAGTTGCGCATCACAGCATTGCAAAGCCCAGTTGGGACTGTTACATTTTAAAAACCCTTACAAACCCTTTGCAAAAACCAGATGCTTTGAAAAAAAGCTTATAAAGTTAAAATTATGACCTATTTAGCTGAAAGAATCACTGGAATTGCTCACCCTTCACAATCACCATCAACAGGAATCATCGACATTATGCATATAAAAATAAGAAATCTTGCAGCCAGTATGCATCCAACACACTCCAAATGACACACACCAGACATCGCAGTTGGTTACAAATGCAATCTAAAAAAAAAGAAGTCATTGACCTGGAACCTAAAATTACTAAGCATCTTCCAAACTACAATGAACTCTGATTGACCTCACCCTGTGTTTACTTAGCAGCAATTAGACTTTGTAATTCAAAGGTCACAGTCTCACCTTAGCAGAAGAATGCACTTAACTTGGTATAATCCTATCTATCCTTATAAAATAACATATCATCTACCATGAGCAATGCCACGGGGACATTTAATAGTTTTCAAAATTCTACATTAACAAGGTAATACATGGGTCACAAGAGGATAGCACAGCAGCTCACAGTGCTGAGAACACAGATATATTTATCCATAAGTCAGTCTTAATTTACAAGCAAAATATTTTTGCATTTCTCCATTATTTGCAGAGGATTGTTGTTCTGAAAAAAATAACAGGACTATTTGACTGTGGGCAGCATCACAGTTGAGCGCAATCCTGTCATTCAAATATGTGCACCTTCCAGCAAGCATTTCTGGGCAGTGATCAGGAACTGGAACCCTGGCTGAAATTTCCCCTCACTAGCTTGTGGGCACTTACATTGGATATACAGCACAGAAACAGGCCATTCGGCCCAACCAGTCCATGCCGGCGTTTATGCTCCACTCGAGCCTCTTCCTGTTTTTCCTCATCTAACTCCATCAGCATAACCCTCTATTCCCTTCTCCCTCATATGTTTGTCCAGCCTTCCCTTAAATACATCTATACTATTCGCTTCAACCACTCCCTGTGGTAGCGAGTTCCACATTCTTACCACTCGTTGGGCAAAGAAGTTTCTTCTGAATTCCCTATTGGATTTCTTGGTGACTATCTTATATTGATGGCCTCTAGTTATGCTCTTCCCCACAAGTGGAAACATTCTCTTTGTATCCAATCTATCAAAACCTTTCATAATTTTAAAGACATCTATTAGGTCACCCCTCAGCCTTCATTTTTCAAGAGAAAAGAGACCCAGCCTGTTCATCCTTTCCTGATATGTATACCCTCGCATTTCTGCTATCATCCTTGTAAATCTTCTCTGCACCCTCTCCAGTGCCTCTATATCCTTTTTATAATATGGCGACCAGAACTGCATGCAGTACTCTAAGTGTGGTCTAACCAAGGTTCGATACAGGTTTAGCATAACTTCCCTACTTTTCAATTCTATCCTTCTAGAAATATACCCTAGTGCTTGGTTTGCTTTTTTTATGGCCTTGCTAACCTATGGCGCAACTTTTAGTGATTTGTGTATTTGTACTCCAAGATCCCTTTGTTCCTCTCTAGACTCGCACCCTCCAAGTGACCTCCCTATTCTTCCTACCAAAATGTAATACTTCACATTTATCTGTGTTGAACTTCATTTGCCAATTATTTGCCCATTCTGCAAGTTTATTAATGTCCTCCTGTAATTTGTTGCAGTCCTCCTCAGTATTGACTATCCCCCCCAATTTGGTATCATCCGTAAATTTAGAAATTGTGTTTTTGATTCCAAAGTCTAAATCGTTAATATAAATTGTGAACCGCAGTGGTCCCAGCACTGATCCTTGTGGAACACCACTACCCATCTTCTGCCACTGTGAATAGCTCCCCTTTACTCCCACTCTCTGCTTTCTGTCTTGAAGCCAGCTAGCAATCCATTCTGTTACTTGTCCCCTGACTCCGCATTCTCTGACCTTATTCATTAGTCTATTATGGGGTACCTTATCGAAGGCCTTTTGAAAATCTAGATAAATTACATCTACTGCATTACCATTGTCTACTCTCTCTGTTACCTCTTCAAAAAATTCAATAAAGTTGGTCAAGCAAGTTTTTCCCTTTTGAAATCCATGCTGACTATTCATTATTATACTTTTTGTTTCTAGATGTTCTTCTATTCTCTCCTTTAGTAGGGATTCCATTATTTTTCCTACCACTGATGTTAAGCTGGCTGGTCTATAATTCCCTGGACATGTTCTATCCCCCTTCTTAAATATAGGTATTACGTTAGCAGTCGCCAGTCCTCCGGCACTACACCTTTTTCTAACGAATTATTAAATATGTGTAATAAGGCCTTAGCTATCTCTTCCCTGGACTCTTTTAAAATGCGTGGATGCAATCCATCCGAACCAGGGGTTTTATCCTCTTTGAGTTTGATTAGTTTATTTAATATATCCCCTTTTTTATTTTAAATGCACTTATCTCATTACTCATCTCATCATCCAATGTCTTGTCAACCTGTTCTATCTCCCTGGTAAATACCGAAGCGAAATAATGATTTAATATTTCTGCCATCTCCCTATCGTTACCTGTGGTATTGTCCTGTCCATCCCTTAATGGCCCTATTCCCATCCCAATCTTCCTTTTTTTATTGATGTGCCTGTAAAATATTTAACTATGTTGTTTTATGTTCCTTGATAATTTAATTTCATAGTTCCTCTTTGCCTTCCTAATTGTTTTTTTGACTTCTCTCCTAATCCCTTCGTATTCTCTCTTATCATGCACTCCTCTGCTGTCTATGTATTTAATGTATGCCTCTTTCCTTACCTTCAATTGCTCCCTTATGTTGTTATTCATCCATGGAGTCTCATTAGTGTTTAGTTTGTTCTTTCCTTTTAGCGGAATATATTTTTCCTGCACTCTGTTGAACACCGTTTTAAATGTTTCCCATTGTTGTTCTACATTGTTATTTGCCAATACTGTTGCCCATTTTATCTTCCCAAGTTCTATTCTCAGCCCCTCAAAATCAGCTTTTCTCCAATCTATTAACCTGGTTTTTGTCATACTTATGTCCTTCTCTATTATCATCTTAAAGCGTATTATATTATGGTCTCTATTACCGATATGTTCCGTTACTTTTACTTCTCTTATCTGCTCTGGCTCATTCCCCATAACTAGATCCAATAGCAAATCCTCCCTTGTTGGGCTTTTTACATGTTGGGTTAGAAAGGAGTCCTGTAGACATTGTAGGAACTCCATTATCTTATCCCCTTTACCTACCTCTTCTGTCCAATTAATATTGGGGTAGTTGAAATCCCCCATGATTATTATTCTATGTTTTTTACTCATTTCTCTAATTTGTCTGTATATTTCTTCCTCCACCTCCCTTCCACTATTAGGTGGTCTGTAGACTACGCCTATTAGTGTGATTGATCCTTTATTATCTATTATCTCTATCCATATGGATTCTATTTTTGTCTTGCTGATATCTACGTCCCTTTTTTCTGCTGCCATTATGTTATCCCTAATAAGTACAGCTACTACACCTCCTCTTTTTACCTCTCTATCTTTTCTAAATATGTTATACCCTGCAGTGTTTAATTCCCAGTCCTGATTTTTCTGTAACCATGTCTCAGTAATCCCTACTATGTCTGGTTCCTCCCAACGCATGATTGCCTCCAGCTCCCCTGTTTTATTACGGACACTGTGTGCATTGCTGTACAGACAGTTTGGGGAGAAAATTGGCTTGCGCCCCCTTTGGGGCGATAACTTCGCCGGGGCGCTACTTTTAGCACCCTGAAAAAGTTAGCTGGACCACCGGGGAGCGGGGTGCTGGCCAAGGAGCCCGGGCGCTAGTGGCTTTGTGCCTTGGGGCACTAACAGGAGATGCAAAGCAACCAGATTTGTCCCCCTTTAACTCATTTCTAATAGGATTTCCTCTCACATTATGTTTAACCATCTTTTTAGACTTCTGTTCTATAACTCTATTTGCTCCCTTGCCGTCAATATCCTCCCTTACATTATTCTTTCCTATGCTCACTTTTCCTGTTTTGTTTATATTTAGGCTACTTTTGTTTCTTGTAGATCCCTCCCACCTTCTTACTAGTTTAAAGCCTTTGCCACCTCCCTATTTACCCTTTCCGCTATGACACGGGTCCCATCCCAGTTCAGGTGGAGCCCGTCCCATCGGTACAGCTCCTTCCTGTCCGAGAACTGGTGCCAGTGTCCCATGAAAAGGAACCCCGCTTTCCCACACCAGACCTTTAGCCACGTGTTAATTCTTCTGATCTGTCTGATTCTACGCCAATTTGCATGTGGCTCGTGCAATAATCCAGAGATTATTACCCTCGAGGTCCTGCTTTTTAATTTGAAACTCTTTCAGCGGGACCTCCTCCCTCTTCCTACCTATGTTGTTTGTTCAAATATGGACCATGACAACTGGATTTACCCCCTCCCTTTCCAAGTTCCTCTCCAGCCACCATGAGATATCCCTTACCCTGGCAATACACCCTTCGGGATTCTCGTTCTTGGCTGCAGAGGACGCTATCTATCCTCCTATTACTACCACATTTCTAAACTGCTATTCTACCTCCTTGGACAGCCTTCTGAGCCACAGTGCCTTGGTCTGCATTGTGGCTGTCCTCCCTGCAGTCTTTCTCCTTATCCTCACAGGTAGCGAGTATATTGTACCTGTTGGACAGGACCAGTGTCTGCGGGACCTCCTTCTCAACTTCTCCTAAATCCCCTCTACCCGTCTCCCAAACGGTCACACCCTCCCATTCCTGAACCTGTGCTTTCCTCTGGGGTGTGACTGTATTCTGGATTAAACTGTCCAGAAATTCCTCCCCCTCCCTTATGTGTCAGAGTGTCTCCAACTCGCACTCCAGCTCAATGTCTCTGAGCCAGAGAGATTCGAGATTGAGACTTAGGTCCACAGTAATGCCCCAGTGTTGCCTGATTAAGAGGAGTTAATTCAACATAGAATAGTATTGAATTGTGGTGTCTTCCTGGTATGTATGGCTCAGTACCATTGTCACATATCAGGATTTTATGGCAAATTTTGTACAGAAAGAATCTGGAAACAAGCTACATTTTAAGCGGTGTAAAGATCTACTTACAGCCATGTGGTGCAGCCACTGAAATAAAGAAGAGTTTACATGTTAATGAGCCGCACAGTGAAGATGTGTTCCACAATGACCGGAAAAACAGTTGATTTATTATTTCATTTCAGACTTCCTACAAACATCCACACCTATTATCGTTCAGAAGACCCCAATCATTTTAGCCCAACATGGGGTTTCTGCTGAGAATCCATTCTTGGTGGGGTTGGGCGGGCAGTGGGAATGGGCGGGTGGCGGGGGGGGGGGGGGGGGGGGGGGGGATTGTGGGAGGTAGGCGGCTGGTTTTATTGACAGGCCCACTGGCAAATCAATGAGCAGCGAGGAAGTCAGACAAGACAAATCCCCTCCTACTTCCTATGGCAAAAAAGAGAAAGGACCATATGTGCCATTCAGTTTGGTGTAAGATCTGTTAAGAAAGACAATGGGTGGATAGATTCCCTTGTTTAAGAGAGCCAACTGAGCCTAGGGAGAGCCAGTGATAAGACTGACAAGAAAAAAAGTCATGTGATCCCACTAATAGGGATAGTATGGATGCTTCATTGGGCCATAATTTGCTGTGGCCGGGCATCGAACGGTGTTTGCTGTTGGCTACACTTGCCCTTGCACGTTTAGGTTTTTAAATTTTTTGCGTGGCAAGTTGCCGGAAGTGTGAGCTGAAAATGGTGCAGTGAGGGAAACGGGGGGGGGGGGCGATTTTGCCAGCCCTGGGGAGGCAGGTATGGAGGCGGGACTGTCGGGAAAATGGCAGAATCTGGGGGCGGGTGCCCAACCCGCCTCCATGTCATCTTCCCAGGAGGCGGGTAGCTGTCCCGCGCCGGGTCCCGTCTCCTTGGAGGTGGGAAGGGATTAAAGCCTATTAATTGCCTGTTAACAGGTAGTTAACAGGCAAAAAATAGGATTATCCCCTTTATGCCCTCACAAGTGCGGGCTTCCCGAAGGCTCCGAAACCCACCAAGTCAGCGAGGCGAGTACTGAGTCTGCGGGGGTCGGGATGGGGTGCAAAAGTGTGGTGTGAAGTTAAGTGATGGGTGCAAGAGTGGAGAGGTGAGTATCTGAGGTAAGTGCAAAGTGTTAGTAAAAGTGTACTTACCTTTGTTTCTTCGGTGTGTATGTGGAGAGTCTCAGACCTCCGTGTTGGAGATGACAGATGGCCGTTGCATTCTCAGATGCAACAACCATCTCATTTCTATAAAAGAAAGAAGTTTGATGAGGTCTTGAATTCAAGACCTCATCAAACTACGGAGAATGTCAGTGTTTGACAGCTTCACAGAACTGTCAAACGATGACAATTCATTTGTCAAAAATTTTTGACAGATGAAACATCATACATTGATGTTCTCTGCAACTGGCTTTCCCTTAATTGACCTGCTAAGCCCGCTGGGTCAATCAAGGGAAAATAGTGTGGGTTGGCCACAAATCGATGGAGGCGGGACATCGACCTGCCAAGCAGCAGTCCCAACTCCAACGCGCCCCCATTGGCAAAATTACCCCCTAAGTGTCTGGGACCTGGGCAAGCAACTGTGTATCTCCTTAACCTATCTGATTGAAGGATTGTGAAAGTCACAGCACAAGGACTGAGAAAGAAGTGTAAATTAGAGTGGGTGAATCCAATGTCAAATCAGGTACAGAAAGAGAAATAAAGAGAAGGAAAGAAAGATTGAATTAAGAGAGAAAAAAGAGACAGAAAGGAATAGTGAAAATAAAAATTTTAAATTTTAAATTTGACATTTAAAAAATCTCCAACAACAATTAAAACCTGAAGAAATCAGACTCCACGCTTATAACAGTTAACTTTCAGTGCCAGAGAGGTTGATCAGCAGTAATTAATACTTATCACGTCATTAATACTGAACTTTCTGTGGCGAGTTTAGTTCATATCTATCGCGCAAATACAGCAACTTCACACCATTCAATGCAGGTCAATGGTGAGGCAGACAGTGAGATACCATTTTCGCAAAGCTAATGGCAGAACTGCACACCTTGGACAGAAACTTTGGTATATTTGAGTTAAACCATGCATCTGCCCCTTCCATGAAGTTGCTTGCATTTGTGCATAAATAACAGCGAGCGCCATTAATCTCACCAGTAATACAGAAACACATCATAGTATGGTGACAGCTAGCACAAATGTTTCCGTTTACTCACTTAACAATTAGGAAATAACGTAGTTGTGAATTTGTATTTTACCTCATCTCCTTAAAAATATGAATCAGTTATGTCCTCTGAGTTATGCTATTAGATATTGGGCAGTACTGGGACACTCCTGAACGTTAAGGCATGGGGGCCACTTATGGGAGTGACTAGCATTTCTGAACCCAAGTGGATATCTATGGTCGAACCAAAATTGAGTGTATTATGTATCGAATATCATCCAATATTTGCTGACATTGCAAATAGTAATCCCTGCTGGGTTGAAGCAGTGCAGTCAGGCAGCTGGAATAGATAGTTGGTTACCAAGGGAACCCAACTCCTACTGGTTCATGAGCTGTCCACTTGATGGATGCAGCATGTGACTGGATGTCAGCAAGGTGGTTAATGGATGAAATGAAAGGATGTGGAGGAAGATACCAGGGCCTGGGTTACTTACTGCAGCTGCTCCTTGCTACTTGACTAAGCTGATGATCTACACACAGCTTGTGTGCTCACTCTGATCTTCTACAAAATGTGACAAATATTGCAATAAAACCCAGACACCAAACCATTTTTTGAGAAAGTTTACTCATCCCTACATAGTTGGAAAATGTTAGCTATGCTCAATGGGGATAAATAGCAGCATGAAAGATCTGGATTGTGACACCCTCCCCACAACTAGAACATTTGGATGATCAGAAGCTCATCCAGCACAAATCTTTCCTTCCCATGTGAAGGAATAAGCCATAAAACCTATTCAGGAAAATACACCATTCTCTTCTTCTTAGGCAGTCCCTCGGAACCGAGGATGACTTGCTTCCACATTAAAAATGAGTTCGCAGGTAACTGATGAGTCCAATGCGGGACCTACAGTCTCTGTCACAGGTGGGGCAGACAATGGTTGAAGGAGCAGGTGGGTGGGGTGCTTGGGTTGACGTGCGCTCCTTGCGCTGCCAGCGCTTGGCTTCCGCTGGCTCCCAGCGAAGAGACTCGAGGTGTTTGGCGCTTGTCGGCGAGGTGTCCATTCTATGAAAGAATTCTGGCCTTATTAAAACATGACAAACTGGGAAACCCAAACTATGGAAAAGCTGTGAAAGCATTCTGGCCATAGAGATAAGTTAGTTGTTGACACTGAATCAATAACCTTATTGAAACAGAAGGTTAAAGGCTCCTGACAGTCTGAAGCTTTGGGAACAAGACAATAGTTCACCCTGTACAAGGTGTTCTAATTTACACTTCATAAAGAAGCGCAAACATATGCCTTAGTAAAAATGACATCAAATAAAACGCACCTGCTGTTACACCATTTTTTATGGTAAACTTAGAACACCTAGAGGAGAGTCATGATTCTGTATTACTACCAGCTGAGGTGACTAAGAATTGCATAGTACACCCTGGTCAAGGTGTTCTAATTTACACTTCGTAAAGAAGCACAAACATATGCTTTAGTAAAAATGACATCAAATAAAATGCACCTGCTGTTACACCGTTTTTTATGGTAAACTTAGAACACCTAGAGATGAGACATGATTCTGTATTGCTACCAGCTGAGGTGACTAAGAATTGCATAAGTCAGCAGAAAAATGACTAGAGATAATTTGCTTACATCAGCAGAAAACCTTAAAGGGAATACCACTGGAAAAGGGTATAAATATTGAACTCTCAAATAGGATAGTAGACTCGCTGTAAAGGGGCAAAGCGATTCTCGGCTTCAGAGACAGCTCTGTAAGTCTACAACTCTTTTTACCTCGGGGATCAAAGGTACTGTATTTGATTTTGGTGGATATCCTGAATAAGACTAAGAAGTGTAAAACTGTAGCGAAGTTAAGATTTGAGAATCAGGATCTCTGATAATAAGATTGTAAAGCTTTCTCTGTTTGGAGCTGTTAATGTTGCGATTGACTCACCAACTGTAAATTACATGTCGGTTCTTTAATAAATCTATATATTTTTAGAATTGTCTCACAAGACTTCTGTATCAAACTCGCAAACTCAATCTCTGTACACTCTTTGGTGAGGAGTTGCAGAATTCTGGGGGAGTTTTCTGGACCCTCATAATATCCGGAACGTTACAGTCTAGCTAAACTTATTAAAAGTGCTATCTGGAGGACGGTAACATTTTCAGGTTGTTCCTTTCCTTTAGGGAGAAATAGTCCGGACCTTTAGACCCAATTAAGCGTCTTTAGGATTCGACTACCTCAAACTTTAGTTGAAAGTGAACGTCTGAGGAATACGCCTGATCCGGGGTAGCCCTAAAGGGGCTAGGACTAGTAATTATCACTTCACCCACAACACCCAAACCTCCTCTGATGAAGAGAACATGACCAACAACAACACCAACTCATAGAGAGACAAGCACAATGATCTCAACCATGAGGACCAAGAACAAATACATTTCTTTAACTCTTAAACCTGCATTGCTTCCAGCGAATCCACAATTGTGCCAAGAAACTTTAGTGCATCAATGTACTCCTCCTGGAAGAACTAGGTACAATGCCTTGATAAAAACATACATGCAATTATAAATTCTGGAAAATACAATAAAAACAGGTCAATAATTCTAAAAAGATTAAAAAAATTATCAATGCAGAAGGGCTTGGCTTAGACTTTGTTGCTCCAACACAATAGTGGTCGTGATCAAAGATATCAACAATGTCTGATTATGTGTGACAGATATTACATCTGTAAAGAGTGAAGCTGACTAACATTTTTATAATTCTCCATTAATATTTTATTATTAAGTCTTCATCACAGACATTTAAGGCCCATCTTTGAAACTCTCATCATTCTGCTTGTATGTGTGTCAAAAGATAATAATTACACATATTAAGATTCAGTGGGCCAGACACTGTACTCTCACCTTTGGGACCTACATTGGAAGCCAGCCCAGATCAATGGGATGAGTCTCCTCTGTCTGTTGGATGCAACACGGTGGCATAGTGGTTAGCACTGGTGCCTCACAGCGCCAGAAACCCGGGTTCGAATCTGACCTCGGGTGACTGTCTGTGTGGAGTTTGCACATTCTCCCCGTGTCTGCGTGGGTTTCCTCCGGGTGCTCCGGTTTCCTCCCACAGTCCAAAAATGCGTGGGTTAGGTTGATTTGGCTATGATAAATTGACCCTTAATGTTAGGGGGGATTAAATATGTGGGGTTATGGGGATAGGATAGGATGGGATATGTTAGGGGGAATTAAATACGTGGGATTACGGGGGTAGGGTGGGATATGTGTACTGTGGGGATATAAAGCAGGGACAGGGTACTGGATTTGGATGATCAGCCATGATCGTATTGAATGGCGGAGCAGGCTCGACGGGCCGAATGGCCTACTCCTGCTCCTAGATTCTATGTTTCTATGTTTCTATATGGCATGAGGCTGGGCAGACTCAATCCAATTCTTGGTAGGCCCACAGTCCAAAATTAGCACAATAGAGTTTAAGTTTCTCTACATTAAATGGGTTAGTGTTGCACAAAGAAATTGTATGTGAAACCATTAACCAGTGCATTACCAGAGGAAATTAAAGCTGTAAAGCAGCACTCTCACTCAAAAATATTATTTTGAGGCTGATTGAGTCAATTTGGCTCAGTGGCAGCATTGCCACCTCTGCGTCAGAAGGTTGTGGGTTCGAACCCCACTGTAGCATAGATCTAGATAATTTAGTGCAGCATTATTGTCAATGAGATGTTAAATTGAGGCTCCAACTGCTTATTCCAGTGGACATAAAAGATCCTATGTTACTATTTGAAGAAGAGTGCTGAGTTCCCCCATTGTCCAACTGGCCAACTCTCCTCCTTCAATCAATACCACCAAACACAAATTATGTGATCATTCAACTCATTTGTTGCATGTGCGACATTGCTGTGTTTGCCTACATAACAAAAGGTGTCCCACACTTCAAAAGTAAATCATTGACCACAAAGAGTTTTGCAAAATCATGAGCGCACGAAAGGTTCCGTAGAAGTGCAATTTCTTTGTCTGCTGTGAGAAATGTAAAACTGCCATGCTGATGTAGTGTGGTGGTCGTGGCGTGACTCATCCGAGGTTGGAGCTAAGCCACATTGTTGGGGCAGAGTGCATGGACCTTTATTTGGCATTTGACCAGAACTGGGAGGGTTTGATGCTGACAGTGGAACCCCAAATTGGAAAGTGTTCCATTTCAAGCATCAACATCTCGTTAATTAACATAAATTCACCCCAAAAAATCCACAAATTGAACAAGCAATCCCAGGGAAATGGACCCCATGGGTGGATTGTATCCAAGAGCTGAAGGTGGTTAAGCAATGGATGCTCGTTGCTGCCAGTGGCAGTAGCAGGTTAAATACAGCTGAGATCCTAAAGGAGAACTATCTTCATGGTAAAGGGTTTGAGAAACCATGTCTTGTTTAGAAGCGACAAGAGCCAGAACAGACTTTTCACCATTTCCCTCATGGTGGCTTCTCAGGTAATCAACCTCCTGCATTTTTTCCAATTTCTTAATTTTCTCCCTTTGTCCTTCTTGTCCTGAAGGTAGTGGCTCTGTGGTGCAGTTCCATTGGCACTGCCAGCCCTCAGATACTACCCCAAAGTGCCATCCTTCACATGCAAATCTGGACAGTGAGCATCAGCACACCCAGTCAGTACCATTATCTTCCAGGCTTTAGCAGCTCCTGGTCAGTCAACAGCATGAGCTCCCGTGGATGAATGGGGCTGTTTCAGAGCAGCTCAGGCAGGGAGCAGAGACCTGAAATAGGTCTCATGAAATAATGTAGAAAAATCATTCTCTTTCCAAACAGTCAGGATTTAAGAAAAAGATGATGGAAGTAGGAAGTATGTGGAAAGCACTCTTCTACCCTTTCTCTGAATGTTCCAAAATATGAATTGATATGATTAGGATAAAGAAAGCTAATTGATTAATACAGCATGTTGTTTTGTCATGTCATTTCATCTTAATGTACTCTCAGCAGATACCCAAGAAGCCAGCTCCCCTTCACACTGGCTAACCAGTGGCGTAGGTTAGAAGTCCTCGATAATTAACAATGCTACAAACAGCTCTGAAGCTCCCTGAAGAATATGAGTGGGTAGGAAAAAAGCAGCGTTGGCCTGAAGTAAATCCTCATACTTAAATTTCCCATAATAAACTTCGACCAAGCAAAACACCGTTCCTCAGGAGATGACTTCCTAAGTTACAAGTAAAAATAAGTGAAGGACTATCCATTAACGCACCACTTTGTCTCATCTATTGATTCCTCTGCTGAACTGAAGCACATTTCTGACTGAACTTCAATATAAAAATACTCCACGGGGGACCTGAGTGACGCAGCAGTTTATAGCATTCCCCTTTTACACATGGGATTTCTAATAGACCCAGACTGATGAGATGAAAAGTCTCCTCTCGCTAATTACTTTAATGGGTTTAATTCCCCCTGTACATTATTTTTTAATGCACTTGTTAGCACGTTTATATGAATTTTGGTCTGCAATAAAAATGGAGCAGACAGGAATTTATAGAGTCATAGAGTTATACAGCACAGAAGGAGGCCCTTCGGCCCATCATGTCCGCGCCGGCCATCAAGCCCTACCTATTCTAATCCCATTTTCCAGCACTTGGTCCGTAGCCTTGTAAGCTATGGCGTTTCAAGTGCTCATCTAAATGCTTCTTGAATGTTGTGAGGGTTCCTGCCTCTACCACCCTTTCAGGCAGTGAGTTCCAGATTCCAACCACCCTTTGGGTGAAAATGTTTTTCCTCAAATCCCCTCTAAACCTCCTGCCCCTTACCTTGAAACTATGCCCCCTGGTTATTGATCCCTCTACTAAGGGGAAAAGTTCCTTTCTATCTACCCTATCTATGCCCCTCATAATTTTGTACACCTCAATCAGGGTCCCCCCTCAGCCTTCTCTGCTCTAAGGAAAACAACCCCAGCCTGTCCAGTCTCTCTTCATAGCTGAAGCGCTCCAGCCCAGGTAGCATCCTGGTGAATCTCCTCTGCACCCTCTCCAATGCAATCACATCCTTCCTATAGTGTGGCGACCAGAACTGCACACAGTATTCCAGCTGTGGCCTAACTAGCGTTTTGTACAGCTCCATCATAACCTCCCTGCTCTTATATTCTATGACTCGGCTAATGAAGGCAAGTATCCCATATGCCTTTTTAACCACCTTATCTACCTGTCCTGCTGCCTTCAGGGATCTATGTCCATGTACAGCAAGGTCCCTCTGATCCTCTGTCCTTCCTAGGATCCTACCATTCATTGTGTATTCCCTTGCCTTGTTAGTCTTCCTAAAATGCATCACCTCACACTTTTCACGGTTAAATTCCATTTGCCACTGTTCTGCCCATCTGACCATCCCGTCTATATTGTCCTGTAGCCTGAGGCTTCCCTCCTCACTATTTACCACTCCACCAATTTTCGTGCCATCTGCGAACTTACTGATCATACCTCCTACATTCATATCTAAATCATTAATGTACACTACAAACAGCAAAGGACCCAGCACCGATCTCTGCGGTACACCACTGGACACAGGCTTCCAGTCACAAGAACAACCTTCGACCATCACCCTCTGCCTCCTGCCACTAAGCCAATTTTGGATCCAATGTGCCAAATTGCCCTGGATCCCATGGGCTCTTACCTTCTTGACCAGTCTCCCATGCGGGACTTTGTCAAAAGCCTTACTGAAGTCCATGTAGACTACATCAACTGCACTACCCTCATCCACACACCTAGTCACTCCCTCGAAAAATGCAATCAAATTGGTTAGACATGATCTCCCCCTGACAAAGCCATGCTGACTATCCTTGATTAATCCTTGCCTCTCCAAGTGGAGACTAGTTCTGTCCCTCAGATTTTTTACCAATAATTTCCCTACCACTGATGTTAGGCTCACTGGCCTGTAAATCCCTGGTTTATCCCTACTACCCTTCTTGAATAATGGTACTACGTTAGCTGTCCTCCAGTCCTCTGGCACCTCCCCTGTGGCCAGAGAGGTTCTGAAAATTTGTGTCAGAGCCCCTGCAATCTCCTCCCTTGCCTCACACAGCAGCCTGGGATACATCTTGTCTGGGCCTGGGGATTTATCCACTTTTAAGCCCGCTAAAACCACTAGTACCTCCTCCCTCTCAATGCTAATTTGTTCAAGTATATCACAAATCCCCCTGCCTGATTTCTATGCCTACATCGTCCTTCTCCATAGTGAACACAGATGCAAAATATTCATTTAAAACCTCACCCACATCTTCCGGCTCTACACACAGATTGCCACTTTGGTCCCTAATGGGCCCGACTCTTTCCCTGGTTATCCTCTTGCCCTTAATATACTTATAAAACACCTTGGGATTTTCCTTTATTTTGCCCGCCAGTATTTTTTTCATGCCCCCTCTTCACTCTCCTAATTTCTTTTTTAAGAACCCCCCTGCACTTTCTATACTCCTCTAGGGCTTCCACTGTTTTTAGTCCTTTGTATCTGCCAAAAGCCTCCCCTTTTTTCCTAATCCATTCTTGTATATCCCTTGACATCCAGGGTTCCCTGGGGTTGTTGGTCCCACCCTTGACCTTTATGGGAACATGTTGGCATTGTACTCTCTCTATTTCCTTTCTGAAAGACTCCCACTGCTCTGATGTGGATTTTCCTACAAGTAGCTTATCCCAATCCACTTTGGCCAGATCCTGCCTTATCATATTAAAATCGGCCTTACCCCAATTTAGAACATTAATGAGTTCACTTAAAATGGTGCACAGAGGGAATTAAAAACCTAAAGGGGGAAAAATTCAGTATCGCCCCATTTGGGGCGCAATTATCGGCCGGGCGCAAAGATTAGCGCTTGGCGCTAATTATCGCCTCTGACTGCAAACTTGGCTTTTATCGCCCCTGGAGGTGATTGGAGCGCTAAATCAGGCGCTTCACACCTGTCTTAAGGCGCAAAGGCCGCGGAACGAGGCGCTACCTCAGAGCGCTGGCGAAACTGATGTGATGTCAGTCAGCAATGGAACAGAGACACAATGGCGCCGGCCAGTTCTTAAAGGGAAGTGTTGATCTAGCTCTCCATCCACATCCTGCTCATTGCAGCCTTGAATCTCGGCCTGGAGAGACCTGTACATCAAATCTGCAGGAAAGAACAATGGAGAGAACCAGGTAAAGAGCTCAGAGTGCAGCCCCCACAGTCTCTTCTAAATAGATGCAAGGAAGGGCAAATCAAAATGTACCTGCAAAGTGCTGCCCAGTACCCAAAACTCCTTCACACAGCATTGAATCTCCCCAGAAGTCTCTCTCTCTCTCAGAATGCGTGGTGCAAAAATGTCACCAAGAAAAAAAGGCAGGAAGCGTTCGCCTTTAAATAGCGCTCCCCCAGTCCCTTCCCGACTGCAAAACGCTCCCCTCAACTGTCGTTGCTAGCGGCAGGCGGTAAGGCAGGGGGCGCCACTCAATATCCGCTCCGGGGCGCTACCGGGGCGTTGCGCACTTGACTGACTTCACGATCTGCCGGCGCAGGAGATCGTGGCGGTAGTGTTTAGCACCGCCGCAAAATGTAGTTAATTTCGCGAGCGGCGCAAACATCGCCGCGCCCGGGCGCTAGTTGCTTTGCGCCCCATTAACGCCCTCTTATGGCGCTAACGGGAGGCGCAACCAGCTGAATTTTGTCCCAAAGTGTCATAAGTATTTAAATAAGTTTGCGTCAGTCTCAACTAATATCTAGGGGGATCTGGGTCCACAGTACAAAAGTGCCCCTAATTTAGAGGTAATGGACATTTGCGCTCAAAGATCATAGGGACCACAAGGTGGAAGATAGAAAATGTCACATTGTTGCGGAATGGAGTGTTCTGAAGTTGTAACTAAAGCATATTCTGGAGGACATCTTGTGTGTAGTGAAATCCTGAAAGCGTTCTATATAAACCTGATCATGATTTTGTTACATATAGTACCTTTCTCCATTGTTGGGACATAGTAGAGGAATCTAGCTACCCTGTGTCCACACTATATTATATCTCACCATGGGGTGGCACTGGTACTTACAGCGATTAGCTTAATGAGCAGAAAATTGCTTTTATTTCAAAGATTTTTTTTAAAAAAGGAGTCAAATTCAGAAACGTGATCATGCTGCTTTACTATTTCCCAGTAAAATTCAGAAATGCAAGGCAAAAATTATTGCATAATAATGTTTCTGATTACAAACACAGGCTCTCAGGTATAATAAAGAATTTTACTGCAAAAGACAGAACACCTCAACTGGTGGAATACATAGATTTGCAAATTCATTGATAAAAAAAGCTTCCTTTTCCGCTGCCCTCATTTTCCCCTGAAAGTAGTGCCCATAATTCAGCTCTACAACAATAACTTGCATTTATATCGCACCTTTAATATAGTAAAATGTCTCAAGGCGCTTCACAGGAGCATAATCAGACAATGATTGACACCGGACCAAAGAAGGAGGCATTAATGACCAAAAGCTTGATCAAAGCGGTAGGTTTTAAGGAGTGTCTCAACAACAACAGCAACTTATATTGATATAGCGCTTTTAACGTATTAAAATGTCCCAAGGTGCTTCAGAGGAGCGTTACAAAACAAAGTTTGACACCGAACCACATAAGGAGACATTAGGGCTGTTTGGTCAAAGAGGTAGATTTTAAGGAGCGTCTTAAAGGAGGAAAGAGAGGTAGAGCGGTGGAGAGGTTTAGGCAGGAAATTCCACAGCTTAGGGCCTTGGCAGCTGAAGGCACGGCCACCAATGGTGGAGCGATTAAAATCAGGAATACTCAAGAGGCCAGAATTAGAGGAGCGCAGATATCTTGGGGGGTTGTAGGGCTGGAGGAGATTACAGAGATAGGGAGGGGCGAGGCCATGGAGGGATTTGAAAACAAGGATTAGAATTTTAAAATTGAGGCATTGCTTAACCAGGAGCCAATTTAGGTCAGCGAGCACAGGGGTGATGGGTGAACGGGGCTTGGTGCAAATTAGGATAAGCAGAGTTTTGGATGACCTCAAGTTTACGGAGGAAAGATAGAGAGGCCATCCAAACAGAATCTATATGGCTAGAGTTAAGAAATAATTGAGATGCCATTACACTACTAGGTGTATTCTATAGACCACCAAATAGTGGGAAAGATATGGAGGAGCAAGTTTGCAGAGAAATTACAGAGAGGTGCAAGAACTATAGAGCAGTAATAATGGGGGACTTCAACTATCCTAATATAGAGTGGGATCGTAATAGTGTTAAGGGCAGAGAATGGGAAGAATTTTTGAAGTGTGTTCAGGAGAACTTTTTTGATCAGTATGTTTCCGGCACAACGAGGGAGGAGGCATTGCTGGATCTGGTTCTGGGGAATGAGGTAGGTCAAGTGGAGCAAGTGTCAGTAGGTGAACATTTAGGGAACAGTGATCATAGTATCATAAGGTTTAGATTAGCTATGGAAAAGGACAGGGAACAATCTAGAGTAAAAATGCTTAATTGAAGGAAGGCCAATTTCAGTGGTATGAGAACGGATCTGGCCCGGGTAAACTGGAATCAAAGATTGGCAGCCAAAACTGTAATGGAACAATGGGCTGCCTTTAAAGAGGTAATAGTTCAGGTACAGTTGAGGTACATTCCCACTAGAGGGAAAGGCAGGGCAACTAAAGTCAGGGATCCCTGGATGACGAAAGAGATAGAGAATATGATGAAGCAGAAAAAGAGCGCGTATGACAGATGTCAGGTTGCAAATACATATGAGAATCAGGCGATATACAGAAAGATCAGAGGAGAAGTGAAAAAGAAAATAAGAGGGGAAAAGAGAGGGTATGAGAATCGAATGGCAGCCAACATAAAAGGTAATCCAGAAGTCTTCTATAGGCACATAAATAGTAAAACATAGAAGCATAGAAGATAGGAACAGGAGTAGGCCGTTCGGCCCCTCGAGCCTGCTCTGCCATTTAATGAGATCATGGCTGATCATCCAAATTCAGTACCCTGTCCCTGCTTTCTCCCCATATCCCTTGATCTCTTTAGCCTTAAGAAATATATCTATCTCCTTCTTGAATATATTTAATGAATTGGCCTCAACTGCCTTCTGTGGTAGAGAATTCCACAGGTTCACAACTCTCTGGGTGAAGAAATTCCTCCTCATCTCAGTCCTAAATGGCTTACCCCTTATCCTTAGACTGTGACCTCTGGTTCTGGACTCCCCCGCCATCGGGAACATCCTTCCTGCATCTAGTCTGTCTAGTCCTGTTAGAATTTTATAAGTTAAAAGGGTAGTAAGAGGAGGGGTGGGGCCAATTAGGGACCAAAATGGAGACCTACATATGGAGGCAGAGAGCATGGCTGAGGTACTAAACAAGTACTGTGCATCTGTCTTCACCAAGGAAGAGGATGCTGCCATAGACATAAGAACGTAAGAACATAAGAAATAGGAGCAGGAGTAGGCCACTTGGCCCTTCGAGCCTGCTCCGCCATTCAATAAGATCATGGCTGATCTTTTACCTCATCTCCACTTTCCTGCACTACCCCCATATCCCACGGTGGCATCGTGGTTAGCACTGTTGCCTCACAGCGCCAGGGACCCGGGTTCGAATCCGGCCTGGGGTGACTGTCTGTGTGGAGTTTGCACATTCTCCCCGTGTCTGCGTGGGTTTCCTCCGGGTGCTCCGGTTTCCTCCCACAGTCCAAAGATGTGCGGGTTAGGTTGATTTGGCTATGATAAATTGACCCTTAGTGTTAGGGTGGATTAAATACGTGGGGTTACGGGGATAGGGTGGGATATGTGTCGGTGCAGGCTCGATGGGCCGAAATGGCCTCTATCTGCACTGTGGGGATTCTGTAATATTCAAAAATCTATCGATCTATATCTTGAAAATACTTAACGACTGAGTATCCACAGCCCTCTGGGGTAGAGAATTCCAAAGATTCGCCACCCTCTTAGTGAAGAAATTTCTCCTCATCTCAGTCCTAAATAATTGACCCCTTATTCTGAGACTGTGACCCCTGGTTCTAGACACCCCAGCCAGGAGAAACATGCTCCCTACATCTACCCTGTCAAGCCCTGTAAGAATTTTGTCTGTTTCAATGAGATCATCTCTCATTCTTCTAAACTCTAGAGAATATAGGTCTAGTCTACTCAATCTCTCCTCATAGGACAATCCCCCCATCCCAGGAATCAATTTATTGCACTCCCTCTATGGCAACTTTATCCTTCCTTAGGTAAGGAGACCAAAACTGTACACAATATTCCAGATGTGGTCTCACCAGTGCCCTATATAATTGCAGTAAGACGTCTTTACTCTTATACTCAAATCCTCTTGTAATAAAGGCCAACATACCATTTGCTTTCCTAATTACTTGCTGTACCTGCATGTTAACTTTCAGTGATTCGTGTACAAGGACACCCAGGTCCCTCTGAACACCAACATATCCCAATCTTTCACCATTTAAAAAATACTCTGGCTGTGATTTTGCAAATGGATGTGGCTTGGGAGCGGGTCAACTGGTTTCCAGGTTCCAGTCCCGCCCCCAACTGCATCCGGCCAACGGATGTGATTTTACGTTGATTGGCCTTGTTAAGCCCACCCTGCGGGCTTGCCGGCCAATTAAGAAGAAGCCAGTCAGATGATGTCATTTGATGACGCGTCATCAGCCAGTTTTCTTAAAGGGACCACGCACAATTTTTCTTTGACAGCTCATTTCTCAGTGTTTGACAGCATTGAGGTGCTGCAAACACTGACAATGACTGTTCACAGGTGAATACCCAGGCTCTCCAGTGAATCCCTCCATAGGCTGGAATAGATGGCAGCTGCAGGTGAGGTTACAGAAGCAATCTGTCACTGGTGAGAGAGGATCTTCCAATGAGGTGGGACTAGATAGCCAATTCAAAACTTGTTACCTACAGAAAAGTGTAAATGCAGTAAAAATGATTTTCCCAACATTTCCTTACCTCTGAAACTCACCAGTGCACCACTGGATCCTTCACACCACTTCTGCAGCTGTCATCAATGCAGAAACATTACAGCAGACTCACAACACGCCACACTTACCTGGCGTGGTGTCCGGATGTTGGGGAACCCGAGGCAGAAGTGGCAAAATTGAAAAAGAGCCAGTTAACAAGTATCAAGAACCTGTTAACAGCCAGGTAAGTGGCGATAATCGTCTTCCCGCCGCTAGGTATTGGGTCTATATCCCCTTGAAGCCTCCTTGCAACCTCCTCACAACTTACATTCCCACCCACCCAGCAAACTTGGATATATTATATTTGGTCCCCTCATCCAAATCATTGATGTAGATTGTGAATAGCTGAGGCCCAAGCACTGATCCTTGCGGTACCCCACTAGTTACAGCCTGCCAACCCAAAAATGATACGTTTATTCCTACTCTGTTTTCTGTACGTTAACTAATCCTTAATCCATGCTAGTATATTACCACCAATCCCATGAGCACTAATTTTGTTTGATAACCTCTTGTGTGGCACCTTATCGAATGCCTTCTGAAAATCCAAATACACCACATCCACAGGTTCCCCCTTATCTATTCTGCTAGTTACAACCTCAAAAAACTCTAACAGATTCGTCAAACACAATTTCCCTTTCATAAAACCGTGTTGACTCTGCCCAATCCTATTATTATTTTCTAAGTGCTCTGTTGACACGTCCTTAATAATAGATTCTAGCATTTGCCCTACTACTGATGTCAGGCTAACTGGTTTGTCGTTCCCCGCTTTCTCTCTCTCTCCTTTCTTAAATAGTGGGGTTACATTTGCTACCTTCCAATCCATGGGAACCATTCCAGAATCTATGGAATTTTGGAAAATGACAACCAATGCATCCACTATCTCTATAGCCACCTCTTTCAAAACTCTAGGTTGTAGGCCATCAGGTCCAGGGGATTTATTGGCTTTCAGTCCCATTAATTTCTCCAGTACTATTTTGTTACTAATACTAATTTCTTTCTGTTCCTCATTCGCTAGACCCTTGATTCTCCACTATTTCCGGGAAGCTTTTTTGCGTCTTCTTCCGTGAAGACAGACACAAAGGGGGAAAAATTCAGTATCGCCCCGTTTGGGGCGTAATTATCGGCCGGGCGCAAAGATTAGCGCCTAGCGCTAATTATCGCCACCGACTGCAAGCTTGACTTTTATCGCCCCTGGAGGTGATTGGAGCGCTAAATCAGGCGCTACACATCTGTCTTAAGGCGCAAAGGCCGAGAAGCGAGGCGCTAACTCAGAGCGCTGGCGAAGCTCATGTGATGTCAGTCAGCAATGGAACACAGACACAATGGCGCGGGGCCAGTTCTTAAAGGGGAGGGTTGATCTTGCTTTCCATCCACATGCTGCTCATTGCAGCCTTGAATCTCGGCCTGGAGAGACCTGTACATCAAATCTGCTGGAAATAACAATGGAGAGAACCAGGGAAAGAGCTCAGAGTGCAACCCCCACAGTCTCTTCTAAATCGATACAAGGAAGGGCAAATCAAAATGAACCTGCAAAGTGCTGCTCAGTACCCAAAACTCCTTCACACAGCGTTGAATCTCTCCAGAAGTCTCTCTCTCTCTCAGAATGTGTGGTTCAAAAATGTTACCAACAAAAAACGGCAGGAAGCAGTCGCCTTTAAATAGCGCTCCTCCAGTCCCTTCCTGACTGCAAAACGCTCCCCTCAACCTGTCGTTGCTAGCAGCAGGCGGTAAGGCAGGGGGCGCCACTCAATATCCGCTCCGGGGTGCTACCGGGGTGTTGCTCACTCAACTGACGTCACGATCTGCCGGCGCAGGAGATCGTGGCGGTAGTGTTTAGTGCCGCCGCAAAATGTCTAGTTAATTTCGCGTACAGCGTAAACATCGCCGCGCCCGGGCGCTAGTTGCTTTGCACCCCATTAGCGTCCTCTTAAGGTGCTAACGGGAGGCGTAACCAACTGAATTTTTCCTCCAAAGTATTTGTTTAATTTCTCTGCCATTTCCTTAATCCCCATTATAATTTCTCCTGTTTTAACATAGAAACATAGAAACATAGAAAATAGGTGCAGGAGTAGACCATTCGGTCCTTCGAGCCTGCACCGCCATTTAATGCGTTCATGGCTGAACATGCTACCTCAGTACCCCATTCCTGCTTTCTCGCCATACCCCTTGATCCCCCTAGTTGAGAGTATTATATCTAACTCCCTTTTGAATATATTTAGCGAACTGGCCTCAACAACCTTCTGTGGTAGAGAATTCCACAGATTCACCACTCTCTGGGTGAAGAAGTTCCTCCTCATCTCAGTCTTAAATGGCTTCCCCTTTATCCTTAGACTGTGACCCCTGGTTTTAGTTTTCCCTAACATTGGAAACATTCTGCCCGCATCTAATTTGTCTAAACCAGTCAGGATTTTAAACGTCTCTATAAGATCCCCCCTCATTCTTCTGAACTCCAGAGGATGCAAGTTCAGTTGATCCAGTCTTTCTTGATATGTCAGTCTGGCCATCCCAGGAATCAATCTAGTGAACCTTCGTTGCACTCCCTCAATAGCAAGAATGTCCTTCCTCAAGTTAGGAGACCAAAACTGCACACAATACTCCAGGTGTGGCCTCACCAAGGCCCTGTACAACTGTAGCATCACCTCCCTACTCCTGTACTCAAATCCCCTTGCTATGAAGGCCATCATACCATTTGCTTTCTTGACTGCCTGCTGCACTTGCCTTCCCACCTTCAATGACTGATGTACCATGACGCCCAGGTCTCGTTGCACCTCCCCTTTCCCTAATCTGCCACCATTCAGGTAATAGTCTGCCTCCCTATTTTTACCACCAAAGTGGATAACCTCACATTTATTCACATTGTACTTCATCTGCCATACATTTGCCCATTCACCCAACCTGTCCAAGTCACTCTGTAGCCTCCTAGCATCCTCCTCATTGTTCACACTGCCTCCCAATTTAGTGTCATCCGCAAATTTGGAGATATTACAATTAATCCCTTCGTCGAAATCATTAATATATAATGTAAACAGCTGGGGCCCCAGCACCGAACCCTGGGGTACCCCACTGGTCACTGCCTGCCATTCTGAAAAGTACCCATTTACTCCTACTCTTTGTTTCCTGTGTGCCAACCAGTTCTCAATCCACGTCAACACATTACCCCCAATCCCATGTGCTTTAACTTTGCACACCAATCTCTTGTGTGGGACCTTGTCGAAGGCCTTCTGAAAGTCCAAATACACCACATCTACTGGTTCCCCCCCCCGTCCACCCTATTGGAAACATCCTCAAAAAATTCCAGAAGATTTGTCAAGCATGATTTCCCTTTCACAAATCCATGCTGACTTGGACCTATCATGTCGCCACTTTCCAAATGGTCTGTTATGACATCTTTAATAATTGATTCCATCATTTTACCCACCACCGATGTCAGGCTGACCGGTCTATAATTCCCTGCTTTCTCCCTCCCTCCTTTTTTAAAAAGAGGGGTTACATTAGCCACCCTCCACTCCTTTGGAACTGATCCAGAGTCTAAGGAATGTTGGAACATGATCGTCAATGCATCCACTATTTCCAAGGCCACCTCCTTAAGTACTCTGGGATGCAGACCATCAGGCCCTGGGGATTTATCAGCCTTCAGTCCCATCAATTTCCCCAACACCTTTTCCCGACTGATAAGGATTTCCCTCAGCTCCTCCCTCTTACCAGATCCTTTGATCTCTTTTATTTCCGGAAGGTTGTTTGTGTCCTCCACAGTAAACACCGAACCAAAGTACTTGTTCAATTGATCTGCCATTTCTTTGTTCCCCATTATGACTTCCCCTGTTTCTGACTGCAGGGGACCTACATTTGTTTTTACTAACCTCTTTCTTTTTACATATTTATAGAAGCTTTTGCAGTCCGTTTTAATGTTCTCCGCAAGCTTCCTTTCATATTTTATTTTCCCTGCCCTAATCAAACCCTTCGTTCTCCTCTGCTGAGTTTTAAAGTTCTCCCAGTCCCCGGGTTTGCTGCTACTTCTGGCCAATTTGTATGCCACTTCCTTGCTTTTAATACTATTCCTGATTTCCCTTGTTAGCCATGGTTGAGCCACCTTCCCTTTTTTATTTTTACGCCAGACAGGGATGTACAATTGCTGTAGTTCATCCATGCGATCTCTAAATATCTGCCATTGCCCTTCCACTGATATCCCCTTAAATATCGCTTGACAATCTAACCTCGCCAATTCACACCTCATACCCTCAAAGTTGCCTTTATTTAAGTTCTGGACCATGGTCTCTGAATTAACTGTTTCCTTCTCCATCCTAATGTAGAACTCCACCATACTATGGTCATTCTTCCCCAAGGGGCCTGTAAGGGACCCACATTTACTTTCACTAATCTTTTCCTTTTTACATACCTATAGAAGCTTTTACAGTCTGTCTTCATGTCTCTTGCTAGTTTACTCTCATATCCTATTTTCCCTTTCTTTATCAACTTCTTGGTCCTCCTTTGCTGAATTCTAAAATCCTCCCAATCCTCAGGCTTACTACTCTTTTTGGCAATATTATAAGCCTCTTTCTTTGATCTAATACTATCTTTAACTTCTCTTGTTAGCCACGGTTGGACCACTTTTCCTGCGGGGCTTTTGTGCCTTAAAGGAATGTATATTTGTTGTAAACTATGTATTAATTCTTTAAATGCTAGCCATTGCTTGTCTACCGTCATACCTTTTAATGTAGTTTCCCAATCTACCTTAGCCAACTCGCCCCTTATACCTACTTTGCTTTGTTTAGATTTAAGACCCTAGTTTCGGATTTAACTAAATCACTTTCAAACTCAATATAAAATTCTATCATATTATGGTCACTCTTCCCTAAAGGCCCCTTTACTACAATGTTATTAATTAACCCTTTCTCATTGCACAATATTAGATCTAAAATAGTAAAGGAGGAGGTAGTGGAGATACTTGATAGGATAAAAATTGATAAAGAGGAGGTATTAGAAAGGCTGGCTGTACTTAAAGTAGATAAATCACCAGGAGGGGATGGAATGCATCCTAGGATGCTGAGGGAATTGAGGGAGGAAATCATGGAGGTACTGGCCATAATATTCCAATCCTCCTTAGATACGGGGGTGGTCCCAGAGGTCTGGAGAATTGCAAATGTTACACCATTGTTCAAAAAAGGGTGTAAACATAAACCCAGCAACTACAGGCCAGTCAGTTTGACCTCGGTAGTGGGGAAGCTTTTAGAAAAAGTAATCAGGGACAAAATTAACAGTCACTTGCGCAAATGTGGATTAATTAAGGAAAGCCAGCATGGATTTGTTAAAGGTAAATTGTGTTTAACTAACATGATTGAGTTCTCTGATGAGGTAACAGAGAGGGTTAATGAGGGTAATGCAGTTGACGTAGTGTACATGGATTTCCAAAAGGCGTTTGACAAAGTGTCACATAATAGGCTTGCCAGCAAAGTTGAAGTCCATGGAATTAAAGGGACAGTGGCAGCATGGATACGGAATTGGCTAAGTGATAGGAATCAGAGAGTAGTGGTGAATGGTTGTTTTTAGGACTGGGGGAAGGTATACAGTGGTGTTCCCCAGGGGTCGGGTCTAGGACCACTGCTTTTCTTGACATATATTAATGACTTGGACGTGGGTGCACAGAGCACAATTTCAAAATTTGCAGATGACACAAAACTTGGAAGTATAGTGTACAGTGAGGAGGAGAGTGGTAGACTTCAGGAAGATATAGACAGGCTAGTGAAATGGGCAGACAGGTGGCAGATGAAATTTAACGCAGAAAAGTGTGAAGTGATACATTTTGGTAGAAAGAATGATGAGAGGACATATAAACTAAATGGTACAATCCTGAAGCGGGTGCACGAAGAGAGAGACCTGGGGGTATATGTGCACAAATCGTTGAAGGTGGCAGGGCAGGTTGAGAAAACAGTTAAAAAGGCTTACGGGATCCTGGACTTCATAAACAGAGGTATAGAGTACAAAAGTGTGGAAATTATGATGAACCTGTATAAAACATTGGTTTGGTCCCAACTGGAGTACTGTGTCCAATTCTGGGCACCATACTTTAGGAAGGATGTGATGGCCTTAGAGAGGGTGCAGAAAAGATTTACGAGAATGATTCCAGGAATGAGGGACTTCAGTTACATTGATGGACTGGAGAAGCTGAGAAGATTGAGAGGAGATTTGATAGAGGTGTTCAAAATCATGAGGGGTCTTGACAGAGTAAATAGAAGGAAACTGTTTCCATTGGCAGAAGGGTTGAGAACTAGAGGACACAGATTTAAGGTGATTGGCAAAAGAACCAAAGGTGACCAAAACCAAACTTTTTTACGCAGCGAGTGGTTAAGATCTGAATGCACTGTCTGAAAGGGTGGTGGAGGCAAATTCAATCACGGCTTTCAAAAGGGAGTTGGATGAGTATTTGAAGAAAAGAAATTTGCAGGGCTACGGAGAAAGGGCAGGGGAATGGGACTAGCTGAAGTGCTCTTGCAGAGAGCTGGCACAGGCTCGATGGGCCGAATGGCCTTCTTCTGTGCTGTAACCATTCTATGATTCTATGATTCTAGGTGGAGAGGTTTAGAGAGGGGATTCCAGAGTTTAGGGCCTAGGCAGCTGAAGGCACGGCTGCCAATGTTGAGGTGAAGGAAGTCAGTTAGAATTAATGTACTAATTGGCATTAAATTTGCAACATTACCCAAGGAGGATCTATATGCCACTGGCAGCGGGACATTCTCTTCTTAGCTTGAGGCGAAAGTATACTCGGGAGTGTTTGACATGTGGGAAAAGTGGAAAAAAATTTAACTCCGCAGCACTGTTGCAAAATAATGTTACATGGTTAAACTTAGAAAGTAATTAATGCTCAAAGTCCGTGATAAATGTGCACCTTCATCTGCTGGATGCTCTTCTGTCTCAATAATCTTTAAAGTTAAATTATTTAAGAAGGCCAATATATTACAAACAATTCAATCGACCTATGCAACTATCTTCAACGAGGGCATTTGAAGAAAATGAAATTAGACAAAAATAAAGTTGTTCTGCGGGATGGGAAGGAAAGTGATAAATTAGGAATACATTTTGAGAGTAAGCATCTTCAGTAAGCGAAGAGAAAAGAAAGGCCCAGGCCAGTGTCTCAGCACTATATATTCAATCCCTGTCACAGTTTACGACTTGTATAGATAATACAATTGGAATGAGATTTCTAAGGCCACATATTTAATACACAGGGGGAAATTATATTTTGGCCTGATATAGACTGAGCTATAAGGTACAGCCACATTTGGTGTTGTGTTTCTTTGGTGCTAATATTTGTGGTGGCAATGCAGATTTTTCCAGGCTAAGTAATACTTATTCATTGGTTCATCGGTTTTGGCCAGAACAATCACAATTAAATCCCTCATCAAAATTTCCATTACCTCCCAAATTCCAACCATGCCAGCAAAAAAAGTCACACTGTACAATCCACTAAACAACAGCATTTGGAAGTAAACCCTCTAGAAACTGAAACAAGTCACAGACTCATTAACTAGAAAGGAATTCAGCCATTCTCTATTGGATTAGATTACGCAAAACACAAATTCATTTTCCTGTATCCTGCTGCCACTTTAACAGAATATAGAAGTATTAAAACTTTGTAAGGTCCGGGACAGTATCTATTTGCAGCTTTATCTGCATGCTTAAAAATACCAGACAAATCGTGTTCTATTTTTGACAACATTCCCAGTTAAAAAGAACCCTTTGGAAGCATTTCCCTTATGGCTACAAATAAAAAATGGCAGACAGTCAAGTGAGGTATTTGTGACAGTGCTCATCATCTGTGAGAAAAATCTGTTATCAGTCTGAAGCATTGGCTGTTGGTTGCTACATGCTGAAGGGGAAATCAACCCTACATTATTCTAATTTAACATTGGTTGCGATTCCACTTACTGCTCTACTCTATTAGTCTATCTGGTTAGCTGATGTTGCTGTGGATCAGTGATTAGATTCTTCCGAGCTCCCCGACTGTCCCTATGCTTGCATTTCCTTTGACAGTGGTAACGCTCATTCTACAAAGAGAAATTTCCTCTTGTAAACATTTCAGGCTCCATCGAAAGGGCACTAAAACAATACCTTGAAATTGGGTTCTTTGAATATTACAGTATGAATTTTTAATGTGTTTATGTAGAACTCCATTGTTATTTAACACAGGCACTCTCCAGATAAAATACATGAGTTAGCACTGCTAAAATAGTGGACAAAGCAAGTTCAATCATACATTAAGCATTCATATATGAATATTCAAAGGGACTCAACTTCAAGGTGTACGAGAGGTACTCTTTAAATAAATGTTTTTTTATAAATAAATACGAATTTTCCTCTAACACTTCTAAATGGGCGCTCGCACAATCCAGTGCTTCCAACAGGGAGCAACACTTGAAAATGAATGTATCCTAGGAAATGATGGCCGTACAGTCACAGGGGTCAGTTGATTACAGAATCACTCCATAAAAATCATCTGGTTAACGAATCTAGTATTGATTAAATTTATGTTTTGTGGGGGTAAAAAATCATCCAGATCTCTCAGGTTAGGGTTAGTACAGGCCATTGGGTAAAATCTCCTCTGCTCTGCCTCAACTGCACCCTCCTGTGTATCGGTGCCACAGGGAGTTGGATTGCACCTCTGTACACATGGAAATTGTGATCAGAATCCAGGGGTAATATGGAGAGTGGATATGCGTAAATTGTTGCACATTTTCCTACTATATAAATACATTAACGATGGTTGCAATCTACTTTCTGAGTCCATCTTACGCTTGGGTCTCTGCACAAGAATCAGGCAGGAAAGCTTTTGGGAGGCGTGGCAGGACAAAACTGAAAATCTAAATGAGTAAGAGTCTGAGACTGAGAAAGAGAGGGATTGAGAAGATGAAGAGAGCGAGGAAAAAAGCAAAAGGGCAAGACATATGGGTTATCATCAAAGCTGCTTCATCGTTCTAGAAGACAGAGGGCGAGAAAATTCAGCTTTTATTCCATTGTGATAAATTGGCTCCTGGGACATGTTTGTAAGATACTCGTAGTGACTCTTCCAAAACAGGGACAGAATTTTTTTTTAAAGTCTAGAACACTTTTTAGCAATTGAAGATGACAGGAGAAGATTGAGAATCTAATGCAGTTCACTGGGGCTTTCTTGAGGTTCTAGTTCATTACAATGAAGATTCAATTATTAAGGTAAGCATCTTTTAAATTGGCATTGAGCATCTACAGCATTACAAATCAGATTTCCCCATGACACAGCAGCACATCACTCTTAAGAACATAAAAAAAGAGAGCAGGAAAAGGTTACACCCTTCACAGTATCACCAAGCTTGATCCCTCCACAGACCATAAACATTTTGCCCTTGCGCAGAACCTATCAACCCATTAGATCTCCTGAGGGAAATAACTAGCTACAGATAGAACCTCCAAGATAAAGCTCAAGACTGTTAGATTTCTTCCACTCTCAAAGGTAATCAAGTAATCATAGCTATTGATCCTACTGCACAACCTATTCTATTCAGCTCTGCCCAGTTGCAATCCACAGGCCCCTTATCTCTTGTGTCAGAGGCACACAGTTGTGTCCTTTAGAGTATTTGACCATAGGTCTCTATATTTAGCCTTATATCCTGCAATCCATTCTTCAATGGATTTTTATCCAGATTTTTTAAACAAAAAAATAGACACAGCATTTACTGGTTTGCATGGGAGGCCATTCTACATACCTGGTACTCAGTGAGGGGAAAATATCTTTCTCATCTTGAATCTTGTTTTGGGCAGGTTATTGTTTTTAAACTCATGTCCTCTAGTTCTACACTCATTAAATAACCTGTTTGCATCTACATTATCCATTCTTCTCGTGATTGCATAAAGGATCTACATCATGTTCACTTTCAACCTTCTTTTATGCAATGAATACAGGAAAGTTCTGGGAGTCTACCTTCATAACTTGTAGCCCTAAGTACCAGAATCACCCTTGTTGTTTTTCTTTGTACCCTGTCCAATGCATTAATGTTCCTTTCAAGATAAGGTACCCGAAAGTGCACAGAATATTCCAATTGCTGTCTTATCAGTGATTTAATGAGGTTTAAACATGTCTGATTTGAACAGGTTAAATGCCTTGAAGTGCACCCAATACTTGATTGATTTCATTGCCAATAGTCTTACATTGATGGGATACTTACAATGAATATCAATACACACACAAAAATCCTTTGGGGGAAAAATTGGATTGCTTTGCGCCTCCCGTTAGTGCCCCGGGGGGGGGGGGGGGGGCGCTAATGGGGTGCAAAGCCCCAAGCGCCTGGGCGCGGAATTGCTAACGCCTGCCGTGAAATTCAACTGTTTTCTCGGCACCCCGCTCTCCAGTGGTCTAGCAGGGCCCCGGTGCGTGCTGCGCTAGGCCCCTCCCTTTTAATCAGGGGAGGGAGGCCTGTAATAACGCAGCGCTATGTGCCGACATGCGTGGCGCTGTTGCACGTAGCGCCGTGATATTGAACGGTAACACCCCAGGAAGAAGGGGGAGTGCTTCCAGTAGCGCCCCGCCTCCTGCTTGGGGCGCTACCACTTAATTTATGGCGCGGGGGCGCTAACTTTTTTGGGGTGCTACTTTTAGTGCCCTGGTGAAGTTATCGCCCCAAAGGGGACATGAGCGAATCTTTCCCCCTTTGAGTTTTCCACATTTGCTAACAGATTCCCATTCATCAAAGTTGTGCATTTTCTTTCACTTACCCACATGAAAATGCTACTCCTCTACACAGTCACTTAATTGATTTAGATTACTTTGAATGCTGTCAATCTCCCCTAAACTGATCATCTGTTCATCTTGCTGTCATCAAGTGCAATATTATTAACAGAACTGACCTCCTTCATATCATTCATGAAGAGTGCAAACAGTGCAGGATCTAGAATGTACCAGTGCCCAACCCTTAGCCAGAGCTTCTTTCCACTGATCATCACCCTTTGCTCTATACTGCATAAACAACTCTCAATTCAGCCAGCTTACTCGTCATTAATTCCCGCAGCTTTAATCATCTTTAAAAGCCTCACATGTGGAACTTAATTAAATGCATTACAACATCCAAGTGAACATCCTCATGACCTTTGGCAGATGACGATGTTCGTAGCATGCAAAATATCTTGAAGCTTTTTTTATCGGATAAAGTGTATAATGTGAAGTACCGTACACAGGCTTATAGAATCACAGGACGTCTCAAACATTCACAGGAAATTAAGAGCACATCTAAGAATACCGAGGCACTTTCTTTGGGTTTTTGCAAAATCAATTAGGAAGGAAATCCAGGAGCATATCTTTTCAGTCAGTGATGGTTATTTTAGGGAATCTCTGCTGATCTTTTTTTTTCCAAAAAGATATGCTTTTAACATTTCTGAGCCTAGCCATTAAAAAGTGTTGAGACACTGTAACAATGATGCCCACCAGTGAAGAGGTGACAAAACTTTACAATGGATGTTAAAAATGTGGTTTCAAGAGCACACAGACTGTCAGGGAGGTTATATGCAGTTTGGGAATGCTGGGATGTGCCAACTCTTTGTTTGCAATACAATCACATTTCAACTAGATCTGAAAGGCTAAACTATGCTCTTTTAGCGTTTCAACTACATCTCTAATAAAAGAAAGAACTTGCAATTATAATGTGCCTTTCACAACCTCAGGAAGTTCCATAGCACTTTACAGCCAATAAAGCCCTTTTGAAGTGTAGCCACTGCTGTAATGTGGGAAACGCGGCAGCCAATTTACACACAGCAAGCTCCCACAAACAGCAACATGATAATGACCAGATTATCTGTTTTTGTGATGTTGGTTGAGGGATAAATGTTGGCCAGGACACCAGGGAGACCTCCCCAGCCCTTCTTTGAAATGGTGCTACAGGATCCATATGTCCAGCTGCGAGGGCAGAAGGGTCCTCGATTTAACGTCTCATCTGAAAGACAGTGCCTCCAACAGTGCAGCACTCCCTCAGCACTGCACTGGAGTGTCAGCCTCGACTTTGTGCTCAAGTCTCTGGAGTAAGACTCGAACCCACAACCTTCTGACTCAGTTCCAGCACTGAGCCACAACTGGCAGCTCAATCCTAGCTCAACAGCACGCAATCCTTTCTTTCTCTTCATCTTTTTATACTGTTTCGTATTATACAAAAATTTTATGATGAGCAAGTGTTTCCTCCATTTCGACATACTCTGGCTTCATGTGCTTAAGGAAATAAAATATTGTAAATTTAAAAAGATCTTTCAAAGGATACCGTAACATGTTACTAAGAGCAGGAATCCTGACTGATCTTCTCCTCCCTAACAGGGGGGTACTGGGGAAACTAGCACCTCTACTATTGTCCTGGCTCAGACCAGCTAACCCAGCAAATTGAACCAGCCATCTTCCTGGTCTATTTGGCCGCGCTATTCACTGGATAAATTTGCTGATTCCATGATACTGAACTGTTTCTTAGTGACATTGCCTTGAGAGAACATTACTCTTGGGAAAGAAAGTCGGAGGGAGCCTCACCTCTGATCCCACCTTGCATACTTTCTCGCAAACGTCTCATAGTGCCGCAGATGGTACGTGGCCCGGGGAGACCGAGGGCTAGGAAAAAATAAGATTCTTGCAATAACAATAAGAAAAATATATTCTTCTATATAGCTCTACAATGACCGGTCCCCAAAAAAGGCATCAAAATATTCCTCTCTTCGGATTTTGGAAATCAGTACATCTTCACGACAAAAGTCATGAAATAAGCTTTTACTTGTTAATTTTCTCCATTCCTTTTCTGAAGGGGTTGACTTCTGGCTGGAGTAAAGTTCCTCTCTTAGCTTGCCCTTGTGGCTATTATTCATTTATCTCAAATGTGATGCTCCCGTAGTTGAAGAGTAGTAACAAGCTATTCAGCTGTGTCAGCATTATCTAGTCCTCACCCAATGTCCAAACATGCACACTTCCAGCAGGGGTTGCTGAATAGTAATCAGGAGCAGGAAGTCAGACTGATTTTTCCCACCCTAACCAAGGGATACAGAGATCAGTTAGCTCAGCCCAGACCAGGGATTGAACCTATCAACCTTCCTGGTCTGTATGGCTCAATTAGCTATCAGAGGAGCCTCCGTTCTACTGAGCCGCAATGGAATAACCCCATTAAATATGTTTCCGCTTTGAAGAAAGAACTTGGACTTGTGTTGATATAGCATCTTACACGTCCTGAGGATGTTCCAAAGCGTTTCATAGAATTATTTCTGAAGTGTAGGTGCTGTTGTTTTATAGACGACTGCCAATTTTCACGCAGCAAAGTCTATCAAACAGCAATGGGATTAATGACCAGTTAATCTCTTTTGGTCGCATTGAGAGATAGATGTTAGCCAGGACAACAGGAGAACTCCCTTGCTCTTCTTCAAAAAAGTGCCATGGGATTTTTTACTTCCACCTGAACAGATAGACAGGGCTTCCGTATAATGTCTCATCCAAAAGACCCCCAACAATTAGCACTCCCTCAGTACTGCACTGAAGTGTCAGCCCTGTGCTCAAGTCCTGCTGTCTGACTTGAACCCACACATTTCTGACTCAGAGATGAGAATGCACTGAGCCAAGTTAATACAGTAAAAAAAAAAATTCCGTTGTGGTCGCCCTCACGTACAATACAATACATTTATCCCAGCATCCCAGCACGCAAGTGGTCCTGTTAGAGGCCCATTGAAAATCTAACATTGAAAGAAGTGTCAGCTGTGGCTCAGTTGGTAGCACACTCGCCTCTGAGTCAGAATGTTGTGGATTCAAGTCCCACTCCCTGGAACTTGAACACGTAAAAACTAGGCTGACATTCCAGTGCATTACTGAGGGAGTGCTGCACTGTCGGAGGTGCCGTCTTTCAGATGAGATGTTAAATCGAGGTCCTGTCTTCCCTCTCAGGTGGATGTAAAAGATCCCATGACACTATTTTGAAGAAGCGCAGGGGAGTTATCCCCGGTGTCCTGGCCAATATTTATCCCTCAACCAACATAACAAAAACATCTGGTTATTATCACATTGCTGTTTGTGGGTCCTCGCTGTGTGCAAATTGGTTGCTGCATTTCCCACATTACAACAGTGACAACACTTCAAAAGTACTTCATTAATGCTGTAAAATGCTTTGAGACGTCCGGTGGTAGTGAAAGGCGCTATATAAATGCAAGTCTTTCTAATAGCTCCACACATTCATTGATTGAAACATTTTATCTCTTCTCATTCTGATAGGCAACAGGAGATCTTTCTCGCTTCTTTTTACCTGCTTGTACTAGAGTTCCAACATCTTGCCCAGGGGGCCATGACTCATTAATTAACTTTGACAGTGAGCACTGGCAGGCTATTTGACTGTAGAGAGCATCACAGTCAAGCCCGGTCCTGTCTTCACCTTCTGCAACCCCAGCTGAGATCAGCTAATTCAGCACAGACCAGACCTGCGATCCACAGAACCTGCAATCTTCTGCTCAGTATGGCCTAGAGAAGAAGACATTAGCCCAAAGCCATCGGGACAGCTTCCCAATATTTTTCATTAAAGCTGGAGATTTCCATCAAATCCGGCACCTGTTAAATGTCACAGCTATCCCAGCATGATGTATTTGGCTGGTAAACTGGATAAGGTCACATGTGGGTCTCACTGTTTCCTTTTTAAGAAGTTTTTTGCATGCTTAGGAAGTAACAGTTTACAACAAAGAACTGCCGGCAAATAAGCATCAACAAACCCTGATCATGTCTCTTTTTTTTTGCTGTTTGTGCGGAGAGAATTTCAATGTCCACACTCATTAAGGTATTCAGTGCCTGCTGTCGACTGGTCAACAGATGGAATGTTAAGCGTAGAAAGTTGCAAGCTATTAATTACAGAGATCAGAGTGATATACTATCAAGCTACCCTGTAATCCTCTTCTCTCAGCTTCATGGTCACGACCGAGACTTAAGCAAATCCTCAAAATGAGATTCTGCACCAGGAAATGGCTATGCCATTTTAAACCTTTAAGCTTCCTTGCCAACTCCAGTCCACGTAGCAGAGAATTATGCAAGAATAAGCCCCGCCCTCTCTTGGCAAACAGTATCATTAATTATTAATGACAAGTCAGAAGTCCTGTTATTTCAGAAACACGTTAATTGATGGTGACCTTATTTAACGTAGTGTCAGCTTAAAGGTTTAAAGAGTTTTGTATTAGTCAAGTTACATTCAGCAAAGATCCTGACTAGCCACTGTTAATTTATGGCAGCAATTCACAATGCACCCTTAAATTCAAAGCCTGCTGCTCACAAATAGATCAACCCATCCCAGACCAATTGGCTTCTGAGATCCCCGGCAGATAATGTGGGGTGGTACCTCTCTGCGGATTTATTTTAAAAACACTGTCACAACCATGCAAATGAGTGCTTAAATAAAACCACTGCTCCAGCTACCAAGGTGAGCAAAATACTGAATCACTCTCAATATGTGAAGCAATGGCGGCAGCAGTGATTAACCTGCATTGATGAGTTCCAGCTTGTTATCAGCACACTAGACTTTACCTCCTGAAATATTTGCCTTGTACAAGCGAGAAACTCATTTGCATGGCATCTTACTGCAGGAGCTGTCATTACACAATGGCCTCATGGTTTTAAGTCGGTTCACGGACTCCCAGGCCGCCTGCCTTTTCTGCGGCCTGGAGGAGTCCGTGTTCCACGTATATATAGAATGTGAGAGGTTGCAGCCCCTCTTCCATTATTTGAAGGGGCTGCTCCTCGATTTTTGGCTGCACTTCAGTCCCACGCTCCTGATCTTTGGTCACCCGGTGCGGAGGGGAGCGGGCAGATCGGAGGACCTCCTCATTGGACTGCTCCTGGGCCTGGCCAAAGTGGCCATTTAACTGGTCCAGGCAGCGGGCGGTCGAGTGGGTCGTTTGGCCCGACTGCCTGCCTCTCTTCCGCGGCCATGTTCGCGCCCGGGTGGCCCTGGAGATGGAGCACGCGGTGTCCGCCGGCACGCTTGAGGCCTTCCGCGACCGGTGGGCGCCGCGGGGACTGGAGTGCATCATCACCCCGGCCAACAAAATTTTAATTTAATTTGTTAAGTTTTATTTAAAGTTATTTTAGTTACAGTCTATTTGTTTGTGTACCCATCAGAAGAGTACACAAAGGCCTCTCTAGTCAACTGAGAAAGGAAGCTGAGTGTGAGTGTGAGTGTGTGAGAAAGTGTGTATGTGTGTGTGTGAAGAGAGAGTGAGTTTCAGTGATGTTGGTTGAGAGATAAATGTTGGCCAGGACACTGGGAGAACTCCCCTGCTCATCTTTATATATTTCCATGGGATCTTTTACTTCCACCTGAAAGGATAGATGGGTCCTCAGTTTAACAACTCATCCGAAAAACAGCACCTCCAACAGTGCAGCGCTCCCTCAGTACTGCAGTGCCAGCCTAGAATATGTGCACTAATCTTTGAACCCATGTGCGCTTGAAACCAGGAGCTTCTGATTCAGAGGTGAGAGTGCTACCACTGAGCCAAGGCTGACACCTATGAAAAAGGAAATGGATGCCTGACCCTGCTCTTCCTCCAAATACCTTTTCATCAAGATGGCATCCTTTTAACAAAGAAGATGATAATGATGTTTACCACGCTTTACCTGTTGCTGTGTTAACAGTCAATAGAGTAATAGAATTCAATTTGTATGTGATCATTTTGGATTTGGATTTGTTTCTGCTGAGGAAGGTCCTGCCAGCAATTTCTGCTCCCTACAGTCACGTTGCTGGCAACTCTTTGCAGAATGCCAGAAAAGACTCGGGAAGGAATTGATGACCGTGTGTCACAGTGAGCCATGAAATGCTATAAAATATCAATTGTTCGGTTTTGAGAGCACATTTAAGCCCCTAAGAGATCAGTTTCAGAATTGCAGACAGCTAAAATGGGCCTTCAGCTTTTTTCACGTGGGATTTTTCGACCAAAAGAAATGACAGAACTGTATTTCGACACAATTTCAAAAGCAGCTAACAAATGGGATTTCAACTTGGGAGCTTCCAGGTGTCTGCGGCTGATGCTGGCTGTACTTCACACCATTATTCATGAAACTAAGGCCCAAAGGATGCAAAGTTGACTTACGTGGATCCCAGACTGTTTGCACCACAGTATGTCTTAAAACTGGAGGCTGCATTTAATTTGAATCTTAAGCATATTCACGTGCAGTGTCAAATGAGGTTATAACGATTTGGCAGAGGCACATTACTCCAGTTCATCCCAGTCACCACCTTCACCTTTGTTCTTAATACTTACACGACAATGGATCTGAACAAGCATCGTAAGTGAGAAAGAACTTGTATTTATATAGTGTAACACCTTTCACAACCTCAGGACTTCCTAAAGCGCTGAACAGTCAATTAAGTGCTTTTGAAATATAGTCACTGTTGTAATGTAGGGAAATGCGGCAGCCAATTTGCGCACAGCAAGCTCCCACACACAGCAATGAAATACATGACCAGATAACTTATTTCAGTGATGTCGGTTGAGGGATATATATTGGCCAGGACACCGGGATAGCTCACCTGCTCTTCTTTGAATAGTGCCATGAGATCTTTTACGTCCACCTGAGAGGGCAGACAGGTCCTTGGCTTAATGTCTCATCTGAAAGACGGAACCTCTGACAATGCAGCACTCCTTCAGTACTGCAACAAGTGAGTACCCATCATCTGTACAGGATGGCAAGTGGAAAGCCACATTACTGGCCTGTATAGCCAAGCCACCAGCAGTCATGTAAATTACTCTTTTGGTTCTTCTACCTCTTTAGAAGCCTGGCAAAACCTGCATCACCAGGAGAAGGTATACTCTATCATTTACCTTACAATGCCCCAAACAAATTCAGGGTATTGCTGCATCATGTTATGAGGTAAATTCAGCCTAAGAATAGTGTCATACCAGATAGTGCCAGCCTGGTTCAATTACAAAGAAATAAGTGTGCAATATGTGAAGGTCAATCCAAAATTGTGCTGCGCACACAAGTAGCTATGCCATACACCTGTGATGTTGATGCCACACCCGGTCAAATGCTTCCTTTATGTCAAGGGCAGTTACTCTCACTTCACCTCTGGAATTCAGCTCTTTTGTCCATGTTTGGACCAAGGCTGTAATGAGGTCTGGAGCCGAGTGGTGCTGGCGGAACCCAAACTGAGCATCGATGAGCAGGTTATTGGTGAGTAAGTGCCGCTTGGTTGCATTGTCAACGACACCTTCCATCACTTTGCTGATGATTGAGAGTAGACTGATGGGGCGGTAATAGGCCAGATTGGATTTGTCCTGCTTTTTGTGGACAGGACATACCTGGGCAGTTGTCGAGTAGATGCCAGTGTTGTAACTGTACTGGAACAGCTTGGCTAGAGGTGCAGCTAGTTCTGAGCACAAGTCTTCAGCACGACAGCCGGGATGTTGTTGGGGCCAATAACCTTTGCTGTATCCAGTGCACTCAGCAGTTTCTTGATATCACGCGGAGTGAATTGAATTGGCTGAAGACTGGCTTCTACGATGGTGGGGAGCTCAGGAGGAGGCCGCTTAGCTCTGTCTATAACCTGCTGCTTTCGCTGTTTAGCATGCATGTAGTCCTGTGTTGCAGCTTCCCCAGGTTGGCACCTCATTTTTAGGTATGCCTGGTGCTGCTCCTGACATGCTCTTCTACACTCCTCATTGAACGAGGGTTGGTCGCCTGGCTTGATGGTAATGGTAGAGTGAGGGACATGTCGGGCCATGAGGTTACAGATTGTGGTGGAATACAATTCTGCTGCTGCTGATGGCCCGCAGCACCTCATGGATGCCCAGTTTTGAGCTGCTAGCTCTGTTCTGAATCTATCCCATTTAGCACGGTGGTAGTGCCATACAACAGGATGGAGGGTGTCCTCAGTGTGAAGACAGGTCTTCGTCTCCACAAGGATTTGCGGTGGGCACTGCTACCAATGCTGTCATGGACAGATGCATTTGCAACAAGTAGATTGGTGAGGACGAGGTCAAGTAGGTTTTTACCTCGTGTTGGTTCTCTCACCATCTGCCGCAGGCCCAGTCTGGCAGCTATGTCCTTCTCGTTCGGCCAGCTCAGACAGTAGTGGTGCTACCAATCCATTCTTGGTGATGGACATTGAAGTGCCCTTGCTACCCTCAGTGCTTCTTCCAAGAGGTGTTCAACATGGAGGAGTACTGATTCATCAGCTGAAGGAGGGTGGTAGGTTGTAATCAGTTTGAGGTTTCCTTGCCCATCCTGTTCCAATATTCCTAAGTTCCTACGACTTAGTGTGCTCTACTCACCATCCTGAATTATCGGTTAAGAACATAAGAACATAAGAAATAGGAGCAAGAGTAGGCCATTCGGCCCTTCGAGCCTGCTCCGCCATTCAATGAGATCATGGCTGATCTTCTGCCTCAACTCCATTCACCGGCCCTATCGCCATATCCCTTGATGCCCTTGCTAGTCAGAAATCTATCGACTTCTGTTTTGAATATACCCAATGACTGAGCCTCCACAGCCCTCTGGGGTAGAGAATTCCAAAGATTCACCACCATCTGTGTGAAGAAATTTCTTCTCATCTCAGTCCTGAATGGTCTACCCTTTATCTTGAGGCTGTGGCCCCTGGTTCTAGACTCCCCAGCTAAGGGAAACATTCTCCCAGCATCCATCCTATCAAGCCCTGTAATAATTTTGTAGGCTTCAATGAGATCTCCTCTCATTCTTCTGAATTCAAGAGAATACAGGCCTAGTTTACTCAATCTCTTCTCATACGACAGTCCCGCCATCCCAGGAATCAATCTCGTGAACCTTCGTTGCACTCCCTCTATGGCAAGTATATCCTTCCTTAGGTAAGGAGACCAAAATTGTACACAGTACTCCAGGTGTGGTCTCACCAAGGCCCTATATAATTGGAGTAAGTCTTCTTTACTCCTGTACTCAAATCCTCTTGTAATGAAGGCCAGTATACCATTTGCCTTCCGAATGGCTTGCTGCACCTGCACATTCACTTTCAGTGGCTCATGTACAAGGACACCCAGGTCCCTTTGAGCATCTGCATTCCCCAATCTTTCACCATTTAGGAAATACTCTGCCTTTCTGTTTTTTCTACCAAAGTGGATAACTTAACATTTATCCACATTATATTCCATCTGCCATGTTCTCGCCCACTCACTGAGCCTGTCGAGATCCCCTTGAAGCCTTTTCACATCCTCTTCGCAACTGACACTGCCTCCTAGCTTTGTATCATCAGCAAATTTGGAAATGTTACATTTAGTCCCCTCATCCAAATCATTGATATAGCTGGGGCCCAAGCACTGATCCTTGCGGTACCCCACTAGTCACAGCCTGCCATCCTGAAAAAGACCCGTTTATCCCTACTCTTTGTTTTCTGTCTGTTAACCAATTCTCAATCCATGCTAGTGTATTACCCCCAATTCCATGTCCCCTAATTTTGTTCACCAACCTCTTGTGTGGGATCTTATCAAAGGCCTTCTGAAAATCCATCTACCAGTTCCCCTTTGTCTACTCCACTAGTTACATCCTCAAAGAACCCCAATAGGTTTGTCAAACAGGATTTCCCTTTCATAAATCCATGTTGACTCTGCCCAATCTTACTTTCTAAGTGCCCAGTTATTGCATCCTTTCTAATAGATTCAAGCATTTTCCCAACTACTGATGTGAGGCTAATAGGTCTGTAGTTCCCCGTTTTCTCTCTCCCTCCTTTCTTAAATAGCGGGGTTACATTTGCTATCCTCCAATCTGCAGGAACCGTTCCAGAATCTATAGAATTTTGGAAGATGACAACCAATGCGTCCACTATTCCAATGTCCACCTCTTTCAAAACCCTAGGATGTAGGTCATCCGGTCCTTGGGATTTGTCGACTTTTAGTCCCATTAATTTTGCTCGTACTGTTTTTTTACTAATAATAATTTCTTTAAGTTCCTCATTCTCGTCACACCCTTGGTTTTCTCATATTTCTGGGAGGTTTTTTGTGTCTTCCTCCGTGAAGACAGAAACAAAGTTTTTATTTAATTTCTCCGCCATTTCGTTATTCCCCATTATAAATTCTCCCGCCTCTGACTGTAAAGGACCTACATTTACCTTCGCTGGTCTTTTCCTTTTCACATACCTATAGAAGCTTTTACAATCCGTTTTTATATTTTTCACTAGTTTGTGCTCATATTCCATTTTCCTTTTCTTTATCAATTTCTTGGTCCCCCTTTGCTGATTTCTAAAAAGATCCCAATCCTCAGGCTGACCGCTTTTTCTGGCAACTTTATAAGCTTCCTCCTTTGACTTAATACTAGCTTTAATTTCTTTTGTTAGCCATGGTTGGATCACTTTTCCTTTTGGGTTTTTATGCCCTAAAGGAATATGGGGGAGAAATTCAGTATCGCCCCATTTGGGGCGCAATTATCGGCCGGGCGCAAAGATTAGCGCCTGGCGCTAATTATCGCCACCGACTGCAAACTTGACTTTTATCGCCCCTGGAGGTGATTGGAGCGCTAAATCAGGCGCTTCACACCTGTCTTAAGGTGCAAAGGCCGAGGAGCGAGGCGCTACCTCAGAGCGCTGGTGAAGCTCATGTGATGTCAGTCAGCAACGGAACACACACACAATGGCACGGGTCAGTTCTTAAAGGGGATGGTTGATCCTGCTTTCCATCCACATCCTGCTCATTGCAGCCTTGAATCTCGGCCTGGAGAGACCTGCACATCAAATCTGCTGGAAAGAACAATGGAGAGTACCAGGGAAAGAGCTCAGAGTGCAGCCCCCACAGTCTCTTCTAAATCGATACAAGGAATGGCAAATCAAAATGAACCTGCAAAGTGCTGCTCAGTACCCAAAACTCCTTCACACAGCGTTGAATCTCTCCAGAAGACTCTCTCCCTCTCTCTCAGAATGCGTGGTTCAAAAATGGCACCAACAATAAAAGGCAGGAAGCGGTCGCCTTTAAATAGCGCTCCCCCAGTCCCTTCATGACTGCAAAACGCTCCCCTCAACATGTCGTTGCTAGCGTCAGGCGGTAAGGCAGGGGGCGCCACTCAATATCCGCTCCGGGGCGATACCGGGGCATTGCGCACTTGACTGACGTCACGATCTGCAGGAGATCGTGGCGGTAGTGTTTAGCGCCGCCGCAATGTGTCTAGTTAATTTCGCGAGCGGCGCAAACATCGCCGCGCCTGGGCGCTAGATGATTTGCGCCCCATTAGCGCCCTCTTAAGGCGCTAACGGGAGGCGCAACCAACTGAATTTTTCCCCCCATAGTTTCAGATTGGACTACATCACTCTTAAACTTAATGTAAAATTCAATCATATTATGGTCACTTGTCCCTGAAGGCCCCATTTACCACAAGATTATTGATTAGCCCTTTCTCATTACACAGTACCAGATCCAGAATAGCCTGTTCCCTGGTTGGTTCCTCCACATACTGATCCAGGAAACCATCTTGCATGCATTCCAAAAATTCGTCCTCCACACCATTAGTGGTAATTTGATTTGCCCAGTCAATATGTAGATTAAAGTCCCCCATGATTACCGGATTGCCCTTGTTACATGCACTTCTAATCTCTTGATACTGTGCCCTACATTACCATTACTGTTTGGTGGCCTATACACAACTCCCACCAATGTTTTCCGCCCTTTCCTGTTTCTTAGCTCCACCCAAACTGATTCCAGTTCTACATCACGATCTGCCAAGCCAAGATCTTTTATCTCTACCGTACCGATCTCATCCCTTATTAACAGTGCTACGCCACCTCCTTTTCCTTTTTGTCTGTCCTTCCTAAATGTTGAGTACCCTGGAACATTCAGTTCCCAGCTTTGATTACCCTGCAACCATGTCTCTGTAATGGCAATTACATCATACCCATTTACTTCTATTAGTGCCATTAATGCATCCACCTTGTTGCGAATGCTACCTGCATTTAGATAAAGTGCCTTCAACTTTGCCTGTTTAATATTTTTCTGCACTTTGACCCTCTTTACTGTTGGCCTTTGTTTCTGCTCCCTACTAGTTTTGCTGACTACTTTTCTAACTTGCACTTCCAGCTTTGTTTCTCTCCATTCTGGGCCCACACTTAGGTTCCCAGCCCCCTGACAAACTAGTTTAAATCCTTCCCAACAGCACTAGCAAACCCCCCTGTGGGATGTTGGTCCCGTTTCTGCTGAGGTGTAACCTGTCTAGCTTGTACAGATCCCACCTTCCCCAGAATCGGTCCCAATGCCTCAGGAATTTAAATCCCTCCCTCCTACACCATCTCTCCAGCCATGCATTCATCTGGTCTATTCTCCTATTTCTGCTCTCGCTAGCACGTGGCACTGGGAGTAATCCTGAGATTACTACCTTTGAGGTCCTGCTTTTTAATTTATTTCCTAGCTCCCTATATTCTGCTTGCAGGACCTCATCCCTCTTTCTACCTATGTTGTTGATACCAATATGGACCACGACCTCTGGCTGTTCACCCTCCCCCTTCAGAATGTCCTGCAGCCGCTCAGTGACATCCTTGACCCTGGCACCAGGGAGGCAACATACCATCCTGGAGTCAGGTCTGCGGCCACAGAAACGTCTATCTGTTCCCCTTATGATAGAACCCCCTATCGCTATTGCTCTCCCACTCTTTTTCCTCCCCTCCTGTGCAGCTGAGCCACTCGTAGTGCCACGGGCTTGGCTCTTGCTGCATTCCCCTGAGAAACTATCTCTCCCAGCAGTCTCCAAAACGAAAAATCTGTTGGAGAGGGAGATGGACCCAGGGGACTCCTGCACTACCTTCCTAGTTCTTTTACTCTGTCTGGCGGTCACCCATTCCCTGTCTGCCTGTGCACTCTTTACCTGCGGTGTGACCACCTCGTTAAACATGCTATCCACGAAGATCTCAGCCTCGCGGATGCTCCATAGTGACTCCAGCCGCAGCTCCAGCTCCAAAATACGGATTTCGAGTAGCTACAGCTGGAGACACTTCCTGCACACATGTTTGCCCTGGACACCGAAAGTGTCCCTGACTTCCCACATAGCACAGGAGGAGCACTCCACGCTGCTGAGCTGCCCTGCCATGTCCTACCCTTAATTTGCTCCCTTTACTTCCTTTAAATTAAAGAATATTAAATACACTAGGGACCTTACTTCACTTTAAACACTACTTACTCTAAACTGGAGACCTTACTTTTACTAACGACTGGACTGTAGAAATACTCACCAGGTCCTACTTACCAATCAGCTCCTTCCCTTGTGCCGACGTCACTTTTAATCTCTGACGTCACTTTCAAATGTTGCCTATTGAGGTCCGCTCTCGCTGCTGCTCCCAATAGCTCAGTCTGGGCCTCGAGCCTCAGGCCTTATTTCCTTGCTCCTCCTTCGCCTGTTCCCTCACAGGTTGGTCCACTCTCACCGCTGCTCCCAATAGCTCGGTCTGGGCCTCGAGCCTCGGGCTTTATTTCTTCGCTCCTCCTTCGCCTGTTCCCTCACAGGTCAGTCCGCTCTCGCTGCTGCTCCCAATTAGCCACTGAGTTGTGATGGTGGGGGCTGCCAGGTGCGGTATAACATTGCATCTCAAGAGGGATCTTGAAGACATTGATTGGAAGACATAAGAGTCTCCTATTCCAATTGTTGATACGTTTTGGTACCTGGGGGTCCTGGTGAACACCAACTTTAGCTTGGACACAAGTTTGTAGGATTGTGCTGAGTAGTTGCTTTGATCTTTCTCCAACAGCAAACAAGGACAACAGGGAGGAAGCCTGCAGTCTGTATTGACCTGTTGCTATGTAACTTGCAATTGAAGTCAGCTTCACATTAGGTACATCTATTTACCAAACTCTCTCACATGTGGTATTAAGCAGTTGGTAATGATTACACTTGACATGTGGCATTGGATTTGGATGTCTAGAATATAAAGGCAGAAGGCACATTGCAGGTTGTCCTGGGCAGGTCCTTCCACTATGCTGATGGCAGATGCCCCTTGAATAGTTGATGAAGAAACTCTGCACAACAGCTCCCAGAAGATTTACCAGGAAGTTGAGCATGAGACTACATGCTTGTATATTGAAGACTAGCAACCCAGAGGTTGTGAGTTCAAATCGCACCATGGTAAGTTGTGGAATTGAATTCAATAAATCTAGTGGGGTAGCATCAGAAAAAATGACCATGAAAGAAGCCCAACTAGTTCACTAATGTCCTTCAGAGAAAGGAACCAGCCACCTTTACCCAATCAGGTGTTAATTTGACCCAATGCCCTCTGAAGTAGACTAGCAAGCTATTCAGTTGTACAGGACAACAAGGGATGAGCAATAAATGCAGACATGCCAGTGTTGCCCAAATTGCAAATATTACATAATCCATGTTTGGTATTTATATGGCAGATAGGCAAGCAGATTCTGCTGAAGCTTTGCTCCTCCATCTGGTGGAACCACCATTTCCATTGGGTATGGTGTGTGTCCATGCTGTGGTCAGGACAATGGTGGCAATGGGCTCACATTTTACAGCAAGCTGTGCTGTTTACCTGCCATTTGTGAGTAGTTCCTGGTATGTGGTGTCTGCCTACTGAGGGCTCAAATTTCAGTTGGCAGTTGTTTAATGACAAACTGGTGAGTACTTTCCTGGGACAGGAGACATCCCCAGTAATGGAAGATTTGAACTGAGTCAATTTTCCCTGCTAGACTAATTCATCAGATAACTAAGCCACGCAGGTCCACAGTACTCCCAGGTACTGTTGAAGATTGACTAGTCAGCCTGGCTCATTAATGGAACCTGGAGGGGTAAACTTCTTACTGGGATTCAGGTACCCTTGTAAGCTCATGCTCTAACAGACCCAGCTGGGCAAGCAGTGGGAAGGGCGTCATAAGACATACTGGCTACGGGGAAAGGGCGGGGGAGTGGGACTAGCTGAAGTGCTCTTGCAGAGAGCCGGCACCGGCTCAATGGGCCGAATGGCCTCCTTCTGTGCTGTAACCATTCTATGATTCTATGATTCTAAGCATTCCAGTGCTCATGTCCTGGTAAGCTACACACCTTTAGCTGGTTAAACTTGGGCAGTATCTATGTGCACACTTAGGATCCAAAAGCACTGGCTGGACCTGGGGAAGTGTCTCTAAAGGAAGAGAGGAATATCAGGACAACAGGAACTTTGCTTGTGGAAATCTTGGCAGCTTGGCTTGGAGACTCTTAAACATGCTGGTGGGTTTCTGCACATCAGGTGTGATCGATAATCACTCCCAGCTACCCACTGTACTCCATACTGAGTTAACAGAGATGGAGATTTCTGAAACTACCAGGGATTATAGTGCTATGGATGTATTCTAAAGTAATAACAGCAATTACAACATTAATTGATACCAATACATCTGATATTACATGGTGTTTCACTGTAGTTCCACCAATAACCATATATTTCAGATGAATAACTTAGCATAGTAATTACAAAGTAAATGGAGCTTTAGATAAAGCATTAACATCACAATAATACTTTTGCAGTTACACACTAGTTCACTGGCGTTTGATGACGAACAGTGTCATTGCAACTTCATAATTTTCATTCACTAACTAGCAAACCTCTTATTGTGCATCTCATGGCAGGATGGAGGATGGGCTCTTTTATAAAGACACTAGCAGTATGCCTTATGACGTACAATGTATTATTCTGCTGAAGTGCAGCTGTGTGTAACTTACCCCTGTCCCTTTGAGGCCACAAAGTAAAATGGCTGTGCCTTCCTGGGCGAAAGACAGGTCAGATTGTTGTCTCTCAAAAACATTTTTTTTTGTAAATTGTGATTCCTTAAGGCAAGTGATTGACTTGCATGATTGACAGTGTACCATCATACGTGCGTTGACCATAAATATATAAGGTGAGCTGTATGTCTTAACAGAGCCTCAGGCCAATCAGAATTTCATTGCTTGGTGAGGGAACTGTCAAGGGTAAAGTCAGAGTTCAGGTTCCAAGTCAGATCCCAGGGTGACATTTTTGGCTTTCTTCCTTCTTAAAAAAATAAAGTGTGATTACCAAGCTTACTTTTTAAGTGATACACTACAAGGTACCTGACTTCTGTGTCAATAAAGTACTTTCTATTGGTGGTGTGTTCTTAATGTTCCAAATGACTGCCTTTCTCATTTTCCTGGGAGAAATCTGCATATAAGTTAATCAACTGCCTAGAATTTTTGAGCTCTGATCCTAGCAGTTCAAATCCTCTCATGTTATGCGTGTGGATTGACACCTTCAATCATTGATGACTTTTGCCATACACGGCAATCAGAGATTTTACCTTACTTTCGCGGATGGGTGAAGATGGAGAGAAGTATTTTCTGTTACCATAGGGAGGAGAGGGTGAGAGAGTAGTTAGTATGTGTGCTCTTAAGATGCTTGCTATCTGGTCTTTGATACATAGAGCATGCCACAAGGTTCTTTATAACTTGCAGCAATGCAATTAAGTTCTGACAATGTCATGAATTATATACCTCGAGTGAGTTATAAAGTTTTGTGTCAGCTTGGTTCTGTTGGCAGTAACTCTCATCTTTAAGTCAGAAGATAGCCTCAAGTACTATAAAACATTGCTGATGTTAGTTCAAGTAAGAAATTGCTTCTGTTCCCCTCATTTGCCTGCAGGCTTTCCAGAAGACATTGTAATTACACATTGGAAAAGAGGTGGCCCGTCTTATACTGATAATCACAACTCTCTGAAGAGACTCTGGGGCTGATTTTCCTGAGATATCGTGCCCAGAAGCTGTACAAGTGCAGTGCACTTGAAGTATGCTGTTCTTATCCAGTATCAGTACACCCCAATGTGGGCACCTTGCAGCAACAATGGCTGTGTGATTAGGGTCAGTAATTGGTTGGGAGGTAGGAGATGAAGAGTAGGGATAAAGGGAACGTTCTCTGATTGGCGGGGTGTGACAAGTTGTGTTCCCCAGGGTCCTGTACTGGGGCCTCAGCTTTTCACCATTAATATTAATGACTTGGATGAAGGAATAGAGAGTTGTGCATCCAGGTTTGCAGATGACAATAAGTTAGGAGACACAGTAAGTTGTGTTGATGGGAGCAGGAAGTTACAAAAGGACATAGGCAGAATAAGTGAGTGGGAAAAACTATGGCAGATGTCATTCAATGTGGATCATCCACTTTGGATCTGAGAAATACAAATCGGAATATTTTCTTAATGGGGCGAGACTAGGAGATGTAGAGGAGCAAAACGATTTAGATGTCCATGTACACAAATCACTAAAAGGCAGTGCACAGGTACAAAAAGTAACCGAAAAGGCTAATAAAATATTGGTCTTTATCTCAAGAGGGCTGGAATACAAAAGGGAGGAAGTGATGCTTCAGTGGTCCAGAGCCTTGGTCAGACCCCATTTGTGTTCTGCATTCAGTTTTGGGCACCAAACCTCAGGAAAGATATACTGGCCTTGGAGTGGGTACAGTGCAGATTCAGCAGAATTATACCAGGGCTTAAAGGGTTAAATTATGAGGCCAGGTTGCATAAACTTAGTTTGTAGTCCTTGAGTTCGAAGGGGTGATCTAATTGAGGTGTTTAAAATGATAAACGGATTTGATAGAGTAGATACAAAGAAGCTATTTCCACTGGTGGGGCAGAAATCCAAAATCTTAAAATTAGAGCTGGGCCATTCAGGAGTGACGTCAGGAACTACTTCTTCCAACAAAGGGGAGTGGAAATCTACAACTCTCTCCCCTAAAAGGCTGAGGATGTTGAGTCAATTGGAATTTTCAAGACTGAAATCGATAGAATTTTGTTAGGTAAAGGTATCAAGGGATAGTGAGAAAAGGCGGGTAAATGGAGTTAAGGTACAGATCGGCCATGATCTAACTGAATGGCAGATCAGGCTTGAGAGGCTGAATGGCCTACTCCTGTTCCTTTGTTCAGATAGCAGTCAAAAGGCCTACAGCAGATTCCTGGCTCAAATGTTACAGAAAAGAAAAAAAGGGATTTATCTACAGGTCTGCTTCCTGTCCCTCTTCCCCTCTCTCATCGAGAATGACTGGACATAAGACCTGAGGGTCAAATGCTTGTCTGACTATTGAAGGAACAGGAAAATAAGGTCGGATGTGTGGGAACCACCCTTACTTCCTAGGTTAAATGACTGCTGCAGCCTGCTACCATTGCAGGCACAGGCCAATTGCTGAGCCCCTTCCCCAGAAATCCCTGGGCAATGTCAAGGGATGGTGACCAAGTGTCACGGGTCTCCATCCATCTTCCTGTGGTTAGCACCTATGGAATAAGCGTGCCCTGAGTGCTAATCACAGTGAAATTGTCCCCTACATCTTTCGCCACTGTTTAATAAATTAAAGCACGCTGTAATATTCCTGATTGTAAACATATAAATCCTGATGAATATCTTCTTTACAACAGAAAAATAAATAAACAAAGCAAAAAGAAAAATTTAGAATAAGATCGGACAAAAATAGCTAATTCCACATGAATTAACTGTCAGTAATGTTATCTGCATGAATGAGCAAACTCGTGTCCCGGCCTATGTATTTCCCTCAAGGCACATGTCAAGAAAATCTATATTAGCTATAGCTTCTACCACAGCTGCTGTGTTGTGGACATATCATGTCAGAGGCTAAAAGTAATGGATTTAGCTCTAATTATGAATTGTATTACGGACCATTTAGAATCGCTACATTATTCAAACGAGTACTGATATATTTATTAACTCTCCTTCCTCCACCGCCCCCCCCCCCCAAAAGTACTGTATAAATGACTAGAGGTAGATGAATGGAGCATACATATGGAATTCAGATTCCCCTCTTGAATGCAGCGTGTATATAGAATACAAATTTCCATCCTCTTTGCACTCTTCTGAATGTCCTGGATGGACCCTTAAACAATCTGTGTTTTCTTTTTATTTCTCCCAATTTCTTTCCCCTCCTTTCCTGAAGGTAGTGAATCATATTGAAGTTTGCTTCCACAACCAGAAACTGCTCTCCAGGACCTTGCCCAAGTGATCAGTCTTCATGGGCTGGATTTTACCTGCCCTGAGGAAGCATGTTTGGAGGCGGGACTGCTGGAAAAGTCAAAAAGAATGGGACCGGGTCCCGAACCCGCTCCCAACCTGCCTCCAACCAATCTTCCCGGGAGTCGGGTCCCCGATTTGCACAGGGACCCGACTCCTAGCAGCGGGAAGAGGATTATAGCCACTTAACTGCCTGTTAACAGGTAGTTAACAGGCAGTTAAAAGGCTTTTTCCAATGTTTAGACTTCTGCTGCGGGCTTCCCAATATCGGGGAAACCCGCCAGGGTAAGTGAGGCCTGATGTGGGTCTGTTGTACTGTTGGTGAACAGATGACAGCTGCAGAAGTGGTGTGAATGATGCAATGGGACACTGGCTTTTCTGTAGGTGACAAGCTGCAGAAGTGTTTGTGTGGCCTCACCTCAATGGGTGAAGTGACAGATTGCTTCTATACCCTCACCTGCAGCTGCCATCTATTTCATCCTAAGGAGAGAGTCACTGGAGAGTCTGGGTGCAAGGGCTCACCTGTGTACAGTGATTGTCAGTGTTTGACAGTACCTCAATGCCAAAAATTTATCTTTCATGCGCCTTTAAGAAAACCGGCAGATGAAGCGTAATCAACTGGCGTCATCTGACACCGGCTTTCCCTTAATTGGCCGGCAAGCCCACAGGGCGGGCTTAACAAGGCCAATCAGGGGAAAATAGCGTCTGTGCGTCGGACATCGCTGGGAGCAGGACTAGAACCCGGAAGGCAGCAGTTCCGCCCCCAACTCGTCTCGATGAGTAAAATCCAGCCCCATGTGTCTGCCTAGACACCGAGTGTCAGCAGGTTAATCAGTCACAAGGGCCAAAGCAAATCCAAGTGTAATTTCCAGCTGGGGGTCACTTGATATCAGTCAGCAGCAGAACCCCCAGCCTTTTTCTGCCTTTCCCAGCCCAGGGACACCGAAACCAATTGCACCATGTATATCGTAATGTGTCTATCTGTGTATCTTTTATAGAAACATGTTAATAAAGAAACTACATACTGAAAGTTTCCTTCATGCTTTCTCTGTACTAACTCCACAATAACCAGTCCTCTCGGGTTACATACTTAAGCAAAGCAAGTGGATTACTGATGTACATCTAAACACGATGTGCCACGATCCCAGATCACTCTTGAAGCAACACCACCATTATATTGGACACTGCCTTGATAAAAGCAGAGTTTTGTCATCCTGTGTCAAGTAGGGAAAGATTTATGTGTTTTTTGATTCGACTTTAGATAGACCAGTTATATGTGATTTTAAAATTGGTTTCAGATAAAATAGTTCCTTTGTTTATGTGAACAGATTTTTGGTCTGAACCAGATAGCTCACTTAGGCTCGACACCAACAATAACTCCCAAAAACGACCCCTCACCCCCACGAACTAAAGTGTGACCTTCTAAGCAAAATATCTGATAACATGGAACCGTCCAGGGAATGAACAGAACACCCTTCTTTCTGTGATTGGCTCACCGGAATTGAGATGAACCCTCTCGTGTCCTCCTAATCTTTGATTAATGAAAGAATATCTACTCTGGGTGGTTTAGGATATAATCTACGAATCAGGTTTATTAAAAGCTAAAAATTAAACAGGCCCTGGCTAACCTAACTGACAATGATCGCGGGAACTATCTTCTTGGGCAAATGCAGATCTTTATCGTCAAGGTCATGGATAATTGCAGCTGCCACCCAGTATAGCACTGATACATCTAGTGAAAGAAAGAATCAGCTGTAACATCAAGCATACCTTCACCTCCTTGCAGGCACAGTGTAATGCTGCCCTACAGGGATGATGCTGTAGAATGGCACAGAGAACCACTGTCCTCCACCGATCGAGACATTACCCTTTAATTGACCCCATCCCTTTAAATTTGAATTATGCTCAATTTTTCTCTCCCACCACTAATCTGCTCTGTAGATTCATCCATGCTTATTCTGAAGCTATGCTAACCACCTCTGTGTCAGTCTGTCTGAACCCTGCCTGTAGCCATTCTGGCAGTAATAATGGCAATAGAGGAAAATCTAGTCTTGTACATAAAGTTAGGCTGACACTCCAGTGCAGTGCTGAGGGAGTGCTGCACTGTTGGAGGTGCCATCTTTCGGATAAGACGTTAAACCGAGGCCCCGTCTGCTCTCTCAGGTGGACATAAAAGATCCCATGGCACTTTTTCGAAGAAGAACAGGGGAGTTATCCCCGGTGTCCTGGCAAATATTTATCCCTCAACCAACATAACAAAAACAGATTATCTGGTCATTGTCACATTGCTGTTTGTGGGAGCTTGCTGAGTGCAAATTGGCTGCCGCGTTTCCTACATTACAACAGTGACTACACTTCAAAAAGTACTTCATTGGCTGTAAAACGCTTTGAGACGTCCGTTGGTCGTGAAAGGCGCTATATAAATGCAAGACTTTCTTTCTTTCATATAAAAAAGTATAAATAGGATAGATTTCACACAGAGGTAGCCAATATGCAAAACTGTCCTAATGCATCCACATTTTCCAGAAAGAGGTGAATTGTCTCTGTGACCACCGGCACATTGTTTGTTATGCAAGCCACATAAAATAGGCAAGCTTTTTTGGCTGCATATAGTGACACCTCTATTCCCAACCAGAATGGAAATGATTGGGTAATTGCCCTGTCAATCACGCCTGGAGCCCACACTGCTGTAACTAACTAGGATTGATTTTATGCACATAATTTGTATTATGAAACTATCCTCCACTCACTATATTTTGCTGGAGAAATAATCCTGCTTTTATTGGGAGACGTTGCTGCAGTTTTGGTCATGAGTTCTATTTGCTGTAGTTCGTAGAGACTCTTTTTAAATAGACTCTGTTTGCTGAGTAAATAGACTCTGTTTGCTCTAAAATAGACTGTTTGCTGTGATTCTTGCCATAGGTCCCACCCCGCCTCCAACTCATTGGCTGACACAGTGGTGTCAATAGACACTCTGAGCTTTTTTTCTAGCCATTAAATGAATTAGTGGTCCCCTGAAGAAACAATAGGCATTGGATCTCTAAATATCAACAACTGTCTATCAGAGATTACTGCTGGCAAGTGTTCATGTATGGGAGTTGGCAGAGCTCAGGAAGCAGACTAATTCAATGGCTGGAGCTTTCCACTTCCGTGCTCACCAGCCCTCGATTCTCGGCCCATTCATCTTAATGGATGGAAAATTATGGGTTGGCGAGCACAAAAGCAGAAAACCCTCAGCAGTCTCTTTAGTGGCTAACCCATCGGAGACTATACCTGGCAGGGAGATGTAAAACCTCATGATTAACACCTGTGTCATAAACGGCTTCTTTTGACAGAGCAGCATTGCCATAGTAACTCGGTTTAGTTCAGACATCAAGCTTTGCACGTAGTTTCTGGACTCTTGAGCCTGGATGTTCCAACGATCATTACTTTAATGCAGGTGGTAACACACAAGTGTTAAAATAGCACCAATCAGAGCATGCAAGCTTTGTACTTCATGCAGTGGGCAGGAATATTCTCTCAGGCATGTACAAATATCATATTCGGAAATCTAAGCAAAACTGTTTCCTTCAAAGTCTTGCTGATTATCGGACTACGTACAGAATATGTTTAGAGGAAGATATTTTAGTCCCTTGTAGATTGACTTATCCTTATTGATTTCTGAGCGGCTGATTTTAATTCCCGGTGGGAAGCCGGCAGGAGCTGTCAGCAATGATGTGATTCGGAGGCTGGGCAGATTTTAACTGCCGGGCCTAATTTGAATCCCACTGGTCAGCGGGTTGGCTGTTTCCGGCGGAAAGTGGCAGCTGGCCGGTGGGAGAGGACGAAGATGGGGCAGGCCAGCAGCGCGCAAGTCCGAGGGGTGGGGTGGGGGGGAGGTTTCAAAGCTCTTGCTGCCGGGGAGGGTGGAGAACCATGGACCCTGGATTTCCATGTGGGGCACAGGGGAGCATTCCTGATCATGGTACCCCTATTTGCATTTATTAATGAGGCACCCACAGGATTCTGGCGGGAGGCTCAGCCACTGTTAAAATTGCCGAACGCGTGGGAAAGGGATCCCGCTCCATTTTAACTGCTCCCCCACTCCATTCCCACTGATCGAGGAGAGTTAAAATTTCCCCTTAAGTATCTGTAGCATTAATACTTACTGTGTGTTACTGATTCCGTGTAATTATATTACTCGCAAATAAATTTCTCTATTAGTTTTAGCCCGAAGCTAATAGTCTGATAATTTAGCATTTCCAGCTTCTCAAAGTATACCGGAGAGTGCAGTGGATATCTTTTGTGGTTGGTCTTGTCTCTTACTATCCCATTCACAGCATTGAGACTCGGTCTGCACACAGTAACTGAACACAAGTTAAAAGTATTGGGAGAAAGCGAAATTGTCGCATTTGCATCTATTGCAACTCCAGTTCAGATGAGCTAAGTCAGCACAGACTGAGGATTGAATCTGGGACCTTGCTCCTGTTTGTGTATTTACCCACTGAATCATCAGGGGAGTTGTATTTTTTCTTTTATTTTCGCATACTCACTCCCTTTTTCTAAAGACTTGGAATTGTAGTATCATACGTCCTCAAAGAAATTGGATCAGCAAGAAAGGTGTGCTGAACATTTTTTTTCTTGGTAATAGGTATCCTTGCCAGTAAACACGTTAAATGAAAATTGATTGGTAGCTGCTGAATTCCAATTAGTAGAATAAGAATTGCACTAAGCAAATTGCATAGTTTGTCAGCAGTTGCAGCCTAGATTTTGCACTGCGGTGTACCTGGTTTTCTCCAAAGCAATGTTACTATGGCTAGATCACTTATTTAAAGGTGACATGGTCTTGTTTCCCCTAGCTGGGGAGTCTAGAACTAGGGGTCATAGTCTCAGAATAAGGGGTCGGCCACTTAGGGCTAAGATGAGGAGAAATTTCTTCACTCAGAGGGTTGTGAATCTTTGGAATTCTCTACTCCAGAGGGCTGTGGATGCTCAGTCATTGAGTATATTTAAGACTATCAATAGATTTTTGGGCACTAAGGGAATCAAGGGATACGGGGATAGGGCGGGAAAGTGGAGTTGAGGTAGAAGATTAGCCATGATCCTATTGAATGGCTCGAGGGGCCATATGGCCTACTCCTACTCCTATTTCTTATGTTCTAATAAGGGCTTGACAATGCCTTTGTTGTTCAGGGCAAGAGAAGACTTGTTATATCACTAAGGCATTAGCACAAGTGATGCAATGCTGCCTTTTGATATGATTTACAACAGTGTATTATGTGTCTGCAAACAAATTAAGCATCTGCCAAACATTTTTATTTCTATGAAGATGGTACCCTGAAATCCACACCTATTTCTGGTCACTAGAAGACAAGAAAGAAGCTCAGGTCCTAGTGGTCGTTCAGGGAAGAGGAAGAAGATTGATCTAGCGACAGAGGATGGAGTGAATCAGGAAAGACTGCGCATTCTGGGCTCTTGGAAGTAGGTGACCGCAAAGTAACCTCATAGATGTAAGATAATAAATAGCATAGATCTACAACACTACTTTAACTAGACCAGGACAGCAGGACCAGGGGCACAGGTTTAAGTCACTGAAAAGGTTTTTTAGGACTGATGTCAGGAAGTTCTTTGCATAAATAATGATCAACACATGGAATGTGCTCTGGGTCGAGTAGCATAGGTGAAAACCTTAAATAATTTAAGAAACAGAGGGATGCCTTTCTGGACAGGAAAGCTTAAATGGGTGAATGGCCCTACTCAATCTTATCTATCGTGTGAAGTCTCAGTTTTTGTAATTCAAAATACAAACTTTTCTCAACTATACCGAAGTGTAATATAGAATTTTACATTTGAGTACGGTAGCGTTGTAGTTATGTTGTGGATATGATAACTTAGTGGCTAGTTACAGAACTAGTAATCCAATGGCCTAGGGCTAATAATCTAGAGAATGCGAGTTCAATCCCTCCATGGACGTTAAAAAAGATGTGGAAATATAAAGCTGGTAACAGTAAAAGTGATAATGAGGCTGTCAGATTGTAGTAAAAATCCAATTGGTTCACTAATGTCCTTCAGGAAAAGAAAACTGCCATCCTTACCTGCCTATGTGAGTCTATGTGACTCCAGTCCCACACCAATGTGGTTGACTCTGAAGTGCTCTAACAAGCCATCCAATTGTATCAAGTGACTCAAGAAGAAGGCCCACCATCACCTTCTCAGGACAACTAGGGATGGGCAATAATTACCAGCCTTGCCAGCGACACCCACATCCCAAGAATGACTAAAAAAACTTGAGGTGTCATTTAGTCGTTGCCTCCCTACCCTCACTGATTTTGCTATCTCTCTAGGAACGCTAGGTGTCACACTTAGTGGAGAAGTCACAGACTCCACATACAGCATTAAAAAGTATGGGGTAGAAAATTGTCTTGAGCGATAGCCCCGCCTGATATTCAACTCCATTGACTGCCATGGAACTAAATATTGGGGAGGGCGTATATAACGGGCATTCGATGCAATGCTGCCCATTTTGCGCCACCATCTAAGGCAACATTTCTACCCCAAAATTTGAAAACTTCCCTGTCAGCTAAAAATTCTTCATCACTAACACTGGTTGTCCCGTTCACGAATTACTGCTTCACTTCACCGCACAAATTTCAGGTGATACTTATCAGCTTTAAATCAGAACATGAACTCAAAGGCTTCACTTCATTTCATGACACCCTTTGCATCCTTTTACCTTGAACCCTAAAGCACCATTTTAACTTCTTTTGTGATGGTTTGGCTAGAACAACAGAATGGCAGGAACTACAGAGGGGTAGAGTTTCATCTTTGGGCGCAGTTGCCGATTCCGGGGCAAATTGCGCCCAAAACTGCGCCCGTTTTGAAAGGTATTTTTTCCCCAAGTTTCCGCTCAAACTTATTTGCGTATCACCGAACGCAAAATCTGCCATTAACCAGCGCAATCGGGCAGCGTTTTAAAATGTAAATTTAAAAATAAAATTTTGCTTTAAAAAAATTTCCTTGATATATTTAAAAGTGGCAACTTGGTGAAGTTAATAGGTTTATCACAAAAAATAAGTGTCAATTTATCATGTCTGAGTAACCCAATCTAAATGAATGAAATTCACTTAAAAAAAATATATAAACTATTTTCTAGTTATATTGGGGTACATTAGTCAGTTTCTTAGTAAATTCAAACAAAAATCACATTTAAAAGCTTTTACAACATACCTTTTAGTGTCCTTGCGGCCAAAAAAAAGACTTAATTTTTAGAGCCTCCCTGAAGGCCTGCCAACGAGTGCAATTAGCGGAAACTCCCAATGGTGATTAATTCACCTTGGGGGCGTGGCCAGTTTTGTGGGAGGGGCCTGCTTCCAGCACGATGTTTTTAAAACTAGCGCAAAAGATCGCGGAAATCCGAGTTGCGCTGAACGCAAATTGCGCTGAAAATGTCGCGATCTTTTGCGCCGGTTACGCTGATTTCTGCCGAATTGCGTCGAAAAAAACAGCCCAATCGAGCGGAAACTCCCGGCCAGAATGTTTACCCAGTGCATGTCGGATTTATGTGATGATCCCCATTTATTATGAGACTCCTAATGTGATTATGGAATGGGAAAGGCATTCCCAAAATGTAACATTTAGTAGGTTGCAGTACATCTGCTTGCAATGTTAAAATGACAGTACCACCAAGAAAAGATTGTAAAATGGTAGTGGAACCACTGAATTAAAATAGTGACAGCAGTTCTTCAGGGTGTGCTGCAGGTGCTGTGTTGCAAATCCTACAGGGAGCGAATGCTTTTTTCCTCCCTCTCTCCCATCCGCCCGCCCCTCCCCAGCACCCCCCCGCCGAGAATGTATGGTGACAGCAGTAGACAACTTTTTATTAACTGTATGATAGGCAAAGAATACACGCATAGAAAGAAAGAGACACCCTGGACTGAGAGAGAGAGTGAAATGAAGTGGAGATCCAGCAGCGATAGAAGGCCAATAAAATATACGGGAAAACTGGGGGAGCTGGCAAGAGGAAGAAATGCAAAAACAAAGCAAAAAGCAGAGAAAAGTCTCAACAAATATGAGAGCACTGCTTAATGGGCAGAGATTCAGGGAAGCTGAATTGTCACAAAATCCCGAATATTTTCAAGGAAGAGGCCAATCCATTTACCCAGGTCTCCCAGCCAATCCCTTGTTGCCACATTTCAAACTTCCACTAATAAAACTAGGCAACAGGATTTTGACCTGCACAAGTTTGCATTACTGACATTCATGGAAACAAAAATGTAATTGGATTCTTCAAAGGATTACAACGTTATGACGACTCGGTTTCCATGGAGACAATCACCACTAAATCCATTTTCACTATATACTTGATTCTGGAGAATTTCAGAACTACGCAGTAAGACAAGATTAGTCGACCTTATGTGACAAATTTATTGAACAAACTATTTTGGTAAAGTGTTTGACAACATATATAAATAGGGTAGATTAATGGACAAATTTGGTGTTTTTACCACCCTCTCACTCTTTCTATAACACTTTGCTTCCTTTCTGTGTGCTCAAATTGCTTTTATAAATTCTCAAAGCTGAGGTCTCAGTATAACATTTCATCTGGGTGCCATTAATACACTGACCTTTCACCTATCAAGGCCAGGTGTCAATCCAATCCAGAATGATGGAATAAAATGTAACTTCTCTCTGCTGGTTGTAAGGGTTCTAATTGAAATCAGTTTCTGCAGTCTCGCCCCCAAATCCCAGTGGGTGCTAGCCAACATTACAAACTTACAATGCATACAATGTTAGCAGTACAGAAACAGCAATAAACAAAGGGTTCTTGTTAATCCTCATATACTCTAGACAAAATCAACCGAATGGTTTTTGTCTGAGCCTTTACCAGGTAAAGAACTTGTAGTTCTACTGGACCTTTCATTACCCTAGGATGTCCCCGGGTGTTTCACAGCCAATGAAATACTTTTCAAGTGTAGTCCCTGTTGTAGGAAAACGTGGCAGCCAATTTCCACACAGCATGGTCCTAAAAACAGCAATGTGGGAATGAACAGGTCATCTGTTTTGGTGATGTTGGTTGAGGGATGAATATTGGCCAGGACACCTGGGAAAACTCGCCTACTTTTCTTCGAATAGTGCCATGCGATCATTTATGTCTACCTAAGGGGACAGACGGGGTCTCAGTTTAACATTTCATCTGAAAGACAGCACCTCCGACAGTGCAGCACTCCCTCAGCACTAGGGTGTCGGCCTAGATTAGGTGCTCAAGTCTATGGAGTGGGGCTTGAACCCACAGGCTTCTGATTCAGAGACAAAAGTGCTGCCACTAAGCCAAGGCTTCCTTAAAGGGGCACATTTTGTTAAGGAAAGGAGAAAAGCCAGGAGATCCATGTGTCATTACATCACAATGATGTCAACACCAATCATGTCATTTGAATGCATTGCCGTGTTTGTAAATAAATGAAAAATAGGTTCTCCGAGTGCTTTCTTTCACAGAGATTGTAGTACAGAGTGACATATGAAGTTAACTCATGCCCTCATGCCAAGGCATTTCATTTTTAATATTTTATCTCCTAGTCATTGCAGGGGTCCGGCACTCACTTTTGGAACACAATGACCTGAACGTTTTGAACACTGAGCTTACTACTCCCTGGCTGCAGTGCTGCACTGTCGGAGATGCCGTCTTTCGGATGAGATGTTAAACCGAGGCCCCATCTGCTCTGTCAGGTGGACGTAAAAGATCCCATGGCACTTTTTTGAAGAAGAGCAGGGGAGTTATCCTCGGTGTCCTGGCCAATATTTATCCCTCAACCAACATAACAAAAACAGATTATCTGGTCATTATCTCATTACTGTTTGTGGGAGCTTGTTGTGCACAAATTGGCTGCCACGTTTCCCACATTACAACAGTGACTCCACTTCAAAAGTACTTCATTGGCTGTAAAGCGCTTTGAGATGTCCGGTGGTCGTGAAAGGCGCTATATAAATGCAAGTCTTTCTTTCTTTTCTGACTCACAAGAAAATTCCATCACACTATTGCAATGCCCTCTGAGCGGGCAGCATTTTTGCACTCATCATCTCATTAACTGCAAGCTGGCCCACATTTGAGTGCTTTCCCATTTACTCCCATGGGAGCGGATTCCGAGTGCATACAAGATGTTATGCTTATTAACACATTTTTCCACCTGCAGCACATCCGAGCAATCTAAAGGTGACCTTGTTCCATGTTGTGTTGTAGCCTTTAACCATTAATCACTCAGAGCGACATTGCAAAAAGTGTTTGACTATGGTAATAGTTTATTCTGAAAAGGTGAAAATATGGGAACAGGCCATCTTTTTGCATCACACATACACCTAGGATCTTCCCAGCAGGATATCCAAACTGGGGTCCTAGACCCCTGCAATCCTGGCCTGGAAGCCCTTATTTGAACTTATGTTTCTTATTTCCTGGTTTGTCCTGTTTGAATTTTCAACACCAAGATGTATTAGTATCAGCATCTTGAGATATATGAAAATTAATGTGAATGTGGATTTAAACTTTATATATGGCCCTCAGGCTCCATAGCATGCACCTGTGCCCCCACAAACACAAAAAGCTCTAATACCCCTGCACTAACGCACAGCTAGTTTACTTTCTGGTTTTAAATGTTTAGGGTTCTATTTTCCTATTACAAAATGAAAGAGCAGAAGGTGTTCCAAAAAGTTGACTCCGATTCTTGCTCAATAAAAAAATGACCATTTTCTCCCTCTATATAACATGATGTAGATAATGCGCTTTATAGCATACATCAGTGATTTCAGAGCATAGTCCTGGAGTTATGTACTCTGAGCGGCCATTTTAGGCGTCACACACAGGAGGAATAGACACAATCAGCCTCGATTGAGGATGAAGACAGTTTTATGATAGTTGTGGGGAGGAAACACACATACCACAAAGCAAGATGGGAAAACTGACCTTGGTGTGATGGGGGTTTTCTCACTTTAAAAAGACGGTGCTGTCAATGCCAACTCCTTATAATCCATACTTCTCAGCCTGCAATGTGTTGGGAGGGTGAAATCCGCGCCCGCAATTGGGACACGAGCATAGTTTTCTGTAGAACCTCCGAGTTTTGTACATTACTGCCGCTTTTCACAGTGGTGCTGCTTAAGCTTTTGGTCACCTGTCCCAATGTCTCCGTCTTTGGCTCGGTGTCAATTTTTGTCTGATTGCACTCCTGTGAAGCGCCTTAGGAGGTTTTACTACATTAAAGGCGCTATATAAATGCAAGTTGTTGTTATTACTTCATGTCAGGACATCCCAACTAAAATGAAAAGATCAGAGGAATGTTGTAAACAGAGGAGGTCACTTCACTGCAACCCTCGCATTTCACTCTTTCGCTGATTATGTTTACCAAAATTCATTTGTAAGAAAGAATAGGAAGAGCATTTATATAATGCCTCATCACATCTGTTAGGATATTCCAATCACTTCATGCCTAATGAATGAATTTTGAAATGTGGTCACCTTGTTATATATTACATGAAGATATAATTGCAGGGAGGTGAGATTTTTGCCTATTGGCTATGAACGGGTGGGAGTGAGGGAGAAGGAGGAAGAGATATCTCAGTCCTGCCATACAGTAGAGCGCAAATTTGCCATGGCAGCCACCTTGACGATTTTCCAACATGCCATCCTGGAACTGAGTCACCCCAAGAGCTCATCAGAACTGTACAACCATGGTTTGACAAGAACTGATACAATCTCCCGCTTTGGAGAGCAGGTGACATCGCGATCTCCAATGCCTCCTGTTCATAATTTTATCCAGAAATAAAGTTGGCACGAGCTCAAAGTGGAATTTCACTCTGACTTCTTCAGTACAATTATTGACCAGACTTCCTGTGCTAGAGAACAGATTACTGTCTCCGTTAAAAGCAACTGGCTACCCCTCGCCCATGCTACTCATCTTAATTTACTATTCTCATACAGGACTATGAATGCATCATGGACAATGCTTATGGATGCCAAGAATTAAGGAAAAAGGAGGGAAAATTAAACAGTTTAAAGAGAGGGAGTCTTCCTCAATAACTGAAATATTATTTTGCTCTCTCTTTTTATTTTATTTTTCTTTCCCTCCTACTACATCCTCTGGCTGAGAGGGTTGGTGCTCAAGTCAGATGGGAAATGGTAACAGGAACATAGGAACAGTAGGCCATTCAGTTCCCTCGAGCCAGCTCCGCCATTCAATTAGATCATGGCTGATCCATACCTCAGCTCCATTTATTCACCTTAGCTCCATATCCCTTGCTACCCTTACCTAACAAAACTCTATCGCTCTCTAGAAAAAATTTCAATCCAATTGGTAATTCAACTAACAGTTTTCTGCCATCTCTTTTGTGAAGTCTGGGGTGGGGATCGGGGGAGGAGAGAAACACGAGGGCGGAGGAAAGCAAGAGTATTCTTGGTATCACCCCAACAGCACAACTGCGTGCAGGAAAGAAGTGTGGGAGGGGAAAGTGTGAGAGACGCACAGGCAGCCTGATACCCTCCTTCCCCAACCCGCCTGAAAAAAAATCCAGGGCATCAGAGGATGAATTGGCTGTAATAGAAACTCAGAGTACCACATCAAACTGTCAAAGCATCAGATTTACTGCTAGGTTAACCTGTTACAGGCTATAAATGCACTCGAATACAAATGACACAGTGGGTCTACTCTGACAGGATGACAAATAGCCAGCGAAGGAAATTGAAAAGAACACAAAAAACGAAGCTACACAACTAATGAGGGGTTCGTTCTTCTTGTTATCTGCTCTACAATACAAAGACGTTAGTGCAATACTTAACTGGAAAGGGGAGCGTTTACCAGTAGGGAATCCAGAGTCCCACAGATATATTTCTCTGATAAGTTGCATTAAGTAAAAGAAAGAAAGATTTGCATTTCTATAGTGCCTTTCACAACCACCGGACATCCCATAGAGCTTTACAGCCAATGAAGTACTTTTTGAAGTGTAGTCACTGTTGTAGTGTATGAAACGTGGCAGCCAATTTGCGCACAGCAAGCTCCCACAAACAACAATGTGATAATGACCAGATAATGTTTTTTTAGTGATGTTGATTGAGGGATAAATATTGGCCAGGACGCCGGGGATAACATCCCTGCTCTTCTTCAAAATAGTGCCACGGGATCTTTTACATCCACCTGAGAGAGCAGACAGGGCCTCAGTTTAATGTCTCATTTGAAAGACGGCAGCTTTGACAGTGCAGCACCCCCTCAGCACTGCACTGGAGTGTCAGCCTAGATTATGTGCTCAAGTCTCTGGAGTGGGACTTGAATCCACAACTTCGTGACTGAGAGGCAAGAATGCTACCCACTGAGCCACTGGCTGACACATCAAGTAGCACTAGAAAAACATCACTGGAGGATATCAGAGTTAATTTTGCCAATCCACCGCCCCTCCCAAATCTGAAAGTTTGATGTATTGAAGTCTCTGAGTATTACTGAAAGCTGAGTAAAATACATAACATAACACTTAGTTAAATCCTTCCCTGATTTGCATTTCATATAACCCTGCATAAAGGTTCTTTTTAATTAAGGCAATGCTCTACTGCTTCAGGCAGATCTTGATGTGCTGGGGGATTGGGCTCATGACTGGCAAATGATGTTTAATTTGGAAAAGTACAGTGTTCTGCATGTGGGCAGGGCAAATGTTGTACATACATACAGTCTTCAGGGAAAAGCATTAAAGAAGGTGGAGAAAGAAAGAGAGCTTGGCGTTCTAGTGCACAGATCTCTAAAGATTAATGAACAATGCCGTGAAGCAATAGCGAGAGCGAATAGGGTGTTGGGGTGCATTTATAGGACAATTGATTATAAGACAAGGCATGCAAATTTTTCCTTGTACAAGACCTTGCTCAGGCCTCACTGGGAATACTGTGTCCAGTTTTGGTCTCCTCACATGATGGGTGATATTGAGGCTTTGGAAAGGGTGCAGAGGAGGGCCACAAGACTAATTCCCAATTTAAAGCATCTTAGTTATCAAGATAGGCTAAAAGATTTGGGACTCTACACTTTATAGAAGCGTAGACTTCGGGATGATCTGATTGAGTTTTATAAGATGATGAAGGGAAGAGATTGTGTTCAAGTTGACAGTTTGTTCCAATTAAATAGGTTAGGGAATACCAGAGGTCACAATTTTAAGTTGTATAAAGCCAGATCTAGGTTGGATGTCAGGAGGTGGTACTTTTCCTAGAGAATAGTGGACCTCTGGAACAGCCTGCCGGCTTGTGCGTGTACACCGATTTGCTGAATTCCTTCAAGCAAGAGCTGGACCAGTTTCTGGCTGGGGCGGAGGTCACCTCTTACAAAAGGAAGTTACTGCAGGGAATTTAGGGCCTGAGAGATCTCCTGGGCTAGTTTTGATTGCCTGGGGAGGTGGGGAGGTGGTAGGACTGTCGTATGAGGAGAGATTGGGTCGACTAGGCCTGTATTCACTAGAGTTTAGAAGAATGAGAGGGGATCTCATTGAAACGTATAAAATTCTTACAGGGCTAGACAGACTGGATGCAGGGAGGATGTTTCCCCTGGCTGGGGGGTCTAGAACGAGGGGTCACAGTCTCAGGATACGGGGTAGGACATTTAGGACTGAGATGAGGGGAAATTTCTTCACCCAGAGGGTGGTGAACCTGTGGAATTCTCTACCACAGAAGGTTGTGGAGGCCAAGTCACTGAATATATTTAAGAAGGAAGATAGATAGATTTCTAGACATAAAAGGCATCAAGGGGTATGGGGAGAGAGCGGGAATATGGTATTGAGATAGAGGATCAGCCATGATCATATTGAATGGCGGAGCAGGCTCGAAGGGCCGAATGGCCTACTCCTGCTCCTATTTTTATATGTTTCTATGTTTCATAGAGGAATTTCCCAGATTTCTTTCCCCCAAATTGGCCTGGGTTTTTATGTGGTTTTTCACCTCGCCCAGGAGATCTCGTGGTTTTTGGGTGGGGTGGGGAGTGTATATATTGTGATGCACAAGGTATCACAATTGTGTGGGACAGGCTGGATAGACCAGAGGGTCTTTACCTGCCCGTCATTGTTCGTGTGTTCATAACCTACATGAAGGATCAAGGCCATGAACTGATTCTGAGTTGCTGCTGAGATGAAATTTGAAGTTATCGTGAACACCCGGTGTATGGCTGTGGCTGTACTGATGGTTGAGTTTGAAATGCAGGGCACCAGCAAGGTTGAAAAGAGGAGCAGCCTCCTTCAACGACTAAAATATTAATTTTCTCTCTCTTCTTTTTATTTTACTTGGCTTTTGCTCCCTACAATATTCTCTGGCTGAGAGAGGTGAAAGGACAGGTGAAGTCATGATTAGGTGATGAGGTGATAAAACCCTTGTAGATTTTAAGAGGAAAGGGGGCAGGCAAGGAATTGAAATTTTGAGAAACGAGTTATGATACAGGATGGCGTGAGCAGTCTTGATTTCAAAACAGTTAGAATACACAGAGGAGGGAGACTGTGAAGGATGGCAGATTGACAGATTAAGGGTAACAAGAGAGGAAAAGTCTGAAATATGTAGTATATTTCATAATATTTGTCTCCAGCAGATGCAACCAAGAGCTTTTGTTTCTGTGCTTTGCTGAGCTTGTGCCAATGCGTAATGCTCCCACAATGTAAATCTTCAGATTCCAGTTACAGTCAAGAGCACACCTGGCTACAAACTGCAGACAAAAAAAAGTTCCCTGTGGCCCAGTTTCCTTTTACACATGTTTCACTGAACAAATCTACTGGTCATCTGCCCTGCGCATGCTTATCGTGGTCCTTATTTCTCCAAATCGATGCAACTGAGATTTTATATGTGATTATGTGAAGAAAAAACACAAAAATCCACATGCACTGTAAACAAACCACATCACCATCTCAACAGTAATGATGGGAGGGTTAGAAGCTGTTGCCCTTCCAACTTACCAGACACATCAACAACTGCAGGAACTCCCCATAGCTCCTCTGTAGTTGGTGGCTGGCATCTATGCTGCAGGCTATGCATCAAGTTTAAAGAGCACCTTCCTTGCTGAAGTATTTGGCAAACCTCTTAACTGTTTCCCAAAGAATGTGAGGCAATGATGCAAAATATAATTGAGGTGTTTAAGATAATCAAAGGAGTTGATAGGGTAGATAGAGAGAAACTATTTCCACTGGTGGGAAAGTCCAGAACAAGGGGGCATAACTTTAAAATTAGAGCTAGGCCATTCAGGGGTGATGTCAGGAAGCAATTCTTCACACAAAGGGTAGTGGACATTTGGACTTCCCTCCCCCAAAAAACTGTTGAGGCTGGAGGTCAATTGAAAATCTCAAAACTGAGATTGATAGATTTTTGTTAGGCAAGGGTATTAAGAGTTACGGAACCAAGGCGGGTAGCTGGAGTTAAGATACAGGTCAGCCATGATCTCATTGAATTGCGGAACAGGTTTGAGGGGCTGAATGGCCTGCTCCTGTTCCAATGTTCGTATGTTCCTAAGTTTGATTGTGTCACAAAATGCCATTGCGTAATTTGATCAGGACATCTGGTGTAAAAATAACAACCAGCTGTTGCACTGTTCTACTTTTTGTATAAAGGCAGCAGGGTTTTTTGGTCCAAATTGCTGCCCTACTGAAGGTGCTGATTCATGTATCTTGTCCAAGCGGCCATTCTTAATGTTTTAGAAAATGGCTCACCCCTACAGTGCTGTCACAGGCATGGTCAGTCCAGCTTTAACCTGATGCCTGTACACATAGGGTTGAATTTCTGGGGGAGGGTGAGGGAGGGATCCTCCGAATCACTTTCTGTAACTTTGGCAGAATATTCGCTGAAACCCCAGAGAACACTGTTTACACCATCTCTCCGGGCTTTCTGCGAATCTTCTGCTAAAGTTATGGTGGAGGATCGGGAGAACCCCCATGGAAATTCAACTCCATTGACTTACTTAGCAGAGGTCATTGGATAACGATCAGTAGTGGGAACCATGGCTAAATATTTTCTGTCTGTAGCTTCTCAGGACATGGGGCCAACTGTACTGTTCCCATCATCGTCCAGCTAACACGCCACAAAATGGGAATGGAACGTAAGACCGACCTGGTCTGTATGGCTCGGTACTGCATTGGCAGTGACATGAGCTACAGAGGGGATTTCTTTCCTCAAATATAATGTACATATTTCCTTTTTACACTACTCATGCGGACTGAATATCGATGGTTTATTTGTGGTGGATTATTTTTGACACTGGCACTTCTGTTGGTTCCCACAATCACGTAACTGATGCATGCTTGTACCAAATGTGATGGCAACATGATAGAGTGGATAGAGAAAAACTATTCCCTCTGGTGAGTGGGTCAATAACCAGAGGTTATAGATTTAAAATCATTGGCAAAAGATCTAGAGGGGAGATGAGGAGAAATGTTTTCATTCAGAGAGTTATCGGGATCTGGAACGCTCTACCTGAAAACGGGGTGGAAGCTGATTCCATAAATAATTTTAAAAGGGCGTTGGACAGGTACTTGAGGATGAGGAACTTACAGGGTTACGGACTAAAAGCAGGGATGTGGGACTAAGCACGACTGCTCTTTCAAAGAGCCAGCACAGGCACGACGGGCCGAATGGCCTCCTTCTGTGCAGTAAGTTTCTCTGATTCTATGATCTTTTCTACAGTCCAATTTCTCACACCAGTATTCTCTATCAGTTACGATGGCCTTGTCGGTAGCCATCTCTCCACTGAGCCATGTGACTGCTCCTAAGCACAGCAACACTATCACAGAACAGGCTGACGCCTTCTGCCTTACAAAGTCATAACGATAAACTTGGGGCCTTTCAATTGAATCACTTCCATATACTTCTTATTTCCACGAACGTTGTCACGGGAACCTAGGTGACCTAAATAAGTTGCTGTGGAATCCAACGAGATTGCTGAGAGACACTCACAGTAACTATGAAGGGAGAGAGAATGTACACAGTTAATTAAAGGAAAGAATCTGCCAGCATAATTTTACTTCCCTGTACCTGACCATGGAGCAGGCATAGGGAGCCCGGGGCAGACACTGAGTGATGGGTCGGTTCGTGGAAACCGCTGGAGAATTCTGGCACGTTCTTTTCTAGCAAAATCTCGAGAATGGAGTTATGGCATGTGGGACTGCGGGGGAAGAGAAAGGAGGAGAATGCAATACATGACCAATAAATATAAACAGACACAAACAGCAGCAATTACTGCCAGTGTTCAGTGAACAATCCTAGAACCAGCATCAAAATATAAAAAAAAATACCCCAGAGCAAGCTTGAATTTTCAAATACACTTCATGGGCTTCAGTGTAAATAATCTCAACGTCTTTTGATCTGTGACGTTTTGCTCCGAACAGATTGTTCTCCCAAAGTGCTTTCAGGCCACAGCCAATGAGCTACTTCCCTGCAACATCCTTGTAGTTCATGTCCAATCCCATAAATAATGGCTGTGCTATAATTATTCAGCTGATGCCTGACAGGAAAGGAGAAAAGACCAATGGACTCCTTAGTTTATTCGCCAGTGGCGATTGTTGTGCTGACAGAGTACAGGAAGTGCCACACAGATCATGCCCTGCTGTAATATTTCTAGTCGTAAAGTCAGTTAACGGAAAGCTCTGAGAAAGCAACCCCAAACATATTCCTTAGAAATCAATTTGTTTCCAAATTACTAGACTGCAAACGACATCGAGAATAGTAGATCCCCAATATATTAAAGATCTTTCTCGATCCCCTATAGTTACGTATGCTGGAAGCATCCATTTTATTTAGGAAACAGATCACTGAGTTAGGTAAAAACAGGAGCCTCTCTCCCTTACATACAGGCAATGTTGTTTCATAAATCCTTTGCCTCCCATCCCATCCGTACATCTAATAAAGCTACCAGGCCAGCTCATTGACGTCACCATCTGCACATAAAGCTGGAAAAAGATTACTGACTGCCTTTACTACTTTTTCTCCTTTTCACTTCAGTTTTATAGGAAATTTAGATTGGTCAGTGATTGCCAACTAATTAATAAATGATATAGATAGAGGGGACGATTTTGCCAGCCCTGGGGAGGCCGGTATGGAGGCAGGACTGCCGGGAAAATGGCAGAATTTGGGGGCGGGTGCCTAACCCGCCCCCAACCTGCCTCCATGCCATCATCCCAGGAGACGGGTAGTCGTCCCGCGCCGGGTCCCGTCTCCTTGGAGGCGGGAAGGGATTAAAGCCTATTAACTGCCTGTTAACAGGTAGTTAACAGGCAGAAAATAGGATTATCCCCTTTTTGCCCTCACAAGTGCGGGCTTCCCGAAGGCTCCGAAACCTGCCAGGTCAGCGAGGCGAGTACTGGGTCTGCGGGGATCGGGGGGTGCAAAAGTGTGGTGTGAAGGTAAGTGTTGGGTGCAAGAGTGTAGAGGTGAGTATCTGAGGTAACTGCAAACTATTTTTAAAAGTGTTCTTACCTTTGTTTCTTCCTGCAGGCTTCAATCGGTTTGTATGCAGAGAGTCTCGGACCTCTGTGTTGCAGATGAGAGATGGCCGTTGCATTCTCAGATGCAACAAACATCTCATTTCTGTAAAAGAAAGAAGGTTGATGAGGTCTTGCATGCAAGACCTCATCAAACTGCAGAGAATGTCAGTGTTTGACAGCTTCACAGAGCTGTCAAACGATGACAATTCATCTGTCAAAAATTTTTGACAGATGAAACGTCATACGTTGTCGTGCTCTGCAACCGGCTTTCCCTTGATTGGTCTGCTAAGTCCGCTGGGTGGGCTTAACAAGGTCAATCAAGGGAAAATAGCATGGGTTGGCCACAAATCGATGGAGGCGGGACATCGACCCGACAAGCAGCAGTCCCGCCTCCAACGCACCCCCAGTCACAAAATCGCCACCAGTATTACTGGAATTTCACTTGAGCAATACTTTAAACAAGCTAAGATTTCTTCTGGGCACCATGTGTCGTATCAGTGTGTGTGCGTTAGTGTAAGATTCCCTCTGCCAGGTAACTCTAGAAAAAGCATAAATACTTTCCTTTACAATATGTTTGCAATTTTACTAGACATGAACAATGGAGGAAGTACAAATGCATCTGCATAGCAACCAGAGGAATTCTTCCTCTCGGCCCATTTGTAAATTATGAGGTTGGTGATGCAGTGATGTCATCACATTACCAATTATGTCTATTATATTCCTCTTTTTTTTTAAAGGATGAACATGAAAGCTTCACCGGATGTGGTATCTGCTCCAGTGCCAGTTTCCATAGTCTGTCAGCACAGTGGCTCTGAAGCGGAGTTTTTGGAGCAGCCTGTTCTGTGTTGTTCCAAGAACTGAGCCTACTCCAAAATCTACAGCAATGTCCCTTTAAAACCGCGGGGCAGTTGTGAGGACAAATGGCAAAAATTTGTAGACAATTGCTGTGGATCTATTTCTTCCTGTGTGATCCAGTCAGTCTCAATTGGCTTCTCTCCTCACCAACAACTTCATTTTAATCAGAAGTGTATTTTAAAAGTGTCAGTGCCAACCTCTCTCTACCTGTGTAACACTGAAGCAAATTTCAGTTGGTCACAGTTGGTCTTACAGTCAGTAACCGCTCAGCTCTGCTCACCAGCACTACCAAAAAGGCAAATCAGCTGCACTTTAAAACATGGTGATTAAAACTAAAGTGCCAATAACAACATCTTGTATTATATAGCACCTTTAACGTATTAAAATGTTCCAAGGCGCTTCACAGGAGTGTTATCAGACAAAATTTGACACCAAGCCACATGAAGAGATATTAGGACAGATGACCAAAAAGCTTGATCAAAAAGGTAGATTTCAAGGAGTGTCTTAAAGGAGGAGAGAGAGGTAGAGAGATGTAGAGGTTGAGGGAGGGAATTCCAGAGCTTAGGGCCTAGGCAGCTGAAAGCATGGCCGCCAATGGTGGAGCGATGGAAATCGGGGAGGTGAAAGAGGCCAGAATTGGAGGAGTGCAGAGATCGTGGAGGGTTGTAGGGCCGGAGTAGGTCAGAGTGATAGGGAGGGTCAAGGCCATAGAGGGATTTGAATACAAGGATGCGAATATTAAAATCGAGGCGTTGTCGGACCAGTGAACACAGGGGTGATGGGTGAACGAGTACTGGTGCGAGTTAGGATAGGGCCAGCAGAGTTTTGGATGAGCTCAAGTTTACGGAGGGTGGAGAGTGGGATGACGGCCAGGAGAGCATTGGAATAGTCGAGTCTGGAGGTAACAACGGCATGAATGAGAGTTTCAGCAGCAAGTGGGCTGAGGCAGGGGCGGAGACGGGCCATGTTACGGAGGTGGCAGTAGGCGGTCTTGGTGATGGAGAGGATATGGGGTCGGAAGCTCAGCTTGGGGTCAAATAGGATGCCAAAGTTGTGAACAGTCTGGTTCAGTTTCAGACATTGGCCAGGTAGAGGGATGGAGTCTGTGGCTAGGGAACGCAGTTTGTGGTGCAGACCGAAGACAATGGCTTCGGTCTACCAGCATTTAATTGAAGGAAATTTCTGCTCATCCGGGACTGGATGTCGGACAAGCAGCGTGACAAATCAGAGGCAGTGGCGGGGTCGAGATAGGAGAGTAGAAACTGATTGGGGAAGTTGCGCTGCCCAGTGAAAGTCACGACATGTTGTAACCCAATGATTTTTGCATCAAGAATCTGGAAAATATTCAATTGATACTCCTATCACATATTTAAAAAAAATTCGTAAAAAGCTGGAAATTCTCTCTAGAAAAAGAAAGTGAAACTAGAAAATTAAATTAACCCAAGTGCACTTCTGATCTCCTTCCGCCTGGCCTTCGTATCAAATTTGAAATAAAGGAGTACAGGATCTAAAGTGAAGAAATAGGTTTTGTTTTTCTATGAAATTAGGAAAGTATGAAATAGCTTTTAAATTGAATTTGTGTAATAATTTACTCAGACAAATTGCCACATTAGTCACAGACTGAGGTGTGTAAAGGGCTATTAGCCTGGTGTCTATTAGAACATTTCCATCCCATTAAAATTAAACCTCACTGTGACTCTAACCTGTACTGCTTTTACTAATTGAAGAAAAGTCTTAATTGAGCTTAACTGTCACCAGGCTCAAAGTAATTTCTGAACCTTAAAAATGGATACGGGGATTGCTTACTGGGGATCTTATCGTTGGTATCACTGCAGTTAGGTAATAAAACTTGATGAATATTAATGCAAAAGAAAAATGGAACAGCTCGGTTGTTGATGATTAGCACACTAACTCCCAGGGCCATGGGGTGAGAACAAAGAGAGGCTCAAGTCTCATTCCACTCAGCTTCCACATTCGGGGAGCAAGTGCACGAAGGCATCTTTTAGAAAGGAAAGGAAAAATGAGAAAGAAAGAAAGAAAAGAATTTGCATTTATATAGCGCCTTTCACATATTTAAATTGATAACAGAACAATAATTGTGCCAGAAAAAGGCACAGCATTGTAAAAATATCATCACGTAACCTGTGTGTGATATTCCTGCTCATCATATTCATCACAGCTGTTGCATCTATCATTTCCCCTGCTAAATGGTTGTGATTGCACATAAGGGTCCTCACTGAAATGAGGGTGGTTTTAGCCTCATTATTGTTGCCAATAGACATAAGAGCAAAGTATAAAACTGCGCAGAATTTGGCCTTAATATAGCAATGTCATTGACACTCTGCTTGCGGGAAGACGGTATAGGAAATAGCATGTCGCTGCAATAGGAAGTGCTCTGCTGAGGTTGGTGCTAGGGCACTTTGTTCGGGCAGAGAGAATTTTATACATAACATAAGAACATAAGAAATAGGAGCAGGAGTAGGCCATTTGGCCCCTGAACCTGCTCCGCCATTCAATAAGATCATGGCTGATCTTCTACCTCAACTCCACTTTCCTGCCCTATCCCCATATCCCTTGAGTCCCTTAATATTCAAAAATCTATCGATCTCTGCCTTGAATATACTCAACGACTGAGCCTCCACAGTCCTCTGGGGTAGAGAATTCCAAAGATTCACCACTCTCTGAGTGAAGAAATTTCTCCTCATCTCAGTCCTAAATGGCCGACCCCTTATTCTGAGACTGTGACCCAGGTTCTAAACTCCCCAGCCAGGGTAAACATTCTCCCTGCATCTGCCCTGTCAAGCACTATAAGAATTTTGTATGTTTCAATGAGATCACCTCTCATTCTTCTAAACTCTAGAGAATATAGGTCTAGTCTACTCCATCTCTCCTCATAAGTCAATCCCCCCATCCCAGGAACCAGTCTGGTGAACCTTCATTGCACTCCCTCTATGGCAAGTATATCCTTCCTTAGGTAAGGAGACCAAAACTGTACACAATACTCCAAATGTGGTCTCACCAGGGCCCTATATAATTGCAGTAAGACGTCTTTACTCTTATACTCAGATCCTCTTGTAATAAAGGCCAACATACCATTTGCTTTCCTAATTGCTTGCTGTACCTGCATGTTAACTTTCAGTGATTCATGTACAAGGACACCCAGGTCCCTCTGAACAAGAACATTTCACAATCTCTCATCATTTAAAAAATACTCTGCTTTTCTATTTTTCCTACTAAAGTGGATAACTTCACATTTCTCCACATTATATTCCATTTGCCCTGTTCTTGCCCACTCACTTAGCTTGTCTATATCCCTTTGAAGCCTCTTTGCATCCTCCTCACAACTTACATTCCCACCTAGCTTTGTATCATCAGCAAACTTGGATATATTGGGCCAGAAATTCGGGTCTCCACGGGTGAGTACACGCTGGGTACTCACCCGTAGACCCAACAAAAGTGCCAGTTTCACGCATGCACTGCGCATGCGCTGGAAACCGGAACTTCCGTTCCCCTGAAGGAAGGGGTTCAGAGGTCGAACGCGTGCGCCGGAGAGGCAGCGCGTAGACCTCGAACTTCGTTTTTTTTCTCAGGTTTCTCCGTGAGGGTAAGTACGGAGAAGCTGCGCGGGAAAAAAGGAGGCGCAAGGCCTGCTTTTAACAAGGTAAGTGGTGAATTAAGTACAATTTAAACATTTTTTCAACAGGTTTATCTTTTTTACATACTTTAAAGAAAGGTAAGTTTATTTTTAGCACCGTTAAAAAGTGTAATTAATTTTTTCAAAAATTTACATTTTTGTTTAAAGTAGTTAATTTATGTAATTTATAGTTATTTTAAAAATGTGATTTAAAAAAAAATGTATTTGAAGTTTTAGTGAGGTTTTGGGGCCGATCTCTATTCATAGATTTGACAGGTCTTCCTGAGTTACAACCTCAAAAAACTAACAGATTCGTCAAACATGATTTCCCTTTCATAAATCTGTGTTGACTCTGCCCAATCCTATTATTATTTTCGAAGTGCCTTGTTACCACGTCCTTAATAATAGATTCTAGCATTTTCCCTACTACTGATGTCAGGCTAACTGGTCTATAGTTCCCTGTTTTCTCTCTCCCTCCTTTCTTAAATAGTGGGGTTACATTTGCTACCTTCCAATCCACAGGAACCGTTCTAGAATCTATGGAATTTTGGAAAATGACAACCAATGCATCCACTATCTCTGTAGCCACCTCTTTCAAAACCCTAGGATGTAGGCCATCAGGTCCAGGGGATTTATCGGCTTTCAGTCCCATTAATTTCTCCAGTACTTTTTTTTAACTAATACTAATTTCTTTCAGTTCCTCATTCTCGCTAGACTCTTGGTTCTCCATTATTTCCGGGCAGTTTTTTGCGTCTTCTTCCATGAAGACAGACACAAAGGGCTGGATTTTGTCAATGGGAAGCTTTTGGAGGCGGGACTGATGCTTGCCGGGTCTCAGTCCCGCCTCCATCAGCTTCTGGCCAACCAGCGGGATTTTCCCCTGATTGACCTTGTTAAGCCCGCCCAGCGAGCTCAGCAGGCCAATTAGGGGGAAGTCACTGACAGAGCACGTCAACGTCTGACGTGCCATCTGTCAAGATTTCTTGGAAGAAGAAATGTCAGCATTTGACAGCTCTGTGAAGCTGTCAAACACTGACATTCTGTGTAGTTTGATGAGTCCTTGTGTTCGGGACTCATCAAACCTTTCAACTTTGCAGAAATCACCTGGCTGTTGGTTCGGAGGATCCAACAGCCAGTCTGAAATCTACAATGGCGATGTTGGGACTCCGGATCCATAGCTGCTGAAGGCTGTAGGCAGAAACAAAAGTAAGTGAACATTTTATAACACTTAACACTCACCTTACATACTTACCACTCCACACTTGCACCCATCACTCACCTCTACATCTCACTTTCAGACCCCTCCGACCCTCGCAGACCTCCTCTTCGCCTCCTACACCCCGGCGGGGTTCTCCGAGGTCAGGAACCCTGTTCTTGAAAGGTAAAATGGGACTAATCCCATTTTCTGTTAACAGGCAGTTAATAGGATTTAATCCCTTTCCCACCTCGAGGAGATGGGACCCGGAGCAGGACGGATTCCTGCCTCCTGGCAAAAGGGCACGGAGGCGGGATGGGGGCAGGTTTGCCAGCTGCCCCCACATTCTGCAACTTTACCGGCTATCCCGCCTCCATACCCGCCTCCAGTCCAAAGAATTTTTTTAATTTCTCTGTCATTTCCTTATTCCCCATTATAATTTCTCCTGTCTCAGCCTGTAAGGGACCCACATTTAAATTCGCTAATCTTTTCCTTTTTACATACCTGCAGAAGCTTTTACAGTCTGTTTTTATGTCTCTCACTAGTTTACTCTCATATTCTATTTTCCCTTTCTTTATCAATTTCTTGGTCCTTCTTTGCTGAATTCTAAAATCCTCCCAATCTTACTGGCTTACTATTCTTTTTGGCAACATTATAAGCCTCTTCCTTTGATCTAATACTACCTTTAACTTCTCTTGTTAGCCACGGTTGGACCACTTTTTCTGAGGGGTTTTTGTGCCTTAAAGGAATGTATATTTGTTGTAAATTATGTATTAATTCTTTAAATACTAGCCATTGCTTGTCTACCGTCATACCTTTTTAATGTAGTTTCCCAATCTACCCAATCTACCTTAGCCAACTCGCCCCTCATACCTATGTAGCTTGCTTTGTTTAGATTTATATCACATCTGGCTTGTACTGTAATTAACCTTGGAGACAAGCATAGAAAAATATTCCACCTCTCACAGCATCAAAGTAAATGAATAAAGCATTCCGTTTGATCACATTCCCGTGGTCAGAGTGACATCTCTGAAGCTTAAGAGTGAAAGCAACTCGTCAAGTGACTCATAATAACGTGCTTCTTATAAAAAGTACCTGGTGTGCACCATCTACGATTTGTTTTAACAATAGCAATGTTTTCTGCTAGTGCGCATTAAAGAAAGGAATCCGCATACTGAGGAATGGAACATTTTACACTTTCAGCATGTGATGCCAGCATCAAACACTCACAGATTGGATATAGCACCAGAGTAAAGCTCCCCCTACTCTGCCACGGGTTTGCCTCAGCTTCAGTCTCAGAAGACTTGCCCCTCTGTATCAGTGTGACATTTCCATTTACCATACCAGCCACCTTTGTGGCTTCTCAGCGTGAGACTGCAACAATGCTTCACTCCCGATTCACTCTCGAGTTGGAATTTTACTTTACTGCTCATGATTCAATGCGGGACATTGAAACATGCAGCAACTAATGCCTACATTTCTTGTGCAAATCTTGGGGCTCCTGAGTGAATTGTGAGTGTTGCCAACACTAAGGCTGCCAATTTAATGTTAATTTAAGCCAACTTCAAACAATGTAAGAAGTTATGAAGAAAAAATGACCCGTAAACCAACTCTCCAGTCCATGTACAACTGGCACTATAATGGGCTCTACAATGGGCTCTACCCCACTGGCTCGATCTCCTGAGGGAGCCAGCTAATCACAGGCAAAACCTCCAAGAAAGTGAAGCTCTGTGAAGTCCCCCCCGCCTCCCCACCCACCCACCAACTCCGAAGGAATTCCAGAATATTGATCTCACTCACAGCATTAACCAGTTGTACTACACAGGTGACTCATCCCTGCACCCAACAATGCAGGAATGATGAGAGGTCATCGACCTGAAACGTTAACTCTGTTTCCCTCTCCACAGATGCTGCCTGACCTGCTGAGTGTTTCCAGTGTTTTCTGTTTTTATTTCAGATTTCCAGCATCGGCAGTACTTTATTTCTGTTTTAACGCAGGAATGATTGTGTTGTGTAGAGCATGATCACCTGGGTCTATGCTTAGAATCTGCAGTCCCACCCTTAAAAATATTTATCCAGCAACTTTCTCAATGAGTCAATCAACATAGCATAAACAGAACTCCTGATTTCCCTCAGTTTTCATTCAATTCATTCAGCACACTGACTGTTACTCCAACTCATTCAGCACAGGCTCTCACAACCGTAGAACTCCTCATCACTTCAATCATCTCTTCTTCCTGCAATCTACAGGCATTTAAAACCTAAGCTTGGCATCAGATAACCATTAATCCTCAATTTTTTGCACCTCTTTTCAACCTTGGTGGTGTCCTACATCATGGACCTTGATCCTTCACCTGGATTTCCCATTTAAAAAGAATTGTCTCTCTGTATATTAGCAGTACTACTCTGAGAAGTTTGGGGAATTCTTTTATGCATACCCCTTCTTGGAACTAGGTTGAGTCAGCCCAAACTCATATCACATAATACAACCACAACTCATATTTGTATAGCGCTCAGAGGCCTTGGAAAAGAGAAGATATTAGAAGGGGTGACCAAAAGCTTGGTCAAAGAGTGAGTTTTAAGGAAGGCCTTACAGTAGGAGAGGGAGCTGGAGAGGTGGAGGGATTTAAGGAGGGAATTCCAGAGCATGAGACCTAGGTGGCTGAAGGCACGGCCGCCAATGGTAAGGAAAAGGGATGGGGGTGCCCAAGAGCCTGGGGTCAGAGGAGTGGGAGTCAGAGGTGGGGAGGGGTTGTTGTAGCACAGAAGGAGGTTACAGAGAGATAGGGAGAGGCCAGGCCCTGGAGGGATTTAAACATAAGGATGAGAATTTTAAATGTGAGGCACTGGGGACACTGGGAGCTAATGTAGGTTATAGTTTGCTTTGCAAATATGAAAGATTTGCCAAACATTTGTCCCAATGTTATTGATTGGACCATGCACCATAGAGTCCAAAACCTTCTGTATTTTAAATTTCTCTAGTGCACACTCCTAGAATTTGCTCCAACTTCCCTTGAATAATTCTGCTTGATTCTACCCATTACTGTCAGTTAAAGATAAGCACCTAAGATATAAATCATTCCCTTATCACTCCTATTACTACTTTTGTGAATTCAGCACTATCACACATTATTTGAACCTGACTTTTTTTTAAATAGGTTATCATTCAAAGAATTCAAATTGGAAAAAAAAGTGAATGAGTTATTATTTTATTTGAGCAAAATCAATTGCAAAGGCCAGAGATGAAATCATAACAGAACACTTTACCTTAAAAGTGCAAGTTAAATGTAAGTATTATTGATCTGTTTGGCAATTCCTTAACATCAATACTGGGAGTATTGAGTATTGTACAAGGTGTCAGCCTTGGCTCAGTGGTAGCATGCTTGCCTTTGAGGCCAAAAGGTTGTGGGTTCAAGTCCTACTCCAGAGACTAGATTACAAACTTTACTGATACTCCAGTGCAGGATTGAGGGAGTGCTGCATTGTCGCTGATGCCGTCTATTGGCTGAAATGTTAAAACGAAGCTCTGTCTGCCTTCTTGGGAGGATGTAAAAGGTCCCATGGTGCTATTCAAAGAAGAGCAGGGAGGTCTCCTGGTGTCCTGGCCAACATTTATTCCTCAACCAACACCTTAAAGCACAGATGATCTGGTCACTTATTTCATTGCTCTTTGTGGGATCCTGTGCATAAATTGACTGTTGCATTTCCCATATTACAACAGTGACTACGTTTCAAAAGTACTTCATTGGCTGTGAAGCACTTTGGGGCATACTGAGGTCATGAAAGGCGCTATATAAATGCAAGTTTTTTCTTTGTAGACTGTGTGTTACTGTAGATCAGATGTAGATGTTAAACCATGGCTACCAAATCTCCACATTTGATAACGCAGACACCATTGTCTAACGTGCACACTGGACTTTCCCGATGTCGGGTCTGCCAGCGCTAAGCAGACCCGACAGGCAGCAGCAGGGGAAGCAATTAAAATCATTAGTGGCTTGTTTACAGCCACTTATCAGTGTTTTTTCCCCAACTTTTTGGATTTGACAGGTCACCCACCGGTTTCCCGCTATGCCTAGACCTTGTCTGTGAAGCTGAGGTGGGAAGTCAGTGGCCATTGAATCAGCTGATGAGTTGACAGCTTCAAATGTCAAGTCAAAGTTCCCAGCTGATTGAGATATGTTCCCCTAAACACTAGCTTCTTTAAGCTGCATTTCCACTACAGATTCAGAATGCTGCAAGTCTTTACACAAGTCTCCATCCAGTCTGACCTCATTACCTCTCTCACCATTGACAGATCGCTTCTGTCATCTCTACGTCACCTGCCATCTATTCCATCAGCAGGGGTGCCCTTTATACTCTCTCACCTTGGTCCTCAGAATCCCACCACGATCAACCCCAACACCAGCAGCACCAACAACAACACCACCAACCTTCTCCGCAATCACCTGATGCTGCACAGGACACAGGGCATCAGCACCTGACCACATTGCTGCCCGGGAGGCCTGGGATGGCCTCACCATGGCCACATTTACTTCACTTGATGCTGTACACCCTGGCTGCCACATGATGCGCCAGGTTGGCACCACCCCACACCAACAATATAAAGCATCCCTACAATGCCCAACCCATTCCTTTCACGCTCACCACCATTGCGGGGGTACCGTTATGTCTCACCATTCACTGCAACTCATTAATCTACTTCCAAAGGTGCACACAAATCTGTCCAAGAGCACAAAGTGTTGAAAATAAAGGTTTCAATGTTTGACAGCACATTAACAGAAACTTTACATGAACATTGCATAAAACACCCAAGTGCCTACTCTTGTGTGTTGTTAGTTGGTATGATTTCACTAGGAGGGGTAGCTAGTGAGCTGGGGAAGTGATAATGTAGATAGAGAGGGATGGGTGGAGGTGCAAGGTAAGTTGGTGTGAGTAAGGATGTGCAGGAGTAGGGTAGGGAAGGCAGAGTGATGGGGATGTGATGAGTGGTACAGCAGGATGAGGTTGAGTGTGGCTTGGCAGTAACGTTTTGTGATCTACTGAGATCATTGAAAGGTTTGTGCCACTGCAGCCTGGTCCTCGTGACGACATCACTGCTTGTGCCCTCCTGTGCAATGTGCAACCAGGCTGCGTTGGTGTCCTGAGGAGGACTGTTCCGCCCATTGGAAGGGAAGGGAACCTCCCTGCGTGCTGTTACTCCCTTCATAAGCATATGGAGGGAGTCATGGGAGAACCTGGGTGCAGCCATGCACCTCTGTGCAGTGCTTGTCAGTGTTTGCAGTACTTCAATGCTGTAGAACACTGACAGCACAAATGTCAAACTAAATTTGGCCATGGTCCCTTTAAGGAAACCGGCTGATGACCCGTCATAAATGACGTCATCAGACCAGCTGCCTTCAATTGGCTGGGAAATTCGCTGGGAGGGCTTAACAAGCCCAATCATCGGAAAGTCATTTCTGAGGCAGGGCTGGAGCCAGCAGCGAGGCCGAGACCCGCCACCGACGTCGCCCGCCAAGGTTCGTAAAATCGCGGCCGATGTAACTCGATGGGGGGGTTGCCTGAGGGTTGGGTCACAGTGGTGGGAGGGAGTTGATAAACAAAGCACGTTAATGGGGAGGCAGGATTGGAACACAGCAGCCCACTGGGGATTGGAGTAGATGGGGGGATAGAAACAGAATACAAACCATTATACCCATTGGGCCTTGAGGGTCTTCCCTTTATTATGGAGCCAGGGTTGTGTCGAGTTGTGTTCAAGCTGCTGAGAGAATTATATTTTCCTGGATTTGATTTCCAATCAGGCAGCTCTGTCTAGGAGAAATGTATTTTTATAATCCACGCTGACTGGTTATGACTGGCTAATGTTTCTCCAAATACTTATTATATGTATTCTGTATTTTAAATTCTAGGAGTTCACCAACAACTGAACGAAGACCAACCAGCCTGCAAGACTGTTTCTGTTTATTTAGAGAAAGGACAGGTTTTTACAGATGCTGATTGACCTGCTGTGGATTTACAGCATTTTTTGTTTGTTTTTGTTTCATATTTGTAGCTTTTCCTTGTTATGATTCTGTTTATTTATTTATGTTCCCAATAAAACCTCTTCAAATCAGCTAGAATACTGCAGCCTGGACTGTATCTGAATCCCTAGTGTTCCACGGGAGCATTGGAAAGTTCATGTGAGACTCTTTTCACCAAATCTGTCTCGCAGCACCTATTTTAAATACTGTATTCATAACAGAAGTTTTATTTTAATTATTGCTGTCTGACTCTTGGGAACTTCCATTGAACTGAAATGTGCAATACAGATTTCTCAATTTATAATTAATGTTTACTTGCTCTCTCTCTGTTTTGGATCTCCAGAAAAGGATAACAATTCGTAATCAAACTATGAGGGGGTGTATGTTCACACCATTGCACATACTGGCTGTAAACTGACTCAAATTTGAGGCTTTTCATACAAGCATTCTTGTTAAAATCTGCTGGGTCCCTGCTACAGCATTCATGGAAGGAGTCTCCAAATATTTTGGCTTTGTAGTTCACAACTCCATTAATTAACACTTTCTTGTATTGCAAGTTCATTACTAAAATTGTTCTTCAACTTCTGTTTTACTATCAGGGGTATAAAATCCCACACAAGCTCAAGAACTGCAGAGAATTCTTGCTCTAAGTCCATGAACCTGTGAAGTAGATTGTACTGCTGCAATACCCAATTTGAGGCAATAGACCAAGGGCGCGAAATTTGGTTACGTCCCGTTTGGGGGCGGTAACCGAGTTAAGGCCAGACATTTAGGGGGAAAAATTCAGTCGCGCCCCGTTTGGGGCGCAAATATCGTCTGGGCGAAAAAATTAGCGCCTGGCGCTAATTATCGCCACTGACTGGAAACTTCACTTTTAACGCCCCGGGAGGTGAGTGGAGCGCTAAATCAGGCGCTGCACACCTGTCTTAAGGCGCAAAGGCCGAGGAGTGAGACGCTAACTCAGAGCGCTGGCGAAGCTCATGTAATGTCAGTCAACAAAGGAACACACACACAATGGCACGGGCCAGTTCTTAAAGGGGATGGTTAATCTTGCTTTCCATCCACATCCTACTCATTGCAGCCTTGAATCTCGGCCTGGAGAGACTTGCACATCAAATGTGCTGGAAAGAACAATTGAGAGTACCAGGCAAAGAGCTCAGAGTGCAGCCCCCACAGTCTCTGCTAAATCAATACAAGGAATGGAAAATCAAAATGAACCTGCAAAGTGCTGCTCAGTACCCAAAACTCCTTCACACAACGTTGAATCTCTCCAGAAGTCTCTCTCTCTCTCTCTCAGAATGCGTAGTTCAAAAATGGCGCCAACAATAAAAGGCAGGAAGCGGTCACCTTTAAATAGCGCTCCCTCTTTCCCTTCATGACTGCAGAACGCTCCCCTCAACCTGTCGTTGCTAGCGTCAAGTGGTAAGGCAGGGGGCGCCACTCAATATCCGCTCCGGGGCGATACCGGGGCGTTGCACACTCGAGTGACGTCATGATCTGCCGGCGCAGGAGATCGTGGCGGTAGTGTTTAGCGCCGCCGCAAAATGTCTAGTTAATTTCGCGAGCGGCGCAAACTTCGCCGCACCCGGGCGCTAGATGCTTTGCGCCCCATTAGCGCCCTCTTAAGGCGCTAACGGGAGGCGCAACCAACTGAATTTTTCCCCCTTAGTGCCCGGCATGGAAGTACCGCCCCAGCCACTAAATTCGGCTTACCGCCCCGCACAGGGTGTGGAGCGCAATCTCGGGCGCTCCACTTCTTGGTGGGGCGGTAACCGAGGCAATGTCAGGGCGCGATCGGCAGCGCTGCCGTGTTTCAACACACCTCCCCTTCAGTTAAAGGGGAAGGCCGCTGTGCACTCTGCAGGGCCGCTGATGGCCCACACTAGGCCACCAGGGCATCGCTGAGAGGCAGTGCCAGGCTGCGCGATGGCGGCCAGGACCGCCACGAAGGGCCGACCTCCAAAAGAAAATGGCGGCGCAGGTCGCAGCCGCATCTCCCCTTTAAATACTGCCCCACGAGCGGAGGTCGGCCCAGTTCGTGACCCGCGAGGCTGGCGCTGACATCACCCGCGGCAGCCTCGAGGGGCACAGCCGAATTTCTGCCGCAGGGCACTAAGGGGTCGTGGCGCACGGCGATGATGTCATCGCCGGCGGTGCTGCCGTCCAGGGCGCTACCTGGCGAAGGCGCGGCACTATCGGGTAGCGCCTCAACAATGTCTCGCCGAATTTCTCGGGAGGCGCTTTTTTTGCCCCCCCCCCAACCCCCCGGGTGATAAGCCCTTTGCACCCCGTTAGCGCCCCCCCCCACCCCTCCAGAGGTGCAAAGGAGTCGAATTTCTAGTCCCAACTGTCTTTATGACTTCTCTGAGCCAGATTGCAAATTTGGTGCTAATTAGGTGCTGAATCCAGCCTATTATGAATGAGGTGGAGACTACCTCAAACCCATTTTACCTTACAGGCGGAAAGGGGGTGAGGGGGACTAGAAATTCGTCTCAGGTGGTATCGGATCCCCGCCCTTTTTGCGCCGCCGCCCAAGACATATTTCTAGGCCGGGAGATTTCCATACCATCAGTCTGAGCTGAATTCAAACATAGGTCCCAGAGGTAAAAGGACAGGACAATGTAGAAAAACTACTCTCCAGGGCAGGTGTCTCTGTACCTGTATCTCTGAACATTATGAAAGACTGATCCGAAAAAAATATCAGTAAAACAAAACTGTAATTAATTATCCTAGAGGGTATCATACTTAGACCCAATTAGATGCAAATAGCCTGTAAACTGATATATAATACACACGCTCCCTCTTCATGTACCATCTCTGATTCAGACACTAGTAGACTTAATGGTACTCAGCCCTCTTGACTGTATTCTGCCATTCAAGTTTCCTACAGAGAAACAAAAGACAGTGGGTGTACAAAGAGCTTCCAGAATAGAAGCTGTTGACCTTCTGGAGGCTTCTTTCTCTCACATTGCTGTCTCTTTCACTTTGGGTTTCCATGCCAAATGAGCGCCTTACTTTCCATCCTAAGAGCTTGAACTCAACGTGTTCTACGACCAAAACTTGGAGCCCCCTGATTATGTTTTTCTCCAGTTATTAACTTCTGATTAGCACTCAGTAAATTGGTAAGGATTCTCTCACACTTGCGAAACCGTCGGTGAGGATATTACCAAGTAACAACTGCAGAGAGCCTCCTGGCTGATGTCTACCATGATACTCACCCCTAACTGTAAAATACCGTTTCCAGCAACTCACCAACAACAAAAACTTGCATTTATATAGCGCCTTTAACATAGTCAAATGTCCCAAGGCGTCCCAACTCCCCAGTACATATTATGGAAAATAACAGATACAACTTCAAACCAGTGATCAGGGCTTAGATAATAAATTAAAAACTGCTCTTGTTTCGCTCCTGTGGTTTATGATATCATCGGACCCCCTCAATGAGATCAGTGCCATGTAATCACTCCCGAGAAACTATTATTCTCTATTTAGAATCCAAATGAGATTTTCTCCTCTCAGACGGTACTAAAAAAGTGAGATCATTCCAAGTCCTTTGTACTTCAGTATTCATTCCAGTGCCCGAACCTGACAAACAGGTAATGGATCGGAACTCGTCCCAGACAGATGGACAAGGGCTCCTTGCATTCTCTGCACTGTAATTAAGCTATCTGCCAGCAGAGAGATTTCCAGGATTGATATCCCTGTTTGTGGATGGACTGATAACCTTTTCACAATTGCTTTGATAAACCTGACCTGAGGCCTTTTTTTTGAGATGGTCACGCTACTCTAAATTCTATATTCCACAGTCTACATGCTGCATTCCAGATTCTACCTAAATTACTGGGCTGCAGCACACCAATGCAGATGTTTATGGAGATATAATCATAGGTTCATAATATTGCTAATGAGAATTAATGAGCAAAACCTGAAATTGTTATAAACTTAACTGGTAAATGTTCCACAGCGCTAATTGAAATAGTATCAGGGCAGTTATCTGTTACAGGTATAAAGGACTCAGCTAAATGCCTCACCCTTTGAATCGTAGCAACAACTGTACCAATACAGATTCAAGTAGCCTATTGCAACCACTCTTGAAGCACTACCAAGGCCTAATACAATAGGATGGTGTAATGCAGCCCCTTCCCCTCTCTGGGTCCCCCCAACCATTTCATTTTGTTGACAGCTTTGAGCTTTAAGTATTTGGATTTCCCCTCAGTGCAGATGGTCTACAGACAAAAGACAAGTTTTGCTTTTAATTGGTTTATTTCTCTGAAGCCAGAGTTTGGGTCATCAAACCATCTAAACACAGTCAGCTTTAACCAACCGAAAGACCCAAATGCCTGTTGCTGCTCAACTCCCTGCTTATTGATTGAGGCAGCGGGGACAGACAGAGTTCACCTGGCCTAGCCCATGGGAGCTATTCAATAACCCTTGTCAATGCTGTTTTATGATTGGCAAGGGTGCTTCTAGGAGATGGGACAAATCCTGACAGGGTTTTCCACCCTCTTTCTGATCAAGTACTCTACTTGTTCCTTTTAGTGGCCTGGACCCCAAAGCAGCAATGAGTTCAAGTAGCAGCAGTGTTCAGGTCGCAGCACTCTTATGGCAGATCCATTAGGCACTGATAAGCACATATATTTAACCACTAGTTCATTCTATCAATTCAAAAAGGTCAACACAATAGAAATCAAATAAGGCCCTATATTTCCAACCTCTGTTAAGTATTACATTACACTAATGAATGTAATAATACTATTAAGCATTATGGGGGAAAAATTCAGTATCGCCCCGTTTGGGGCGCAATTATCGGCCGGGCGCAAAGATTAGCGCTAATTATCGCCTCCGACTGCAAACTTGACTTTTATTGCCCCTGGAGGTGATTGGAGCGCTAAATCAGGCGCTACACATCTGTCTTAAGACGCAAAGGCCGAGGAGCGAGGCGCTAACTCAGAGCGCTGGCGAAGCTCATGTGATGTCAGTCAGCAATGGAACACAGATACACTGGCGCCGGCCAGTTCTTAAAGGGGAGGGTTGATCTTGCTCTCCATCCACATGCTGCTCATTGCAGCCTTGAATCTCGGCCTGGAGAGACCTGTACATCAAATCTGCTGGAAAGAACAATGGAGAGTACCAGGGAAAGAGCTCAGAGTGCAGCCCCCACAGTCTTTTCTAAATCGTTACAAGGAAGGGCAAATCAAAATGAACCTGCAAAGTGCTGCTCAGTACCCAAAACTCCTTCACACAGCGTTGAATCTCTCCAGAAGTCTCTCTCTCTCTCTCAGAATGCGTGGTTCACAAATGTCACCAACAAAAAAAGGCAGGAAGCGGTCGCCTTTAAATAGCGCTCCCCCAGTCCCTTTCTGACTGCAAAACGCTCCCCTCAACCTGTCGTTGCTAGCGGCAGGCGGTAAGGCAGGGGGCACCACTCAATATCCGCTCCGGGGCGCTACCGGGATGTTGCGCACGCGACTGACGTCACGATCTGCCAGCGCAGGAGATCGTGGCGGTAGTGTTTAGCACCGCCGCAAAGTGTCTAGTTAATTTCGCGAGCGGCGCAAACATCGCCGCGCCCGGGCGCTAGTTGCTTTGCGCCCCATTAGCGCCCTCTTAAGGCGCTAACGGGAGGCGCAACCAACTGAATTTTTCCCCCTATGTATTTAAATAACATGTTGCTGCAATCACTGAATGGGAAAATATACTACAGATGTGGAATTAAGGTGCTAACATGTTGTAGACATACAAGATGAGCATACATAGGGAAGGTTATGATTGAGGAGAAACTTCAGGAAGTCAGAAACATTTGGTGCTGATTTTTGGAGACAGCATGTTCATCTGTTACTACCTCCTTTGTTTAGTCCGTCAAATGTCTTAACAATGTAAGAATGACCCTAAAAGGAAGTTCATTCCTATACAATGAAGGGACAGTAACAAGGTTGTCAGTCAGCCACAGACAGGTGCCTCAGTCATCTTACGCTGTTAATATCCGACTGTGTTTTCAGAAGCTCACCATTCTGTCAGAAACGTCTTCTGCTCTAATCTTAAGGATGCATGCAATCAGTGTGCAATTCAATGAGATCTGTCAGTAATAAGCAGGTATATACCACTGAGCCCATGTCACAATTTGTCTTTTGGGGAATTTCATTTTTATGGCCCTATATTTTATTCCCGATGTAGTTTTGTATTTTTAATCCCTTTGTTTCATCCACCTATCCTGACACCTACAGACAAGATCCCTATAGCGACCAACTGGAAGGCTTCAGAGAATAGCTACGTGATTCTCCTATCTAATTTTCCTCCCTTTGCTGGAACATACTGCAGCCTCTGATTGGTGTCTATTGCTCCATGTGACTCAGATTGGAGCATCTGCTACGTTATATAGTTATGTATAGACATAATTTAAAAAAAATAATAATTATGTTACCAATGCTCTGGAGAGCTCTTAGTTTGTCAGTTGTTTAATTACACTGTCAACAATTAAAACTAATATGATTAGTATTATCAGAAGAGATTAATCACCTGCAGTGACATCATACATATAAAATAGTATATTTGCATATCTCATTTAAGGGTAAAATCATAGTGTACATTGCAGTACTCTGCACTGTAATACCGTAAAACATGCTGTATAAATCTCGACTGTTTTACAGTTTTCATTTAGAGCGCAAAAAAACAGCACATTTGGGCAATATCAATCCGATTGTTAATTGACAAGTGCCCTAATTTGCAGCGAGTTCACAAACACACCCAGAAAGGCTGTGGATAGCTGGAAAATATAGTCAGAAGTGCTCTTCGAAGGTTGGGATTCAATGTGGGTGTGGTAGACTGCTTCTTACCATGCTATGCCTGACCTAGGAGTCCTTGATGCTGACAGTGTATGCTTAAAATGGGAATGTGCTGCATTCTCTAGCCTTAGCATCCTTCACATTGAAGAGTATAAAATTTACAAAACCATATTGTAGTCCAATGATGTCGAAGTGACTCGCACAATAGTTAAGAGACAATAAAAATGTATGATGTCGTAACTTATATGCCAGCTGTTACAGGAGATACGAGTTTAAAGGTGCAGCCAGTCACAGAATGCTATTGGCAGATGTGTTGGTAACTAGAATCATAGAATCACAGAATGGTTACAACACAGAAGGATGCCATTCGGCCCGTCGAACCCGTGCCGGCTCTCTGCAAGAGCACTTCAGCTAGTCCCACTCCCCCGCCCTTTCCCCGTCACCATGCAATTTTTTTTCCTTCGGGTACTTATCCAATTCTCTTTTGAAAGCTACTGTTGAATCTGCCTCCACCACCCTTTCAGGTAGTGCATTCCAGATCTTAACCACTCGCTGCGTAAAAAGGTTTTTCCTCATGTCGCCTTTGGTTCTTCTGCCAATCACCTTAAATCTGTGTCTTCTGGTTCTCGACCCTTCTGCCAATGGGAACAGTTTCTCTCTATCTACTCTGTCTAGACTCCTCATGATTTTGAACACCTCGATCAAATCTCCTCTCAACCTTCTCTGTTCTAAGGAGAACAACCCCAGCTTCTCCAGCCTATCCACGTAACTGAAGTCCCTCAACTATTCTTCTCTTATCTTCTCAGTCCGGCATATTGCATGGGAAGGGAAGACAGGGAGCGTGCAAGGGAGAAGTCGTCCTTTTAAAGAATTGGTGCCTTTTATAAATGCATGACTTGCACCACAAAATATCACTGCATTGCAAAACGCCACTGAGCTGTTTATCTGTGTTCTATTCTGGTAAATATGACGCACAGTTCACCTTGTGAAAGCTACAGCAGTTCCTCTTCAGGTTACTATTATCGATGGTAAGTAGTTAAAGGGATAGGTAAGGGCATAGGAGTTAATATCATTAGGTACCTACAGAGAAACTTAACTCTGCTGGTTAGTGTTATCAATGATAAGTATTTAAAGAGACAAGGTAACTCTGCTTGTTGTTAGAAGTACTTAACATGAAGGCAACGTTGGATCAGCATCTTCGATAATTTAAAACTTGTGATAATTCTACAGATCAGCATTATTAGTATCAAAAAATTGCCTTTATATAGTGCCTTTAACATGCATAAACATCCCAAGGCATTTTACAGAGGGCAAAAATAATAAAAATGAATGGCCTTCAAGCCAGAGGAACAGAGTTAGAAGAGGTGACTAAAGGTTTGGTCAGAAAATGGGTTTCAAAAAGATTTTTAAAGGTGGAGAAGTAGAGAGGTGGGAGAGTTTGGGGAGAGACTTTGTGAGGCAAAGGGAGGGGGATTTCACAAAAGGCTAGAATCAGAGGACTGAAGGGGTGGTAAAGCCGGTGAAGGTTGCAGAGGTAGAGTGGGAAGAGACCTTGGGCAGAACTGAAAGTTAGGAGCAGGATTTTAAATTCAATGTATTGGGGAACAAGCAGACAATCTGGATCAGTGACAACAAGAGTGAGGGGCAAACTGGGTGTAGTGCAAGACAGGTTAGGGGCAACTGCGCAGCCGCGTAGCCCGGGACCGGCTTTTCCAATATGAAATTTCGCGCATGCACAAAACTTTGAGTGGGTTGCACAGCTCGTTAAAGGGACCACGCACCCCAAAATAATTAGGGGGAATATTGGGTACAGGGGGCTGAGATTTGGATGAGTTGGGAGCTTATGCAGGGTGGAGGTTGGAGGTTGGAGGTTATAGAGTCATAGAGTCATAACGGCACAGAAGGAGGCCATTCGGCCCATCGAGTCCGTGCCGACTCTCTAGAGCAATCCAGTCAGTCCCATTATCCTCGTAGCCCTGCAAGTTTATTTCCCTCAACTGCCTATCCAGTCTCCCCTTGAAAACATTGAGTGACTCCGCTTCCACCACTTCCGTCGGCAGCAAGTTCCAGGTCCTCACCGCTCGCTGCGTAAAAAAGTTTTTCCTCACATCCCCCCTGTATCTCTTGCCCAAAACCTTAAATCTGCGTCCCCTAGTTCTTGTACCATCAACTAGTGGGAACAGCCTTTCTCCATCTAGCCTATCCAAACCCGTCATAATCTTGTACACCTCTATCAAATCACCCCTCAACCTCCTTTGCTCGAATGAAAACAAATCCAGCTTCTCCAACCTGTCCTTGTAGCTAAGATCCCCCATCCCCAGAACCATTCTGGCAAATCTCCTCTGCACCCTCTCAAGTGCCTTCACATCCTTCCTAAAGTGCGGTGACCAGAACTGGTTGGCAAGGATGGCACTGGAGAAACTGAGTCTAGAGGTGACAAAAGCTTGGAGAAAGGTTTCGGGTGATAGGGTGAGGTCAGAGCACAGGTAATGTTGAAGAGGTAGAAGCTGGTCTAGGCAATGGATCGGAAATGGAATTTGAAGCTCAGCTATAGCTTGAGTGAGATTTTGTACGGTCTGCTTTACCATGAGCAAATGGTCAGATAGGAGAATAGAGTCAGTGACAAGAGAGTAGAGGTTACAGTAAGCGTTGAAATCTATGGCTTTTGGTGTTCCTGATGTTCAGTAGGAGGAAATTTTACAACTTAATAATAGCACAGAGGTAGATGAGGATAAGGGAAGTGATGGAAAGGTAGAGCTGGGTGTGGTCAACAGATGAATGGAAGTTTAGATATATCCTGTGAATATAACGTCATTGACAGGCAGCATGTAATTGAGAAAGAGAAGAACATAAGCACATAAGAACATAATAATTAGGAGCAGGAGTAGGCCATACGGCCCCTCGAGCCTGCTCCGCCATTCAATAAGATCACGGCTGATCATCGACCTCAACTCCACTTTCTAGCCCTATCCCCATATCCCTTGATTCCCCTAGAGTCCAAAAATCTATCGATCTCAGCCTTGAATATACTCAACGACTCAGTATCCACAGCCCTTTGGGATAGAGAATTCCAAAGATTCACAACCCTCTGAGTGAAGAAACTCCTCCTCATCTCAGTCTTAAATGGCCGACCCCTTATCCTGAGACTATGCCCCTGAGTTCTAGACACTCCAGCCAGGGGAAACAACCTCTCAGCATCTACCCTGTCAATCCCCTCAGAATCTTATATGTTTCAATGAGATCGCCTCTCGTTCTTCTAAACTCCAGAGATAGGCCCAGTCTACTCAATCCCTCCTCATAGGACAACCCTCTCATTCCAGAGATCAATCTAATGAACCTTCATTGCACCGTCTCTAAGGCAAGTATGTCCTTTCTCAGATAAGGAGATCAAAACTGTGCACAGAACTCCAGGTGTGGTCTCACCAAAGCCCTATACAGTTGTAGTAAGACTTCCTTACTCTTATACTCCAATCCCCTTGCAATAAAGGCCAACATGCCATTTGCCTTCCTAATCGCTTGCTGTACCTACATGCTAACTCTCTGTGTTTCCTGTATGAGGACACCTAAATCTCTCTGAACACCAATATTTAATAGTTTCTCACCATTTGAAAAATATTCTGTTTTTCCATTCTTCCTACCAAAGTGAATAACCTCACATTTCCCCACATTATGCTCCATCTGCCACCTTATTGCCCACTCACTTAACCTGTCTATATCCCTTTGCAGGCACTTTGTGTCCTCCTCACAGCTTACCTTCCCACCAAGCTATGTATCATCAGCAAACTTGGATACTTTGCACTTGGTCCCTTGATCTAAGTCATTAATATAGATTGTAAATAGCTGAGGCCCAAGCACTGATCCTTGCAGTACCCCACTAGTTACAGTCTGCCAACTGGAAAATGACCCGTTCATCCCTGCTCTCTGTTTTCTGTCCGTTAACCAATCCTCTATCCATGCTAATACATTACCCCAATTCCATGGGCCCATGAGAAGGGGGCCAAGGATGGACCATCAGCAAACTCTGAAAGGTGATTGTGCCGGTCAAGAAAAGAAGCCATCACTGATTGTGATCAAACAGATTTAGAATGGAATTACGGAAGAGTAGTTCCACTGGGCTGGACAACAGAGAAGAGGCAATGGAAAATGATGGCATGGTTGACCATGGAGGGATAAAGCACTACTTTCAGTGTCACAGAGGATGGCATTTGTGACTTTGATTAAGGCGACCACAATGACAGGAGCAGAGCAGAAGCCAAACTGAAGGAATTCAAACAAGGAGCTTTGGGAGAGATAGGTATGGAGCGAGTAGACAAGGACATATTTGAGCACCTTAGAGCCGTCCTCTATCCATAGTGGATGATAAGTTTGAAGAAAACCCCCTATTTATGGGGCAGCTCCAGAGTCCTAAGAGATACAGTTCAATGAGGTCTATGTGTTATCTTCCCTTCCCTCCCATTGTGTAGGAACAGAAAAGAGTCCCCAATTATCTATTTTTTCCTGCTGAATGCTTTCCACATTAAATATAATTAAACCACTGCCAAATTGCATCTAGGGACAGCAGTACATTTTTGAAATCTAATCACTTTTAAGCAAATTATAGGTGTTTGTTCATTATTTTCTGTTGTTTTGATTCAGATTGAATCACTGAATGGGTTATTAAATGGGCTGTGGTTCAAAGGTTTGCAAATTGGCTGTTCTTTGTAGTGAGGAACATGAGAAAAGGCTATTCAGTCATTGAGCTCATTCGAGCTGTTTAGGTCCATGTAGCTATTCTACGGGCCAGCATACAGGCTTATAATTATGAAGTAGGTGGAGTGAAAAACAAAAGTGAATAGTGAACTGACAAACTGGCAGGATGTTCTTTTTAGCTTCAAAGACGTTGCTACAGATGAACAATGCACAAGAATTAACTGGCTTAATTGATTAAACTTTCCATAATTTCTTCGGGCAGATATTTTCTAACCTTGGATGGTAAAAGAAAAAAGAAAGACTTGCATTTATATAGCGCCTTTCACGACCACCGGACATCCCAAAGCGCTTTACAGCCAATGAAGTACTTTTGAAGTGTAGTCACTGTTGTAATGTGGGAAACACGGCAGCCAATTTGCATACAGCAAGGTCCCACAAACAGCAATGTGATAATGACCAGATTATCTGTTTTGGTTATGTTGGTTGAGGGATAAATATTGGCCAGGACACTTCTTGCTCTTCTTTGAAATAGTACCATGGGATCTTTTACATCCACATGAGAAAGCAGACAGGGACCCAGTTTAATGACTCATCTGAAAGATGGCACCTCCAACAGTGCAAAACTCCCTCAGTACTGCAGTGGAGTGGCAGCCTAGATTTTTTTTTTGTGCTGCAAGTCTCTAGAGTGGGACTTGAACCCACAACCTTGTGACTCAGAGGCAAGGGTGCTACCAACTGAGCCACAGTTGACACTCAAGCTTTCCATAATTTCTTCGGCCAGATATTTTCTAACCTTGGATGGTAAAAGAAAAAAGACTTACATTTATATAACGCCTTCTACGAACACCGGACATCCCAAAACGCTTTACAGCCAATGAAATACTTTTTGAAGTGTAGTCGTTATTGTAATGTAGGAAATGCAGCAGCCAATTTGCGCACAGCAAGCTCCCACAAACAGCAATGTGATGATGACCAGATAATCTGTTTTTAGTGATGTTGGCTGAGGGATAAATATTGACCAGGACACCGGGGATAACACCCCTGCTCTTCTTTGAAATAGTGCCATGGGATCTTTTATGTCCACCTGAGAGAGCAGACGGGGCCTCGGTTTAACGTCTCATCTGAAAGACGGCACCTATGACACCTCTGATGTGAATCTTGCAATCAGTCAGTACTGCACCAGCTTCTAGCAATATGGGTGACTTCATCATTACTCTGGACAAACTCAGACAAATGATACAACTCCCTCACTTGATTCGATACCGTCTGGCATAGCTCCCTCTACACTGCACCTCTGCATCCACACTTTGGCATAGCGGAAGAATATATTCAATGAACACTTTCATAGATCTACTTTCCAACTCACACCGTGGAGTCCTTCCAATATCTTGGGCTCCCTAACACAGCTTCTGTACACCTGGGTCTGCAAGTGAAACTTGAGGTTTGATCACCAGATATCCAGTGGTCACTGGCTCAGATTCCCTTCAGTTTCCTCACCCATGCAATATCTTAGCTGTCAATGGCTCTGCAATGAGCTCAATACTGTAAACATTTACAGGTCTCCAGCTGGGAAGCCTGTGCAAACTGTCTTTTCCTTCTAACTGAGCTACCAGTCAGTTTCAGACTCTACATCTATGTAACTGTGTCCACATAAAATGTGTGCAAAATAACCTTTTTAAATGTGGCTCTATATTTTTTAGATTCATAAATATCAATTGATAAATTTTAAAAAGTGTGTAAACTAAACTAGAATACACTATTTTTCATGTGAAAATTGAACATTTTCCAGGGAATCTTGCCCCATGCTCCCCTGAAAATGTGGGCCTGGAGGGTAGAGGAGAGACCATCCTTTGGAAGAAGTAAATTTGTTGCCTTTTATCACTTTGTACATTGACACGAGAACCAAATTAGACATCACACACAAAAACACAAGAAACAAAGCTAAGCTCCCAGCGATAACCCCAATTGTGAGTTCTTAAACTCAGGGCATCTCTGGGTGCCACTGAGTGCAGTTAAAGTACTTCAGGGAAGACGGAGGTCAACCTTATATCATTTCTATGTACAGCCATGCTGAGGCTTGGGAACAGGGTAGCTTCTTCATATATTCAGGGGAAGAATCATCATTGAAGTGATTTGGATGCAGTATTTTGTATTCAGACTCGTCGCACTCTTTCCCATTGTTAACTCATGATTTTCCCCCAGAGCTTAAAACTGTAGGCCTCAGTCAGTCCTCCCTCAGTCTTTGCTTAACCCTACACTCTACAGGCTTCTGAAACCTTGGTTTTCTGTTACCTAACATATTTGATTTACCTTCTCTCCTACTCTTTTCAACGTTGATGACATCCTGCAGCATGGGCCTTGGCCCATCACCTAGCTCTGTCAACAAACAAATTTTAAAACAGATTACAGCCACAAAATTGAAGTATTGAAGGAAGGATGAAGAACTCTAGAAATCCTCAAAAATAAATAAATAATACATCAATTTAGAAATCAGAGATCCGTTACAGGACAGAGATAATCCAACTTTTTTTGTTTGGAGTAGGGGTAAGAGAACAAATGAGGGATGTCCATGACTGGGGAATTTCCTCTTTCCAGCGAGGACCTTAAGCATACCCGGTTTAAATAAGACATATGTACAGGAATAGCAGTAGTACCTAATAATATTGCTTCAATCCCAACCTCACGACGTTATTCATCATTTTGACACCGCCACACCCCTTTCCCCTCCCTCAATCTGTCCACAGTCTCTCTAAGTGACTAATGTCCAGTCAGGTTGCAATTGCCTTGTCACCTTAATGCAGAATATGAGCTCCCCTCACTCAGTTGCTTGAAAGAGCTATCCGACAGTATTTATGCAGCGTCACAATTAATTTCTTGCTCCTTTGAAGGGCGGCTGTCACCACGGTAAAGTTTCCTCCAAGATTCTGTATCAGGTCTGTATACGGGCGAGTGCACAATGATATGATGATTGATGTTGCTGTGTCTGGCAGCCCATGCTATTTCTTTTTATAAAACTCTGACTAAAAATGATCACATTGCAATAGAGAAAAAACAAACACATCAGAAATGTCACACAGCAATAATGTAGCATCTGCTACAGTGAGAACTTTTTCTGGCACCCACCAGAGTGGATATTTGTGAGCAGTTTTGATTCAGACACAGAAGCTGCCAGTAAGGTATTGTCCCTTTAATAAAGAATAGCTACATTTGATTTTTGACTAAATGATGGGGGAAAAATTCGGTTGCTTTGCGCCTCCCGTTAGCACCCTAAGAGGGCGCTAACGGGGCGCAAAGCAACCTGCGCCCGGGCAAGGCACCGCCAAAGCCTCCCGCAAAATTCAGTGGGAGGTTAGCGGCGGCGGTAACCGTTAGCACCCTACGGCGCTGCGCTGCCGACGATGACATCATCGCCATGCGCAGCGCCCCGGCCGTGATCTTCGGGAGCGCCCCCTGACTTACCGCCGGACGCTATGTCCGATGGAGTCAGGGGGGCCTACCTGCGGCCGGGGCGGCACTAATTAAAGGTGAGGTGCCGGGCGGCCATTTTTGTTGCTGGCCGCCTGCCAGCGCCTGCCTCCGCTGCCGTCCCGGCCTCCTCTGCAGCTCCCCCCGCGGAGTGCCAGCTGCGCTCCACGAGCCCGGCACTTCTCTTGAGTGCCGGGCTCTTTAGCCGGCACTCCAATCCCGGTGGTCCAGCTGGGCCCCGGGTCGCGCTGCAGAAGGCGCCTCCCCTTTAAGAAGGGGAGGAAGGCCTGCAGTACCACGGCACGTCGCGCCATTATATTCCCTCGCGGCACCCCAAGAGGGAGGCGAGGCGCTTCCAGTAGCACCCCACTTCCCTCTTGGGGCGCTACCACTCAATTTTGGCCGCGGGGGCGCTAACTTTTTTGGGGCGCTAAAAGTAGCGCCCCGGCAAAGTTAACGCCACAAACGGGGGGGGGGTGACTCAATTTTTCCCCCGATGTTCTTGTTTTCCTACCTTAAAGGTGCTATATAAATGTAAGTCGTTGTTCTTATTGCTGTGTGGCACCTCGTTGCTTTCTATTGGCTTTTATACACTACTTTCAGCGGACGCTTTTAAATTATGTAAATGTTGCAGTTGCATAAGAGAAACTCTTTCTGTGAATAAAGTTGACATCTGTATTTTCTTGGCCCTCAGAGCTACACGAAGATTGACTGTAAATGGTACCTCTGCTACTGAACATGTATAGCTTTCAAAACACTAAACAGGTGGAATTTCCTCATCCCCATGGTTTCAAGACTGAAACCAATCCACCTCGCTACCAATGAACACCAGCTTATATGTTCTGAGCAATCTTTTTATCATCAAGAAACCTAGGTGAAAGGCCACAAACCACACTGCACGACACCAATAAAACAAAGAAAGTGCATTTATATACACTTAGCGCCTTTCATGACCTCAGTGTGTTCCAAACCGCTTTACAGCCAATTAAGTACTTTTGAAGTGTAGTCACTGTTGTAAAAGGCGGCAGCCAATTTGCGCACAGCAAGGTCCCACTAACAGCAATGTGATTTTAACTAAATCATCTGTTTTAGGTGTTAGTTGAGGGATAAATGTTGGCCGGGACACCAGAGAGAACTCTCCTGCACTTCTTCGAATCGTGCCACGGGATCATTTACGTCCACCTGATGGGGCAGATGGGACTTCAGTTTAACGTCTCATCCGAAAGGCGGCATTTCTGACAGTTCAGTACTGCATTGGAGTGCCAGCCTAGATTATGTGCTCAAGTCTTTGGAGTGGGACTAGATCCTACAACCTCCTGACTCAGAGATGAGAGTTCTATGCACTGAGCAGAAAAAGAAAGACTTGCATTTATATAGCACCTTTCATGACCACCAGACATCTCAAAGCGCTGTACAACCAATGAAATACTTTGTAAAATGTACATGATTCACTTCACCTGACGAAGGAGCAGCAGCTCCGAAAGCTCGTGATTTCAAATAAAACTGTTGGACTATAACCTGGTGTTGTGCGACTTCTCACTGTTGTAAAATGTAGTCACTGTTGCAAAGTAGGAAACAGCGGCAGCCAATTTGCGCACAGCAAGCTCCCACAAACAGCAATGTGATAATGACCAGATAATCTGCTTTAGTGATGCTGATTGAGAGATAAATATTGGCTAGGACACCGGAGATAACTCCCCTGCTCTTACTTCGAAATAGTGCCATGGGATCTTTTACATCCAAACCAAGAGGGCAGACAGGCCCTTGGTTTAACATCTCATCCGAAAGACAGCACCTCTGATAGTGCAGCACAGCATTTTTGTGCTCAAGTCTCTGGAGTTGGATTTAGAACCCACAACCTTCTGACTCAAAGGTATTAGTGCTACCCACTGAGCCACAGCTGACACTGTAAGAAAAGTAAGATGGAAGGCAGATTAAATCAAGTAATAGTGATTACGTGATTTAAAGTTTGACTTTTGAAATGCTGGTAGACTGTAGGAGGAAGAGATGGCTAAAGGAGGCAAGTCACTGCATAACTTTGAGCTCCTGGCAGAGATCGAGTCAGAGTCAGAGATGGTATAATAAGTCATGATTTCAAAACACTGAGAATCCAGGGAGGAGAAATAGGGTGTGGGCTGGTGAATGAGGAGCGTAGGAGGAACAAATGGCGTAATGATCTTAATAGTATTAATAACTGTGAAGGGAGGGAGGGAGACAGGAGGATGGGGACACAAGAGAGAAAAAAGAAAGTGAGTGAGCGAGTGAAACATCACAATCATGTCCCAGATAACACCTTGGCATGCGGTTGGTGAAAAACTGGAGATCAAATTCGATGGTTTAGACTTACATCACTAATCCAATAGCCAGGCTGGGAAATCCAATTTTCCGACTGAATATTTTGTATCCAAAAGAGAAACCTTCTCAAATGTCAGGACAAGCTGCTGGAGACACTACTGCTTTTCTAAGAAACAGATGAAAAAGCCACCAGGACTCAAATGTCTATTTTGGATATGTGCTTACAGAGCTAAACACTTTGATATTGAACACAGCCAGTTACCGCCTGCTCCTGAATATCCCCTTCAGTTATTACTGCAAAATTCCCTGCCCTTGAGGTAAGGCTGTTGCTGCGTCTTTGTAAATCACCGAATAAAGCAGGCGCTTGGCGAGGTATCAGGCAGTTCTCATTGTTAACGGCAAAGGGCTGCCATAAACCTCTGATACGGTCCCACTCACGCACTAGAACTTTCTTGTCGGCTGCTGACAGCTCTCCCTGAAGGACTTCTTCGGCACAGGCTTTTTCAGCTTTAAAAGAACAAGAATGGCAACTCTTTCAGATGTGCAACGGTACAAGATGTCCCAGTGGCATCCTTACAACAGCTTATGAAAGCCGAACACCTCGTGTTTGATGTTCGTATGTGAATGCTAAAGCACTAATAAAGGTGTGCTGGCAAGATACTGCCGTTCACTTCAATCATAAGAACTTTATCAACTTTATTCAGCGTCCAAGGGCAGTTATTTGCAATGTTTGTCAATAAGCAAACAACAAATAAGAAGATCTGCATTTATCAAAGAGTTTAGCACATCTATGATGAACTTTCTTGAAGTGTATCTACTTAACAAGGTAGGGAAAATAAATCCAAAATAATACCTTCAGATATGCTGAGGCAGCAGGACAAGGGGCACTGGTTCACGGTTGTGAAGGGCAAATTAAAACAGACATTTGGAAATGTCTTTTTACACAGAGTGGACAGCTGTCAGGAAGGATGGTTGAGGGCAGGACACTAGATTTATATAAGAAACAGCTAGATGCAGTTAGCAGGAAAAAAGAGAACAAGGGTGTCAGTCTTGGCTCAGTGGTAGCATGCTTGCCTCCCAGTCAGAATGTTATGGGTTCAAGTCCCACTCTAAGACGTAATCTATGCTAACAGCAGTGTAGTACTGAGAGAGTCTTGAACTGTCAGATAATTCCGTCTTCCCTCTCTGGTGGCTGTAAAAGATGCCAGGAACTTCTTCGAAAGACTAGGGGAGTTCTCCTGGAATCCCATAACCAACATCACTAAAACAAATGATCTGGTCATTTATCTCATTGATGTTTTTTGGGTCGTTGCTGTGTGCAAATTGATTGCTGTGTGGCTACACTTCAAAATGACTTAATTAGCTGTGAAACGCCTTGTCTCTGGTACCATTCTAGTAAATCTCCTCCGCACTCTCTCCAAGACCTTGACGTCCATCCTAAAGTGTGGTGCCCAGAATTGGACACAATACTCCAGCTGGGGCCTAACCAGTGATTTATGAAGGTTTAGCATAACTTCCTTACTTTTGTACTCTATACCTCTATTTATAAAGGCAAAGATCCCATATGCTTTTTTAACAGCTTTATCAAGTTGTCCTGCCACCTTCAAAGATTTGTTTACGTAAAGGTCTCTCTGCTCCTGCACCCCCTTTAAAACTGTACCAGTTAGCGTGTGTTTAAATTTCTCACCCTACACCTTTGCCCACTGAGCTCAGACTCCATGTAATTAGAACATTCACAACGTTATGAAAGATTTTACAGACTCAAAGGGTAGATTTTTCAAAAGTGATCATAAGAGACAGGTTTCCCAGAGAGACACAGGCAATCTTCAAGGAGAAAGAAAGATCACAGCACAGATTTTTTTTTTATTGAATGAAAGATGAGAAGACATGTTCAGTGTTCAGAAAGCAGGACACAGGGATTTTGGAAATTGTTTGCCTGAGAGATTCAATTACATATTTTACAACAATTATATATAATAGTATATAAATACCATTGTCATCTTGTACTTAATTTGTTTCTCTTTTCATACAATGAGTTGCCCTGTATGGTTTGTACTTTGGTGACAATGCCTTTTTCTCTATTTCCCAGAGATAGGATGTCCCAATCTCACAACCTAGCCATGCCTTCTTGGCAGAAACGTCTCCCAAGGAGATGATGAAATAATAATACATGTTTTTGCTCTATGGTCCTTCCATTTCCCTGAAAACTGACAAACTCTCCAGGAGACAGGCAATCTGAGTCATGGACTTCTCCACTTCACTGATTAAACACTTGCAATTACCCAGCGACTCACTTCCCCCCTCCCCCCAAAGATAGTACTTCATATGCCATTCAGAAAAAGAAATACCTTTATGTTTGTCTTTTTCCAATGCACTTGACAATATTCAAATTTACTCATGGTTTTACCCAGTAAAGAGGTCTTTACTTAAAGTTTCAGACTGAATTGCGCTCCTATTAGTACTTATCACATTTTTGGGTGTATTTATGTTAGCTAGTTCCTCAGGTTCAGTATCACTGGGCACTCCCATAAGCAATCCTCATGTCCCTACAATCTGGACCCTACCTTAAATATCTATGTAAATGTTAGAAACACTCCGGGGCCGTAATAGAGAGCTCTTACTTTGTACATCTGCAACTAGAATAGCAGACTGAAATGGCATGCTATCAAGCTGAGATTCGGACTCTGAACTAACAAATGGTTTTATTTACATAAGACAGATGAGCATGTATGTAGAAATCATACATTTGGCTGCTGCAGCAAAATTAATACTCGTTATTGACTGCATTTTTCATGCCAAAGGAATATGATCCAAACACTTTAAAGTTGCACAGAAACAAAAAGCAATAAACAAATGCATGTCATAATTACATTAGATTAAGTGCCATCCATCAATATTGGATGGATAGCCAATCTTTGACGATGGCAAATAAATCTGTGATTGAACGTTATAGCTCCCACCAAGTAAAGAATTAACATTGTAGACTCCCTATTCTGCTTTCCCCTAAGACTTTGCACCTTGTGAAGCCCTTGCAACTAAGCTTTCTGGACTCAGATTGTTGCTTTTCTGTTGAGAAGTACACTGTGTCACTTCGGCAGATAACGCAGATAACAATATTTCTAGCAATACAACATACAAGTTCAAAATCCAACACAAGCAAAAAATCCATTTTTGTCACAGTAGCACAATCTAAAATAATAGCTATAGTGATGATCATCACTTTCCATGAATAGTTGGTACTAGTTATGGATGTGCCCAGCCATAACTGACGTGGCAATCCAGAAGAATTAAGAAAAAGTATCTGGATTAGACAGTGCGTGCACTTCTACAATGTTGGATTCATTTAATGAAGTCTGACCTAAGACTGCAGCTCTTCCCACTTTCAGACTGCATTCAACAACATCTAGTAGAGCACTTTACTGCTTAAAAGTGGAACTAAATCACAAACAACTTTGTGACCTGACCTTTACGTTCAATTAAATCCCTCAAATCCCTTTATTAATGTGTAAGAGTCTGTATTACTATTGCACTGCAAAATTATAACTGCTGTTTCCTGCTTTCTAATAAATTACAGTCGGTTTGATATTTATTTTAATCAAAGATTAGGCAATAATTCTTTTCTTTGACATAGCTCCTCTGTAATTAAAAATGGATTATACTTCCAAATGCCTATTTTGATGTAATTGTCTTCCCACTGAGCAAATTAGCCAACTCGCGGTGCGAAACAGAATAAAAAATTCTACATTTAAGAGATGGAATTGCTCATTAAGGCTAGACAATTTGTCACTCTGTCAGGGTCTGAAATATCTGTATTTCTAAAATCTAAAATAAATTTGATTGATGGTGTGGAAGGAGTACATGTACAGCATTCCACCCTTAGATTCCAACCCGCTTGTTTGAAGCTTAGGTGGCCATTTAACAAACAAACACTGTTCAGTTCCATTCCCAACTCCTCGGATAATGAAGCAGTCCATGCCCGCATGCAGCATGACCTGGACGACATTCAGGATTGGGTGGATAAGTGGCAGGTAACATTCAAGCCACACAAGTGCCAGGCAATGACTATCTCCAACAAGCGCGAGTCTAACCACTGCCCCTTGACATTCAACAGCATTACCATCGCCGAATCCCCCACCATCAACATCCTGGGGGTCACCACTGACCAGAAACTTAACTGGGCCAGCCACATAAATACTGTGGCTACAGGAACAGGTATTCTGCGGTGAGAGTCTCACCTCCTGACTCCCCAAAGCCTTTCCACCATCTACAAGGCACAAGTCAGGAGTGTGATGGAATACTCTCCACTTGCCTGGATGAGTGCAGCTCCAATAACACTCAAGAAGCTCGACACCATCCAGGACAAAGTAGCCCGCTTGATTGGCACCCCATCCACCACCTTAAACATTCACTCCCTCCACCACTGGCGCACCATGGCTGCAGTGTGTACCATCTACAAGATGCACTGCAGCAACTCGCCAAGTCTTCTTCGACACCACCTCCCAAACCTGCGACCTCTACCACCTAGAAGGACAAGGGCAGCAGGCGCATGGGAACACCACCACCTGCAAGTTCCCCTCCAAGTTACACACCATCCTGACTTGGAAGTATATCACTGTTCCTTCATCGTCGCTGGGTCAAAATCCTGGAACTTCCTCCCTAACAGCACTGTGGGAGTACCGTCACCACGTGGACTGCAGCGGTTCAAGAAGGCGGCTCACCACCACCTTCTCAAGGGCAATTAGGGATGGGCAATATATGCTGGTTTTGTCAGTGACGCCCACATCCCAGGAACGAATAAAGAAAAAATAGCCAAAATAACGTTCGCAGTTTGCAATGTCCTTTCAAGTCTCACTCATCATGTTCGCCACTCCATGGACACAATGGCCATTCCATTATAATTTATGCTACTGTTTTGTCTATTAACTTGTTTGTTCAATGCTGGCCTTGCTATTGCACTACACCCCATTCTCCAGTTAAAATAAGAGCCTACAACCCTGATTAGATTGGTTTTCCCCTCTCTATCCCTGCCAATTCTCACTAATAATGCATCTGGTGACCCATCATACACCCCCCTCCATCTGTATAGATGTTTGGTAATCCAGGTATGATGTTCTCCATGCTCATCTGTGGACAACAATTTTTTTTTTACTTTTCCATGTCTTGTCTCTTTCCTGTCTCCCTCTGGTGGTCTATCCAGCATCCTGGCCCAAGATCAGACAAAATTCACCAAAAGTTGGCTCTGAGGCCTTAAAGCTGAGGAGATCTCAGCAACCTGAAACTTGACCTTATATTATAAACCTAACTGAAGCCAAACCAAAACAACTTTAAGTTAAAAATGTTACTCCACTAGTAAAAATTTTACTATTTTGCTTTTATTTTAGTACATCTTTCACCAGCCAGTTTGATTGTCTGTTAAAGGGGCATTATCTTCTGGTAACTTTTCTTCGAAGACACTTTACCAAGTTTGTAAAGGTAAAAAAACATTAAGGGCTCAATTTTCACCAGCCCGTGGAGGCGGGTTTGGAGGCATGTGGGGTGGGAAAATAGCAGATTCGGGGGTCCCGAACCCATCCCGCCCCCAACCCGCCTCCATGCCAGTTTCACAGGAGGCAGGTACCCGACCTGTGCTGGGACCCGCCTCCCCGAGGCGGGAAGGGGATTAGTGCCAATAAACTGCCTGTTAACAGGTAGTTAACAGGCAGTTTTTTGCCTAATCCCTATTTTTAGCCCTAAAGTGTGGGCTTCCCAACAGGTCCGAACCACGCCGATTTAGCAAGGCGGACCGTCGGTCTGGAGGGCTTGGAGGGGTCGAGATGTCAGGTGTGCAGGTGAGTGATGGGTGCATGAGTGCAGAGGTAAGTGTGTTTGGTGTGTGTAAAGTGTTTTAAGAACTTGTACTTACCTTAACTTTGTCCTGCAGGCTTCCTTCCTTCAGTTCTCGGGAGTCCCTCAGCTCACCGGCACAGAAAGCAGAATGGCCGCGGAGCTGTCAAAAGCTGCAGTATCTGCTTTCTGTGCTGGATTGATTTCTAACTGAGTCTAAGTACAGGGACTCACGTTAGAAATCATATTGTCAGTGTTTGACAGCTTCACAGAGCTGTCAAACGCTGAAATTTCATCTGTCAACAGCTCTTGACAGATGAAATTTCAATGGCTGACATCACCTGTATGCAAGGGACCCTTGATTGGCCTGCTAAGCCCGCTGGGCGGGCTTAACAAGGTCAATCAAGGGAAACTACAGTGGGTTGGCCACAAGTCGATGGAGGCAGGACTACAACCCAAAAAGTGGGAGTCCCACCTCCATCACGTCCCCATTGACAAAATCCAGCCCTAATACCTCATACAAAGTATAACACAAAATGTAATGAGCAAGCATAAAAGCTACATTGCTCTAGTTTGCACTGTACTATAGACAGCAGTGTATTGCTCCGTAGACCTTTCATCTATAGGACTAGCATTCGAATCACACCCAAACTGATCGGATAAAAGACTTTTCCCTCTACTAGCTGTGAGGGTCCTAACTGAAAAGAGTTTGACCTGATTCCTCCAAGGCATGAATTCACAGAACAAATCAGCACTAATTTTCAGTAAATTAACAGTGTTACTAGAGAGGTCAGAAAGATGTTCAGTGAGGGAGCTGGAAAAACTATCACATTGGTACTGCAGGAGGTGTTTTTTTTATTTGTTCCTGGGATGTGAGCGTCGCTGGCAAGGCTAGCATTTATTGTCCATCCCTAATTGCCCTTGAGAAGGTGGTGGTGAGCTGCCTTCTTGAACCGCTGCAGTCCACGTGGTGACGGTACTCCCACAGTGCTGTTAGGGAGGGAGGTCCAGGATTTTGACCAGGATTATGGTTGGGCCTAGGACACTGCTCTGAGGAACTCCTGCAGCGATGTCCTGGGGCTGAGATGATTGGCCTCCAACAACCACAATGATCTTCTTTTGCGCTAGGTATGACTTCAGCCAGTGGAGAGTTTTTCCTCTGATTCCCATTGACTTCAGTTTTACTAGGGCTCCTTGATGCCACACTTGGTCAAGTAAGAAATAGGGGCAGGAGTAGGCCATTTGGCCCTTCGATTCTGCTCTGCCATTTAACAAGATCATGGCTGATCTTCTACCTCATCTCCACTTTCCTGCTCTATCCCCATATCCCTTGATTCCCATAATATTCAAAAATCTATCAATCTCTATCTTGAATATACTCAACGACTGAGCCTCCACAGCCCTCTGGGGTGGAGAATTCCAAAGATTCACCACCCTCTGAGTGAAGAAATTTCTCCTCATCTCAGTCCTAAATGGCCGACCCCTTATTCTGAGACTGTGACCCCTGGTTCTAAACTCCCCAGCCAGGGGAAACGTCCTCCCTGCATCTACCCTGTCAAGCCCTATAAGAATTTTGTATGTTTCAATTAGATCACCTCTCATTCTTCTAAACTCTAGAGAATATAGGCCTAGTCTACTCAATCTCTCCTCATAGGACAATCCCCTCATCCCAGGAACCAGTCTCGCGAACCTTCGTTGCACTCCCTCTTATGGCTCTATATCTTTCCTTAGATAAGGAGACCAAAACTGTACACAATACTCCAGGTGTGGTCTCACCAGGGCCCTATATAATTGCAGTAAGATGTCTTTACTCTTATACTCAAATCCTCTTGTAATAAAGGCCAACATATCACTTGCTTTCTTAATTGCTTGCTGTACCTGCATGTCAACTTTCAGTGATTCGTGTACAAGGACACCCAGGTCAATCTGAACACCAACATTTCCCAATCTTTCACCATTTAAAAAATACTCTGCTTTTCTATTTTTCCTACCAAAGTGGATAACTTCACATATCTCCACATTATATTCAATTTGCCATGTTCTTGCCCACTCACTTAGCCTGTCTATATCCCCTTGAAGCCTCCTTGCATCCTCCTCACAACTTACATTCCCGCCCAGCTTTGTATCATCAGCAAACTTGGATATATTACATTTGGTCCCCTCATCCAAATCATTGATATAGATTGGGAATAGCTGAGGCCCAAGCTCTGATCCTTGTGGTACCCCACTAGTTACAGCCTACCAACTCAAAAATGACCCGTTTATTCCTACTCTCTGTTTTCTGTCCATTAACCAATCCTCAATCCATGCTAGTATATTACCGCCAATCCCATGAGCCCTAATTTTGTTTAATAACCTCTTGTGTGGCACCTTATCGAATGCCTTCTGAAAATCCAAATACACCACATCCACAGGTTCCCCCTTATCTATTCTGCTAGTTACAACCTCAAAAAACTCTAACAGATTTGTCAAACACGATTTCCCTTTCATAAATCCGTGTTGACTCTGCCCAATCCTATTATTATTTTCTAAGTGTCCTGTTACCACGTCCTTAATAATAGATTCTAGCATTTTCCCTACCACTGATGTCAGGCTAACTGATCTGTATTTCCCCGTTTTTTCTCTCCTTCCTTTCTTAAATAGGGGTGGTTACATTTGCTACCTTCCAATCCAAAATGCTGCCTTGATGTCAAGGGCAGTCACTCTCACCTCACCTCTTGAAGCTGTGGTTAAGCATATTGTTGGGGGTGTGTGGGGGAACTTTGCTCTTACCTGGCCCATGCTGTACCTAACCCCAAATGGAAAATTGCCGGCACTAATATATTATGTTGTCAATGAGTGCAACCTCCCCCACCCCACACTTATGAGGAAAAATAAGAGGAAAGATTTGAGGATGAAAAGATCAGCAGCTAAATTCCGTTTTTGAACAAAGAAGGTGACTGAGAATGGATCTAATAAAGACACTGGGGGTAATTTTGACTTTAGACGATAGAGTAAAACAGGCGATATCGGCTCAAACACCCGTTAAACACGTCTCCTGATTTTTGAAGTTAAGGAAACGGAAATGGTGACCGAGCCAGTATCGGGCCTTTTGCACTATTGTTCAAAGTCAGAATTACCCCATTAACTTGTTTGAAAAGGTAAATCCAGAGTGCCATGATAGTACAATAAGGGGTGCCTCCAAAATGAATGGTGAATGGTCAATTTAAGAAGAGCTTAATACAAGGAGTGATTAATGTTTGGCAATGGAGGCAAAAACTTTAGATTCATTCAAGATCCAGTTTTTGACCTGATGGGGAGAGCTGTAATATTTTTTCCCTTGGGTGAAGGAGCTAAGATTCTCCACATGGTCTTCCTCATCTGTATTCATCTTGCGATCTTCGAAAATACACTAGAAGAGCTGAAGAAAATATCTTACTTTAGGAGTTGCATGTTCTATCCCTGTCTTTTATAATTTAAGAAATATTCCAGTACTTTTGAATGAGGGAATCTAAAATCCCTTAAGCGTGAAGTGCACAAATATCACTGCAACTAATCTTCATTGCCCGGGATTTATTTTCCACTAAAGTGTATAAAAATTTGAAGCTGTACATTTTCAAGGAACAACACTGTCAAGCAGATTTCTGCACTTTATTGCAGCTGCTATTAAACGGCATCAATCTTGAATATCAAGCATCTAAATTTCATAGCTTCAGAGATTTGGGGTGAGTGCAGACTGTAAATGAGGACTGCCTCAAGCGAATCGCCAACTGAACAGCCGCTGAAAATACCTTTGGTTTTTGACTTATTTACTTCAATCTGGCCAAAGTGTGCTCTCTTTCTTCAAATGGAGAGTAATGACTTTCTATCATCTCACACCAGTATGTGGAATGCTGAATTCAAAGTTCAACTGGGTGATGTCCCACTTTGCACCAGCAATATACGCATGAGAACAACTAATAAATTCTACACCAGCTCCACGCTGGTTTATCTTTAAGCGTTTCTCTTCAGTAGACGGGAAATGCCAGTGAGGAGCCATCTGTGCTTCATTTCCTTTGAATAAAATCTAATAAAATCATCTGTTGCATTTTCTTTCATAGAACTGAAGAGGAACCCTCATTTTACTCATGATTTTAATAACAGGCCAGAAAGAATTCAAGAGAGGGGAAAATCAATAATATTCACACTCCTTCAGTAATTTTATGTGGGAAGTGAGTTTCCCGAAATCTCCCTGAGACGGTCTGGCTGAAAATGAGAGATTATCAGCAAAATTAAGGAGATGGTTAGGCTTAGGGTTCTGGTCATGGGTCAACCGTGGGAATTGGAAGACATGATGTGAAAGGCCAATGTCTTCTGGTAAATATGGAATTGTCAAAGACAATGGGGCCAAAAATTCGGCACTTGTCGGGTGAGTACGCGCTGTGTACTCACCCGTAAGGCCACCTGAAGTGCCGGTTTCACGCATACACTGCGCATGCGCGGGAAACCGGAACTTCCGTTCCCCTGAAGGAAGGGGTTCAGAAGTCGAACGCGTGCGCAGGAGAGGCAGCGCGCACGCAGTGAACTTCATTTTTTTTTTCAGGTTTCTCCGTGAGGGTAAGTATGGAGAATCTGCACATTTAAAAAGGAGACGCAAGGCCTGTTTTTAACAAGGTAAGTGGTTAATTAAGTACAATTTAAACATATTTTCAACAGGTTTATCTTTTTTACATACTTTAAAGAAAGGTAAGTTTATTTTTAGCACCGTTAAAAAGTTTAATTAATTTTTTCAAAAATGTAAATTTTTGTTTAAAGTAGTTAATTTATGTAATTTATAGTTATTTTAAAAAGATGATGGTTTTTTAAAAATTTATTTGAAGTTTTAGTGTGGTTTTGGGGCCGATTTCTATTCATAGATTTGACAGGTCTTCTGTCAAATCTATGAATGAAAATTCCCTGCTACGATTGGCTCTCCATGGCCCACGTGATCTCAGGGGACGCTTCGAACTAACTGCGCCCCTGAGATACGCAAGCACTGCGCGCTGGCAGCTGCAGGAGGCCCAGGAGCCAAATTCCTCGTGGGCCCGAAGCACAACGGCAGGCGCGGTAGATAAGTACGCGTGCGATGCTTGCACCCGCAGGAAGCCGGAGAGACGAACTTCTGGCCCAATGTAGCAGGTGAGTGAACAAAGGAGAACCCAATGGTCGGGTAATTGTTGTTGTGGGTGGCACCATTTCCTTACTGACTATGTTACAGATTACAGATTAGCTGATAAACATACCAGTGTTATTCAGCGGCTGGGCAGCTCCGCCAATCTTAAGCTCATGACAGCTAGAAAGTAACTTGATTCAAGGAGAAGGGAAATGAAAGGGAGATTCAACACCTGGAGGAAGAACAGGACATTTCGGCATTGTGAGTATTGTAATGAAACTGTGGTGAAATGAGAAGGCTGTTTACAACACAGCAGTGCTACTCCAAGACTTTTTGTTATGGTCCACAATCCTAACTAAATATAGCTTGAAGGCTACTCTTTAGAATGCTGCAGCATGGAGTGATGGGCCATGGGGCTACACCTTCAATTCCCTACACAATGAGTTCTTCATTTTCAATCACGGCTCTCTGTACAGCGGCAAAGTGGAGGTCAGGCAATTCCCCATAGTCTGGGAGAAAAAAAAACACGACAAATAGTGCGAAAGTAAGATTCTTTCATTTGCTGCATAGGAACTGTCATAATTCTTCCTGCTAATAACATTCCCTTGCCTTCTTTTTCTCAGAGGTTATAGACAGTAAGCAGCTCAGAATTTAACTCAGTCACCATTCCACACATGTAGATGCCATGAATGGAGTTCCATAGGCAAGTCTGCCGAGGGTGGCAGATGCAGGAGAGGCTGTGTTATGAATGCCAATATAAATAAATCTTGTGGCCCAACTGATCCTTGGAGAAAGCCATTCTGATTTATTAACATATATGCAATACTTCAAAAGTCATATTCCATATGCTGTTTGAATTTTGGAATAACCAGCAATCTGTTACCTGCCTGATACAGAGCTGTGTTCAATGAGAAGTTAGAAAAATTACACATCTGCATGGCACAAATTACTTGACAACAGGGACCTCTGATAATGGAGCAGCTAGTATTCACACTCTACAACATCTTTTCAATTAGATACCATTACTCAAAGTATTATTTCATAATTTATAATGCCAAGGAATGGGACAGATTTGAGTTCCCCAGCTGATACAGGTTTTCTATTTGTTCCTCATTGCACTTCAAATGAATCTTTATCCCTTTCCCATCTTCCCTCCAGAAGGTTGTGAGTTCAAGCTTTAGTCCAGGACTTGAGTACATATTCTAGGCTGACTGCCCATTGAGGGATGTGCGACATTGTCGAAGGTGTTGTTCTTCAGATCAAACAATAAATCTGATGATTGCACAGTGTTCAGTTCCATTTGCAACTCCTCAGATAATGAATCGGTCCATGCCCGCATGCAGCAAGACCTGGACAACATTCAGGCTTGGGCTGATAAGTGGCAGGTAACATTCAAGCCACACAAGTACCAGGCAATGACCATCTCCAACAAGAGTCTAGCCACCTCCCATTGACATTCAACGGCATTACCATCACCGAATCCCACACCATCAACATCCTGGGGGTCACCATTGACTAGAAGCTTAATTGGACAAGCCACATAAATACTATGGCTACAAGAGCAGGTCAGAGGCTGGGTATTCTGCAGTGAGTGTCTCACCTCCTGACACCCATCATTTGCCTTTCCACCATCTACAAGGCACAAGTTAGGAGTGTGATGGAATACTCTCCACTTGCCTGGATGAGTGCAGCTCCAACAACACTCAGGAAGCTTGACATCATCCAGGACAAAGCAGCCTGCTTGATTGGCACCCCATCTACCACCTTAAACATTCACACCGTCCACCACCGGCGTACCGTGGCTGCAGTTTGTACCAGCTACAAGATGGACTGCAGCAACTCGCCAAGGCTTCTTCTACAGCACCTCCCAAACCCGCGACCTTTACCACCTAGAAGGACAAGGGCAGCAGGCGCATGGGAACACCACCACCTGCAAGTTCCCTTTCAAGTCACACACCATCCTGACTTCGAAATATATCGCCGTTCCTTCATCGTTGCTGGGTCAAAATCCTGGAATGAACTCCCTAACATCACTGTGGGAGTACCTTCACCTCATGGACTGTAGCGGTTCAAGAAGGCAGCTCACCACCACCTTCTCAAGGGCAATTAGGGATGGGCAATTAATTTTGGTCTTGCCAGCGACGCCCACATCCCATGAATGAAGAAAAAAAAGTCTTGTTCTTGTGGTAAAGGTGGATGGTAAAGATCTATTTGAAGAAGAGTAGGCAGTTCTCCTGGTGTCCTGTTCAACAAATCCACCCTCAACCAACACCACCAAAAATTGGTTAACTGCTCGTATATCTCAATTGCTATTTGTGGGATCTAGCTATGCACAAAGTTGCTGGCACATTTGCCTAGAGAATGACAACACTTCAAAATAATTCACTGTATGTGAAGTGCTTTGAGATGCTTCTGAAAGATAAAATAATGGTTACAATTTGGGCTGTCTGCCAACCTTCGTTATTAATTCTCACTGCAAAAGGGAGCTTCAATAAGTAGGTTTGTGTCTCGCATGAACTAAAACTTAACCTTAAGTGTGTACTGAATGGTATGTAGTGGGCTTCAGGGATAGAAATCTACCATTGCTGGAAATAGTATGGTGTGAGTGCAGGTACATAAAGCCATAAAAAAAGGCCGCTCAAATTTGAGGTTTTCTAAATGGAGCACAGAGTACAAGAGCAAAGAAGTAATGATAAATTTGCACAAAATTTTGTATAGGCCGCAGTTAGAGTACTGTGTGCAATTCCGGAAACTCTGTTTTGGAAGGGCATTAAAGCCATAGAGATCATACAGCACAGATTCACGATTATGGCAGGTTGGGAAACCTGATGGTTCCCATCCTAGGGTATTAAAAGAAACAGATGGGGAAATTGCAGATATGTTCGTCAGAATTTTCCAAAGCTCTCTAGATTTTTTTCTCTCTCTCTTAATTAAATCTTTATTTCCCTCTCTTTATTTCTCTTCCTGAAACCTGATTTGACATTGAATTCACCCACTCTAATTTACACTTCCTTGTTCAGACCTTGCGCCGTTCATTTCATAATTCTTCAATCTGATTGGTTAAGGAGATACACTTGTGGAGTTGCTTGTCCTGTTCGCTCAGGTCCCAGATGCCCTGTAGAGGGTGTCATGCTGTTTCCATCTCGCACATTCAGCAATTTGCAGCGCAAAATATCATGTCGACTAAACGAGCAAGGGCAAGTCTAACTAACGGCGAGCGTCATTCATGGACCAGTTACAGGAATTTTTGGGGCCTTTATGCATAAGGAAGTATTGGCTTGTTACAGTTTTGAGCCAGCTCCAAGAGGCACAGAGGCAAGATGCAGCCTTATAGTTAAGACCGTCTATATAATCCAGATAAATACTATAACTGGCAAGGGGTCAGCTGGCTGTTCTCCTCTAACAAGTGTTTGTCCATCTTACAGGTATCTGCAAGAAAGCCAATCAATGGAACTCAACTGACTGACGTGTTTGTTTAACCGTAGTGGACTGCTTTAAAGCTGCTTTGTTTTTTGGACTGATTTGTGAATAAACCTTTTTAACGGTTTAGTCCGTTATGAAAGAGTCGGGTATAATAACTACCATTAATTGTCCTCTGAAATGGCGTGGGTGTCCAGTGGAAATCCTATGTGTAAATCTAAAGACAATAAACAGGTCTATTGTTTGCACTGGGGACGCTATCGCAAATTTACACGGTCTCAATTCAGTCCATGGGAAACGCAGGCTTGGTTATGGGACTTGGCTTTCATGTTGGGCATGATAAAAAGTATCCATTAAAGCCTGAATCGGAACAATCAGCACCTTGTACATTCTGGTGCAGAACAATTACCGGACACACAACACTGCATTTAGGTTACAGCTGCAGTGGCAAAGCCTCGGAAGAGTAGCCTCTAAAGAATGATTCCAAAAAGAACAAGTTAGGAGAAAAGGAAAGGATTTGTTTCTCATATAAAGAATACATTTCCATGGATTGTAGAGGATTCACAAGGGTGTCCTAGGTGTCCATGAAGCCAGATTTCTGTGTCTGGCTGTAATTTGATTTCTGTATTTTTCCCCATTTGTTGACTGGCTGTCACTTTAGTTCTGGTGCTGTATAGTAATAAAAAGCACATTTTATGCAATGGTAGGGCCATTTTCCATTGTGTAGCTTATGCGGTCTTTCAGGATTTAGAACAGGGAGGGGGCGGGGGGAGCCTCAGGCAGCATGCTAATAGTTGGAAGGGATCCTTGACATTGTGTCAATATTCGCAGAGAGCGTTCCCCAGAATGTCTCTAATTTCTTTTAGGGGGGTCCCCAGAATGTCTCAAAATTTTTGGGGTCGCAGGGAGGGGGGGGGGGTGGGTGCGGGGGCGGGGTGGGGGGGGGGGGGGGGTTCCCAGTAGGTGTCAACATTTGTAGGGGGGCAATTCCTCAGGATGTCTCAAAATTTGTCGGGCACACAGAAAGGGTTGAAAGCCAATGATATATACAGCGCATATTTTTCTGAAGGATTATAAGGAGAAACCTTAACGATGTTCCTCTACGTACAAAAACTGTCTTTACTGGACTTGAAAATACTATGTTATATCTTTATTGAGAAACTCTGGGGAATAGACAGAGAATCCATCATACTTTGCAGAACTAAAACTCTTGTTATGTTTGCTTATAATAACAATAGTCACTGCTCTTCAATGTATTGTGTGAAACATTTTGAAATAGTTCATAACATACACAATAAATGCCAATAATCCTCACTATAACTATGCTAAACATTACTACTATCTCCAATAAAACATATTTTATACAGGCCTCCCTTCCAACAGTGAAATCAGCAAAGCCGCTCTATGAACACATTGCATATTCTCCCCACTAAACCTTTATGAAGGGGGGATCTATTCCATTTGTATTAGGTTTTTTTGTGTACTATCCACAATGGTGTCAAGATTTTAATAGCTTAATCACACAAACTTCTCCTGGCAGGGGGTTGTGAGTCAGGCTAACGACCTGTCCATGTAAAAAGCGACTTTGTTACAGAAACAACCCAGAGCATGATCTGCTGGTTGCAGAAGCAGTGGGAAAAAACAAGCTGCCTCATGTGCCGTTAGGCACGGAGAAGGAGCAGAAGAAGAGGAATCACATGGAAATTGACATCAATGTTGCTGTGCGGCTTTCATTTCCATAAATTACTTTACAAAGTACAAGATGTTTGAGTGTATAACTTCATTGAACAGGCCTTTTAAGGTGTTTTTAATCAGAGGTAATCTCCAGTTAAACAAAGTTTAATTTGATGTTAAGTGATGATGATGATGTAGTCCAGATGTCAGTGGGTTTTTTTAAAAACTATTTTCGCATCAAGTATTTCGCAGTAATACACAGATGGAGATAGAACTACACACACTGTAGACTCTTATGCAAAACAAAAAACCCTAATGTTATTCATTATGTATTATATATAAATCAAATATATTAAATTAAAAATCTTGGTTATTGTGCCTGTAAGCATCACACTTCCTGTCACATGTTAGCCATCACATTTCTGATGTCCACAATTTAGTGTATCCTCTGACTCACTAATGCCACAACAGTGTGGTCTTCAGGTGAAGCAGGGTTACAGGGCAGCGGGTAATTGGACCAGGGCCCACAGGCATAATTCGATTCCCATTTTAAAGTCCTTTTTTAAAAAAATACTTAAATTTATTACTAGTTGATGTTCTGTGGCATTGTACACAGTAAGCCAAAGAATATGGTCTTTCTTACCTGTCACTGCTGGTTCTCACTGTCTCTCCTCCTCTGGTTCTGTCTCTCTCTTTCTTATTTCTCATCTCATCTCTTATCTCCCCTTAATTCTTTTTATTTCTCTCTTTTCCTCCTTTCCTTTTGGGCGGGAGGAGGTGGGTGGAGTGGTATGGCATGGCGTGATGGGGAAAGGAATCACCAACGGCAACAGGCTGTATTTGGGGTGGTGGGTTTGTAAAGAAAACATGGCCTTAGCAGCTCCCTTTCCAGCACCTCCCCAATTACTTGTATGTCCTTCGATCCCCTTATTCCATCATGTCCTGGCCCCTTCATCTTCCCACTACCCGTTCCCCTTGCTAGTAAACCTCACTCGCATCAGTAACCCTACCTTTTCCCTGCTGAACTACCTACTCAACCCCTTTATCCTCCCTTGCTATGCTGTCATTCACCCTGCCCTTAATCCTCCATTCACTCCCCCCACCCCCACTCGCTCTCCCCAGGGAGGCAGACAAGAAGCCAGGCCTGTTTTTTGAAAAATTGAAGTTACATTAAATCAATAAAGCACATTCTTTCTCCCCCTTACCTCCTCTCTCTCTCTCTTTCTCTCTCTCTCTGACATTAAAAGACACAAACCAACAACAACTTGCATTTCTATAGCGCCTTTAATTTAGGAAAACATTCCAAGGCGCTTCACAAAAGGACATTAAAAGACACAATAGGCAATCAATTAATAAATCTAATCGTGTTGTTGTGAAATATGCCATTTTTTATTTTGTTTAAGCCCTTATTTTCGACATAAGAAATTTTTGTTACTGAGGGAAAAATTAGTGGCTGAAAAACAATTTTCAGGAAACATGTTGAGAGAATTGTGGGAACCCAGAGGTCAGACTGCACAATCGAATAATGAGTATACACAGGCAAAACCCAGAATCAATAGATGTTGGAATTTATGATGGAAATAGTTGACATTAAGTGCGACAAAAACTTGAAAACAGGAAGTGAAGTTGTGCAAAAGAAAAAAGAAAGACTTGCATTTATATAGCGCCTTTCACGACCACTGGGCGTCCCATAGCACTTTGTAGCCAATGAAGTACTTTTTGAAGTGTAGTCACTGTTGTAATGTAGGAAACGCGGCAGCCAATTTGCGCACAGCAAGCTCCCACAAACAGCAATGTGATAATGACCAGATAATCGCTACAGCACCACTGCTGGCCAGAGACTGTAATTGTGGGATGACACATTTAATATTAGAGGGTGAGGTGAGGAATTCCCATTATAAACAGGGACATTAAGATTTATAATAGAAGAAATTGACACGAAAGTGGGTAAAAATGTGACAACAGGAAGTAAGGTTTTGTGGCCAGGAAGTGAATGTAGATTTTTTATATATAGAATTATATATATTTCAGCATGTGTATACACGCAGACACACATGGCAGCAGGCTAAGTAGTAAGGGCTTCTCTGTGAAATTTTAATCCATTTGCAGGTTGAAACAGTAGAGATGACTTCAGCCACGAGGATTTCTCCCAAAGAGTACGTCCACCTCCTACCACTGGTGTCACTGACTTTGATATGTTTTCATTCCAATTTCGGACAGACTATATTATTTTATTTCCCTCAGTCCCTGCTGATTCTTTGTTTAGGTGGACCACAGAGGACATACAGTAGAGATAGAGGTGGACAAGAAATGATAGCACACAACAATTGCAGTGACCTTGGCCAAGATAGACTCAGCACTATGGGCAGGCTGGAAACTGGACTGAAGTGATTTCAATAGGGAGTGATGGAAGAGGTAAACATGGAACTGCACAGGACCAATTCCAAAAGCTTAGGCTGAACTGCTATATTAATACAATGAGGCAAGGGGGGGCTAACTTGGAGGCCAAAGTGGGAGCTGAAAGTAGTGCAGACAGCACGCGAAGTTCGTGCTGCCTGCTCATTAGCATGATTGCAGCGCTGAGATCAACGCTAAACGCGCTGCTGGTTGGCTCAGCGCTCAACAGGGGGACCAATATTGGGTGCAGTCTGCTGTCTGTTTAAAGGTTGCCTGCAGGGTGAAAGGCTGTCTGCACTTCTTAAAGAGGAGGTGCTTTGTGAAAGAAGTACCTCATTCTGACTGGAGCTGGAAGTTAGCAATGTCTCAAAAGGGCAGAGAAAGGGCACCTCGGTTCCCCGATGCAGCACTGGGGGCCTTGGTGCAGGGACAGGTCCTCTACCTGCAGCAAGCCAGGAGGTCTTCCAGACAAACTGTTTGAAGGCAGTGAGAGGAGATCATTGAAGTGGTCAGTGCCACCAGTCTTTCGCCCAGGACATAGATCCAGTGCCGGAGAAGTTTAATGACTTCACATGTGTGGGCAAGGTGAGTGAATGTATCTTCAAATGCCATATCCCACCAACTGCACCACTAGCCTCACACACTGCTCAATGCACCACACCCCCATCACTCACCTACTGACAATCTCTAGCAATCACCACTCATACCTCACAATCATAGCGTCACTTCACCTTCACACACTTAGCACTGTTGCAAGCCTCACACCCACATCTCACACCTTGCACACAATGCCAACTATTCAACCATGACAGGCACACCATGCAAACACATTGCAACACACTCACTGACACACATCGCTTTCTCTTGCAGGCCAAGGCGGCTCACAACCGGTGCGAGCAAGAGGAAACAGGTGGGGGGCAAGCACGGCTGCAGAAACTGACCCAGCTGGAGGGAATAGTTCTGGAGATAATTGAAGGGGCCGTCAATGAGGCCGTGGCAAATGGCAAGGCTAAAAGCAATGGTGATGACGATATGCTCATACGTTGTCCTCCTTCTCACATCCCACTTCCCCCTCATCCCACAATCTCTTCTCACTTCAAGCTGCTGATGGTGTAAGCATGCTCGCTTTCCCCCCTCCCCTCATCACAACTCAACCACTGTGGCTTTCTCCTTTCAGACACCCAAGAACTGCCACCAACCCAGCTTGTGCAGTAAGAAGCAGAGGAAAAGAGTGGTGGAGAAGAAGAGGCACTGTCACTCCCAGGCACCAGCTCAGAAAATGGCACTGCGTGAACTTTAGAGGGTAGCAGAGGTGAGATCTGCATGTGGTGAGTCACTGGGCACGAGTGGGCTGCAACCAGGTGCCAGTTCCCCGGAGGGCGAGGTCGCACACAAGTTCTGCTGCAGAGCAGTCAGATGAGGACTTCGATTGGGCGGCCTTCAGAAGGAGGGTGATGGACATGCACACAAAAATGCTTGGTGCAATGGCAGGCCTGCCAGAGAGCATCTTGTCACTGTCAAGGAGCATGGAGGAGTCCGGCTCCAACGTTGCACGGGGCTTTGCGCGGAGCTTGGAGCCCATTATTTCCAGGATGGAAGTGATGGGCAACTCCATCAGAGCAGTTGTGGACCCAATCATGATGCTGGGTGTGATGGGCGATGTCCCAGCTTCCACTGCAGCACAAGCGGAAGCAACCCAACATCTGAGTGCTGCAGTGGAAGCTCAGACTTCTGTCATGCAGGCTCAGCTTGCTGCCACACAAGATCAGACTACTGCCATCATAGCTGGGTTTACGAGTGTAGAAAGAGGCTTGCAGGGTGTCACAGCAGTCCAGCAATCTGTCCTCCAACAGATGGCTGGGAATGCTGAGGCACCGCCCTGGGGGGTGTGGCGATGACTCCGTGGAGCAAGAACTTGCTGTCCTCTCTCAGGATGACAGCATTCGTACTTCCACAACTGCCACTTTGCCAGTGCCATTACAGTTGCCTGTCAGCCAGCCAGCCCAGACTACTGCCGCCCATGCCAAGGTGATGCAGTCTACAACCAGGCCTTCTAGGCCCAGAGCTGCTTGAGGTCGTCCTGCAAGGCCATCAGCAGTGTCCCTCACGGAAAGTCAGCAGCCTTCCACCAGCCATGCTGCAGCCACTGGGGTAGCACTTTGTAGGAGCACTAGAATAGGCACTGGCACACAAAAGACAGACGCTAAGGGAATGCACAAGGGTCCAATGTAATATTGGAATTAATCATTTATAAATTATGTTTGGAATGTTTGTTTTGTGATGGCTTTCATTTCAGCATTGTGCCCAAGAGGACGGTGTGATGTTCCATGACAGAGGGATGGTAAGGTGGGGAAGTGTTGAGCAACGGGGACCTGGAGTTTCATTCAGGCATCTGATGATGCGCTCAGTGAGTGGTAACCTTTGCGGTTACGGTTCATCTCAGCATTGATATGCAGCACCCGCAAAGCCACGTGTGTGCAGTCGATGGCGCCCTGCACCATGATATCCTGGCAAAGCCACGTGTGCGCTCCTCCTGCTTCTCCCTGTTTAGAGAGAAGACAATGAAGTCCCTTCTTCTAGAGTACAGAGCCCCTGTGACATTCCGGATGCAGCGATGGATGGCAAACTGTGAGATGTTTGCTATGTCGTCTACTCCAGCCTGGAAGGATCCTCTGGTGAAAAAATTCAGGGCCACGGTCAACTTGAGGGCCACTTGTAGCACTGTCATTGCCCTGCTCTGAGGCTGCCGTTCTGGTTGCAAGAGGTAGCACAGCTCTGTGACCACCTCCTTGGTATAGCCGAATACACTGCTCCTGGCAGGTAGGAGAAGTGCCCCTGAAGACCCTAGGTGGGTAAGGCCTCCTGCTGAGCACCGTCTTCCCCCTCCTATTCCTCCCTCTTTGAGCAGCTTGTCTTTGCTGCAGCGTGATGTTGACTGCAAGTAGAACCCCCATGACTAGGAGTAAGTGGTGTAGTCAGAGGCCTTCCAGTTGCAGCCAACACCTTCCCAATGTCCAGCAGCACTCCCTGCACACTTCAGCAACGTTATAAATGTCTTCCAGCAAGCCAGTATTGATATAAACTCTGCAAGAGCCAGTACACGAGATATAATCAACTTACTAGCAAGGTGGATGTATCCTTTTAAATTGCGCTGGTGGGGGGGGGGGGGGGTCCCTCGTGCAGCTGAACGCACGTTCAGCTGTGCCTGTTTAGGAGAGGCGCTGTTTGGAACGGTGAAGTCCAAAATGGCAGGTCATGCCTCAAATCAGTGTTGCACGCTGACTGACGTCACGATCTGCCTATGCTGCATACTGCCGGCGCACGCACATCCCGCCCGCGCTATTACCCTCACCAAGATGGCGACCAGCGCAGGCCATGCCGGAAGTGGGCTGAGGAGCGAGGCGTCCACCATTTTTTTCCCAAAACCAGCCTTAACTGCCGGCACTAAGGTGACAAATTTTGTGGCCAAAGGGTATTACATATTATTAAACAAAAAATCATGGTTAAAATCCGAAACTGTTTCTCATTTTTTTTTTAAAGATAGCGAGGAAATACTCCCTGAAGAAACACATTGCGTGAAACTCTCACAAGTAACTCAAAAATAACATTTGGTCTACTGCAGAGCACGTGACTCCGAGTTAACAGGCTTTTCCAATCTCGCAGTTCACGATAAAACTGATTTGTTGTGTGGTATTTCTATGACAAGCTGCACACTGGTTTCATCAAGCACAACAAAACAAAAATTTAAACAAACGTCGTCCTCAGTAACGGATTAAAAATGATGGATGTTTGTATTGTCACATTCAGCACAAAGCAGATTGCTATGCAGCCAGCCACAAGAGCATTTGCAGGCCTCTTGGTCTCTTACCTTCCACTGAAGAGTTTATCACGGTCTCAGGTTCACAATCCTGTTGCTTCACAGATTTATTTAGGGAGCAGAATTAAAGGCTCTCTGGATTGTCTTTGCTTATTGTTCTCAGTTTATAGCTCAAAAGATTTTTTTTAAAGCTGAGGCTCTGACCATCATTTTCCAATCCTCTCTGGCTACAGGTGTGGTGGTGGAGGACTGGAGGACTGCTAATGTCGTACCATTGTTTAAAAAGGGAGAAAAGGATAGACCGAGTAATTTAGGCCAGTCAGCCTAACCTCGGTGGTGGGCAAATTATTGGAAAAAATTCTGAGGGACAATATTAATCGTCATTTAGAAAGGCACAGATTATTTAAGGACAGTCAGCACGGATTTGTTAAGGGAAGGTCGTGTCTAACTAACTTGATTGAATTTTTTGAGGAGGTAACAAGGAGGGTCGATGAGGGTAGAGCATTTGATGTAGTCTACATGGATTTTAGCAAGGCTTTTGACAAGGTCCCACATGGCAGACTGGTCAGAAAAGTAAAAGCCCATGGGATCCAAGAGAAAGTGGCAAGTTGGATCCAAAATTGGCTCAGTAGCAAGAAGCAAAGGGTAATGGTTGACGGGTGTTTTTGTGACCGGAAGGCTGTTTCCAGTGGGGTTCCGCAGGGCTCAGTACTGGGTCCTTTGCTTTTTGTGGTATACATCAATGATTTAGACTTCAATGTAGGGGGTTTGCAGATGATACAAAAATTGGCTATGTAGTTGATAGTGAGGAAGAAAGCTGTAGACTGCAGGAAGATATCAATGGACTGGTCAGGTGGGCAGAAAAGTGGGAAATAGAACTCAATCCGGAGAACTGTGAGGTAATGCATTTGGGGAGGGCTAACAAGACAAGGGAATACACAATAAATGGTAGGACACTGAGAAGTGTAGAGGAACAGACGGACCTTGGACTGCATGTCCACAGATCCCTGAAGGTAGCAGGACAGGTAAATAAGGTGGTTAATAAGAAGGCATACAGCATACTTTCCTTTATTAACTGAGGCATAAAATATAAGAGCAGGAAGGTTATGCAAGTACTGTATAAAATGCTAGTTAGGCCACAGATAGAGTACTGTGTACAGTTCTGGTCACCACATTACAGGAAAGATGTGATTGCACTATAGAGGGTACAGAGGAGATTTTGCCAGGACTGGAGAATTTTAGTTATGAGGAAAAATTGGATAGGTTGGGGTTGCTTTCTTTGGAACAGAGGAAGCTAATGGAACATTTAATTGAGTTGTTTAAAATTATGAGGTGCCTAGATAGAGTGGATAGGAAGGACCTATTTCCCTTAGCAGAGAGGTCAATAACCAGGGGGGAATAAATTTAAAGTGATTGGTAGAAGGATTAGAGGGCAGTTGAGGAAAAAAATTTTCACCCAGAGGGTGGTGGTGGGGGTCTGGAACTCACTGCCTGAAAGGGAGGTCGAGGTAGAAACCCTCATCGCATTTAAAAAGTGCTTGCACGTGCACTTGAAGTGCCGTAACCTACAAGGCTACGGATCAAGAGCTGGAAAGTGGGATTAGGCTGGATAGCTCTTTTTCCGGCCGGCACAGACACAATGGGTCGAATGGCCTCCTTCTGAGCCGTAAACGTCTATGATTCTATGGGGGAGAAATTCGTGTGGTTTGTGGCACCCGTCAGTGCCACGAGATGGCGCTAAAACGCCGTTGAGCGTTCCGGTTCCAGCGCCGCACATTGCCAGTAGCGCTGCCACTGAACGTGATCACTGGAGACCTTGCCATCACGGAGATCATGACGTTAGTGAGTGTGCAATGCTCATTTGACGCCCGATCTCCCAACTTCGTTACAGCCAATGAACTTACCGGTTGGAGAAAACAACGACAGCTTCAGGTGGCGTGCAGCAGCAGGAATCCAGCTCCAGCAACACTATTTAAAGGGATCATCACCAATCACTTGGCCCTGACAGAGTTTTGAAGTTTAAGTGGCTGGGCGCTACATCCTGCTACTGGAAGAGTTTTCTTTCTTTATGTCAAGGTTCTTTGGTATCAGGGAGTGTTGTGGCAAGTACAAAACTCCATAATTATTTCTGAAAAGCTCCAACCTACAACACTTGCTAAAATACATGGGGGCTGTACTGGCAGGGGACCTCACCCTCCAGGATCTACAGTGGTGGGAGTGCGGAGGGAGCGAGACAATCGGCCTTCTGAATGGGCTGTCCGTGACCGGCTCATCAGACTCCGATTCGCATGAATGAAACCCCAGATCCCTGTTGCTCACCACATCCCCATCATACAATCCCTGTCTCATGCCATATCACAGCGTCCTCCTGGGCACAAAGGTAAAATGAGAGAGACCACAAAATATTCCAAACACAATTAATAACTTTATCTATAAACATATGAATTCATATGAATTCTAATAACTAATGACCCTTGTGCCTGCCATTGTTGAACAGCTGTCATTGTGTGCAAGGTGTGAGATGTGGGTGTGAGTATTGCTAGGTAGAGATTGTTGGTGGGTGAGTGCTGGGGGTGTGGTGCATTGAGCAGTGTGTGAAGCTTGTAGTACAGATGGTGGTATGTAACATTTGTTGAAGCCTTCACTCATCCTGACCACCTGTGTGAGATCATTAATCTTCTTCCTGCACTGTGTGTGGGTCCTGGGACCACAGTGCTGCCCATGATATGGTGTGCCACCTCCCTCCACATAGTCCGACAGACTTGTGGCGAGGGCCTCCTGCCAGTTGGCGGGTACAGGACCGCCTGCCTTCTCTCCACTGCTAAAACCAATGCCTCCAAAGCTTCATCGGAAAACCTCCGGGCTCTCTCCCTGGGGCGGCGATCTGCCATCAGGATTTGTAAATAGTGCTGCTTCTCTGTGTCCTTCTTATATTTGTTGAGGTAGCTGCACACCCAACAATGCTGAGAATAAGGTGCTACAGCATCAATGAACCTCCCCTTTAAGCAGTGAAAAAAGCCAGTGGCAATCATTACTTGCATTTAGACTGCCCCCCGATATTGGTCCATCTTTTCAGTGTAATGCCAATGAGCTTGGGTTTTTGGACGAGAATCATGACTACAATCATTTTAATGAGGAGTGAGGACGAATTTTGCATGCAGTCTAGATGACATTTAACTGACGCTACTTAACCATTTTTAGTCTAAACACTGCCCAGTTCTTGGCTATAATGAATTTCTAGCCCTTTTTTTTTGGACAGGCAAAGGTCTTAAGGGAGAAATTGGTGGAAAATGCAATATTGCTGTCCTGCGTTTCTCAGCTAAAATTTGGCAGGATTGTTTACTCTTGGACACATTCATTTTACGTTCATTAATCTTTTCATCAGGTTTCTCCTCTTATGCAGCCAAATCATTTTTATAGAGAACAATGGATTGCCAGGAGTAATCAGAAAGGAAATGATGATCACTGGGAGCGATTACATAAAGAATAATGAACATTCTGGGGAGTGACTCCATAGAGAATAAGGAATGACTACAAAGCAGCAATACAATAGAGGTAATCTAATAAATTCACAAACAAGACAGTAAATTTTGAGCAGTTTGCAACTGCTATTGTAGCCACAAGATCAGACTTTTTTGTTTACAGAGTTCATACAGTGTCATAAAGATTACCTCAAAGTTTTGGCCTCAGTAATTATCAATGTGAACAGAAGCCACAGAACACATTGCAATATTCATGCCATTCACACAGAAAAAGAACAAGAACTTGCACTTATATAGCACCTTTCCCAACCTCAGCACGTCCCAAAGCTTGAAGAGATTCACTGCCTGGGAAAAGGGCAAAGCTGTATGGTAGGAAAATGTGGGGTGGTTTGTAAAGGTCAGTGTGTTGTACTCTCATCCCTCTACGACACATACCTTTAAAAGTATATATATTAGTTAGACTGATGCAGTTCTGGTTAACCTCCAAGAGTCAGAGATAATTGAAAGAAAAATAAACGTCACTAACATTTTGACTGAAGTACAAAGCCTAGCAGATACTCATTCTCATTCTCCATATAAGTAGCCATATTTCCCTTCCAGTGTTTAGAACACAGAGACTGATGCACATATATGCAGAGGCAGATACACGTACCCAGACACATGTACGCACCGGCATACACATGTATGCACACATGTGTGTTTATATATGCTGCTGGTGACATTTTACCTCCGGAAGTCCCTCAAAAACCCACCCATGACAGAAGTCATAACAGCTCCAGAACCACTTGCCCAGCCTGATTTGTGTCACAAATCTGTATTTGGAGGTACGAAGGCACACTTCAATGAGCCAGTTGCTTCTGGAGGCAACTGTCTCATGTAAACAGAGGATGAGAGAATGCTTACATTTTTTTCCTAATGTATATTAACTCTGCATCTGTCTCTAAGCTACAATTTGAAAAACATCTGAAGCATCCTGCCTTTAAAAAAAAACCTAGTTGGTAATATTCTTCAGGGATATTGCATTTATTTTTAAATTACATTCACTGGCTTATTAATATCACGCCATCATACTTCACAAATGTTTCTCCTCCCCGCCCCCTCAACTGTTTTACACTTAAATATACATTTCCGAATAATTAGTGTAAAATTTAAATTCAATTAGAACATATACAATCCAGATTGAATCCCGTGAGATTCAGATTTTAATTAAAAAACATATATAAAATACAAAAAATACTGCAACTGTCAAACTTTAATACTGATGTGCCCAATAAAGTGCCAGATTTAATTTAGATCTTAGTCTATTTTGTAAAGCTCATTCACAAGGGACACGGAATTTCAATCTACTTGCAAAACTGTAATTATTAGCATCGTCAGGGAGGCAGAAACAATTTCCAGGCCTGCGAAAGAAGCAGGAGCTCATCAGGGGGATAGCAAGGTGAGGACGGTCTGTTTGAAAAGGCAATTTCTCCTTCAAAACTTTGATTGAGAAGACCAGTTGATTTTGCAGTAATGGAGCAAAATGACTTTTACTTTACAATTAAATGACTTCTTCATGCGTTAGGAGTATGAGTCCATTACTTGGGTAGGTGGGAGAGGAAGTGGTAGGAGGGGAGTTCAGAATAACTTTGATTTTAAAGTAGAGAAAGCCAGTAACGGCTGGTCTAGGGCTTGGGTTATAGGCAGTTGGGTCAGTATTTTGGCCGACTGACGCTCATCACTAGGTTAGAAAATTGTGGGTTTGAGTTCCACACCAGCACCTGAGTGAAAAATCTTGGATTTCAGTGAATAAACTAGGCTGACTCTTCAATGTAGTGCAGACTAGTCATATAAATGCTATGCCTACTAGAGCAGGTCAGAGGCTGGGTATTCTGCAGCGACTGACTCACCTCCTGACTCCCCAAAGCCTTTCCACCACCTACAAGACAAAAATCCTGAGTGTTTTTGGAATGCTCTCCATTTGCCTGGATGAGTGCAGCTCCAACAACACCTAAGAAGTTTGACACCATCCAGGACAAAGCAGTCCATTTGATCGGCAGCCCAACCACCACCCTCAAATATCCGCTCCCTCCACCACCAGCACACCGTGGCTGCAGTCTGTCCTACCTATAGGATGCACTGCAGCAACTCGCCAAAGCTTCTTCGACAGCACCTCCCTCACCCACGACCTCCATCACCTAGAATGACAAGGGCAGCAGGTGCATGGGAGCACCATCACACCCAAGTTCAACTCCAAATCACAAGCCATCTTGACTTGGACATATATTGCTGTTCCTTCATCGTCGCTGGGTCAAAATCCTGGAACTCCCTCCCTAACAGCACTGTAGGAGCACCTTCACCACACAGACTGCAGCGGTTCAAGTAGAAGGCTCACCACCACCTTCTCAAGAGCAAGTAGGGATGGGCAATAAATGCTGGCCTTGATAGCGACGCCCAGATCCCGAGAATGATTTCTTTTTAAAGTACTGAGCCATCCAGACCAGGAATAGTCTAAATTTGATCCACGGTCTGTGCTGTTAGTTAATCTCAGCCAGCACAACGACAGAGTATTAAAACTAGCTTTGTCACCCCTGGGCTACAGAAGGACAAAAAATATACAGCCAAATGTTCCTACTGGAAAGTGTGTATGTGGGCGTCGGGCAAGGTAACACCCAGGCTTGCCTGTCATGTTTCCCATGGTTGAATAATCTGCCAACACACTAGCATTGCACATACAGAATGACTACTTGGGCAAGGCACCATCTGCCCAAAAAACTCTATCTCACCATAAGTCAATGCCTTCGGGGAAGGAAGGAAGAAAAAGGGGAGGAAAAGAACAAAATAGAATGTGGAAACATATACTGAAAAGCAACAGCTGCACTCAGCCAGTATACCACAAGACTATAGGCTACATGCTTGATGTTTTTTTTTAATACAGTTTATCCATTAAAAGGAACCCTAGAGAGCAGCAGCATTGCACCAATCTAAAGACTGATGAGGCAAATGCGTTTCAGGAGGAAAATTGGATTTTCAAAGTGGGAATTTTGTAACAAACAAACATGTGCCAAATGGTATTAAATGCTGGCTGCTCGCCACTTAATTATTTTTCATTAGCTTTAAATGTTCCAAGTGTTCTCATTTAGAAAATAGGCTCAGTTCATTTTTTATTTGCTAGCTTTAGTGAATTAAAGGAACTGATGTTTCCCTCCCTGAATTACTTGTCAAAACAGTTTAATAAATATCCTGGTCAGTATTTGGTTGCTTTGCAGCATTATGAAAGGAAGATCCAAAGGGCTGTGGTGTTGACTGTTAACTCATCACTTTCAATGTGAAGAGGCAATTAAAAAGGCAAATAGAATGTGTGGATACGTAGCCAGGATATTGGAGTACAAATGTACTATGCTAAGGCTTTATAGTGTATTGGTCAGACCTTATTTTGAATACTGTATGCAATTTTAGTCATCACATTGCAAAAATGTCATACATCCATTGGAAAGGGTGCAGAGAAGAGCAACAGGAAATAATCCAAATGTAATGGGGATGAGCTATAAGAAAAATCTACAGAGAAGGTAGTTGAAGGTCAACCTTCTGAGGCACATAACATTGTAAATGGAATCGATAAGGTGAACCCAGAATATTACTTCAAGGGCTGTCGGGTCAGTAGAATTTAAATTTAAACTAATGAAAAGTAAATTTCGAACAGATCCTTGAAAAAAAATCTTTATTCATAGGCCAAGAAACAATTGAAGGTAAGGTAGTAGAATCAAAGAAGTTATGGAAGTCCAGGATACAGTTGAATGCTTCGCTGGGTGGGTTGAGATATTACTGGATACAAAGTTTGGTAAGTTGAGATATTAGAGAGATGAGCTAAGTGATCTTTCCTTGTCCTTGATTTTTCCTTCTGTTCTGTTCTTAATTGTTGACTTCTTCCAGTTTTGCATTTTGAATGTACTTGAACCTTCATCTATGTTACATTTGCAACTGTTTCCTTCCTGCTCTCCTCTGTACTGTTGTTATCTGTTATAGTCCAGAGCAGTAGATACAGTTGTGACAGACAGAGCACCCTTTCTCAATGGGGCAAGATGATTCATTCATCATCAGCCTTCCAAAGAAAGTGGCTGCCATTCCTGAACAATCAGAAGCTGTCAGAAACTTCACAAGATAACACTATTCATCTCCTGCCTTACCAAGGGGGCAGGCTATTTTTATTGTTCTCAACCAGAAGTCTTTAAAGGGGTGTAACATGGCCTTTGTGACCAAGCTGTGAGCTTACCAAATGGCAGAGCATCTTCTAAAAAAGGAGCATGTCAGTATTGAACATGCGTGTAAGTATATGGTGCACTCACTACATGTTATAGGTTTCATTAGAGGGTAAACAACATTGTAAACAAAAACAGGGTAAATGAAAAAGTAACAGACTTCACCACTCTTTAGAAGAAAACACTGCACTTTATTAAGCTCGTAGCACTTTTGGGAGACGAGGAGTAGAACACTGACAAAATGAGGACAAAAAGGGGCTAGTTATTGACATTTAAGACTTCATGCTTGCAACGTGGAGGAAGTAGAAATTGCTTCAATTCTCAGATTTAACCCTTACGTTAGTATGTGATACCCAGATAACGACCAGTCTCATATTTCCTGGTGCTGTGTATTTTCATTCAGGCCTGCAATTCTCATTAGGATGCCTGTTGACATTCTCCAAGTGTCTGAGATGTGGGTCTATCCACAATCTTATAATTAATGGCTGCTGTGCAGTGAAAGCTGTTGAAGAGGCAGTGAGGAGGAAACAGAGGTTTGTACATCCAGCTGATCAATCCAAGCGATTTCAATTTCATTTACATATAAATTGGAAAGAGACAGGAACATTGTATCAATAAATCTGCAGCTTTTGCTAGCAGGTTCCTGATGTACAAATTAATAGCCACAATGGCTTTTATCTCCTGCATTCCCCCCACTCCAAATTTATGCTGGAGCATCAGGTTTAACTATCAATCAAATGGGAAATGAAATGCAGGAACACATTTGATAGTCATGGTCACCATGACACTAGCACTGATAAATTACTTCAGTAAAAGTGGAGCGGAGCAAGCTAAATATTATTTTGTCTGAAGACAAACTCTTTTTTTTAAAAAGAAAGGTGAGCTCTGCTCATAGAACAGAACATTTATGGTCGACTTATCAGGATGTTCGCTGCTTGGTTTTCCATTTTTGTCATAAAGAAAAGAGGATTATTGGAGCATGGAATGCTTTGCCACAGTGGGTGGTTGAGACAGAGACCATTTAAAGGAAAACTGAATACAGATATGAAGCAGAGAGAAACATAAGGCTAGAGAGCAAGGCAGTGGGATTAGTTTTGGATTCTGCAGCAAAATGCCAGCACAGACATGATGGATGGAATGGTCTCCTTCTCCGCTGTAAACTTCTGTTGTTCTCTGATTATCTTTCTGGTTTAAAGTACTTGCTCAATGTGAAGGTAGGAAATTGCTTATTCGCTACTTAGCCATGAAGACAACAAGACACTTGTCAACACCCATCGCCAAATTCTGAAAAACAGCCAATTGTTGCACAAACACCATTTTCCCTGATCAGCTACAATAGGTTACCATTTTGTTAATAAAGTCTTAGCCTAAAAATTGTAACATAGAATTCAAAAACAAGACTGAGATTTTGCAAATCTTTAAAAAAGTAGAAGCTTGATATTCTTATTGTTGAGGTGAAGATCTGAGAAATGCAACGTTCTCCCACTTTGGGACACCTGGTGTGGAGCATCAAGCAGCACTCCCAGATCAGACATATCATGGGTTAGATGCAAAGTAATGTTTCTTCCACTCTGCTCCAACAATATGCCTCAGGACCACTGCACAACTGACATCTCCAATTACTATCGTTGTGGCCTGAGTTAAATTACCAGTTTAAAAACTAGAGGTTCTAAATATAAGATAGTCACTAATAAATCCAATAAAGAATTCAGGAGAAACTTCTTTACCCAGAGAGTGGTAAGGATGTGGAACGTGCTACCACATGGAGTGGTTGGAGCGAATAGCAGAGATGCATTTAAGGGGAAGCTAGATAAACACACGAGGGAGAAAGGAATAGAAGGCTATGCTGGTAGGGTGAGATGAAATAGGCTGGCAGGAAGCTCGTTCTGGAGCATAAACACCGGCATTGACCAGTTGGGCCGAATGACCTGTTTCTGTGCTGTAAATTCTATGGAATTCTATGTAGAAAATGCACACAGCTGAGAATACAGTGGTCCTAGGACTGAGTTAAATTAACTGCATTAAAAGGGGCCAGTGAGGACATCTCGAGGCCTGGCTTTTAGCCACTGACCAGCGTGTTCCAGAAGTATTGATCATATTCACCAGGTGCAAAATAAAGTAAATGCAAACTTTTATTTTCTAAATAGCGAACACAGGAACAAAGAGACTAATGCAGGCGCCGAGAGTGCAAGGTTATGAAATGTAATAAATTCACTTTGTATTTTTTAGCTTGCACCTAATGTTTTATCAAGTGTGACTTTTTTCCCAGCTCTGCAATTTTCCTTTGGCAAATTGCCACAAAAATTACTGAAGTATAACCACAATGACAAATCAGTTTGTTTTAATAATCAGGGCTGTTACTTTGTGATTACTAACATTTTACTTTGATGCTACACAGAGCCAGGAAATGGCCATTAACGCCACATTGCAAATGACTAATGAAGAGGTAGACTTAATTATAGCAGGAGGTATGGAGAACAGCCACTGAATGATAGATGTTTCTGTCCATGCCAGCTGTTAGTGTCCTGTGGCATCAGACACGATGTGCATGCCACTCAGGGTTTTGTAAAGCCACAGTACCCTTTGGAGTCTTTCATCCTTTTTTACTAAAAGGAATTGCAAGTACCTGTACCTGTCAGCCATGGCTCAGTGGTAGCACTCTCACCTCTCAACCAGAAGGTTATGATTTCATGTCCCACTCCAAAGACTTGAGCATATAATCCAGGCTGACACTCCAGTGCAATACTGAGGGAGTGCTGCACTGTTGGAGGTGCCGGCTTTTGGATGAGATGTAAAAGATTCCATGGCACTATTTGAAGAGAAGAGCAGAGTCGTTTTCCATGTGTCCTGGCCAATAGTTATCCCTCAACCAACATAATTAAAAAAACACCAGATGATCTGGTCATTATCACATTGCTGTTGTGGGAGCTTGCTGCCTTGTTTCCTATATTACAACAGTAACTAAGCTTCAACAGTACTTCATTGGCTGTAAAGTGCTCTGGGACATCCCAAGGTTGTGAAAGGTGTTATATAAATGCAAGTCTTTCTATCTGTGTTCTTTATTTAGCCGAGATACAGCAATTTTTGTAAATCAGCAATGAATTCAGTACACAATGAAATCTCCTCGCATATAGTGAGCCAGTCACCATCATGCTGGACCTAAGATTTAACCCCACTCCCTCTCCAGCACCCAGCCCTGAATACAATTTTCAAACTGATAAAGATGGACCATCATGGGAGGAACCATAGCCCTTACATCATTATGATTGACTTGGAATTTCCTAGCGTACGTGACACCTGAAACATCCTAATGAAGGTTGGAAGTCAGAATTTTAAAGAAATGCACTAAGCTAGATTATACTATTATGACTTGCATTGGTTTTCCTCCTATTGTCCCTCAAACTCCTTCCACCCCCTACTTGTATCCCACTGAATACCACTTCCCAGGTGAAGTGATGCTCCCAGGCCTCTGCTAATATAACCTGCTGCTTGAAGGTGCATAAGAATAGCCCAAGTGACTGCTCCCTCTTTGTAAGGAAGAGCCTGCTGCCAGGAACAATCCAGCCAAGGTCAAGAACTGAGACTCCAAGATATAAGAAAGAAGAAAGACTTGCATTTATGTAGCACCTTTCACGACTTCAGGACGTCCCAAAGCGCTTTACAGCCAATGAAGCACTTTTGAAGTGTAGTCACTGTTGTAATGTAGGAAACGCAACAGCCAATTTGCGCACAGCAAGCTCCCACAAACAGCAATGTAATAATGACCAGTTAATCTGTTTTAGCAATGTTGTTTGAGGGATAAATATTGGCCAGGAATCCGGGGAAAACTCCCCTGCTCTTCTTCGAAATAGTGCCGTGGGATCTTTCACGTCACCCTGAGAAAGCAGAGAGGGCCTCAGTTAAACGTCTCATCTGAAAGACGGCACCACCGACAGTGCAGCACTCCCTCAGTTCTGCACTCCAAGTGTCAGCCTAGATTTTGTGCTCAAGCCTCTGGAGTGAGACTTGAACCCACAACCTTCCGACTCAGAGGCGAGAGTGTGACCACTGAACCACAGTTGACACCTGATATATTTACGACCAATAGCTTCTTAATGCAAGCTACTATATCCATAGCTTTAGCTGATGCCCACTGCAGAATACATTCCTTCTCCTTTTATTTACTGGAGTACTATGCTTCATTTATTTATTGTTATGTGATGTTTCTACCCTATCAATTATTATTGTTAGTGCACCATTAACTCATCAAGTCTCCTCTCCCTTCAGACTGGAGTGACAATGAGCCTATTGTGTCCATCACAGTCTCATAGGCAACCTGTAAAACAGGGTCAGGCTCCAGGGTGGGGTGGAAGCTGAAGTCTGTTTAACTGCAACCACATCTAAAATGGGATACTAGCACTGTTAGCAATATTGCACAGTGGTTATAGAGTACTGCTCCTTTAAACACATAAAAACTACATTTCATTTTAAACTGATTAACTCCTGCACACAGGAAGGTAGTACATGCACTGTCATGTTTTGGGGGGGTTTGTGGCCATTTTTACACAAAGGTTTTGAAAAGAAGTTACGTTTAATGTTGGGTATGTAAAGAAAACTTCATTCACAAAAGTTTAGAAAAAAAAGCACCTAAATGACAGGTGGTTAATATGCAAACGGAAGTTTGTTTTCCCTGATGACTGTAATAATAAGCCATTTGTTAGTACGTCTAGCTAATTGATAAACTCCTCACACCCAATGTGTTAGAAAGTCTCTTAAGCTGGGAGCTCAGCAGGAAGTCTGGAAGATTTTCTTTTTCAGCTGTAAACAAAGGAAAACACAAAGAAAACAGACACAGAGGGCTGGATATTAATAGCGGCGGATTACATAGGCGGGGGATGGAGTTTTTGATGGGAAACCTGTAAGTCTGGGTTTCCCTGCATGCTGTGGAGTTTTAACTCTACCTGGAAGTCAGCCTGATTGAAAGGCTTGGCTTGTAGCCGAGTGGGGAGCACTCCGGAGCAGGCCTCAGGACCAGGTAGGTCTGATCCCTGACCCGGGAGGGGGTCGATCCCAGGGGTGGGGTCCAATGAAGGTAGTGCAGTAGATGTTGCATATATAGACTTTCAAAAAGACTTTGATAAAGTACCACATAACAGACTTGGTCGGAAAATAGAACCACATTAAAGGGAAGGTGCTAACTTGGGTACGTAATTGGCTGCAGGATAGGAGGCAGAGAATAGTGGTGAACAAATGTTTTTCTGACTGGAGAGAAGTCAGGTCTCCCAGAGGTCGGACTTAAGACCATTGCTTTTCCAGTTATATAAATGACATGGACTTGGGTATAGGAAGTACAATTTCGAAGTTTGCGGATGATACAAATCTTTGCAACACAGTAAATAATGAGGAGGATATTAGCAGACTTCAGGAGGATGTAGATAGGCTGGTGAAGTGGGCAGACAGATGGCAGATGCAATTTAATGCGGATAAGTCTGAAGTGATGCACTTTGAGAGGAACAAAATGAAGAGGCAGTATAACCTAAATGGTACTAGTTTTTTTTGGTGGGGGGTGGTTGCAGCAGCAGAGGGACCTGGGGGGTACATATTTACAAATCTTTGAAGGTGGCAGGGTAGGTTGATAAGGCAGTTAAGAAAGCATATGGGATACTTGGCTTTGTAAATAGGGACACTGAATACAAAAACAAAGAAGTCATGCTAAACCTTTACAAATCGCTGGTTAGGCCTCACTGGAGTACTGTTTACAGTTCAGGGCACCATACCTTAGGAAGCATATCAGGGCCTTGGAGTGGATGCAGAGGAGGCTTACCAGGATGATACCAGGGTTGAGGGACTTCAGTTATGTGGAGAGATTGGAGAAGCTGCGATTGTTCTCCTTAGAAACATAGAACATAGAACATAGAAAAATAGGAGCAGTAGGCCATTCGGCCCTTCGAGCCTGCTCCGCCATTCAATATGATCATGGCTGATCAATACCATATTCCCGCTCTCTCCCCATACCCCTTGATGCCTTTTGTGTCTAGAAATCTATCTATCTCCTTCTTAAATATATTCAGTGACTTGGCCTCCACAGTCTTCTGTGGTAGAGAATTCCACAGGTTCACCACCCTCTGAGTGAAGGTTAGAGCAGTGAAGGTTATGGGGAGATTTAATCGAGGTATTCAAAATTATGAGGGATTTTGATAGAGCAAGTAGGGAGAAACTGTTTTCTCTGGCAAATGGGCCAGTAACCAGAGGTCATAGATTTAAAATAATTGGCAAAAGAACTAGAGGGGAAAGAAGGAGAATTTCTTTCACACAGAGGGTTGTTAAGATCTGGAACATACTACCTGAAAGGGTGGTGAAGGCAGATTACATAGGAACTTTCAAAAGACAATTGGACATGTAATTGAAGAGGAATAATTTCCAGGGTTATGGGAAAAATGCTGAGGTGTGGGACTAAATTAGACAACCCATTCAACAAGCCGGCTGAGGCTCGAGGGGCCGAATGACCTCCTTCTGTGCTATAAGAGTTTATGATTTCTGGCCTCCCACCCCATAAAATTATCATTTACTGCAAAAAATATATATTATTTCCAATGCCTCTAAACATCATTGATCCTTGCCCTTTCTCCCTGCTCAGAATACTCATTCAGCTTTTGGAAACTATGGACAGTCCCTAATAGCTGGAGAATTTTCTGAGTATTATTACGCTCAGAGTGAGGATCTGTTGGGTGGGTTCAAGGTGACTACCAATGGGACCAATGTTACCAGCAGCCTGAGTGTGATAGTGTGGAATGGCAAAGGCTTCATACTGCATTGCTTGTTGTTATGTCCTGACTGAGGTGATATGTCATATGATTCATTCTAGGGTACCAGATACTCTTATTTTGGAGTCTGACCCGTGCAGTTTATCGTGTATATGTACACATGTATACGACCTATGTCTCAATATTCACAATTGGACAGGACATAGACTTCAGCCGGTAAGTTCATCAAATCTCAAATCTCTTGAGGAGCCAAGCACTTGAATCAAAAGCAGTTTCTGTACAAACCAAAATAGTCTCATCTGTGGCTGCTGCCTTTTCAGCAGTATGTAACCTAATCCCATATCCACAGGGTATATCGCATTCTCATTCTCAATTGCCCTGTTTGTTGGGGAGTGTTTTCCGATCAGTTTTCACTTGGAGTATGGGGTAGCCTGATATATTTTTTTTGCAACAACCATGTTAATTATCCCTCCCATTGAGTGTTTGCCTCAAATACATGAGTAATTGAGAAGGTGGAGGCTGTTCATGCTGTTCTGAATAAGTAGATAATAGGGAATGCAAGCCGCAGCTGATTTTAGCAGTTTCAAAGTGGAAGCTAAAATCTAATTTATTTTGGTTGGTTTGTTGACCCCAGGAAAAGTGAGTTGCTGGAAAATGGATCCATGCTGTGCTTCAACATCTTACACCTTTAACCTTTGCGTCACCAGTAACAAGCTGACTGTGCCTCCCTCCATGGGTACAGTACAGTACACTCCCTACCAGTTCCAGTAATGAGATACCTCATCACATCTTCAGCTCTTTGGAATGAGTTCCCTGGCAAGCTGCCAAAGAGAAGTGATGCAGCACCAATACATCTTTTAACAGTGTTACAGTCACAGGAGTTTCCCAAGCAAAGATAGCTGCTCGGAACAGAGGCTCTTAACGTGCATATTTCAGATCAGGCCCCAGGATAGATTGAGATTGAAATCACATGGGATTTGGAAGCCGCAGTAACAAAGCAAAGGCTGCTTACAATCAAAATCAGTGTTAAATGATAACTGTGTCTTAGGTAATGCTATGGAGCATGCGAATTGTCACGTACCAGTTGTGAAGAAGTCTATAAAAAGTGGGTGTTGGGACAAATCCTTTGGAATTCGAAGGTTTGGCCAACCAAGTACACCGAGCTCGGAAATGTAATGTGTTTGAATTTCCCAGCTAAAACTCACACAGTGTTGCTGTTAAGTGTGTGTCAATAATAGTTATTATTGTGTGCTTAACAAATCTGTGAACATCTGACTTTAAATGCTGTGATCCCTATTATTTTGAGGAGCAACCTTTTTTATTCATTCACGGGATGTGGGCGGCACTGTGAAAGCCAGCATTTATTGCCCATCCCTAATTGCCCTCGAGAAGCTGGTGGTGAGCCACCTTCTTGACAACTGAGTGGCTTGCTAGGCTGTGGCAGAGAGCAGTTAAGAGTCAACCACATTGGTGTAGGTCGAGAGTCACAAAGGCAGATTTCCTTCCCTAAAGGACATTTGTGAATCAGATGGGTTTTTACAACAATCCAGTAGTTACATGGTCACTATTACCAGTATTAACTTTTTATTGCAGATTTATTTAATGGACTGAATTTCAATTCCAGCTGCCATGGCTGAATTTGATCTCATGTCTCTGGATCATTAGTCCAGGCCTCTGGATCACTAGTCCAGTAACATAACCACTATGCTACCATTCCTACTTATAAGTACGAACACACATCCTCTAACACACACAATAATCTGCATGCACAAATGGCTGCTCTACAAAATCACCATAAAACCATGCTGGGTAGCCGTGGTGCAGTTTTGGAGCACCAATACATGCCACCACAACATGGCAGAACATGGGTTATATCTGAGATCTCCCACGCTGGATAGTTACCAATCTCAGCCATGCCACTGTGAGAAAACACCATGCAGAGGAGTCTACATGCTGTACCACAGGGAGTGGGCGGGGGGGAAATCAGAGATAAAGTCATCAACACCCAGCTATCCGGTGTCGTCTAATGCTCAGCTCACAGCAGCGATGGTGAAGCCTGGGAGCTGGTCACCCAAACATCCTCCCTGCCACAGTTAGTGAATGACATGGCAAACAAGAGAAAGTAATTTACAAAAGCACCCCCACTACAGAAGTTGGTGATCCTCCGAGAGGGACCTGTGTGGGTGCATGTGTGCCACAGCCTCAGTGTTGTTCCCCCTCTTCATTTTAACTGGACACATTAAAAAAAAGCACACAAAATAAAAAAGAACATTGATGACATATACATACTTACAAAGTTTAGCAACACTGCATTTAATTCTCATCTCTAGTAGTTAGGCAGTCATTTAAATCTATAACAATAGGCTTAAAAAGTCTTCAAATAGTGAATAATTGGTACTCTATATAGGGAACACACGTGCACTTTTAGGCTGTGACAATGGACGCATACTTGGAAATGTAGTCAGCGCTTCATTATTTCTTTTGTATGCTTCTCTATGTAGAGCCGCAACGGACACAGTACAGAGCAGTACAATGACACCCTCAGCTAAGAATAGATGGGAATGCTTTGAAAGGCCCTGTGTATGAAATCTAAGGAAGGATAGCGCCGATTAAGTCTTCATTTGACACAAATGCAAGCAGTCACCCAACGAGTCACTATAAGATAATGAGTATGAACGGAAACTTCTACCATTTATGGCAAACACAACCCCTCTCTGGTACAGGTTTTGACCAGAACAATGCCATTTCCGCTGACTGATACTGTAGTGTTAGAACTCAAAGTTGAAGTCACCCCAATAAGCTGGCCGGACTCTGAATAAATGCAGGATCCCTGACCAATGTTCCCTGTAATCTCCGCTTTGTTCTGCGCGACCTGTTTCTTTTAATGTGCGGTCCCTAAAATTTCTGCGCAAGCGTGGTATTTACAAGGTAAAAGCCGCTGAGAGGCCTGCACAGGACCTTTGAGATTACTGCGAGGCCAGGTGGCTGCACACCTTTGGAAGAACATTGTTCCTGACCAGTAATAGGGTGTCATACTAATTCTTTCACAAGTGTAAAAGACCTATAGCTCAAGAATGACATAAGCCTGAGAGAAAAGTTAATAACAACAACAACTTGCATTTACAGTAGCATAGTGGTTATGTTACTGGCCTAGTAATCCAGAGGCCTGGGCTAATGATCCGGAAACATGAGTTCAAATCCCACCACGGCAGCTACTTGAATTCAGTTAATTAAATAAATCTGGAATTAAAAGCAAGTATCAGTAATGGTGACCGTGAAATGATCGGATTGTCTTAAAAACCTATCTGGTTCACTACTATCCTTTAGAGAACAAAATCTGCCGTCCTTACCTGGTCTGGCCTATATGTGCCTCCAGACCCACAGCAATGTGGTTGACTCTTAACTGCCCTCTGAAATTGCCGAGCAAGTCACTCAGTTGTAAAAAACAGGCCACGAGAAACAATAATAAGAAAGACCACATGGCATCGACCTAGGCACCAGCTTCGGACCCGACAATGGCACAGTCGACACTGCAAAGTCCTCCTCACTAACATCTGGGGACCTGTGCCAAAATTGGGAGAGCTGTCCCACAGACTAGTCAAGCAACAGCCTGACAGTCATACTCACAGAATCATATTTTCAGCCAATGTCCCAGATACCTCCATCACTATCCCTGGGTATGTCCTGGTGGCAGCAGAGTGGTATACAGTCAGGAGGGAGTGGCCCTAGGAGTCCTCAGCATTGATTCCAGACCCCATGAAGTCTCATGGCTTCAGGTCAAGCATGAGCAAGGAAACCTCCTGCTGATTACCTCCTGCTGATTACCACCTAGCGCCCTCCCTCAGCTGATGAATCAGTACTCCTCCATGTTGAACACCACTTGGAAGAAGCACTGAGGGTAGCAAGGGCACAGAATATACTCTGGGTGCGGTCTTCAATGTCCATCACCAAGAGTGGCTCAGTAGCACCACTACTGACCGAGCTGGCCGAGTCCTGAAGGACACAGCTGCCAGACTGGGCCTGCGGCAAGTGGTGAGAGAACCAACACGAGGGAAAAACCTACTTGACCTCGTCCTCACCAATCTACCTGTCGCAGATGCATCTGTCCATGACAGTATTGGTAGCAGTGACCACCGCACAGTCCTTATAGAGAGGAACGCCTGGTCTTCACACTGAGCACACCCTCCATCGTGTTGTGTGGAACTACCACCATGTTAAATGGGATAGATTCAGAACAGAGCAAGCAGCTCAAAACTGGGCATCGATGAGGTGCTGTGGGCCATCATCAGCAGCAGAATTGTATTCTACCACAATCTGTAACCTCATGGCTCGGCATATCCCTCACTCTACCATTACCATCAAGCCAGGGGAGCAACCCTGGTTCAATGAAAAGTGCAGAAGAACATGCCAGGAGCAGCACCAGGCGTACCTAAAAATTAGGTGCCAACACAGGACTACATGCATGCTAAAAAGCGGAAGCAGCATGTTATAGACAGGGCTAAACGATCCCACAATCACCGGATCAGATCAAAGCTCTGCAGTCCTGCCACATCCAGTCGTGAATGGTGGTGGATAATTAAACAACTAACGGGAGGAGGAGGCTCCATGAATATCCCCATCCTCAATGATGGCGGAGCCCAGCATGCGAGTGCAAAAGACAAGGCTGAAGCTTTTACAGCCAGAAGTGCCGAGTGGATGATCCATCTCGGCCTCCTCCTGAGTTTCGCTCGATCACAGAAAGTCAGTCTTCAGTCAATTTGATTCACTCCACGCGATATCAAGAAACGGTTCAGCACACTCGATACAGCAAAGGCTATGGGCCCTGACAACATCCCGGCTATAGTGCTGAAGACTTGTGCTCCAGAACTAGCCCCCGCCTCTAGCCAAGCTGTTCCAGTACAACTAGAACACTGGCATCGACCCGACAATGTGGAAAACTGCCCAGGTATGTCCTGCCCACAAAATGCAGGACAAATCCAATCCGGCCAATAACCGCCCCATCAGTCTACTCTCAATCATCACCAAAGTGATGGAAGGTGTTGTAGATAGTGCTATCAGGCGGCACTTACTCACCAATAACGTACTCACCAGTGCTCAGTTCAGGTTCCACAAGGACCACTCAGCTCCAGACCTCATTACAGCCTTGGTCCAAACATGGACAAAAGAGTTTAATTCCAGAGGTGAAGTGAGGGTAACTGCCCTTGACATAAATGAAGCATTTGACTGAGTGTGGCATCAAGGAGCCCTAGTAAAATTGAAGTCAATGGGAATCAGGGGTAAAACTCTCCACTGGCTGGAGCCATACCTAGCACAAAGGAAGATAGTTGTGGTTGTTTGAGGTCAATCATCTCAGCCCCAGGACTCACTGCAGGAGTTCCTTAGGGCAGTGCCCTAGGCCCAACCATCATCAGCTGCTTCATCAATTACCTTCCCTCCCTCATAAGGTCAGAAGTGGGGATGCTCGCTGATGATTGCAGAGTGTTCAGTTTCATTCGCAACTCGCCAGATAATGAAGCAGTCAGTGCCCGCATGCAGCAAGACCTGGACAACTTTCAGGCTTAGGCTGATGAGTGGCAAGTAACATTCGTGCCACACAAGTGCCAAGCAATGACTATCTCCAACAAGCGAGAGTCTAACCACCGCCCTTTGACATTCAACGGCATTACCATCGCCAAATCCCCCATCAATATCCTGGGGGGTCACCATTGACCAGAAACTTAACTGGACCAGCCACATAAATACTGTGGCAACAAGAGCGGGTCAGAGGCTAGGTATTCTGTGGCGAGTGACTCACCTCCTGACTCCCCAAAGCCTTTCCACCATCTACAAGGCACAAGTCAGGAGTGTGGTGGAATACTCTCCGCTTGCCTGAATGAGTGCAGCTCCAACAACACTCAAGAAGCTCGACACCATCCAGGACAAAGCCGCCCGCTTGATTGGCACCCCATCCACCACCTTAAACATTCACTTCCTCCACCACCAGCGTACCGTGGCTACAGTATGTACCATCTACTAGATGCACCGCAGCAATCGACAAGGCTTCTTCGACAGCACCTCCCAAACCCGCGACCTCTTCCACCTAGAAGGACAAGGGCAGCAGGCGCATGGGAACACCACCACCTGCAAGTTCCCCTCCAAGTCACACACCATCCTGACTTAGAAGTATATCGCTGATCCTTCATCGTCACTGGGTCAAAATCCTGGAACTCCCTTCCTAACAGCACTGTGGGAGTACCTTCACCACACGGACTGCAGCGGTTCAAGAAGGCAAGACACCACCACCGAGTGTGGCATCAAGGAGCCCTAGTAAAATTGAAGTCAATGGGAATCAGGGGGAAAACTTTCCACTGGCTGGAGTCATACCTAGCACAAAGGAAGATGGTTGTGGTTGTTGGAGGTCAATCATCTCAGCCCCAGGACATCGCTGCAGGAGTTCCTCAAGGCAGTGTCCTTGCGAGCGACGCCCACATCCCAGGAACGAATAAAATAATATATATAGCGCCTTTAATGTCGTAAAACGTCCCAAGGCGCTTCACAGGAACGTCATCAAACAAAATTGGCGACTGAGCCAAATAATGAGATATTAGGACAGATGACCAAATCTTGGTCAAAGAGGTAGGTTTTATGGAGTGTCTTAAAGGAGGAAAGAGAGGTAGAGAGGCAGAGAGATTTAGGGAATGAATTCCAGAGCTTAGGGCCTAGGCGGCTGAAAGCACGGCCGCCAATAGTGGAGTGATGAAAATCGGAGATGTGCAAGAGGCCAGAATTTGAGGAGCGCTGAGATCTCAGATGCTTGTAGGGCTGGAGGAGGTTACATGAAGCTAAGTGTCACTGGTGTATGGCTATCCTTAGGTTGTCTGGTGCACTTTAAAACTTATTCTTAAAAACATTGAGTGAATTTTATGCTCCTCAAGGTGAGAGATACCAATACTGGAGAATGGAACACTTTTGACACCCGGTGCTAGCAGCAGGTTCTCCTCAGTGAAGTACTGTATGGCCTAATTTCAGCATGAACTTCATTCTATTTCCCACAACAAGCAATACAAAAGTAGCCCTTACAGATCAATGAAATATTTCCATTATTGTCTCTCTGAATGAGGTTACAATTTAGTGCTAACAGGTGCCGAATTATGGGCAATGTTTAATACTCATGCTCTCTACAAATTAATTTCAGACTGCCCACAGGAGGGATACTTTCATCTTATTAGCCTGAACTAGTTTTGACCCAGGTTACAAAGGGAAGGTGACAGTTTCCTACTGCATTCCATTTTCTAGTTTCCCTCCCCACCCCCAATTTCAATTCATTCTGGGTAGGGTAGTGGGGACAAAAACTCCAGAATCGTTCAAGATACAGTTAGGGGCTGGGAGCAGGGGATGTATCTAAATGTTTATGGAAGGATGAACTAAGGTGGCCTCTCTCATCTGTACTCTGTGATTTCTTGATGAAGCGCTGGATGAAGCTGTAAAACTCTGGGGTTATTTCACACGTAGATTCTAAATTTCACCTCTTCATGACATTACAAATGTATAGATGCAGAATACCGAATATTGTGGATGATTATCTCATTCACTTGATGACATAAATGCATACAAATTACGATGGTATGCTCGAGTGATCTGCACAACTCACACAAGTCAATATATTATAATCTTGTAACATCTAACTATCCATTTATACACACACACATAAATAGTCACACAATGCTGCAGATTAATTGTGCCTTTCCTTTCCCTGGAAATGGAAACCTGTTTGTCCAGATCAAAGGCCCTGTTACGAGCAGAACTCATTTTCTTTCAAAGCTGCCCCAATTGCAGTTGACCTCCACTGATCATAGAGTCATAGTCATAATCATAGAGTCATAACGGCACAGAAGGAGGCCATTCGTGCCGGCTCTCTGTAGAGCAATCCAGTCAGTCCCATTCCCCCGCTCTATCCCCGTAGCCCTGCAAGTTTATTTCCCTCAAGTGCCTATCCAGTCTCCCCTTGAAAACATTGAGTGTCTCCGCTTCCACCACTTCCGTTGGCAGCGAGTTCCAGGTTATCACCACTCGCTGCGTAAAAAAGTTTGTCCTCACATCCCCCCTGTATCTCTTGCCCAAAATCTTAAATCTGTGTCCCCTAGTCCTTGTACCATCAACTAGTGGGAACAGCCTTTCCCCGTCTAGCCTATCCAAACCTGTCATAATCTTGTACACCTCTATCAAACCACCCCTCAATCTCCTTTGCTCTAATGAAAACAAATCCAGCTTCTCCAACCTGTCCTGGTAGCTAAGATCCCCCATCCCCGGAACCATTCTGGTAAATCTCCTCTGCACCCTCTCAAGGGCCTTCACATCCTTCCTAAAGTATGGTGACCAGAACTGGATGCAATACTCCAGTTGTGGCCTAACCAGCACTTTATAAAGGTTCAGCATAACTTCTCTATTTTTGTACTCAGTACCTCTATTTATGAAGCCCAAGATCCCAAATGCTTTGCTAACCACGCTCTCAATATGTCCTGCCACCTTCAGGGAGCTATGCACATTAACTCCCAGGTCCCTCTGTCCCTGAATACTCTTTAAAACTGTGCCATTAAGTGTATATTGCCTCTCCCTGTTCCTTCTGCCAAAATGCATCACCTCACACTTCTCTGTATTAAATTCCACCTGCCACTTGTCTGCCCATTCTGCTAGCCTTGCTATGTCCTGTTGCAGTCGATCAGTACTGTCAGGTAGGCAGCCGAGTTCTGCCAATTAGCCAAAGTAATTTTGCCTTCTTACATCCCGGCATTGCTGACTGTTCTTAGCAAAATCAACCAAATTTTAGCAGAAATGTTCGTAGCAGACATCACAAGATAAGTTTGGATGAAAAAGATCCTTCGACTCATTTGATCTCATTCCAGAAAATTAATAGTACTGCCTCCCCATTACAGCACTAGGCTGTTTCGTAAATGAGCTCAGTATCCTGGCTTCAACCACCCTTCTTGGCAAACCATTCTAGCTCTTGATCACCTCTGTGTAAAAAAATATTTTCTGGTATTTATCCTAAACTTTCCCTTTATAACCTGAACCTGTGCTGTCTTTTCATGATAGTATTGTATCTGAAAGTGTTGCTTCAGGTTTACTTTCTTTATTCAATGAAGTATCTTGTACATCTGTATAAAATGGCCCTTTTTGAGGCTGAAGACCCCTATTTCAACTATTTGTTCTGCATAGCACATCCCTCTAACTCTAGGGATGAGCCATATTGTTCTCTGTGATGTGGGACAAACCATACCTACACTCAAGTAGGGGCATTAGAAATTAATTAAATGGTGGTCAACTAACAATTGCTTATTGTATCATGATTTTCTCTCATCATGACAGGGGACAGTCAGGTGGTCCAATATCCATTGGGTTTAAGCCAGTGTCGGTCAATTGTGAGATCCTTAGCTGGCTTGTGGAGTTTGCATACATTTCATAGAAACCAGCAAGGATTATTCCAACAGGCTCCTCATTATTTTCTCACAAGGCTTGAGGCTCACATTCATGGGAAAGTACAGCAGTCTCTAGGGCTCTTGGGTAGTAGTACAAAACACCTGGTTACCTCCAGTCATTTTTGAATAGGACTGAATTTGTTTTCTCCATTTTCCGTTCAAACTCGCCCGTGGCCCCATCCAGTGCCACAAGCTATTCTGCAGCCAAGATGAATGGACAAGTGGTCTATTTGCTCCTTCACCTCAGCTGTGAGCATCCTGAAGTTGGTCACTAGGAGTTGCTCGAGAACATCCCAGGACAACTAGCTGTCCAATTTTCTCTAGTAGCTGCTCACTAATCTGTCAAGGGTTTTACTTCTACCAAAATTAAGATGTCTAAATGATGCACCATTTTGCTCCTGGTCATGTAAACCCTGTGGTATTATAGTTTTCTATTTCCTATTCTACTTAAATAAATGTATAAAATTAAGCCATTTTACTGCAGAATGTGCCCAATTAAGTAGAATACTTTTTCTGGGGTTGAGATTAAAGAGGAAGAGAGTGCGTTGGGCTTTGATCTACTTTACACAATGATCTTACTGAAATTTTTCACACAGTAGAAATCTGGAATTCTCTCCCCTAAAAGGCCATGGATGCTGGGACAATTGGAGCTTTCAAGACTGAGGTTGATAGATTTTTGTTCGGTAAGGTTATCAAGGGAGATGGAGCTAAGGCAGGTAAATGGAGTTGAGGTAAAGATCAGCCATGATCTAAATGAATAGCGGAGCAGGCTTGAGGGGCTGAATGGCCTACTCCTGTTCCTATGTTCCTATGAGACATGATAACGCTGAAGCCACAGTTACACTTGCATTGTTGCTGCGTCTCTCCTGCCTTGACTCTCTCCACCTCCTTCCCTCCCTGTAGTCCCAAATTCTGGCCTACCCAATGGATTCTTTCCAATCTATAGTGCGATTTCCAGGGATCAAGAAGACCCAGAGCAGCTGTCAGGTTGCTGCTCTTTACCAGGGAGTTTAACTGGGACAACACCAGATGGGGCGATCATACATTGGCAAGAATATTGATAGGCTTTTGAAAGGGAAAATAAATTTAAGAGGAGACTATCATTTTCTTCCGTCAAGAGCTTTGAACAAAAGTAATATAACCCTGAAGGGTATTAGAAACAGAAAAGGATTTAAAACTATTTCCTTCTTAAGTACAAAAGTACTTCCTCCTTAAGCACAAAAGAACATCTGTAACATTTAAACCAAGCCTCTCCATTGAATGGTGCAAGAGTGGATTTTACTTAATTAAAATAAAAACCGGTGTTATTTCCCACGAAGGATATGATTAAAAATTAAATGACAGAATTTAAGTCATTAGTAGCTCAAGACTGTAAGGCCCCTAATGATGTCAAAACACAATCCCTTTGAGGGTCTGTACGTCAGCTCAGCAAATCATTAAAATCATGTATTGTAATCCTGTTGAACGCCTCAATTTTGTGTACAATCTGGACTTGCTCTCTGGCTTGTTCTGAATACGGGAGTCCTCCAAGGGAGCACTTCCAGTGCAACGTTAGTGTTGATGCAAACTGGAAAGTGGTTGGTACCAATGCTAAAGTTATGCTGCAAATCCGGAGTTAGGGCCCGATCTGATCTGAGATGCCCTGGAGAGGTCGTGTGACACCATTTGGGTTTGACAGTGCCTCAAGTGTAACTGCAGTGTGATGTCAAACTGGGTTTAAAAAGTGCTTAGGAAGTCTCTTGGACTCCTTGGACATTTTTTGCACCTACCTGCAATTAATTAAAATGTTCAGACAGTGCAGACACTACTCTTAACATTTACAATTTAACTGGTGGGAGAGGAGCTCTGTGCATCCATGTAATCTCTCCTGCGCTGATGAATTAAGAGTTCCAGCCAGGCAGTGTAAAAGGGGTTAGCTGTCTGGTTAGAACTGACACTTCAGCTACCTCTCTGAGACTCACAGTGTAAATGCAGCCCAAGTACCTTGTCATTAATTGTGGAACTTAAGGATACCGACTTTGAACTTATCCTTAATTTTCTACTGTATGTTTGCTGACTTCGGTCTAGAGCATAGATTGTCAGGCTGGGGTCCTCGGATCTTAGGGTGTCCATGAGGGGATCCGAGATTGTCCGCGCTGTCATCAGATTTTCATATTTTTCTGCATTGATTGAATTATTATCACATTACGTCCACTGATTGTTCACATGTTGACTCCCATTCACGTGAATTACGAAGATGTTGACATTAATTGCAGCACAGGGTGGAGCGGTGATTTCCCATTCAGGGTCATTTCACTTCTGGGTTGGTACGGTTTCAAATTGAGGGTACAAAATTTTCCTCTGTCAGCTATAAGGGTCCTAAGTAAAACAAGCTTGGGAAGTCTCAATACAGGTCCGACAAGACAGATGCAGATTCAAAGCTCATAATTTAACCCTAATTGAGGACCTTATTAAAAAAGGCCACAAGGATATCTGAAGTGGGATATGGAACAAAAAAGACTCACACCGATGTAGTATTGCATTCTTCTGAGGTTGGGATTGCTACATATTTTACTCTCGCTTGTGCTGATTAAGGAGAGTCAGCATGGTTTGTGAAAGGTAGGGCATGTCTAATTAGAGTAATGGAGTTCTTTGACAGAGGTATTGAAATGGGGAATAGAGGAGGATCAATGAATGTCATACACATGAACTTCCAGAAGGCATTTTCTCAGAGATTGCTAACTAAAGTTGAGGCAAATGGAATAAGAAGCAACCTCATGGCACATTTATGAAACTGGTTGTGAGGTAGGAGGCAGAGAGTTAGAATAGATGGGGCATTCCCAGATTGGTGGGCAGTAACATGTAATCTCCCAAATGGGGCACAGCCTTTCACTGTCGATAAATATCCTGGATTTGGGAATAGATGGGACTATATCCACGTTTGTAGGTGATGCTAAGCTGGGAGGTATTGTGAATTGTGAAGAAGAGAGCAGAAAATTGCAAAAGGACATAGATTAATGACATGGGAGATATTAACTACCCCCAAATAAACTGGCAAGAAGAGGTAGCGAAAGGGGTACAGGGAATGGAGTTTTTACAATGTGTGCAGGACTCCTTTCTTACCCAGTCTGTAAAAAGGCCAACAAGAAAGGGAGCGCTTCTGGATCGAGTAATGGGAAATGAACCAAAACAGATAAGAGAAGAAAGCGTAGGGAAATAGGCAATAACAATCACAACATAATAAGGTTTAAGATAAAGTTTGAGAAAGACATAAGACAAAGACCAAAGTAATAAATTGGAAAGAAGCTGATTTTAAGGGGATGAGAATGGAACTAGGGAAAATAAACTGGAATATATCCCACTAAAAAGCAAGAACAAATTTACCAGTAATGACACACCATGATGATTAAAGAAATAAGGGCAAAATTGAAACTGAAGAAAAAGGCATACACTAAGTACATAGACAACAAAGGAGAGGATGACAAAAGGGAATATGAAAAGGTTAGGAAAGAAGTTAAAAAAACAATTAGAAAGGCAAAATGAATCTATGAAATTAAATTATCAAGGAATATAAAAAGAAATAGTAAAGTATTCTACAGACACATAAATAACAAAATAAAAATCAGGATAGGGACAGGGCCACTAAGTTATACATGTGATAAAGTCACAGGTAATGACAGCGAAATGGCAGAAATATTAAATAATTACTTTGCCTCAATATTTATCAGAAAACTAACATGGAGGACATGACATTAGAAGAAGAGATCAATAAAGATATAAAGTCATTTAAAGATAGAAAGAAGGGAGATAAATTGATAAACTAATCAAACTTAGAGAGGATAAAACCCCATGTCCGGATGGATTACATCAAGCATATTAACAAAAGTTAGGGAAGAGATAGCAGAGGCACTATTGCATATGTATAAAAATTCATTAGAAAAGGGAATAGTGCTAGAGGACTGGTGGACAGCTAAAGTGATTCCTATATGTAAAAGAGAGATAGAACAAATCCAGGGAACTATAGACCAATTAGCTTAACATCGGTGGTAGGAAAGATAATGGAATCCTTACTCAAAGATGTAATAGAAAAACATCTAGAAACTAAAAATATAATAAAGAGTAGTCAGCATGGATTTCAAAAGCGAAATACATGCTTGACCAACCTTATTGAATTCTTTGAATAATTAACAGAAAGGGTAGGTAAGAGTAATGCAGTAGATGTAATATATGTGAGTTTCCAAAAGGCCTTCGATAAGATACTGTGTCGTACACTCATGACTACGGCCAGAACATGTGGAGTCAGGGGTCAAGTAGCAAAATGGATAGCAAGCTGGCTAAAAAAGAGAAAACAGAGAGTCGGGGTTAAAGGTAGTTACTCAGATTGGCAAAAGGTGGGCAGTGGTGTCAACAAGAATCAGTGCTGGGACCACTGTTGTCCACCATTTATCTACGTAAATGATTTGGACTCGGGAATTGGAAGTACAATTTCAAAATTTGTGGATGACACCAAGTTGGGGGGTGTAGTTAATACTGAGGAGAACTGTGACAAAATACAGGAAGACATTAATAAACATGCAGACTGGGCGTGTAATTGGCAAATTAACTTCAATATCGATTAAGTGTGAGGTGGTACATTTTGGTAGGAAGAATAAGGAGGCCACATAGTCCTTGGAAAATAAGTGTCTAAATGGGATAGAGGAACAGAGGGATCTGGGGGTACAGATATACAAATCACTAAAAGTAGCAATGCAGATTAATAAGGCCATTAAAAAACAAAACAAAGCACTGGGGTTCATTTCTAGAGGGATAGAATTGAAAAGCAGAGAAGTTATGTTAAACTTGTATAGAACCTTAGTTAGATCACACTTGGAGTACTGTGAACAGTTCTGGTCTCCATATTATAAAAGGACGCGACTGCTGCCAATGAACTGGAAGCTGCATAGAAGCGTTCTGCGCCTACGCGCTTCCGGCTCGTTACGGGAGCAGGCTCGTTAAAAAATGTTTTTTAAATGCCAGGGAGGGAGCAGGCTCTGGGTAAAAATGCCGGGGAGGGAACGGGCTCCTTGAAAACATGCCGGGGAGGGAGCGAGCTCATGTAAAAAAAAAAGAAACATCATGCTTCCGGTTCCAGATTAGTGCGCAGTACACTTCTGCGCAGCTTCCGGCCGTTGGCGTAAGAACATAAGAAATAGGAGCAGCAGTAGGCCATACAGCCCCTCGAGCCTGTTCCGCCATTCAATAAGATCATGGCTGATCATCGACCTCAACTCCACTTTCCCGCCTAATCTCATTCTTCTAAACTCCAGAGAGTATAGGCCCATTCTACACAATCTCTCATCATAGGACAGCCCTCTCTTCCCAGGAATCAATCTAGTGAACCTTTGTTGCACCACCTCCAAGGGAAGTATATCCTTCCTTAGTTAAGGAGACCAAAACTGTGCACAGTACTCCAGGTGTGGTCTCACCAAGGCCCTGTACAATTGTAGCAAGACTTCCTAACCCTTTACTCCAACCCCCTTGCAATAAAGGCCAACATGCCATTTGCCTTCCTTATTGCTTGCTGCACCTGCATGCTAGCTTTCTGTGTTTCTTGCATGAGGACACCCAAATCTCTCTGAATACCAACATTTGAAAGTTTCTCACCATTTAAAAAATATTCTGTTTTTCTATTCTTCCAACCAAAGTGAATAACCTCACATTTCCCTACATTATACTCCATCTGCCACCTTACTGCCCACTCACGTAACCTGTCTATATCCCTTTGCAGACTCTTTATGTTCTCCTCACAGCTTACTGCCCCACCTAGCTTTGTATCGTCAGCAAACTTGGATACATTACACTCGGTCCCTTCATCTAGGTCATTAATATAGATTGTAAATAGCTGAGGCCCCAGCACTGATCCTTGCGGCACCCCACTAGTTACAGCCTGCCAACCTGAAAAAGACCCGTTTATCCCTACTCTCTGTTTTCTGTCCATTTACCAATCCTCTATTCATGCTACTATATTACCCCCAACCCCATGAGCCCTTATCTTGTGTAATAGCCTTTTATATGGCACCTTATGGAATGCCTTTTGGAAATCCAAATATGCTACATCCACTGGCTCCCCTTTATCTACCCTGCTAGTTACATCCTCAAAAAACTCTAATAAATTTGTCAAACACGATTTACCTTTCATAAAACCATGTTGACTCTGCCTAATCATGTTATGATTTACTAAGTGCCTTGATATCACTTCCTTAACAATGGATTCCAGCATTTTCCCGACGATTGATGTCAGGTTAACTAGCCTGTAGTTCCCTGTTTTCTCCCTCCCTCCTTTCTTGAATAGCAGTGTTACATTTGCTACCTTCCAATCCGCTGGGACCATTCTGGAATCTAGGGAATTTTGGAAGATCAAAACCAATGCATCCACTATTTCTGCAGCCACCTCTTTTAGAACCCTAGGATGTAGGCTGTCAGGTCCCGGAGATTTGTCGGCTTTTAGTCCCATTAGTTTCTCTAGTACTTTTTCTCTACTTATATTAATTACGTTAAGTTCCTCACCCTCATTAGACCCTTGGTTCCCCACCATTTTTGGTATGCTTTTTGTGTCTTCTACTGTGAAGACAGATACAAAATATTTGTTTAACGCTTCTGCCATTTCCTTATTCCCCATAATAATTTCTCCTGTCTCAGCCTCTAAGGGACCAATGATTACTTTTGCTACTCTCTTCCTTTTTACATATTTGTAGAAGCTCTTACAATCTGTTTTTATATTTCTTGCTAGTTTTCTCTCATATTCTAATTTTTCCCTTTTTATCAATTTTTTGGTCAACCTTTGCTGGTTTCTGAAATTCTCCCAATCCTCTGGCTTACTTATTCTTCGCAACATTATACACTTCTTCTTTCAATCTAATGCTATCCTTAACTTCTTTGGTTAGCCACTGATGGATCACTTTTCCCATGGAGTTTTTGTTTCTCAATGGAATGTATTTTTGTTGAGAATTATGAAATATTTCTTTAAATGCTAGCCACTGCTTATCTGCCGCCATACCTTTTAATCTATTTTTCCAATCTACCTTAGCCAACTCTCCCCTCATACCTATGTAATTGGCTTTATTTAAGTTTAAGACTCTAGTTTCGGACTTAGACAAGTCACTCTCAAACTTAATGTGAAATTCTATCATATTATGATCACTCTGCCCCAGAGGATCTTTTACTATGAGATTGCTAATTAATCCTGTCTCATTACACAATACAAGATCTAAAATAGCCTGTTCCCTGGTTGGTTCCATGATGTATTGTTCCAGGAAACTGTCCCGAATGCATTCCATGAACTTGTCCTCCAGACTACCTTTGCAATTTGATTTGTTCATTATATATGAAGATTAAAGTCCCCCACAATTATTGCATTACATTTGTTACAACCTCCTACTATTTCTTGATTAATATTCTGTCCAATGGTATAGCTACTGTTAGGGGGTCTATATACTACTCCCACCAATGTTTTCTGCCCCTTGTTATTCCTTATCTCCACCCATACTGATTCTACTTCCTGATCTTCCGAGCCAAGATCCTTTCTCTCTACTGTCCTTATGTCATCCTTTATTATTAGGGTTTCCCCCCTCCTTTTCCATTCTGCCTGTCTTTTCGAAACGTCAAGTACCCTGGAACATTTAGTTCCCAACCTTGGTCACGGTGCAACTACTTCTCTGTAATGGCTATTAGATCAAACCCATTTATCTCTATTTGTGCCACTAGTTCATCTATCTTGTTATGAATGCTTCGTGCATTCAGATAAAGAGCCTTTAATTAATTTTTTTTTACCATTATTCCCTGCTTTGACCTTAGTCTCTGCTGCACTGCTACCATTAAACTGTCCCTTCCTGTCACACTCTGCTTATTTTTACCCAAATCGCTACACTGCTCTATTGCCTTGACCTTTCTCTTTAGATTTCTAAATTTCCCCTCACATGACCCCTCCCTCCCCCCCCCGCTTTTTTAGTTTAAAGCCCTATCTACAGCCCTAGTTACTCGATTCGCCAGGACACTGGTCCCAGCCCGGTTTAAGTGGCGCCCGTCCTGACAGAACAGCTCCCTCTTTCCCCAGTACTGGTGCCAGTGCCCCATGAATCGAAACCCCTTCTTCCCACACCACTCTTTGAGCCACGCATTTAACTCTCTGATCTGCTTGACCATATGCCAATTTGCACCTAGCTCAGTTAGTAATCCAGAGATTATTACCCTTGAGGTTCTGCTTATTAATTTAGACCCTAGCTCCTCAAACTCCCTCAGCAGAACCTCATTCTTAGTTCTACCTATGTCGTTGGACCATGACAACTGGATCCTCCCCCTCCCACTGCAAGTTCTTCACCAGCCGCGAGGAGATGTCTTTAACCCTGGCACCGGGCAGGCAACACAGCCTTCGGGACTCTCTTTTGCGGCTGCAGAAAACAGTGTCTATCCCCCTGACTATACTGTCCCCTACCACTACCACATTCCTTCCTTTTCCCACCACTTGGATGGCCCCCTATACCTCGGTGCAATGGTAAGTTTGCCCATCCTCCCTGCAGTCCTTTTCCTCATCCATACAGGTAGCAAGTACCTCGTACCTGTTGGACAAGGTCAAGGGCTGAGGCTCCTCCAACACTATATCCTGGGTCCCCATACCTTCCTGACTCGCAGTCACACCCTCCTGTCCCTGACCACTGACGAACTCTAAAGTACTACTTAACCTAAAGGGTGTGACTGCCTCCTGGAACAAAGTGTCCAGGTAACTCTCCCCCTCCCTGATGCATCGCAATGTCTGCAGCTCGTACTCCAGCTCAACAACTCTGATCCGAAGTTCCTCGAGTTGCAGACACTGCAGATGTGGTTGCTCGGGATCGCGATGCTCTCCACAAACTCCCACATGCTGCAGTTACGACACACCACCTGCCCTGCCATCACTAACCATGTTTTATTTATTAATTAATTAGTTAAAGCTTTTAATCAATCGATATTTTAGTTTTATTGTTTGATTATTTTATCTAGTTTAAGTTATTAATTTAATAAGTACTAGCAAGTTACAGTTTCTCAGCTCTTAATTTAACCCCCTTTCCTAACTGAGAGAGCAAAAAAAGCAGTCACTCCGATTATAAAAAGGATATAGAGGCACTGGAGAAGGTGCAAAATAAGATTTACTAGGATCTATCAGGAAAGATTAAACAGGCTGGGGCTCTTTTCTCTAAAAAAGAGAAGTTGAGGGGTGACCTGATAGAGGTCTTTAAGATTTTGAAAGGGTTTGATACATAAGGAAGATGTTTCCACTTGTGGGTGAGGCCAGAACTAGAAGCAATAATTATAAGATATTCACTAATAAATACAATAGGGAATTCAGGAGAGGCTTCTTTATCCAGAGAGGGTTAAGAATGTGGAACGCGCTACTACACGGAGTAGTTGAGGCAACTAGCACAGATGCATTTAAGGGGAAGCTAGATATGTACATGAAGGAGAAAGGAATAGAAGAATATGTTGATGGGATTAGATGAAGAAGGGTGGTAGGAGGGTGGAGCATAAACACCGGCATAGGCCTGTTGGGTGGAATGGCCTCTTTCTGTGCTGTAAATACTATATAATACGATGTAGATTAAACGATTGGGAGGAACAATGGCAGATACACTTTAACAGAAAGTGTGAGGCAGTACACTTTGAACAGAAGAATGACAGATGGGAGTAAAATCTAAATGGAGAAGCTAGCTTGCAACTAAATGGAGAAGCTAGATTGTAAGTGCAGAAAGCAATTAAAAAGGCTGATGGAATATTGGGCTTCATCATAAGAGGTATAGAAAATAAAAGCAGGAAAGTACTTCTGCAATTATATAGAGTGCTGGTCAGACCTGATTTGAAGTATTGTCTTCAGCTTTGGGCACTTACCTTTGCAAGAGTATCTTGATGCTGGTGAAAGTCCAGCAACTATTCACCAGAATGAAACATTGGATGAAGGGACTGAACTATGATGAAAATTTGGACATATTGGAGTTATATTCCCTGGAGATGAAGATATTAAGGGGTGATTTGATTGAGATGTTTAAAATAATGAAGGGATTGATGTTAGTTAGGGAATAACTCTTCCCTCTAGTAGGGTGATCCAGAACAAGCAGATTCTTGTTCTAATCTCAGCATTTGAGTTAAACAGGTTGAAAGTGAATCCAAGAAAAACCTTTTCACACAAAGCATTCTGAGATGGTGGAACATACTGTCCCAGAGGGCCAGAAAAGTAATAGTATTAAGGGATATGGGAAAAGGCAGGAAATTAGGATTAAAATGATACAGCTGCCATGGCTAACAAAATGGTGGAGCAGGCTCCATGAGGCTGAGTGGCTAACTAGTGTACTGATGTATTGTACCTGATTTGGGAGCGCTTTGCACTGACAATGAGAATATCAAAACGACAGAGTGAAGGACAAACAGCTCCTCACAAGGAAGAATGAAACAAAAAAAGAGAGCGTGCCTCATCTAGCCACTCAAAAGCAAATCCTTGTGGCCACATTAAGAGTGCTCCTGGCAGAGGCCTAGGACTGAGTTGCCTGGTTGCCTTCTCACACATCTTGTAGTCACCTCTCAAGAGTGACACCAGTAGATGCCCTGGGTGAGGTTGCATGTAGAATTCCCTAATTTGGGGAACTAACGCATGGAACCAGAGTCCAATTGTAGCAACTTCACCATCATTGAGCCCAATTAACTTTCACAGACCAGGGGTATTTGGCATCTGTCTGGCTCAATACCATATGGTGTGATTCATTGAGTCATCAGGGAATCTTGTAGATTATGGACTTTTAAAGTTTCAACTTCACTCCAGAAAGTGCTATATTAAGTGGTAATACAGGTGAATTATCGTGTCATTGCAACAGTTTCAGACTACAGCATGTAATTGCATATGTATCCAGGAGAGGGAGCCAGGCTTGGTGAGGGAGCTCGGCATGGAGATCGTGCTGTCATTCTTTTTGTATGACAGATATCTCCAATTTTATTCAGAACCCTGTTCCACATACAACAGCCAACAAACAGCAAAGTGTTGAAACTATACACAGAATAAACTTAGAATCATACAGCACAGAAGGAGACCATTCAGCCCACTGTGTCTGTGCCGGCTCTTTGAAAGTGTTGTCCAATTAGTCCTACTCACTTGCTCTTTGCCCATAGCCCTGCAAATTTCTCCTTTTCAAGTATATCTAATTCTCTTTTGAAAGTTACTATTGAACTTCCTTTTACCTTGGGTAAATCAGCTGATGTGCAAAAAGTAAAGCCTTGTCACTTGCCTTTAAAAACACAGCCTGGTCTCCCTCCTCCCTCTGCTTAAGTCGAGCAGTAACCAGCTGAGCCACACGGATCAGGAATGTCCCAAATTCGTTCCCTCCTTTGTGCTGAGACAGCTAATCGTTGTGCTATAACTTTCCTAAGTGCCTCTAGTTAGAAAGGGGGTAATTGGCCAGCATTCCTGCTCCTGATCACAAGCCCATGGACCTCAGGTAAGGGCATGAATGGGCTTGGCTATGATACTCCACTGACAGTCAAACTGTCTGGCAACACTCACCGTCAAGCCTCACATGAACAATGGCCACTGGGACAAGGTATCAGAAGGTGAAGAAGTCAACACCTGCAGGAGAGGATAGTAGAAAGAGGGGAGGAAAACTGGAGACAAAAATCAAAGCAAAAAGGATACCGCAGTAGGGGGAATTACCACTGGGCAGAGACTGTATCATACAAAGGCTGGCTGCCTTGCCAAACAGAATACATTAAAAAATACTTTAACGTTACTGTGTGATCCTCACTGCATAGCCCACCCACATAAGACATGTTAAACATCAGGTCCCTTTGGTACCAAAGCTAATTTGTTTCAGAGTAACCATGAATAAATCATGGTTTTAGGGAAATGTAACCTGAATAAGTAGACAGCAGAGTCATTCTAAGTAGGTTGGAGCAGACTTCATCCCTTATTGCAATGATGAAGGTTTTCAAACTACAATATCCCTGTAATTCTCTTCCCTGCAATTTCAGCTTTAGAGCGCAAATTAAACCTCATTTCTCCTACATTATCTCATTGTCCTCCATAAAATATTTAACGCTGTATTTTCAGAGAAAACTCTATTTAAAGCAGTACATTTATATAATTGCATTACTCTGAAGCATAAGCTGGAACTAAAGTCATCACCTTCTTATGGAATAAAAACAGAAAATACTGGAAATATCAGCATCTGTAAGGAGAAAGGACGGATTAACGTTTTGGGTGTAACCCTTCATCACAAGTGAAGAAGGATCTTTACAGATGCAGATGGACCTGCTATGCATTTCCAGCATTTTTCTGGACTTGTTTCAGATTTCTAGCATTTGCAGTTTTTTTCCTTTTCATTTGTCACTTTATGACAGAACATAGAAAGATGATGATTTTTTTTCTCCCGATAGCAGCTTTCAATAGCTCGGCTCATGTCTGCTGGACACCTACAGCTCTCTTCCTGGTCGCTGGCCATTTGTGATTAGCGGGGGAGTAGCAGACATCAGCACCATGAAGCACATAGAACCTCATATTTCCGACTATCGATCTATGCTACTAAAAAAAGGGAATATTTTCAAACTTCTCCATATATCTGGAAGGCTCGCCAAACAACTCTCTCTCTCCTCGATAACGTACAAGGAAAAGCTCAGCATCTGTTGTTCTCCAATAACGAGCTTTCAACCACCCTCTCGCTCTCTCGATTGCAACTTTACTTGTCTCTCTCTAGTTACCAATGTTATTATGGCCAACTCTCTTTCTCTCTCCACGGATGCTGCCTGGCCTGCTGAGTTTTTCCAGCGTTTTCTGTTGTTATTTCAGATTTCCAGCATCCGCAGTATTTTGCTATCTTATTATGGCCAGTGTTCCTCTAAACTTTACTTTCACGTACTCTTCCTTCTCCCTGCAATGCTTATTTTGTTGAATTCAAGATTCAGTGAGATGTCTCCTACTTTAACCCATTGCTTTTCAGAACCTCAAGACTGTAGAACTCCTTACCTCCCTCAGTCTTTGTTTACTAATACTTCCAAAACTCAAAACTAAAACCCTTCCCCCTTCATATAGGTTTCTCAATTAAAAAAAATACTTGTTGACCTCCAGTAGCATTGCTCACAGACACAAAAAGGGACTCTCTTCCTGGAAATGTCTCTCCCGCTTTCTAATTCTTTCCATCTTCTTGCCTCTTCTCACTTTCCACGGCCTAATTCTTTTTATTTTCCTTTGTCTCTTTGCTTGTCACACACTCTAATTCTTTCCAGCTCCTTCTGTCTTTCTGTTTGCTTCCTACTCTTTCTCATTGGACAACTCATTTTAGAATCGCTGCGTTTGTCGACGATTCTTTTTTCCTTTATGCAAGTCTCGCATTTCTGTCTCCTCTCATTTGTATCTCTTTCTCTCTCCGTGCACCTCTGTCAGTTTCAAGAAAGAAGAACTAATTAGAAAGCGTCTCAATAAACAAGGAAAAGGAACATTGACAGACTTGATGACAGTCACAAAAGACATAAGAAAATGTTATTATAAAGTTGTCAGGAATGTAGCTCTTTATCCACAGGCTTTATTTTTGAAGAGGCTGCCCTTAATTCCTTAGGAAATAGGCCGGTTTAAGTTCACTAATTGGACACTGTAGTTTTTATGGGGATTAAACCAATGATCTATTTTCGCAAGTGATTTTTCAGGAATACAATGCAGTATTTCAGTGAAAGTTTACTGAGCATAAAGAATACACCTAATGAGACATACATAATGTAAACTGCACAGCCATTAAGCTTTAGCGCTTCCATCACATGAACATTGAAGCTGTGAGTCAACTTCAATCTGCCTCAACAAAATATGGTGTATAAAATGTTTATTTTAAGTATTTATCTGAACTTCTCTTCTGCAAATGCTTGGGATACTTTATATTCCTCTCCACCGTGTTATAGATTCTGGTCTGTACAGCTCAGGTGGTGCAACTAGCCATCAGGATTGCCCAGAGAATATTGTTTCAAACCTTTGAATTCACGACAGAAAGTGTTGTCAAGTTCCTACGACAGACACTGTTCAGACAAAGACAATGGTTGAGTGCTTAAGTGACTGAGATATATTCATATGCCGAGGACACTGAAAGCAGAAGGGTAGGCGTGATGTTCCACACAAAGGATGGGACTTGCGAGACATGCACTGTTGCCTGGGATTGTGGGGCAATCAGTAGAGCCGTTTGAATGGTGGTGAAATAGGAGACTCAAAAATTACATTTGTCCAAACACAGTTGTTTCCTCATCCCTCCACTGTTGTTTCCACTTCCCTCCACCATTGCTCCCCCATCCCTCCACTATTGTTTCCTCATCCCTCCACTGTTGTTTCCACATCCCTCCACTGTTGTTCCCTCATCCCTCCACTATTGTTTCCTCATCCCTCCACTGTTGTTTTCCCCATTCCTCCACTGTTGTTTCCTCATCCTTCCACTGTTGTTTCCTCATCCTTCCACTGTTGTTTCCTCATCCCTCCACTGTTGTTTTCCCCATTCATCCACTGTTGTTTCCACATCCCTCCACTGTTGTTTCCAGATCCCTCCACTGTTATTTCCCCCATTCCTCCACTGTTGTTCCCCCATTCCTCCACTGTTCTTTCCAGATCCCTCCACTGTTGTTCCCCCATTCCTCCACTGTTGTTTCCACATCCCTCCACTGTTGTTTCCAGATCCCTCCACTGTTGTTTCCCCCATTCCTCCACTGTTGTTCCCCCATTCCTCCACTGTTGTTTCCACATCCCTCCACTGTTGTTTCCAAATCCCTCCACAGTTGTTTCCAGATCCCTCCACTGTTGTTTCCAGATCCCTCCACGGTGGTTTCCCCCATTCCTCCACTGTTGTTCCCCCATTCGTCCACTGTTGTTTCCAGATCCCTCCACTGTTGTTCCCCCATTCCTCCACTGTTGTTCCCCCATTCCTCCACTGTTGTTTCCAGATCCCTCCACTGTTGTTTCCCCCATCGCTCCACTGTTGTTTCCACATCCCTCCACAGTTGTTTCCAGATCCCTCCACTGTTGTTTCCTCATTCCTCCACTGTTGTTCCCCCATTCCTCTACAGTTGTTTCCAGATCCCTCCACTGTTGTTTCCACATCTCTCCACTGTTTTTTCCACATCCCTCCACTGTTGTTTCCACTTCCCTCCACTGTTGTTTCCACATCGCTCCACAGTTGTTTCCACTTCCCTCCACTGTTGTTTCCCCCATCTCTCCACTGTTGTTTCCACTTCACTCCACTGTTGTTTCCACATCGCACCACTGTTGTTTCCACATCGCTCCACTGTTGTTTCCACATCTCTCCACTGTTGTTTCCTCATCCCTCCACTGTTGTTTCCACTTCCCTCCACTGTTGTTTCCTCATCCCTCTACTGTTGTTTCCACATCTCTACACTGTTATTTCCTCATCCCTCCACTGTTATTTCCACATCCCTCCACGGTTGTTTCCTCATCCCTCCACTTTTGTTTCCACATCTCTCCACAGTTGTTTCCTCATCCCTCCACTGTTGTTTCCTCATCCCTCCACTGTTGTTTCCTCATCCCTCCACTGTTGTTTCCAAATCCCTCCACTGTTGTTTCCACATCCCTCCACTGTTGTTTCCACATCCCTCCACTGCTTTTTTCCACATCCCTCCACTGTTGTTTCCTCATCCCTCCACTGTTGTTTTCCACATCCCTCCACTGTTGTTTCCACATCCCTCCACTGTTGTTTCCTCATCCCTCCACTGTTGTTTCCTCATCCCTCCACTGTTGTTTCCTCATCCCTCCACTGTTGTTTCCTCATCCCTCCACTGTTGTTTCCTCATCCCTCCACTGTTGTTTCCTCATCCCTCCACTGTTGTTTCCACTTCCCTCCACTGTTGTTTCCTCATCCCTCCACTGTTGTTTCCTCATCCCTCCACTGTTGTTTCCACTTCCCTCCACTGTTGTTTCCACATCCCTCCACTGTTGTTTCCACATCCCTCCACTGTTGTTTCCACTTCCCTCCACTGTTGTTTCCACATCCCTCCACTGTTGTTTCCTCATCCCTCCACTGTTGTTTCCTCATCCCTCCACTGTTGTTTCCTCATCCCTCCACTGTTGTTTCCTCATCCCTCCACTGTTGTTTCCTCATCCCTCCACTGTTGTTTCCACTTCCCTCCACTGTTGTTTCCTCATCCCTCCACTGTTGTTTCCTCATCCCTCCACTGTTGTTTCCTCATCTCTCCACTGTTGTTTCCTCATCCCTCCACTGTTGTTTCCACTTCCCTCCACTGTTGTTTCCTCATCCATCCACTGTTGTTTCCACTTCCCTCCACTGTTGTTTCCTCATCTCTCCACTGTTGTTTCCTCATCCCTCCACTGTTGTTTCCACTTCCCTCCACTGTTGTTTCCACTTCCCTCCACTGTTGTTTCCACTTCCCTCCACTGTTGCTTCCACATCCCTCCACTGTTCTTTCCTCATCCATCCACTGTTGTTTCCACTTCCCTACACTGTTGTTTCCACTTCCCTCCACTGTTGTTTCCACATCCCTCCACTGTTGTTTCCACATCCCTCCACTGTTGTTTCCACTTCCCTCCACTGTTGTTTCCACATCCCTCCACTGTTGTTTCCTCATCCCTCCACTGTTGTTTCCTCATCCCTCCACTGTTGTTTCCTCATCCCTCCACTGTTGTTTCCTCATCCCTCCACTGTTGTTTCCTCATCCCTCCACTGTTGTTTCCACTTCCCTCCACTGTTGTTTCCTCATCCCTCCACTGTTGTTTCCTCATCCCTCCACTGTTGTTTCCTCATCTCTCCACTGTTGTTTCCTCATCCCTCCACTGTTGTTTCCACTTCCCTCCACTGTTGTTTCCTCATCCCTCCACTGTTGTTTCCACTTCCCTCCACTGTTGTTTCCTCATCTCTCCACTGTTGTTTCCTCATCCCTCCACTGTTGTTTCCACTTCCCTCCACTGTTGTTTCCACTTCCCTCCACTGTTGTTTCCACTTCCCTCCACTGTTGTTTCCACATCCCTCCACTGTTCTTTCCTCATCCATCCACTGTTGTTTCCACTTCCCTACACTGTTGTTTCCACTTCCCTCCACTGTTGTTTCCACATCCCTCCACTGTTGTTTCCTCATCCCTCCACTGTTGTTTCCTCATCCCTCCACTGTTGTTTCCTCATCCCTGCACTGTTTTATTCCACATCCCTCCACTGTTATTTCCACATCCCTCCACTGTTGTTTCCACTTCCCTCCACTGTTGTTTCCACTTCCCTCCACTGTTGTTTCCACATCCCTCCACTGTTGTTTCCACATCCCTCCACTGTTGTTTCCTCATCCCTCCACTGTTGTTTCCTCATCCCTCCACTGTTGTTTCCTCATCCCTCCACTGTTGTTTCCACATCTCTCCACTGTTGTTTCCTCATCCCTCCACTGTTGTTTCCACTTCCCTCCACTGTTGTTTCCACTTCCCTCCACTGTTGTTTCCACTTCCCTCCACTGTTGCTTCCACATCCCTCCACTGTTCTTTCCTCATCCATCCACTGTTGTTTCCACTTCCCTACACTGTTGTTTCCACTTCCCTCCACTGTTGTTTCCACATCCCTCCACTGTTGTTTCCACATCCCTCCACTGTTGTTTCCACTTCCCTCCACTGTTGTTTCCACATCCCTCCACTGTTGTTTCCTCATCCCTCCACTGTTGTTTCCTCATCCCTCCACTGTTGTTTCCTCATCCCTCCACTGTTGTTTCCTCATCCCTCCACTGTTGTTTCCTCATCCCTCCACTGTTGTTTCCACTTCCCTCCACTGTTGTTTCCTCATCCCTCCACTGTTGTTTCCTCATCCCTCCACTGTTGTTTCCTCATCTCTCCACTGTTGTTTCCTCATCCCTCCACTGTTGTTTCCACTTCCCTCCACTGTTGTTTCCTCATCCCTCCACTGTTGTTTCCACTTCCCTCCACTGTTGTTTCCTCATCTCTCCACTGTTGTTTCCTCATCCCTCCACTGTTGTTTCCACTTCCCTCCACTGTTGTTTCCACTTCCCTCCACTGTTGTTTCCACTTCCCTCCACTGTTGCTTCCACATCCCTCCACTGTTCTTTCCTCATCCATCCACTGTTGTTTCCACTTCCCTACACTGTTGTTTCCACTTCCCTCCACTGTTGTTTCCACATCCCTCCACTGTTGTTTTCTCATCCCTCCACTGTTGTTTCCTCATCCCTCCACTGTTGTTTCCTCATCCCTGCACTGTTTTATTCCACATCCCTCCACTGTTATTTCCACATCCCTCCACTGTTGTTTCCACTTCCCTCCACTGTTGTTTCCACTTCCCTCCACTGTTGTTTCCACATCCCTCCACTGTTGTTTCCACATCCCTCCACTGTTGTTTCCTCATCCCTCCACTGTTGTTTCCTCATCCCTCCACTGTTGTTTCCTCATCCCTCCACTGTTGTTTCCACATCTCTCCACTGTTGTTTCCTCATCCCTCCACTGTTGTTTCCTCATCCCTCCACTGTTGTTTCCTCATCCCTCCACTGTTGTTTCCACTTCCCTCCACTGTTGTTTCCTCATCCCTCCACTGTTGTTTCCTCATCCCTGCACTGTTTTATTCCACATCCCTCCACTGTTATTTCCACATCCCTCCACTGTTGTTTCCTCATCCCTGCACTGTTTTATTCCACATCCCTCCACTGTTATTTCCACATCCCTCCACTGTTGTTTCCTCTTCCCTCCACTGTTGTTTCCACTTTCCTCCACTGTTGTTTCCTCATCCCTCCACTGTTGTTTCCTCATCCCTGCACTGTTTTATTCCACATCCCTCCACTGTTATTTCCACATCCCTCCACTGTTGTTTCCACTTCCCTCCACTGTTGTTTCCTCATCCCTGCACTGTTTTATTCCACATCCCTCCACTGTTGTTTCCTCATCCCTCCACTGTTGTTTCCACTTCCCTCCACTGTTGTTTCCTCATCCCTCCACTGTTGTTTCCTCATCCCTCCACTGTTGTTTCCCCAGCCCTCCACTGTTGTTTCCTCATCCCTCCATTGTTGTTTCCTCCTCCCTCCATTGTTGTTTCCTCAACCCTCCATTGTTGTTTCCACATCCCTCCACTGTTGTTTTCCACATCCCTCCACTGTTGTTTCCACATCCCTCCACTGTTGTTTCCTCCTCCCTCCATTGTTGTTTCCTCAACCCTCCACTGTTGTTTCCTCATCCCTCCATTGTTGTTTCCACATCCCTCCACTGTTGTTTCCACATCCCTCCACTGTTGTTTCCACATCCCTCCACTGTTGTTTCCTCATCCCTCCATTGTTGTTTCCTCATCGCTCCATTGTTGTTTCCACATCCCTCCACTGTTGTTTCCACATCCCTCCACTGTTGTTTCCTCATCCCTCCACTGTTGTTTCCTCATCCCTCCATTGTTGTTTCCTCATCCCTCCATTGTTGTTTCCACATCCCTCCACTGTTGTTTCCCCCAGCCCTCCATTGTTGTTTCCTCATCGCTCCACTGTTGTTTTCCACATCCCTCCACTGTTGTTTCCACATCCCTCCACTGTTGTTTCCTCATCCCTGCACTGTTTTATTCCACATCCCTCCACTGTTATTTCCACATCCCTCCACTGTTGTTTCCTCATCCTTCCACTGTTGTTTTCCTCAGCCTTTATTGTTGTTTCCACATCCCTCCACTGTTGTTTCCTCATCCCTGCACTGTTTTATTCAACATCCCTCCACTGTTATTTCCACATCCCTCCACTGTTGTTTCCTCATCCTTCCACTGTTGTTTTCCTCAGCCCTCCATTGTTGTTTCCACATCCCTCCACTGTTGTTTCCTCATCCCTCCACTGTTGTTTCCTAATCCCTCCACTGTTGTTTCCTCATCCCTCCATTGTTGTTTCCACATCCCTCCCCTGTTGTTTTCCTCATCCCTCCATTGTTGTTTCCACATCCCTCCACTGTTGTTTCCTCATCCCTCCATTGTTGTTTCCACATCCCTCCACTGTTGTTTCCTCATCCCTCCACTGTTGTTTTCCTCATCCCTCCACTGTTGTTTCCTCATCCCTCCATTGTTGTTTCCACATCCCTCCACTGTTGTTTCCACATCCCTCCACTGTTGTTTTCCTCATCCCTCCACTGTTGTTTCCTCATCCCTCCACTGTTGTTTCCACTTCCCTCCACTGTTGTTTTCCACATCCCTCCCCTGTTGTTTTCCACATCCCTCCCCTGTTGTTTTCCTCATCCCTCCACTGTTGTTTCCTCATCCCTCCACTGTTGTTTCCACTTCCCTCCACTGTTGTTTCCACATCCCTCCACTGTTGTTTCCTCATCCCTCCACTGTTGTTTCTACATCCCTCCACTGTTGTTTCCTCATCCCTCCACTGTTGTTTCCACTTCCCTCCACTGTTGTTTCCTCATCCCTCCACTGTTGTTTCCACTTCCCTCCACTGTTGTTTCCACATCCCTCCACTGTTGATTTCCTCATCCCTCCACTGTTGTTTCCTCATCCCTCCATTGTTGTTTCCTCATCCCTCCACTGTTGTTTTCCTCATCCCTCCATTGTTGTTTCCACATCCCTCCATTGTTGTTTCCTCATCCCTCCACTGTTGTTTTCCTCATCCCTCCATTGTTGTTTCCACATCCCTCCATTGTTGTTTCCTCATCCCTCCATTGTTGTTTCCACATCCCTCCATTGTTGTTTCCTCATCCCTCCACTGTTGTTTTCCTCATCCCTCCATTGTTGTTTCCACATCCCTCCATTGTTGTTTCCTCATCCCTCCACTGTTGTTTCCACATCCCTCCACTGTTGTTTTCCTCATCCCTCCATTGTTGTTTCCTCATCCCTCCACTGTTGTTTCCACACCCTCCACTGTTGTTTCCTCATCCCTCCATTGTTGTTTCCACATCCCTCCACTGTTGTTTCCTCATCCCTCCACTGTTGTTTTCCTCATCCCTCCACTGTTGTTTCCACTTCCCTCCACTGTTGTTTCCTCCTCCCTCCATTGTTGTTTTCCTCATCCCTCCACTGTTGTTTCCACACCCTCCACTGTTGTTTCCACACCCTCCATTGTTGTTTCCACATCCCTCCACTGTTGTTTCCTCATCCCTCCACTGTTGTTTTCCTCATCCCTCCATTGTTGTTTCCACATCCCTCCACTGTTGTTTCCTCCTCCCTCCATTGTTGTTTTCCTCATCCCTCCACTGTTGTTTCCACACCCTCCACTGTTGTTTCCACACCCTCCATTGTTGTTTCCACATCCCTCCACTGTTGTTTCCTCATCCCTCCATTGTTGTTTCCTCATCCCTCCACTGTTGTTTTCCTCATCCCTCCATTGTTGTTTCCACATCCCTCCATTGTTGTTTCCTCATCCCTCCACTGTTGTTTCCACATCCCTCCACTGTTGTTTCCTCATCCCTCCACTGTTGTTTCCACATCCCTCCACTGTTGTTTCCACATCCCTCCACTGTTGTTTCCACATCCCTCCACTGTTGTTTCCACATCCCTCCACTGTTGTTTCCACATCCCTCCACTGTTGTTTCCTCATCCCTCCACTGTTGTTTCCACATCCCTCCACTGTTGTTTCCTCATCCCTCCACTGTTGTTTCCACATCCCTCCACTGTTGTTTCCACATCCCTCCACTGTTGTTTCCACATCCCTCCACTGTTGTTTCCACATCCCTCCACTGTTGTTTCCACATCCCTCCACTGTTGTTTCCACATCCCTCCACTGTTGTTTCCACATCCCTCCACTGTTGTTTCCACATCCCTCCACTGTTGTTTCCACATCCCTCCACTGTTGTTTCCACATCCCTCCACTGTTGTTTCCACATCCCTCCACTGTTGTTTCCTCATCCCTCCACTGTTGTTTCCACACCCTCCACTGTTGTTTCCTCATCCCTCCACTGTTGTTTCCACATCCCTCCACTGTTGTTTCCCCCATCCCTCCACTGTTGTTTCCACATCACTCCACTGTTGCTTCCACATCCCTCCACTGTTGTTTCCACATCCCTCCACTGTTGTTTCCTCATCCCTCCACTGTTGTTTCCACATCCCTCCACTGTTGTTTCCTCATCCCTCCACTGTTGTTTCCACTTCCCTCCACTGTTGTTTCCTCATCCCTCCACTGTTGTTTCCACATCCCTCCACTGTTGTTTCCTCATCCCTCCACTGTTGTTTCCACATCCCTCCACTGTTGTTTCCTCATCTCTCCACTGTTGTTTCCACATCCCTCCACTGTTGTTTCCACTTCCCTCCACTGTTATTTCCACATCCCTCCACTGTTGTTTCCACTTCCCTCCACTGTTATTTCCACATTCCTCCACTGTTGTTTCCACTTCCCTCCACTGTTGTTTCCTCATCCCTCCACTGTTGTTTCCTCATCCCTCCACTGTTGTTTCCTCATCCCTCCACTGTTATTTCCACATCCCTCCACTGTTGTTTTCCACTTCCCTCCACAGTTGTTTCCTCATCCCTCCACTGTTATTTCCACATCCCTCCACTGTTATTTCCACATCCCTCCACTGTTGTTTCCACTTTCCTCCACTGTTATTTCCACATCCCTCCACTGTTGTTTCCACATCCCTCCACTGTTGTTTCCACATCCCACCACTGTTGTTTCCACTTCCCTCCACTGTTATTTCCACATCCCTCCACTGTTGTTTCCACTTCCCTCCACTGTTGTTTCCTCATCCCTCCACTGTTGTTTCCTCATCCCTCCACTGTTATTTCCCCCATTCCTCCACTGTTGTTTCCCCCATCCCTCCACTGTTGTTTCCACATCCCTCCACTGTTGTTTCCACATCCCTCCACTGTTGTTTCCACACACCCTCCACTGTTGTTTCCACATCCCTCCACTGTTGTTTCCACATCCCTCCACTGTTGTTTCCTCATCCCTCCACTGTTGTTTCCTCATCCCTCCACTGTTGTTTCCACATCCCTCCACTGTTGTTTCCACGTCCCTCCACTGTTGTTTCCTCATCCCTCCACTGTTGTTTCCTCATCCCTCCACTGTTGTTTCCACATCCCTCCACTGTTGTTTCCACGTCCCTCCAGTGTTGTTTCCTCATCCCTCCACTGTTGTTTCCTCATCCCTCCACTGTTGTTTCCACATCCCTCCACTGTTGTTTCCACATCCCTCCACTGTTGTTTCCTCATCCCTCCACTGTTGTTTCCACATCCCTCCACTGTTGTTTCCACACACCCTCCACTGTTGTTTCCACATCCCTCCACTGTTGTTTCCACATCCCTCCACTGTTGTTTCCTCATCCCTCCACTGTTGTTTCCTCATCCCTCCACTGTTGTTTCCACATCCCTCCACTGTTGTTTCCACGTCCCTCCACTGTTGTTTCCTCATCCCTCCACTGTTGTTTCCTCATCCCTCCACTGTTGTTTCCACATCCCTCCACTGTTGTTTCCACGTCCCTCCACTGTTGTTTCCTCATCCCTCCACTGTTGTTTCCTCATCCCTCCACTGTTGTTTCCACATCCCTCCACTGTTGTTCCCCCATCCCTCCACTGTTGTTTCCTCATCCCTCCACTGTTGTTTCCCCCATCCCTCCACTGTTGTTTCCCCCATCCCTCCACTGTTGTTTCCTCATCCCTCCACTGTTGTTTCCCCCATCCCTCCACTGTTGTTTCCCCCATCCCTCCACTGTTGTTTTCCACATCCCTCCACTGTTGTTTCCACATCCCTCCACTTTTGTTTCCTCATCCCTCCACTGTTGTTTCCACATCCCTCCATTGTTGTTTCCACATCCTTCCACTGTTGTTTCCTCATCCCTCCACTGTTGTTTCCTCATCCCTCCATTGTTGTTTACTCATCCCTCCACTGTTGTTTCCTCATCCCTCCACTGTTGTTTCCACATCCCTCCACTGTTGTTTCCACATCCCTCCACTGTTGTTTCCACATCCCTCCACTGTTGTTTCCACATCCCTCCACTGTTGTTTCTCATCCCTCCACTGTTGTTTTCCTCATCCCTCCACTGTTGTTTCCACATCCCTCCACTGTTGTTTCCACATCCCTCCACTGTTGTTTCCACATCCCTCCACTGTTGTTTCCACATCCCTCCACTGTTGTTTCCACATCCCTCCACTGTTGTTTCCACATCCCTCCACTGTTGTTTTCTCATCCCTCAACTGTTGTTTTCACATCCCTCCACTGTTGTTTCCTCATCCCTCCACTGTTGTTTCCTCATCCCTCCACTGTTGTTTCCACATCCCTCCACTGTTGTTTCCACATCTCTCCACTGTTGTTTCCTCATCCCTCCATTGTTGTTTCCTCATCCCTCCACTGTTGTTTCCTCATCCCTCCACTGTTGTTTCCACACACCCTCCACTGTTGTTTCCACTTCCCTGCACTGTTGTTTCCACATCCCTCCACTGTTGTTTCCACATCCCTCCACTGTTTTATTCCACTTCCTTCCACTGTTGTTTCCACATGCCTCCACTGTTTTATTCCACATCCCTCCACTGTTTTATTCCACATCCCTTCACTGTTTTATTCCACATCCCTCCACTGTTGTTTCCTCATCCCACCACTGTTGGGTCCACTTCCCTCCACTGTTGTTTCCTCATCCCTCCACTGTTTTATTCCACATCCCTTCACTGTTTTATTCCACATCCCTCCACTGTTGTTTCCTCATCCCACCACTGTTGGGTCCACTTCCCTCCACTGTTGTTTCCTCATCCCTCCACTGTTGTTTCCTCATCTCTCCACTGTTGTTTCCTCATCTCTCCACTGTTGTTTCCTCATCCCTCCACTGTTGTTTCCTCATCCCTCCACTGTTGTTTCCTCATCCCTCCACTGTTGTTTCCTTATCTCTCCACTGTTGTTTCCTCCTCCCTCCACTGTTGTTTCCACATCCCTCCACTGTTGTTTCCTCATCCCTCCACTGTTGTTTCCTTATCTCTCCACTGTTGTTTCCTCATCCCTCCACTGTTGTTTCCTCATCCCTCCACTGTTGTTTCCTTATCTCTCCACTGTTGTTTCCTCATCCCTCCACTGTTGTTTCCTTATCTCTCCACTGTTGTTTCCTCATCCCTCCACTGTTGTTTCCTCAACCCTCCACTGTTGTTTCCTTGTCTCTCCACTGTTGTTTCCTCATCCCTCCACTGTTGTTTCCTCAACCCTCCACTGTTGTTTCCTTATCTCTCCACTGTTGTTTCCTCATCTCTCCACTGTTGTTTCCTCATCTCTCCACTGTTGTTTCCTCAACCCTCCACTGTTGTTTCCTTATCTCTCCACTGTTGTTTCCTCATCTCTCCACTGTTGTTTCCTCATCTCTCCACTGTTGTTTCCTCAACCCTCCACTGTTGTTTCCAAATCTCTCCACTGTTGTTTCCACTTCCCTCCACTGTTGTTTCCACTTCCCTCCACTGTTGTTTCCACATCCCTCCGCTGTTGTTTCCTCATCCCTCCACTGTTGTTTCCACTTCCCTCCACTGTTGGTTCCACTTCCCTCCACTGTTGCTTCCACATCCCTCCACTGTTGTTTCCCCATCCCTCCACTGTTGTTTCCTCATCTCTCCACTGTTGTTTCCCCATCCCTCCACTGTTGTTTCCTCATCCCTCCACTGTTGTTTCCTCATCCCTCCACTGTTGTTTCCTCATCTCTCCACTCTTGTTTCCACATCCCTCCACTGTTGTTTCCACTTCCCTCCACTGTTGTTTCCTCATCCATCCACTGTTGTTTCCACATCCATCCACTGTTGTTTCCACTTCCATCCACTGTTGTTTCCACTTCCCTCCACTGTTGTTTCCTCATCCCTCCACTGTTGTTTCCACATCCATCCACTGTTGTTTCCTCATCTCTCCACTGTTGTTTCCTCATCCCTCCACTGTTGTTTTCTCATCCCTCCACTGTTGTTTCCATTCCCTCCACTGTTGTTTCCTCATCCCTCCACTGTTGTTTTCTCATCCCTCCACTGTTGTTTCCACTTCCCTCCACTGTTGTTTCCACATTCCTCCACTGATGTTTCCACTTCCCTCCACTGTTGTTTCCTCATCCCTCCACTGTTGTTTCCTCATCCCTCCACTGTTGTTTCCACTTCCCTCCACTGTTGTTTCCACTTCCCTCCACTGTTGTTTCCACTTCCCTCCACTGTTGTTTCCACTTCCCTCCACTGTTGTTTCCACTTCCCTCCACTGTTTTTCCCCCATCCCTCCGCTGTTGTTTCCCCCATCCCTCCACTGTTTTTCCCCCATCCCTCCGCTGTTGTTTCCCCCATCCCTCCACTGTTGTTTCCCCCCCCTCCATTGTTGTTTCCACATCCCTCCATTGTTGTTTCCGCCATCCCTCCACTGTTGTTTCCGCATCCCTCCACTGTTGTTTCCACATCCCTCCACTGTTGTTTTCCACACCCTCCATTGTTGTTTCCACATCCCTCCACTTTTGTTTTCCACACCCTCCACTGTTGTTTCCTCATCCCTCCACTGTTGTTTCCACATCCCTCCACTGTTGTTTCCCCATCCCTCCACTGTTGTTTCCACATCCCTCCACTGTTGTTTCCTCATCCCTCCATTGTTGTTTCCGCATCCCTCCACTGTTGTTTCCACATCCCTCCACTGTTGTTTCCACATCCCTCCACTGTTGTTTCCTCATCCCTCCATTGTTGTTTCCTCATCCCTCCATTGTTGTTTCCACATCCCTCCACTGTTGTTTCCACATCCCTCCATTGTTGTTTCCACATCCCTCCACTGTTGTTTCCACATCCCTCCACTGTTGTTTCCTTATCCCTCCATTGTTGTTTCCACATCCCTCCACTGTTGTTTCCACATCCCTCCATTGTTGTTTCCACATCCCTCCACTGTTGTTTCCACATCCCTCCACTGTTGTTTCCTCATCCCTCCATTGTTGTTTCCACATCCCTCCACTGTTGTTTCCACATCCCTCCATTGTTGTTTCCACATCCCTCCATTGTTGTTTCCACATCCCTCCATTGTTGTTTCCACATCCCTCCACTGTTGTTGCCACATCCCTCCATTGTTGTTTCCTCATTCCTCTACTGTTGTTTCCCCCATCCCTCCACTGTTGTTTCCACATCCCTCCATTGTTGTTTCCTCATCCCTCCACTGTTGTTTCCACATCCTTCCACTGTTGTTTCCACATCCCTCCACTGTTGTTTCCACATCCCTCCACTGTTGTTTCCTCATGCCTCCATTGTTGTTTCCACATCCCTCCATTGTTGTTTCCTCATCCCTCCACTGTTGTTTCCACATCCCTCCACTGTTGTTTCCACATCCCTCCACTGTTGTTTTCACATCCCTCCACTGTTGTTTCCAACCGTTCGACCCCTCGAGCCTGCTCCGCCTTTCAATAAGATCATGGCTGATCTGATCTTGGCCTCAACTGCACTTCCCTGCCCACTCCCCATAGCCCTTGATTCCCCTGTTTTTCAAAAATCTGTCTATCTCCGCCTTGAATATATTCAATGACTCATGATGCACTTCCAGCGAAGTAACGTCAAGGGATCTAGGGAGCTCCAAGGAATTTCCTGGCCAGTGAGTTTTAAACTTCTGACTGTTCTATTTAGATTATTTATTCAAGTTCCCTGCATGTGCAACAAAAGCCAATGCTTTTCCCATTGGGTAAAAATTCAGTTGGTTGCGCCTCCCGTTAGCGCCTTAAGAGGGCGCTAATGGGGCGCAAAGCCGCTAACGCCCGGGCGCAGCGATGTTTGCGCCGCTCGGGAACTTAACTTGACATTGTGCGGCGGCGCTAAAACTTACCGCTGCGACCACCTGCGCGCGCAGATTGTGACGTCATTCCATGGTGCAACGCCCTTGTGGCGCCCGGAGCAGAAATTGAGTGGCGCCCCCTGCCTTACCGCCTGGCGCATCCAACGACCAGAAGACTGGAACGCTATCAATCGCTGTGGGGCTGGGGGGGGCGCTATTTAAAGGGGGCCTCTTCCTGTCTTTTATTGTTGGTGGCATTTTTGAACTACGCATTCTGAGAGCGAGAGGGAGAGACTTTAGGAGAGATTCAACGTTGTGTGAAGGAGTTTTGGGTACTGAGCAGCACTTTGCAGGTTCATTTTGATTTGCCATTCCTTGTATCGATTTAGCAGAGACTGTGGGAGCTGCACTCTGAGCTCTTTGCCTGGTACTCTCCATTTTTCTTTCCAGCACATTTGATGTGCAAGTCTCTCCAGGCCGAGATTCAAGGCTGCAATGAACAGGATGTGGATGGAAAGCAAGATTAACCATCCCCTTTAAGAACTGGCCCGTGCCATTGTGTGTGTGTTCCATTGCTGACTGACATTACATGAGCTTCGCCAGCGCTCTGAGGTAGCGCCTCACTCCTTGGCCTTTGCGCCTTAAGACAGGTGTGCAGCGCCTGCTTTAGCGCTCCACTCACCTCCCGGGGCGGTAAAAGTGAAGTTTCCAGTCAGTGCCGATAATTAGCGCCAGGCGCTAATATTTGCGTCCAGACGATATTTGCGCCCCAAATGGGGCGCGACCTAATTTCTACCCCAGAGTACTTGAAAATATTGCTGACAGCCAGACTCATGATGGTTGAATGAACACGAAGCCCTGACTTCCATTGAGATCCAGACCCAAAAGCTGCCCAAATAGTACCAGGACATTCACAACTCTCTCATCCTGCTGGATCAAGAACACAGGAGCTATGAAAAAGCCATTAAAAACAGTCTCAGTTGCACTTTAACTAGTTCCTGCAAAACTTAGTCCCAGTTTCCCAAACATTCCAACAGATAATCTGAAGTGTCGCATTATGTTTGTGGATAATCGAGATTTTGCCATACATCTTAACAGGGCCACGTTGCTGCACTGTGTAATCTTAAGAGGTACTACTCCTTACCAGATAGAGGGTGCGAAAGAAAATGGACAAGCAGGTAGTTAGTTAGCCTTTACCACATAATCAGCATTTGTTTAGATTCAACATTTCAGGATTATCCGAGTTTCCAGATCTTGAGTGGGTGCTTTATGCAGGAAATGTATCGCAACAGGAGGAGGCCATTCAGCTCTTCGGGCCTGCTTTGCCATTCAATTAGATCACGGCTGATCTGTACCACAACCCCATTTACCCTCTTCAGCTTCATCTCCCTTAATAACCTCACCTAACAAAAGTCTATCTACCTCAGTCTTGAAAGCTCCAATTGTCCTAGGGGGAGAGAATTCCAGATTTCTACTAGTCTTTGTGTGAAGAACACATTTTTATTCAGTAGTCCCTGATGTCTTTTTTAATAGCTCTGCTATTAATGTATTCCTACAAGGTGAAAACACAGCAAAGAATGGTACAGAAACAATGGGCTGTTCATCATTTCCTAAATAATAATTTCCTAAATATTTCCTCAATACAACAATTACAACTGGCCGAGCCTGTTGTCCCTCATTAACTTACAAGTGCCATGTCCATAATGGACTCCACGCATTGAAAATTGCTATTTTGGTGGTGCCTGGTTACGTCCCCATAGAAAACACAACTTCTGCCTGTTGTGTTTCACTTCACCCTGCAATCTCCCAGTTTTAAAATACACAGACTCATTCTTTCTTTCTCTGTCTCTATCACTTACTCCTCCTCCAATATGCTTCCCATCTCGGGATTACAACCTTTCCTCTTTTCTCTCCTGTATCTCTGCACAGGCCATTTTCCCTGCAAAATGCAATCATTCCCATGGATATGCAAACAATGTAACATACCTATACACCAGGCATTTAAAATATTTGTTGGTTTCTTTAAAAATGCATGAATCAAATGGTCAATAGGCAATCATTGGCATTTAGCCGTGTTGCATCCATGCCTGGTTAATAATTGGACTGAACTGAGTCAAGTTGCAGCAGAGTTGAATTTGCTGTAGAATTGAGGTATGGCAGTGGAATTGAAAGAAAGACTTGCATTTATATAGCGTCTTTCATGACCTCAGGATGACCCAAAGCGCTTTACAGCCAATGAAGTACTTTTTGGAGTGTAGTCATTGTTGTAATGTAGGAAACGCGGCAGCCAATTTGCGCACAGCAAGGTCCCACAAACAGCAATGTGATAATGACCAGATAATCTGATTGTAGTGATGTTGGTTGAGAGATAAATATTGGCCAGGACACCGGGGATAACTCCCCAGCTCTTCTTCAGAATAGTGCTGTGGGATCTTTCGCATCCACCTGAGAGAGCAAATAGGCCTCGGTTTAACGTCTCATCCGAAAGACGGCACCTCCGACAGTGCAGCACTCCCACAGCACTGCACTGGAGAGTCAGCCTAGATTTTGTGCTGAGGTCTTTGGAGTGGGGACTTGGCCCCACAACCTTCTGACTCAGAGGCGAGAGTGCTGGCTAGGAAAAGATGAGAGAGCAGTGGATGGCCATCATGTGTGTACTCGAGTGGGAGAAGGGCAGTACTACCCCACTCACACCTCACTTCAGCTGCTTTTATATTGTGCTTCGTGTCATTCTAGTGCCACTAGCTCCCAATGGATGGGTCCCCTGCAGCAACACCCGAGCAAATGTACCAGATTCACTTGAGACACACAACCAGGAAGGCCGGTCATTTGCCATATCTTCCTAGCCTTCCACCTTAGCCAATCTGGTGAGATTACTTTGGTATTGCTGCCGACTGTGCGAGCCCTGACAGCAGGAGTTGGTGGCTAACACACACGAACATTACAAAAGCAATTTTTATTGTTCATGGTAATTAGATAATCTATGAAGCGGTACTAGTGGTGGGTATCATTCGGCACATTGGTAGTGCAAAGACTGCAGGTGCACAGGTCCAATAGCTGCAGTCCACTATGTAAAGAATCCGAGGATCCAGGAACCAAGTGCGTCACAAAAATGTAGGGCCTCAATTCTGTCATCAGGATAAGGGAACCAGTTTCTGTAATATAAACGTGGGAAACCAGTCCCACACGTTTGCTCTCTGTGGGTCAAAGTTCCTTACAACCAACATTAAACAAAAGTGTGATGTGGGGTTGTACCTTCATGACTGCGAAGAAAGCCAGCCAAATTTCTAGAAAAATGTAGGGGCCAAAATTTGGGTCGCGCCCCCTTTGGGGCGCTAACTTCGCCGGGGCGCCACTTTTAGCGCCCCATAGAAGTTAGCGCCCCCACGCCCGAAATTCGCAGGATGCGGGGCGCTACTGGAAGCACTCACCCCGCTCTTGGGGCGCTCCAGCCCAATATCATGGCGCTACGTGCCGCAGCGCCATGCGTGCCGGCACGTCGCGCCGCGGTACTGTAGGCCTTCCTTCCCTTATTAAAGGGGAGGGGCATTGCACAGCGCGACCCGGGGCCCAGCTGGGCCACCAAGGAGCAGGCAAAAGAGCCCGGCACTCCAAGAGGAGTGCCGGGCTGATGGATCGCGGACTGTACCCCACAGGAGGAGGCGAGAGGGGGCAGGTGCTGGCAGGCGACCAGCAAAAAAAATGGCTGCCCGGCACCTTCCCTTTAAATATCGCTGCCCCGGCCACACATACGCCCCCCTGACCCTGTCGGATATAGCGTCTGGCAGTACGTCAAGGGACGCAACCAAAGTTTGCGGCTGGGGCGTGATCAGGGCGCTGCGCACGGCGATGACGTCATCGCCAGAGGCACAAGCCGCAGGGCGCTACAGGCTACTGCCGCCGCTAACCTCCCGCTGAATTTCGCGGGAGGCGTTAGCGACGCCATGCCTGGGTGCGAGGTGCTTTGTGCCCCGTTAGCACCCCATTAGGGCACTAACGGGAGGCGCAAAGCAACCGAATTTTGCCCCCATAGTGTATTAAAGGCCTGTCCAACTACTTTACGTAACGTTTTACCATTAAATGCTGTGACTTGTAAAAAGAAAAGCAAAGTCCAGTGGGTCTCCCTAGACAGGCTCCTGTCTCCAAGTGTAAAGCTGGGAGAGTGGTGCGTGAAGCTGCCACTTTTAAAACAGGATGTGTTGTTAAGCACAATGTAAAAGTGTCTTTTGTTCCACATAGTTTGACTCCAGCCCTAATCCCCATTGCAGTCCTGTGATATAAATACTGTAGATTAACTGTCTGTGCCTGTACCATTATACAGAGTATGAAAGTTGTTTAGCTGAAAACATAACACATAGCTAATGAAGAACAAAGTACATGCTCTGTTTAAAACAGCTTGACATATTGAAATTCTTCTTTTATTAAAGAGCGAAAGCATAACTATGAACAATGAACCTCTAACAAATTCACATCTTCAGGAATCACAATGTTAAAAAGCCATGCATTCTCATGATTTTATGGTCATTAACGTCTTCGATAGCACCTCCCAAACCCACACCCGCCACCAGGGTTGCAGGTGTATGTGAACACCATCGCACTCAAGTTTCCCTCCAAGTCACACACCATCCCGACTTGGACATGTATCGACATCCCCTCATCGTCGCTGGGTCAAAATCCTGGAAGTCCCTCCCTAACAGCACTGTGGGAGTACCTTCACCACACGAACTGCAGTGGTTCAAGAAGACGGCTCAACACCACCTTCTCAAGGGCAATAAGGGATGGGCAATAAATGCTGGCCTTGCCAGCAACGCCCACATCCCCTGAATGAATTATTAAGAAACCATAGAGAAAAATAATTTTATTCCTTCTTCATTACTCCACTTGCATGTTTTAAGTTCAAGTAACTTCCTTTTACCCTTTGCTTTCTGTGCTCCAGCAGTTTCTCTATCCATATAACCACATTCCTCTTAATTTTAATACATGCTCAGGTCGTTAAAGGTGACAGTACAAATAGATATAATATAGGTAAATGAAATCCTTGGTTAAATGTCTAAAATACAAATGCAAAGAGGTAATTTTGAACTTGTACAAGACCTTAGTTAGGCTGCAGTTGGAGTATCGCGTAGAGTTTTGTCCACCCCTTATAAAAAGGGAGACAGAAGCAGCATAGATTAACTAGGATTTTAGCAGGAATAAGCAGCTGTAGTTACGGCGACAGTCTTGAAGAGTTAGGGCTTTTCTCAGTGATGCCGAGAAGACTATAGGGTGACCTGATCTTCAAGATCATGAAGGGCTATTTTTGCATTTCAAGATTTGTTACAGCTTAGCCCAGAAGGGATTTTTGATTTAAATTGTAATGTCTTTTTGATGTGATGTCACATTCAGATTCGAAGGATTAATTCCCAAAAGTGCAACATTTTTTTAAAACTTAGAGAAATAATCCTGGAGCTGCTGGAACCAAAGGGGACAAGGTATTTTGATGAGCTGCCTTGAAAGCTAACGGGCCAGCTGTCAAAACTGTTATCCATATCAATTGGAGGCAATGGGGAGATTGTTAACATATTCTAACACTTCCAAGTGATATTCACATATGAAGTATCAGAATGGATTCACTCGTGAGCACAGCGGGGATGCTGTCGGGGAAGCTCCAACTTAGGAGAGAAGTAGCCAGTAACTCAATTGATTGACAGCTTAACTGGCCAATCCCCAGACACGGACGGGTGGGGGTCAGAAGTCAAGGCTTTCCCTTCCTATCAAGCTGAGAAAGAAATACATGGTCTGCAGAAATTGTCTGCAGCAAACTCGGGTTAGGAGGAGACACCGAGCGTGAAAGCTTTGACCTTAAGCATAGTGCCAAGTAAATTCAGGGAGACTGCTAGGAACAAAAGTATATTAAGGGAATCAATGAGGTCGTGTGGCGTGCTTTGTTATTTTCTGTGTTACAAGGAGCATTACAAAATCTGTTAAAATTGAATGTAATAGTTACTCTAATCAATTGCATATGTAAAATATATAAACTTGATGACTTATAATTGGCCTCATCTCACTTGAGTGTTCATCAGAGTGTCTTTGGAAAGATAGGAGAAATGTATGTGAGGTTGCATTTGGAATGACAGTATCCAGTTCACATAACAAGGGATTTCAGTGTTACAACCTCCAAATTCCGCTATCATATGACTAGATATTGGGCAGTGAAAGTAAACTCCTGATCATAAGGGGCACGGAGTCCATTTAAGGAAGGGACCAGTGACGCTGGATGTGACAGAATATCTATTGCAGACTCACAATTTGTAACAGTTATGATAAAGTAAATGATGACATTTCCACAGGTTGGTGCGACAGTAACCACAGGTCACAACTTTAAGATAACCACCAGGAAATAAAGGAGATTAGAAAAACATTTCTTGATGTAGAGGGTGATTAGAATTTGAAAATCTCCACCACAAACCATAAACTGAACTGAAAAGGAATTAGACATTTGCTTGAAAAAGAATATTAAAGGTACGGCAGTGAGCTGGAGACAGGGATTAGTTTCGTTGCTCATGTGGAGAAAAACACTAGTACTGATTTGATGGGCCAGGTGGCCTGCTTCTGCCCTGTAATTCTATGATTCGAAGAGAACACTTGGCAGATGATTTTGTTTATGAATGTAATATTGAAGTGCAATTTTTATTTTAAACTTGAGTTGCCTCTAACAACAGAATTACTGTGGATATGAAGACTAATTACCGTTGTTTCAAACACTCCTGTCTACGGTTCAATCAAATGTCGAAATCTCCAAACGACCCGTGAAATGCACAGTCATGTAAATAATGAGTCTATATGTTAAGTGAAGTAGCAGAGGATGGGAAATAATCATCAAGTAGAAATATACCGCATGAGAATGGCAGGGCAGCATGCCAGGCTATTAACAACCATCGGTCAAGTCCGATTAAACCCCATAAATGTCTGGTAATATCCCACAGCATCATCAAATAATCTGGAACACTGAGTACTTCAACAGTTCTATTACATCTGTAAGAATATTATTTCAAAACAATGCAGCTGTTCTTGTTTTTATGTGAAATAATTCATATTTTTTTGAATTAATTATTCAATAGGCTCTGTCCTCTTAATTTTCAAGTCAAGAATCTTCTACATAAATGGACCATATTGAAGTTCTGTCGGTACAGTGGATCAGCATTTTCCCTGCTCCTCCTGGCCCACAAGCAGTGCTTCTCCTGGAAGCTGTCCTCGCCTCCCTTGAGCTGCCGGGTTTCCCAAAGCCTGGGAAACCTGGCCGGCCAGGGTTAAACCTGCAAAGCAGGTTAAATCTGAGGCTGCCAGCCTCATTAAAATATTAAAATTGCCAACCTGCCTCCTGCCCACCTCTGTTAAACCCAGAAGTGGCTGGCTGAAGGTGGGTTGGGGTCAGGTTTGAGATTTTAAAAAATTTTACATCTCACCCAATCCTAACCTTCCTGTTTTTGGGGGTTAAAATTCACCCCAAACATTAAGCAGAAATTACAACAGCTTGTGGTTGGGAATCATCAGAAACATCTGCAAAAGGCTAGTGTCTTGTTTTTAAAAAGTGAAGCTACTGGCCTAGAAATTGGACAGGGCCCGAAAACGGGCGCGGGGATCATGATGAGCAATTAACCCATGCCCGTTCCTTCCGATGCAGGCAGCACGCAAACTTCATGCTGTCTGCTAATTTAAATAATAGTAGCTTGCAGCCCAGCCCTGAACATGCTGCTGAGTGGCTGCATGCATCAGCAGGGGACCCAATTTTGTGCAAGGCTAGCACCACTTAAAGCTAACCTGCACTACTTAAAGGCAACCTGCACCTCTTAAAGGGGAGATGCAGTCTGGTTGCAGTAGCTGCTGGAAGTGGCTGGGGAAGAGAGTTTGGGCAAGAAGAAGATGTATTGATGGTGCAACAGGGCAGAGAGTGGACTCCAAGATTCTCTGATGCAGCACTGAAGGCCTTGGTACAGGAGGTGGATAGCAGGAGAGAGGTCCTGCATCCATAGCAGGGCAGGAGACCCTCCAGATAAACTGTGAGAAGGCAATGGGAGCAGATAGCCACCACGGTCAATGCCAGCAGTGTCACCCCGAGGACCTGGATGCAGTGCAGGAAGACGTTTAATGACCTCACACGAGTGGTCAAGATCATTGAATTCATCCTCAAATGCTATATCCTTACAACTAAACCACTAGGCTCAGACACTGATCAATTCACCGCCCTCCACCCCTTCAATCGCCTACCAACAATCTCTATCAATCACAACTCATACCTCACATTCATAGGATAGCAAAATACTGCGGATGCTGGAAATCCGAAATAACGACAGAAAACGCTGGAAAAACTCAGCAGGCCAGGCAGCATCCGTGGAGAGAGAAACAGAGTTAATGTTTCAGGTCGAAGACCTTTCGTCAGATGAAAGGTCTTCGACCTGAAACGTTAACTCTGTTTCTCTCTCCACGGATGCTGCCTGGCCTGCTGAGTTTTTCCAGTGTTTTCTGTTGTTACCTCACATTCATAGCTTCACCTCACCCTCACGTCTCACAGCTTGAACACACTGCCAGCTATTCAACAATGACAGGCACATCACCCAAACACATTGCACCACACTCACTGACAGACTTCCCTTTCTCTTGCAGGCCAAGGGGGCTCATAACTGAAGGCAGCAGGAGCTACCTGTAGGGAGTCAGGCGTGCCTGCAAGTCCTAACCCCCATGGAGGAGATGGTGCTGGAGATAATTGAGCCCATGGCCAGCGGTGGGGCTGAAACAGTCCAAGATGACGGTATTCTCATACCTAATCCTCCCTACCACTACCCCCTCATCCCACAATCTCTTTTGATTCACAAGCTGCATATGGTGTAAGCATGCACCTCTTGCTTTGGAGGAGCAGGAACTGCAAGAGGAAGAAGGCAGTGATACTGAAGACACAGCACCGTCACTCCATTTCACACTCGCAGCCACCAGCTCAGATACTGAAACTCTGCATACTTTAGAGGATAGGTTAGACATGGGATCTGCATGTGGTGAGACACCGGGCATGAGTGGCCTGCAGCCAGGGCAGGGGTAAAGGGTAGCGCAGGAGCCAGCTCCCCGAAGGGTGAGGTGGCACTCGAGTTCTGCTTCACAGGACTCAGATGAGGACTTTGATGGGGCGCCCTACAGAAGAAGGCTGATGGGTGTGCACAATGAAATACTTGGTGCATTGGCAGGCCTGCCAGAAAGCCTGAGTGCAATGTCAAGGAGCATGGAGGAATCCGGCATGAACCTTACACAGGGCTTTGTGTAGAGCTTGGAGCCATCCTCTCCAGCTTGGAAGTGATGGGCAATTCCATTCGTGCACTTGTGGACCCATCCATGATGCAGTACCTGATGGCCGATGTCTCAGCTTCCATTGCAGCACATGCAGAAGCCACCCAACGTCTGGGTGCTGCAGTGGAAGCTCAGACTTCTGTCATGCAAGCTCAGACTGCTTCCATACAAGCTAAGACTGCTGCCATGCAAGCTAAGACTGCTGCCATCGTCACTGTGGTTGCCAGTGTAGAAAGGGGCTTGCAGGGTGTCACAGCAGTCCAGCAATCTGTCCTCCAACAGATTACTAGGATTGCTGAGGCGCCGCCCCGGCGGAGTGGCAGTGGCTCCATGGAGCACGAACCTGCTGTCCTCTCTCAGGATAACAACTTTTGTGCTCCTACCACTGCCACTCTGCCAGTGCCCCTGCTTTTGCCTATCACCCAGCCAGCCCGGACTGCTGCCGCCCATGCCGTGATGGTGAAGTCCGAAGCCTTCTAGGTCCAGAACTGCTCAGGGTCATCTTCCAAGGCCATCTGCACTCTCCCCCACTGAAAATCAGCAGCTTCCACCAGCCATGCTGCAGCCACTGGGGTAGCACTGCGTAGGAGCACTAGGTCAGGCAAAGGCACACGGAAGACATGCACTAAGGGAATGCACAAGGGTGAGTAGTTGGCTTTAGTATGTAATATTGGATGGTTTGATTTATAAATTTGGTTTGAAATGTTTATTTTGTGATGGCTTTTTACAGAGCCTCAGTGACCTCCCTTATGCAACAGCAGATGGTGAACTGGGAGATGTTGGAAATATCGCCTGCTCCAGCCTGGAAGGAGCCCTACGTATAATAATTCATGGCCACGCTCACCTTCACAGCCACTGGCAATGCCGTCCTCGCCCTGCTCTGAGGCTGCAGGACCTCCTGCAACAGGTGGCAGATTTCAGAGAGCACCTCTTTAGTGAAGTGGAGACGTTGCATACACTGTTCCTCGCTAAGGTTGAGGTAGGAGAATTGCTCCCTGAAGACACTGTGGATTTGGCCTCCTACTGAGAACCCTACTCCCTCGTCCACTCCTCCCTCTTTGAGCAGCTTGCCCTCCTCTGTGTCGCCTCTGCTCATTCACCCTGTCATGCTGCAGGCCAAGGGGGATACAAGCTACTGTATCCATGTCTGGGAGCAACTGGTCTGAGCAGAAGCCTTGAAGTAACTTGTCTGGAGAATTCAGCAACTTCCAATAAGACACCAAACCACCAAACACTTCCACAAACTCACCAAGAGCCAGGAGAAATTCATCACCAACTAACCAGAAAGCAGTTGACGATCTCTTTAAATAGGGCTGGCGGGGTGTTCTTCCTGCTGCTGAACGCATGTCCAGCTATGCGTGTTTAAGAGAGAGCGTTAGCTGGAGCGTGAGGTCGAAAATGGCATTACACGCGGACTGACATCACGATCTGCCTACTCTGCATATTTCCGGCGCACGCTCTTAGCGCCTGCGCTAATGACCTCACCAAAATGGCATCCGGCACGGCCCGCACCAGAAGTGCGCGCGGGCGGTATGGATGCCATTTTGGACTCAAAACGGCACCCGCAGCACCGAAAAACCGGGTGCAATGGAGCTGAATTTCGTGACCACTATCTCTTGCAAGCCACCTGGCCCAGACTGACAACCTCTTGGGGGGCGAAGCCACCATGTGAAAACAGTCACGATTGAGATTTGAACTCGGGGTCTGCCAGAAGTTAATCCAACACTTCAACTTTGCTTCCACAAGGGTCTTTTCTAAACGGTCACTAAATGGGGAAATAGTCTCCTCTTTCTGCAGGTTGTAAGGATCCTATGATGAAGTCCACTTGGGCAATTTCAGCTCTGTTCCTGATGGCCATGTACCAGCAACATATTTGCCACTAAAGTGACAATCTCAGTCAGAGAGGGCACAGGACAGCCTGGTGAGGGGAAAAGAAAAGACACAATACAATGGAAGGTGGGGTCTCTCAAGTGTGGATTCAGTATATTGTTGGGACAGAGTAGGGGACTTCTAGTGTGCATCTACTGTACAGATGACCTGGGAATGCTTGACATTGGCATAGGCTGCGCATAATGGTCATTCCATTTCCAAGCACGACAAGCCCTCATCTCGATGAGAACAACATTCGCTGATTAAACTATATAGGAACCCATTTCAGTGACCCTGCCAACTACAGTAATGTTATTTTCATCAGGCAGACTGAGACTCCTGCTGCCTTGATTACCCCAGGACATGCCTTTGGCCTGACCGGTATTGTCACTGTCGCCTGTGGGTCTCCACTTCTCATTACTCTCTGTGAGAACCGCAGTGCCATTAGTTTCAATTCAGCTGCTGTGGGACACAATTAGTTGTCAACTGCCTTGGACCGTAGATTGGTTCTGGAGAATACACATGACAAAACAGTTGGTAGCGTAGTTTTTAAGGGACTCTGCTATTCAATTAAATGGGCGAAAATGTCATCTCATCGGTTCCTTTATGGCAAAGGCTTCCTGGCGTCAAAAGCACACGACAGACGATTCTTTACAGCAATTCCACACAACAGCAATTCCACACGGATACATTTATTGTCAATGCAGGCTTGAAATATTTTCTTCTTTATATATATATCTATGTAAACACTGTGGTTCAGGAGCTGAGATTGTTAAATGGGAAAATAAATCTATGGGTTAAAGTCAGACCCTTTACAAAGCTATGTAAATGTGCTAGTGTGTTCCCAGAGGTGGCTAATGCACTATTTAAACACATTCTGCCTGTAGAAGCGACTCATGTACTGTGTACACATATCAGATTCTGCAAGCAAGACCATCACTAGGCTTTTCTTTCACTGACATTATCTTTGACCTTGAAGTTGCCAAAAATGTATTTGAAACGAGGGGGGAATTTTAACTCCCAAAAACAGGTGGGTTTGGGTCAGGTGAGATGTGAAAATTTTAAAAGTCTCAAACCCAACCCCATCCCAGGAGGTGGGTTGGTCATTTAAATGTTATAATGAGGATGCGTGCCTCAGATTTAACCTATTTTCTAGGCTTAACCCTGGCAGGCGGGTTTCCCAGACCTCGGGAAACCCAGCAGCTTAAGGGAGGCGAGGACTGCTTCATGGAAAAGGTGAGTCCTTTACAGCACTGCTTGTGGGCCAAGAGGAGCAGGAGTGCTTCCCCCGGCCCCCCAAACTTATCTACTGCCCTGCCTGCCATCGGACACCGCCTCCCCCGCTGCCCCCCCAATGAGATACAAAGAACCCCCCCCCACCCCGCGATTGGACCCACCTCCCCCGGGATCGGACTACCCCCACCCCCGGATTGCCAGCCCACCCCCTGCCCAAGACCCGGACCCCCAGACTACCACTAACCCAGATGCAGGGTCCCCACCTGCTCCTGGCCTGTGGCCTCCTCTGGAGCCTTCCTCACCCGACAGGGAGCCAAGCCTGTCAATCAGGCTGGTTTCCGGGCAGGGAGTCTGCTTGAACAAAAAGACGCCCGCTGTGACATTAAAACTCCACAGCATGCGGGCAAACCCGGACTTCCAGATTTTCCAACTAAAACTCCTCCCCGACCACTCACAAAATCCGCCCAGTAAATATCGGGGCCAAAGGCTTCACAAAAAAAAACAATTAGTCAACGTTGGCTCAGTTAGGTTGTGAGTTCATAGCCTAGGCAGACAATTCCGTGAAATACGGAAGGGTTGCTGCTTTGCCGGAGAAGCTATCCTTTTAATAAAGTTTTAAAAGGCTCCATCTGCAAGTTCAGGTGGAGTTAGAGATCCCATGGTGCTATTTCAATAGGGGCAGGGAGTTCTGGGAAACATTCCTCCTTTAACCAACACCTCCAAAAATAGAGTAACTGATGCAATTGAAATTTATGGGATTCTGCTTTGTGTGAAATGGTTGCCATGCTTGTCTGTGCAGCAACAGTGACCGCACTTTATAAGTGATTGTATCTTTCCTTTTTGACATTTTCCGACAATGTGCCATTCTATCAGTACTGCACTGAAGTGTCAGCCGAGATTATCTGCTTAAGTCCTGGGGCGAGGATTAAATCCAGGATCTTCTGACTTGGAAGTGGGAGTGCTGCCACTGAGCCAAGGCTGTCACAAGTAGGACATTGGTTTCATTTTGTTTTGGATGTCCAGCTGATTGTATTACAGATCAGAAAGTCTCAGCTTCAGTTTCCTGGTCTGTGCTAAGTCACCTATTGTCGACTGGGTTGTTACAACTGGCCTCCGTCCTCTGGCAGGGCTTCAGCTCCCCAATTGTTCCCCAGTGGCTCTTGCTGCAAAGTAAGCACGTGCGGACATCAGCTGAGGAGAGGATCAGACTGAGCTCTGATAATGCCCAGTCAAATAGTCTGTCAAAATGCAATGGGAGTGAACTTGGTCCAATCCAATAGCGTGAACCATGCTCACAGAGAATCGCATGTCCGTTTTGTTCCGTTGAAGTAAATGGAAAAGAAAATTGGGCATTGTGTGAAACAGGCCGTCAATTCGCCACGAGCCTCTTTTGTGCTACTGTCTTAAGCCAATTTCACTCCCAACATTAATACGACAGCAAAATACTGCGGATGCTGGAAATCCAAAATAACAACAGATCTTCACTGTTTGAGTGAAAAGCAGGAGGGCTACCCGTCTCCATAGAGCTATATCTCCATCATAGGTCACCACCTTCAAGAAGTGAGTGGAGAACATAAAAAAGAATAAATGCAAAACATTTTTTTTTTCTTAATCATCTAGCTGGAAATAATTGCATTTTTCTGTCGCACCTCATCTCATCCATTTAATCATGTTGTTCCAACGTGTACAAAAGCCCGGCATCAAAGTTGCTAATGAAATCATTACACAACCACTCCGTCACCTCTCCTTGAGCATTTCCAAAATGACAATCGATTCACTGATGCAAGAATCCCTGCTGCCACATTCACAGCCGGTTTTCTAGCCAAAAGTGAAAATAGGCAAAAGATAATTGAATTTTCTGAACTGACTTGTGATAAAGAAAGCACTGACAAAAGATTCGGCAATATTTCAATGCAGAGCTGCTTGGTGGGAGATCCAACAGGAATGAACTGTTGTGGCCAATATCCTAACTAACACCTGCCAAAGTGCACCAAGGTTGACAAATAATGAGACAGATGGAACCATCAATAACTATGGCCCCTCAGACATCATTCACTGACTCATCCCTCCGACATCATTCACTCCCTCATTCCTCCGACATCATTCACTCCCTCATCCCTCCAACATCATTCACTCACTCATCCCGCCGACATCATTCACTCCCTCATCCCTCCGACATCATTAACTCCCTCATCACTCCGACATCATTCACTGACTCATCCCTCCGACATCATTCACTCCCTCATCCCTCCGACATCACTCAATGACTCATCCCTCCAACATCACTAACTCCCTCATCCCTCCGACATAATTCACTCCCTCATCCCTCCGACATCATTCACTCCCTCATCCCTCCGACATCATTCACTTCCTCATCCCTCCGACATAATTCACTCCCTCATCCCTCCGACATCATTCACTGCCTCATCCCTCTGAAATCATTCACTCCCTCATCCCTCCGACATCATTCACTCCCTCATCCCTCCGACATCATTCACAGCCTCATCCCTCTGAAATCATTCACTCCCTCATCTCTCTGACATCATTCACTGCCTCATCCCTCTGAAATCATTTGCTCCCTCATCCCTCCGACATTATTTATCCCTCATCCCTCCGACATCACTCATTCCCTCATCCCTCCGACATCATTCACTGACACATCGCTCCGACATCATTCACTCCCTCATCCTTCCGACATCGTTCACTCCCTCATCCCTCCGACATCATTCACACCCTCATCTCTCCGACATCATTCACTCCTTCATTCCTCCGACATCATTCACTCCCTCATCCCTCTGACATAATTTACTCCCTCATCCCTCCGACATCATTCACTGACTGATCCCTCGGACATCATTCACTCCCTCATCCCTCCGACATCATTCACTCCCTCATCACTCCGACATCATTCACTCCTTCATTCCTCCGACATCATTCACACCCTCATCCCTCCGACATCATTCACTGACTCATCCTTCTGACATCATTCACTGAATCACCCTCCGACATCATTCACTCCCTCATCACTCCGACATCACTCACTCCCTCATCCCTCCGACATCATTCACTCCCTCATCCCTCCGACATCATTAACTCCCTCATCACTCCGACATCATTCACTCCCTCATCCCTCCTACATCATTCACTGACTCATCCTTCTGACATCATTCACTGACACATCCCTCCGACATCATTAACTCCCTCATCACTCCGACATCATTCACTCCCTCATCCCTCCGACATCATTCACTGACTCATCCTTCTGACATCATTCACTGACACATCCCTCCGACATCATTAACTCCCTCATCACTCCGACATCATTCACTCCCTCATCCCTCCTACATCATTCACTGACTCATCCTTCTGACATCATTCACTGACACATCCCTCCGACATCATTAACTCCCTCATCACTCCGACATCATTCACTCCCTCATCCCTCCGACATCATTCACTCCCTCATCCCTCCGACATCATTCACTGACTCATCACTCCGACATCATTCACTCCCTCATCCCTCCGACATCATTCACTCCCTCATCCCTCCGACATCATTCACTCCCTCATCACTCCGACATCATTCACTCCCTCATCCCTCCGACATCATTCACTCCCTCATCACTCCGACATCATTCACTCCCTCATCCCTCCTACATCATTCACTGACTCATCCTTCTGACATCATTCACTGACTCATCCCTCCGACATCATTAACTCCCTCATCACTCCGACATCATTCACTCCCTCATCCCTCCGACATCATTCACTCCCTCATCCCTCCAACATCATTCACTCCCTCATCCCTCCAACATCATTCACTCCCTCATCCCTCCGACATCATTCACTGACTCATCGCTCCGACATCATTCACTCCCTCATCCCTCCGACATCATTCACTCCCTTATCGCTCCGACATCATTCACTCCCTCATCCCTCCGACATCATTCACTCCCTCATCCCTCCGACATCATTCACTGACTCATCGCTCCGACATCATTTACTCCCTCATCCCTCTGACATCATTCACTCCCTCATCCGTTCGACATCATTCACTCCCTCATCCCTCCGACATCATTCACTCCCTCATCCCTCCGACATCATTCACTCCCTCATCCCTCTGACATCATTCACTCCCTCATCCCTCCGACATTATTCACTCCCTCATCCCTCCGACATCATTCACTCCCTCATCCCTCTGAAATCATTCACTCCCTCATCCCTCTGACATCATTCACTGCCTCATCCCTCCGACATCATTCACTCCCTCATTCCTCCGACATCATTCACTCCCTCATCCCTCCGACATCATTCACTCACTCATCCCTCCGACATCATTCACTCCATCATCACTCCGACATCATTAACTCCCTCATCACTCCGACATCATTCACTGACTCATCCCTCCGACATCATTGACTCCCCCATCCCTCCGACATCATTCACTGACTCATCCCTCCGACATCAATCACTCCCTCATCCCTCCGACATCATTCACTCCCTCATCCCTCTGACATCATTCACTCACTCATCCCTCCGACATCATTCACTCCCTCATCCCTTCGACATCATTCACTGCCTCATTCCTCTGAAATTATTCACTCCCTCATCCCTCTGACATCATTCACTGCCTCATCCCTCTGAAATCATTTGCTCCCTCATCCCTCCGACATTATTTATCCCTCATCCCTCCGACATCACTGACTCCCTCATCCCTCCGACATCATTCACTGACACATCGCTCCGACATCGTTCACTCCCTCATCCTTCCGACATCGTTCACTCCCTCATCCCTCCGACATCATTCACACCCTCATCCCTCCGACATCATTCACTCCTTCATTCCTCCGACATCATTCACTCCCTCATCCCTCTGACATAATTTACTCTCTCATCTATCCGACATCATTCACTGACTGATCCCTCGGACATCATTCACTCCCTCATCCCTCTGACATCATTCACTCCCTCATCACTCCGACATCATTCACTCCTTCATTCCTCCGACATCATTCACACCCTCATCCCTCCGACATCATTCACTGACTCATCCTTCTGACATCATTCACTGAATCACCCTCCGACATCATTCACTCCCTCATCACTCCGACATCATTCACTCCCTCATCCCTCCGACATCATTCACTCCCTCATCCCTCCGACATCATTCACTCCCTCATCACTCCGACATCATTCACTCCCTCATCCCTCCTACATCATTCACTGACTCATCCTTCTGACATCATTCACTGACACATCCCTCCGACATCATTAACTCCCTCATCACTCTGACATCATTCACTCCCTCATCCCTCCGACATCATTCACTGACTCATCCTTCTGACATCATTCACTGACACATCCCTCCGACATCATTAACTCCCTCATCTCTCCGACATCACTCACTCCCTCATCCCTCCTACATCATTCACTGACTCATCCTTCTGACATCATTCACTGACACATCCCTCCGACATCATTAACTCCCTCATCACTCCGACATCATTCACTCCCTCATCCCTCCGACATCATTCACTCCCTCATCCCTCCGACATCATTCACTCCCTCATCCCTCTGACATCATTCACTGCCTCATCCCTCTGAAATCATTTGCTCCCTCATCCCTCCGACATTATTTATCCCTCATCCCTCCGACATCACTCACTCCCTCATCCCTCCGACATCATTCACTGACACATCGCTCCGACATCGTTCACTCCCTCATCCTTCCGACATCGTTCACTCCCTCATCCCTCCGACATCATTCACACCCTCATCCCTCCGACATCATTCACTCCTTCATTCCTCCGACATCATTCACTCCCTCATCCCTCTGACATAGTTTACTCCCTCATCTATCCGACATCATTCACTGACTGATCCCTCGGACATCATTCACTCCCTCATCCCTCCGACATCATTCACTCCCTCATCACTCCGACATCATTCACTCCTTCATTCCTCCGACATCATTCACACCCTCATCCCTCCGACATCATTCACTGACTCATCCTTCTGACATCATTCACTGAATCACCCTCCGACATCATTCACTCCCTCATCACTCCGACATCATTCACTCCCTCATCCCTCCGACATCATTCACTCCCTCATCCCTCCGACATCATTCACTCCCTCATCACTCCGACATCATTCACTTCCTCATCCCTCCTACATCATTCACTGACTCATCCTTCTGACATCATTCACTGACACATCCCTCCGACATCATTAACTCCCTCATCACTCCGACATCATTCACTCCCTCATCCCTCCGACATCATTCACTGACTCATCCTTCTGACATCATTCACTGACACATCCCTCCGACATCATTAACTCCCTCATCACTCCGACATCATTCACTCCCTCATCCCTCCTGCATCATTCACTGACTCATCCTTCTGACATCATTCACTGACACATCCCTCCGACATCATTAACTCCCTCATCACTCCGACAACATTCACTCCCTCATCCCTCCGACATCATTCACTCCCTCATCCCTCCGACATCATTCACTCCCTCATCCCTCTGACATCATTCACTGCCTCATCCCTCTGAAATCATTTGCTCCCTCATCCCTCCGACATTATTTATCCCTCATCCCTCCGACATCACTCACTCCCTCATCCCTCCGACATCATTCACTGACACATCGCTCCGACATCATTCACTCCCTTATCCTTCCGACATCGTTCACTTCCTCATCCCTCCGACATAATTCACTGCCTCATCCCTCTGAAATCATTCACTCCCTCATCCCTCCGACATTATTCACTGCCTCATCCCTCTGAAATCATTCATTCCCTCATCTCTCCGACATCATTCACTGCCTCATCCCTCTGAAATCATTCACTCCCTCATCTCTCCGACATCATTCACTGCCTCATCCCTCTGAAATCATTCACTCCCTCATCCCTCCGACATCATTCACTTCCTCATCCCTCTGACATAATTCACTCCCTCATCCCTCCGACATCATTCACTCCCTCATCCCTCCGACATCATTCACTGCCTCATCCCTCTGAAAGCATTCACTCCCTCATCCCTCTGACATCATTCACTGCCTCATCCCTCTGAAATCATTAACTCCCTCATCCCTCCGACATTATTTATCCCTCATCCCTCCGACATCATTCACTCCCTCATCCCTCCGACATCACTCACTCCCTCATCCCTCCGACATCATTCACTCCTTCATTCCTCCGACATCATTCACTCCTTCATTCCTCCGACATCATTCACTGACTGATCCCTCTGACATCATTCACTCCCTCATCCCTCCGACATCATTCACTCCCTCATCCCTCCGACATCACTCACTCCCTCATCCCTCCGACATCATTCACTCCCTCATCCCTCCGACATCACTCACTCCCTCATCCCTCCGACATCATTAACTCCCTCATCCCTCCGACATCACTCACTCCCTCATCCCTCCGACATCATTCACTCCCTCATCCCTCCTACATCATTCACTCCTTCATCCTTCCGACATCATTCACTCCTTCATTCCTCCGACATCATTCACTGACGGATCCCTCTGACATCATTCACTCCCTCATCCCTCCGACATCATTCACTCCCTCATCCCTCCGACATCACTCACTCCCTCATCACTCCGACATCATTCACACCCTCATCCCTCCGACATCATTCACTGACTCATCCCTCCGACATCATTAACTTCCTCATCCCTCCGACATCATTCACTCCCTCATCCCTCCGACATCATTCACTCCCTCATCCCTCCGACATCATTCACTCCCTCATCCCTCTGACATCATTCACTCCCTCATCCCTCTGACATCATTCACTCCCTCATCCCTCTGACATCATTCACTCCCTCATCCCTCCGACATCATTCACTCCCAAATCCCTCTGACATCATTCACTCCCTCATCCCTCTGACATCATTCATACCCTCATCCCTCCAACATCATTCACTGACTCATCCTTCTGACATCATTCACTGACTCATCCCTCCGACATCATTAACTCCCTCATCACTCCGAGATCATTCACTCCCTCATCCCTCCGACATCATTAACTCCCTCATCACTCCGACATCATTCACTCCCTCATCCCTCCGACATCATTAACTCCCTCATCACTCCGACATCATTCACTCCCTCATCCCTCCGACATCATTCACTCCCTCATCCCTCCGACATCATTCACTCCCTCATCCCTCAGACATCATTCACTCCCTCATCCCTCCGACATCATTCACTGACTCATCGCTCCGACATCATTCACTCCCTCATCAGTCCAACATCATTCACTCCCTCATCCCTCTGACATCATTCACTCCCTCATCCCTTCGACATCATTCACTCCCTCATCCCTCCGACATCATTCACTCCCTCATCCCGCCGACATCATTCACTCCCTCATCCCTCTGAAATCATTTACTCCCTCATCCCTCCGACATCATTCACTCCCTCATCCCTCCGACATCATTCACTTCCTCATCCCTCCGACATAATTCACTCCCTCATCCCTCCGACATCATTCACTGCCTCATCCCTCTGAAATCATTCACTCCCTCATCCCTCTGACATCATTCACTGCCTCATCCCTCCGACATCATTCACTCCTTCATTCCTCCGACATCATTCACTCCTTCATTCCTCCGACATCATTCCCTCCCTCATCCTTCTGACATAATTTACTCCCTCATCCCTCCGACATCATTCACTCTCTCATTCTTCCGACATCATTCACTCCCTCATCACTCCGACATCATTCACTCCTTCATTCCTCCGACATCATTCACACCCTCATCCCTCCGACACCATTCTCTGACTCATCCTTCAGACATCATTCACTGACTCACCCTCCGACATCATTCACTCCCTCATCCCTCCGACATCATTCACTCCCTCATCACTCCGACATCATTCACTGACTCATCCTTCTGACATCATTCACTGACTCATCCTTCTGACATCATTCACTGACTCACCCTCCGACATCATTCACTCCCTCATCCCTCCAACATCATTCACTGACTCATCGCTCCGACATCATTCACACCCTCATCCTTCCGACATCGTTCACTCCCTCATCACTCCGACATCATTCACTCCCTCATCCCTCTGACATCATTCACTCCCTCATCCCTCTGACATCATTCACTCCCTCATCCCTCTGACATCATTGACTCCCTCATCCCTCTGACATCATTGACTCACTCATTCCTCTGACATCATTCACTCCCTCATCCCTCCAACATAATTCACTCCCTCATCCCTCCGACATCATTCACTCCCTCATCCCTCTGAAATCACTCACTCCCTCAACCCTCTGACATCATTCACTGACACATCGCTCCGACATCATTCACTCCCTCATCCTTCCGACATCGTTCACTCCCTCATCCCTCCGACATCATTCACACCCTCATCGCTCCGACATCGTTCACTCCCTCATCCTTCCGACATCGTTCACTCCCTCATCCCTCCGACATCATTCACACCCTCATCTCTCCGACATCATTCACTCCTTCATTCCTCCGACATCATTCACTCCCTCATCCCTCTGACATAATTTACTCTCTCATCTATCCGACATCATTCACTGACTGATCCCTCGGACATCATTCACTCCCTCATCCCTCCGACATCATTCACTCCCTCATCACTCCGACATCATTCACTCCTTCATTCCTCCGACATCATTCACACCCTCATCCCTCCGACATCATTCACTGACTCATCCTTCTGACATCATTCACTGAATCACCCTCCGACATCATTCACTCCCTCATCACTCCGACATCATTCACTCCCTCATCCCTCCGACATCATTCACTCCCTCATCCCTCCGACATCATTCACTCCCTCATCACTCCGACATCATTCACTCCCTCATCCCTCCTACATCATTCACTGACTCATCCTTCTGACATCATTCACTGACACATCCCTCCGACATCATTAACTCCCTCATCACTCCGACATCATTCACTCCCTCATCCCTCCGACATCATTCACTGACTCATCCTTCTGACATCATTCACTGACACATCCCTCCGACATCATTAACTCCCTCATCTCTCCGACATCATTCACTCCCTCATCCCTCCTACATCATTCACTGACTCATCCTTCTGACATCATTCACTGACACATCCCTCCGACATCATTAACTCCCTCATCACTCCGACATCATTCACTCCCTCATCCCTCCGACATCATTCACTCCCTCATCCCTCCGACATCATTCACTCCCTCATCCCTCTGACATCATTCACTGCCTCATCCCTCTGAAATCATTTGCTCCCTCATCCCTCCGACATTATTTATCCCTCATCCCTCCGACATCACTCACTCCCTCATCCCTCCGACATCATTCACTGACACATCGCTCCGACATCGTTCACTCCCTCATCCTTCCGACATCGTTCACTCCCTCATCCCTCCGACATCATTCACACCCTCATCCCTCCGACATCATTCACTCCTTCATTCCTCCGACATCATTCATTCCCTCATCCCTCCGACATTATTTATCCCTCATCCCTCCGACATCATTCACTCCCTCATCCCTCCGACATCATTCACTCCCTCATCACTCCGACATCATTCACTCCCTCATCCCTCCGACATCATTCACTGACTCATCCTTCTGACATCATTCACTGACTCATCCCTCCGACATCATTAACTCCCTCATCACTCCGACATCATTCACTCCCTCATCCCTCCGACATCATTCACTCCCTCATCCCTCCGACATCATTCACTCCCTCATCCCTCCGACATCATTCACTCCCTCATCCCTCCGACATCATTCACTGACTCATCCCTCCGACATCATTCACTCCCTCATCCCTCCGACATCATTCACTCCCTCATCCCTCCGACATCATTCACTCCCTCATCCCTCCGACATCATTCACTCCCTCATCCCTCCGACATCATTCACTCCCTCATCACTCCGACATCATTCACTTCCTCATCCCTCCGACATCATTCACTCCCTCATCCCTCCGACATCATTCACTCCCTCATCACTCCGACATCATTCACTCCTTCATTCCTCCGACATCATTCACACCCTCATCCCTCCGACATCATTCACTGACTCATCCTTCTGACATCATTCACTGAATCACCCTCCGACATCATTCACTCCCTCATCACTCCGACATCATTCACTCCCTCATCCCTCCGACATCATTCACTCCCTCATCCCTCCGACATCATTCACTCCCTCATCACTCCGACATCATTCACTTCCTCATCCCTCCTACATCATTCACTGACTCATCCTTCTGACATCATTCACTGACACATCCCTCCGACATCATTAACTCCCTCATCACTCCGACATCATTCACTCCCTCATCCCTCCGACATCATTCACTGACTCATCCTTCTGACATCATTCACTGACACATCCCTCCGACATCATTAACTCCCTCATCACTCCGACATCATTCACTCCCTCATCCCTCCTACATCATTCACTGACTCATCCTTCTGACATCATTCACTGACACATCCCTCCGACATCATTAACTCCCTCATCACTCCGACAACATTCACTCCCTCATCCCTCCGACATCATTCACTCCCTCATCCCTCCGACATCATTCACTCCCTCATCCCTCTGACATCATTCACTCCCTCATCCCTCCAACATAATTCACTCCCTCATCCCTCCGACATCATTCACTCCCTCATCCCTCTGAAATCACTCACTCCCTCATCCCTCTGACATCATTCACTGACACATCGCTCCGACATCATTCACTCCCTCATCCTTCCGACATCGTTCACTCCCTCATCCCTCCGACATCATTCACTCCCTCATCCCTCTGACATAATTTACTCCCTCATCCCTCCGACATCATTCACTGACTGATCCCTCGGACATCATTCACTCCCTCATCCCTCCGACATCATTCACTCCCTCATCACTCCGACATCATTCACTCCTTCATTCCTCCGACATCATTCACACCCTCATCCCTCCGACATCATTCACTGACTCATCCTTCTGACATCATTCACTGACTCACCCTCCGACATCATTCACTCCCCCATCCCTCCGACATCATTCACTCCCTCATCCCTCCGACATCATTCACTCCCTCATCACTCCGACATCATTCACTCCCTCATCCCTCCGACATCATTCACTCCCTCATCCCTCCGACATCATTCACTCCCTCATCCCTCCGACATCATTCACTCCCTCATCACTCCGACATCATTCACTTCCTCATCCCTCCTACATCATTCACTGACTCATCCTTCTGACATCATTCACTGACTCATCCCTCCGACATCATTAACTCTCTCATCCCTCCTACATCATTCACTGACTCATCATTCTGACATCATTCACTGACTCATCGCTCCGACATCATTCACTCCCTCATCCCTCCGACTTCATTCACTCCTTCATTCCTCCGACATCATTCACTCCTTCATTCCTCCGACATCATTCACTCCCTCATCCCTCTGACATAATTTACTCCCTCATCCCTCCGACATCATTCACTCCCTCATCCCTCTGACATCATTCACTGACACATCGCTCCGACATCGTTCACTCCCTCATCCTTCCGACATCGTTCACTCCCTCATCCCTCCGACATCATTCACACCCTCATCCCTCCGACATCATTCACTCCTTCATTCCTCCGACATCATTCATTCCCTCATCCCTCTGACATAATTTACTCCCTCATCTATCCGACATCATTCACTGACTGATCCCTCGGACATCATTCACTCCCTCATCCCTCCGACATCATTCACTCCCTCATCACTCCGACATCATTCACTCCTTCATTCCTCCGACATCATTCACACCCTCATCCCTCCGACATCATTCACTGACTCATCCTTCTGACATCATTCACTGAATCACCCTCCGACATCATTCACTCCCTCATCACTCCGACATCATTCACTCCCTCATCCCTCCGACATCATTCACTCCCTCATCCCTCCGACATCATTCACTCCCTCATCACTCCGACATCATTCACTTCCTCATCCCTCCTACATCATTCACTGACTCATCCTTCTGACATCATTCACTGACACATCCCTCCGACATCATTAACTCCCTCATCACTCCGACATCATTCACTCCCTCATCCCTCCGACATCATTCACTGACTCATCCTTCTGACATCATTCACTGACACATCCCTCCGACATCATTAACTCCCTCATCACTCCGACATCATTCACTCCCTCATCCCTCCTACATCATTCACTGACTCATCCTTCTGACATCATTCACTGACACATCCCTCCGACATCATTAACTCCCTCATCACTCCGACAACATTCACTCCCTCATCCCTCCGACATCATTCACTCCCTCATCCCTCCGACATCATTCACTCCCTCATCCCTCTGACATCATTCACTCCCTCATCCCTCCAACATAATTCACTCCCTCATCCCTCCGACATCATTCACTCCCTCATCCCTCTGAAATCACTCACTCCCTCATCCCTCTGACATCATTCACTGACACATCGCTCCGACATCATTCACTCCCTCATCCTTCCGACATCGTTCACTCCCTCATCCCTCCGACATCATTCACTCCCTCATCCCTCTGACATAATTTACTCCCTCATCCCTCCGACATCATTCACTGACTGATCCCTCGGACATCATTCACTCCCTCATCCCTCCGACATCATTCACTCCCTCATCACTCCGACATCATTCACTCCTTCATTCCTCCGACATCATTCACACCCTCATCCCTCCGACATCATTCACTGACTCATCCTTCTGACATCATTCACTGACTCACCCTCCGACATCATTCACTCCCCCATCCCTCCGACATCATTCACTCCCTCATCCCTCCGACATCATTCACTCCCTCATCACTCCGACATCATTCACTCCCTCATCCCTCCGACATCATTCACTGACTCATCCTTCTGACATCATTCACTGACTCATCCCTCCGACATCATTAACTCCCTCATCACTCCGACATCATTCACTCCCTCATCCCTCCGACATCATTCACTCCCTCATCCCTCCGACATCATTCACTCCCTCATCCCTCCGACATCATTCACTCCCTCATCCCTCCGACATCATTCACTGACTCATCACTCCGACATCATTCACTCCCTCATCCCTCCGACATCATTCACTCCCTCATCCCTCCGACATCATTCACTCCCTCATCCCTCCGACATCATTCATTCCCTCATCCCTCCGACATCATTCACTCCCTCATCACTCCGACATCATTCACTTCCTCATCCCTCCTACATCATTCACTGACTCATCCTTCTGACATCATTCACTGACTCATCCCTCCGACATCATTAACTCTCTCATCCCTCCTACATCATTCACTGACTCATCATTCTGACATCATTCACTGACTCATCGCTCCGACATCATTCACTCCCTCATCCCTCCGACTTCATTCACTCCTTCATTCCTCCGACATCATTCACTCCTTCATTCCTCCGACATCATTCACTCCCTCATCCCTCTGACATAATTTACTCCCTCATCCCTCCGACATCATTCACTCTCTCATCCTTCCGACATCATTAACTCCCTCATCACTCCGACATCATTCACTCCCTCATCCCTCCGACATCATTCACTCCCTCATCCCTCCGACATCATTCACTCCCTCATCCCTCTGACATCATTCACTGCCTCATCCCTCTGAAATCATTTGCTCCCTCATCCCTCCGACATTATTTATCCCTCATCCCTCCGACATCACTCACTCCCTCATCCCTCCGACATCATTCACTGACACATCGCTCCGACATCGTTCACTCCCTCATCCTTCCGACATCGTTCACTCCCTCATCCCTCCGACATCATTCACACCCTCATCCCTCCGACATCATTCACTCCTTCATTCCTCCGACATCATTCATTCCCTCATCCCTCCGACATTATTTATCCCTCATCCCTCCGACATCATTCACTCCCTCATCCCTCCGACATCATTCACTCCCTCATCACTCCGACATCATTCACTCCCTCATCCCTCCGACATCATTCACTGACTCATCCTTCTGACATCATTCACTGACTCATCCCTCCGACATCATTAACTCCCTCATCACTCCGACATCATTCACTCCCTCATCCCTCCGACATCATTCACTCCCTCATCCCTCCGACATCATTCACTCCCTCATCCCTCCGACATCATTCACTCCCTCATCCCTCCGACATCATTCACTGACTCATCACTCCGACATCATTCACTCCCTCATCCCTCCGACATCATTCACTCCCTCATCCCTCCGACATCATTCACTCCCTCATCCCTCCGACATCATTCACTCCCTCATCACTCCGACATCATTCACTCCCTCATCCCTCCGACATCATTCACTGACTCATCCTTCTGACATCATTCACTCCCTCATCACTCCGACATCATTCACTCCTTCATTCCTCCGACATCATTCACACCCTCATCCCTCCGACATCATTCACTGACTCATCCTTCTGACATCATTCACTGACACATCCCTCGACATAATTCACTCCCTCATCCCTCCGACATCATTCACTGCCTCATCCCTCTGAAATCATTCACTCCCTCATCCCTCTGACATCATTCACTGCCTCATCCCTCCGACATCATTCACTCCTTCATTCCTCCGACATCATTCACTCCCTCATCCTTCTGACATAATTAACTCCCTCATCCCTCCGACATCATTCACTCTCTCATCCTTCCGACATCATTCACTCCCTCATCCCTCCGACATCATTCACTCCCTCATCCCTCCGACATCACTCACTCCCTCACCCCTCCGACATCATTCACTCCCTCATCACTCCGACATCATTCACTCCTTCATTCCTCCGACATCATTCACACCCTCATCCCTCCGACATCATTCACTGACTCATCCTTCTGACATCATTCACTGACACATCCCTCCGACATAATTCACTCCCTCATCCCTCCGACATCATTCACTGCCTCATCCCTCTGAAATCATTCACTCCCTCATCCCTCTGACATCATTCACTGCCTCATCCCTCCGACATCATTCACTCCTTCATTCCTCCGACATCATTCACTCCTTCATTCCTCCGACATCATTCACTCCCTCATCCTTCTGACATAATTAACTCCCTCATCCCTCCGACATCATTCACTCTCTCATCCTTCCGACATCATTCACTCCCTCATCACTCCGACATCATTCACTCCTTCATTCCTCCGACATCATTCACACCCTCATACCTCCGAGACCATTCTCTGACTCATCCTTCTGACATCATTCACTGACTCACCCTCCGACATCATTCACTCCCTCATCCCTCCAACATCAATCACTCCCTCATCACTCCGACATCATTCACTGACTCATCCTTCTGACATCATTCACTGACTCATCCCTCCGACATCATTAACTCCCTCATCACTCCGACATCATTCACTCCCTCATCCCTCCGACATCATTCACTCCCTCATCCCTCCGACATCATTCACTCCCTCATCCCTCCGACATCATTCACTCCCTCATCCCCCGACATAATTCACTCCCTCATCCCTCCGACATCATTCACTCCCTCATCCCTCTGAAATCACTCACTCCCTCATCCCTCCGACATCATTCACTGGCACATCGCTCCGACATCATTCACTCCCTCATCCTTCCGACATCGTTCACTCCCTCATCCCTCCGACATCATTCACACCCTCATTCCTCCGACATCATTCACTCCCTCATCCCTCTGACATAATTTACTCCCTCATCCCTCCGACATCATTCACTGACTGATCCCTCGGACATCATTCACTCCCTCATCCCTCCGACATCATTCACTCCCTCATCACTCCGACATCATTCACTCCTTCATTCCTCCGACATCATTCACTCCCTCATCCCTCCGACATCATTCACTCCCTCATCACTCCAACATCATTCACTCCCTCATCCCTCCTACATCATTCACTCCCTCATCCCTCCGACATCATTCACTCCCTCATCCCTCCGACATCATTCACTGACTCATCCTTCTGACATCATTCACTGACTCATCCCTCCGACATCATTAACTCGCTCATCACTCCGACATCATTCACTCCCTCATCCCTCCGACATCATTCACTCCCTCATCCCTCCGACATCATTCACTCCCTCATCCCTCCGACATCATTCACTCCCTCATCCCTCCGACATCATTCACTGACTCATCGCTCCGACATCATTCACTCCCTCAACCCTCCGACATCATTCAGTCTCTCATCGCACCGACATCATTCACTCCCTCATCCCTCCGACATCATTCACTCCCTCATCCCTCCGACATCATTCACTGACTCATCGCTCCGACATCATTCACTCCCTCATCCCTCTGAAATTATTAACTCCCTCATCCCTCCGACATCATTCACTCCCTCATCCCTCTGACATCATTCACTTTCTCATCCCTCTGACATAATTCACTCCCTCATCCCTCCGACATCATTCACTGCCTCATCCCTCTGAAATCATTCACTCCCTCATCCCTCTGACATCATTCACTGCCTCATCCCTCCGACATCATTCACTCCTTCATTCCTCCGACATCATTCACTCCTTCATTCCTCCGACATCATTCACTCCCTCATCCTTCTGACATAATTAACTCCCTCATCCCTCCGACATCGTTCACTCTCTCATCCTTCCGACATCATTCACTCCCTCATCACTCCAACATCATGCACTCCCTCATCCCTCCGACATCATTCACTCCCTCATCCCTCCGACATCATTCACTCCCTCATCCCTCCGACATCATTCACTGACTCATCCCTCCGACATCATTAACTCCCTCATCACTCCGACATCATTCACTCCCTCATCCCTCCGACATAATTCACTCCCTCATCCCTCCGACATCATTCACTGACTCATCGCTCCGACATCATTCACTCCCTCAACCCTCCGACATCATTCAGTCTCTCATCGCTCCGACATCATTCACTCCCTCATCCCTCCGACATCATTCACTCCCTCATCCCTCCGACATCATTCACTGACTCATCGCTCCGACATCATTCACTCCCTCATCCCTCAGAAATTATTAACTCCCTCATCCCTCCGACATCATTCACTCCCTCATTCCTCTGACATCATTCACTTCCTCATCCCTCCGACATAATTCACTCCCTCATCCCTCCGACATCATTCACTGCCTCATCCCTCTGAAATCATTCACTACCTCATTCCTCTGACATCATTCACTGCCTCATCCCTCCGACATCATTCACTCCTTCATTCCTCCGACATCATTCACTCCTTCATTCCTCCGACATCATTCACTCCCTCATCCTTCTGACATAATTAACTCCCTCATCCCTCCGACATCATTCACTCTCTCATCCTTCCGACATCATTCACTCCCTCATCACTCCAACATCATGCACTCCCTCATCCCTCCTACATCATTCACTCCCTCATCCCTCCGACATCATTCACTCCCTCATCCCTCCGACATCATTCACTCCCTCATCCCTCCGACATCATTCACTGACTCATCACTCCGACATCATTCACCCCCTCATCCCTTCGACATCATTCACTCCCTCATCCCTCCGACATCATTCACTCCCTCATCCCTCCGACATCATTCACTCCCTCATCCCTCCGACATCGTTCACTCCCTCATCACTCCGACATCATTCACTCCCTCATCCCTCCTACATCATTCACTGACTCATCCTTCTGACATCATTCACTGACTCATCCCTCCGACATCATTAACTCCCTCATCACTCCGACATCATTCACTCCCTCATCCCTCCGACATCATTCACTCCCTCATCCCTCCGACATCATTCACTGACTCATCGCTCCGACATCATTCACTCCCTCAACCCTCCGACATCATTCAGTCTCTCATCGCTCCGACATCATTCACTCCCTCATCCCTCCGACATCATTCACTCCCTCATCCCTCCGACATCATTCACTGACTCATCGCTCCGACATCATTCACTCCCTCATCCCTCTGACATCATTCACTCCCTCATCCCTTCGACATCATTCACTCCCTCATCCCTCCGACATCATTCACTCCCTCATCCCTCCGACATCATTCACTCCCTCATCCCTCTGACATCATTAACTCCCTCATCACTCCGATATTATTCACTCCCTCATCCCTCCGACATCATTCACTCCCTCATCCCTCTGAAATCATTCACTCCCTCATCCCTCTGACATCATTCACTGCCTCATCCCTCCGACATCATTCACTCCTTCATTTCTCCGACATCATTCACTCCTTCATCTCTCCGACACCATTCACTCCCTCGTCCCTCCGACATCATTCACTGACTCATCGCTCCGACACCATTCACTCCCTCATCCCTCCGACATCATTCACTGACTCATCGCTCCGACATCATTCACTCCCTCATCCCTCCGACATCATTCACTCCCTCATCCCTCCGACATCATTCACTCCCTCACCCCTCCGACATCATTCACTGCCTCATCCCTCCGACATCCTTCACTCCCTCATCCCTCTGAAATCATTCACTCCCTCATCCCTCTGACATCATTCACTGCCTCATCCCTCCGACATCATGCACTCCTTCATTTCTCTGACCTCATTCACTCCTTCATTCCTCCGACATCATTCACTCCCTCATCCTTCTGACATAATTTACTCCATCATCCCTGCGACTTCATTCACTCCCTCATCCTTCCGACATCATTCACTCCCTCATCACTGCGACATCATTCACTCCTTCATTCCTCCGACATCATTCACACCCTCATCCCTCCGACATCATTCACTGACTCATCCTTCTGACATCATTCACTGACTCACCCTCCGACATCATTCACTCCCTCATCTCTCCGACATCATTCACTCCCTCATCCCGCCGACATCATTCACTCCCTCATCCCTCTGACATCATTCACTCCCTCATCCCTCTGACATCATTGACTCCCTCATCCCGCCGACATCATTCACTCCCTCATCCCTCCGACATAATTCACTCCCTCATCCCTTCGACATCATTCACTCCCTCATCCCCCTAACATCATTCACTCCCTCATCCCTCTGACATCATTCACTCCCTCATCCCTCTGACATCAGTGACTCCCTCATCTCTCCGACATCATTCACTCCCTCATCCCTCCGACATCATTCACTCCCTCATCCCTCCGACATCATTCACTCCCTCATCCCTCCGACAACATTCACTGCCTCATCCCTCTGAAATCATTCACTCCCTCATCCCTCCGACATCATTCACTTCCTCATCCCTCCGACATAATTCACTCCCTCATCCCTCCGACATCATTCACTCCCTCATCCCTCCGACATCATTCACTCCCTCATCCCTCCGACAACATTCACTGCCTCATCCCTCTGAAAGCATTCACTCCCTCATCCCTGACATCATTCACTGCCTCATCCCTCTGAAATCATTAACTCCCTCATCCCTCCGACATTATTTATCCCTCATCCCTCCGACATCATTCACTCCTTCATTCCTCCGACATCATTCACTGACTGATCCCTCTGACATCATTCACTCCCTCATCCCTCCGACATCATTCACTCATTCATCCCTCCGACATCACTCACTCCCTCATCCTTCCGACATCATTCACTCATTCATCCCTCCGACATCACTCACTCCCTCATCCCTCCGACATCATTCACTCCCTCATCCCTCCGACATCATTCACTCCCTCATCCCTCCGACATCATTCACTCCCTGATCCCTCCGACATCATTCACTCCCTCATCCCTCCGACATCATTCACTCCCTCATCCCTCCGACATCATTCACTGACTCATCGCTCCGACATCATTCACTCCCTCAACCCTCCGACATCATTCAGTCTCTCATCGCTCCGACATCATTCACTCCCTCATCCCTCCGACATCATTCACTCCCTCATCCCTCCGACATCATTCACTGACTCATCGCTCCGACATCATTCACTCCCTCATCCCTCTGACATCATTCACTCCCTCAACCCTTCGACATCATTCACTCCCTCATCCCTCCGACATCATTCACTCCCTCATCCCTCCGACATCATTCACTCCCTCATCCCTCTGACATCATTAACTCCCTCATCCCTCTGATATTATTCACTCCCTCATCCCTCCGACATCATTCACTCCCTCATCCCTCTGAAATCATTCACTCCCTCATCCCTCTGACATCATTCACTGCCTCATCCCTCCGACATCATTCACTCCTTCATTTCTCCGACATCATTCACTCCTTCATCTCTCCGACACCATTCACTCCCTCATCCCTCCGACATCATTCACTGACTCATCGCTCCGACATCATTCACTCCCTCACCCCTCCGACATCATTCACTGCCTCATCCCTCCGACATCATTCACTCCCTCATCCCTCTGAAATCATTCACTCCCTCATCCCTCCGACATCATTCACTCCCTCATCCCTCCGACATCATTCACTCCCTCATCCCTCCAACATCATTCACTCACTCATCCCTTCGACATCATTCACTCCCTCATCCCTCCGACATCATTCACTCCCTCACCCCTCCGACATCATTCACTGCCTCATCTCTCCGACATCCTTCACTCCCTCATCCCTCTGAAATCATTCACTCCCTCATCCCTCTGACATCATTCACTGCCTCATCCCTCCGACATCATTCACTCCTTCATTTCTCTGACATCATTCACTCCTTCATTCCTCCGACATCATTCACTCCCTCATCCTTCTGACATAATTTACTCCATCATCCCTCCGACTTCATTCACTGACTCATCCTTCTGACATCATTCACTGACTCACCCTCCGACATCATTCACTCCCTCATCCCTCCGACATCATTCACTCCCTCATCACTCCGACATCATTCACTCCCTCATCACTCCGACATCATTCACTGACTCATCCCTCCGACATCATTAACTCCCTCATCACTCCGACATCATTCACTCCCTCATCCCTCCGACATCATTCACTCCCTCATCCCTCCGACATCATTCACTCCCTCATGCCTCTGACATCATTCACTCCCTCATCCCTCCGACATCATTCACTGACTCATCCCTCTGACATCATTCACTCCCTCATCCCTTCGACATCATTCACTCCCTCATCTCTCCGACATCATTCACTCCCTCATCCCGCCACATCATTCACTCCCTCATCCCTCTGACATCATTGACTCGCTCATCCCGCCGACATCATTCACTCCCTCATCCCTCCGACATAATTCACTCCCTCATCCCTTCGACATCATTCACTCCCTCATCCCCCTAACATCATTCACTCCCTCATCCCTCTGACATCATTCACCCCCTCATCCCTCTGACATCATTCACTCCCTCATCCCTCTGACATCAGTGACTCCCTCATCCCTCCGACATCATTCACTCCCTCATCCCTCCGACATCATTCACTCCCTCATCCCTCCGACATCATTCACTCCCTCATCCCTCCGACAACATTCACTGCCTCATCCCTCTGAAATCATTCACTCCCTCATCCCTCCGACATCATTCACTTCCTCATCCCTCCGACATAATTCACTCCCTCATCCCTCCGACATCATTCACTCCCTCATCCCTCCGACATCATTCACTCCCTCATCCCTCCGACAACATTCACTGCCTCATCCCTCTGAAATCAATAACTCCCTCATCCCTCCGACATTATTTATCCCTCATCCCTCTGACATCATTCACTCCTTCATTCCTCCGACATCATTCACTGACTGATCCCTCTGACATCATTCACTCCCTCATCCCTCCGACATCATTCACTCATTCATCCCTCCGACATCACTCACTCCCTCATCCCTCCGACATCACTCACTCCCTCATCCCTCTGACATCATTCACTCCCTCATCACTCCGACATCACTCACTCCCTCATCCCTCCGACATCATTCACTCCCTCATCCCTCCGACATCATTCACTCCCTCATCCCTCCGACATCATTCACTCCCTCATCCTTCCAACATCATTCACTCATTCATCCCTCCGACATCACTCACTCCCTCATCCCTCCGACATCATTCACTCCCTCATCCCTCCGACATCATTCACTCCCTCATCCTTCCGACATCATTCAGTCCTTCATTCCTCCGACATCATTCACTGACTGATCCCTCTGACATCATTCACTCCCTCATCCCTCCGACATCACTCACTCCCTCATCCCTCCGACATCATTCACCCCCTCATCACTCCGACATCATTCACTCCTTCATTCCTCTGACATCATTCACACCCTCATCCCTCCGACATCATTCACTGACTCATCCTTCTGACATCATTCACTGACTCACCCTCCGACATCATTCACTCCCTCATCCCTCCCACATCATTCACTGACTCATCCTTCTGACATCATTCACTGACTCATCCCTCCGACATCATTAACTCCCTCATCCCTCCGACATCATTCACTCCCTCATCCCTCCGACATCAGTCACTCCCTCATCCCTCCGACATCATTCACTGACTCATCGCTCCAACATCATTCACTCCCTCATCCCTCCGACATCATTCACTCCCTCATCCCGCCGACATCATTCACTCCCTCATCCCTCTGACATCATTCACTCCCTCATCCCTCTGACATCATTCACTCCCTCATCCCGCTGACATCATTCACTCCCTCATCCCTCTGACATCATTCACTCCCTCATCCCTCTGACATCATTCACTCCCTCATCCCTCTGACATCATTCACTCCCTCATCCCTCCGACATCATTCACTCCCTCATCCCTCCGACATCACTCACTCCCTCACCCCTCCGACATCATTCACTCCCTCATCACTCCGACATCATTCACTGACTCATCCTTCTGACATCATTCACTGACTCATCCCTCCGACATCATTAACTCCCTCATCACTCCGACATCATTCACTCCCTCATCCCACCGACATCATTAACTCCCTCATCACTCCGACATCATTCACTCCCTCATCCCTCCGACATCATTAACTCCCTCATCACTCCGACATCATTCACTCCCTCATCCCTCCGACATCATTCACTCCCTCATCCCTCCGACATCATTCACTCCCTCATCCCTCCGACATCATTCACTCCCTCATCCCTCCGACATCATTCACTGACTCATCCCTCCGACATCATTCACTCCCTCATCCCTTCGACATCATTCACTCCCTCATCCCTCCGACATCATTCACTCCCTCATCCCGCCGACATCATTCACTCCCTCATCCCTCTGAAATCATTCACTCCCTCATCCCTCCGACATCATTCACTCCCTCATCCCTCCGACATCATTCACTTCCTCATCCCTCCGACATAATTCACTCCCTCATCCCTCCGACATCATTCACTGCCTCATCCCTCTGAAATCATTCACTCCCTCATCCCTCTGACATCATTCACTGCCTCATCCCTCCGACATCATTCACTCCTTCATCCCTCCGACATCATTCACTCCTTCATTCCTCCGACATCATTCACTCCCTCATCCTTCTGACATAATTTACTCCCTCATCCCTCCGACATCATTCACTCTCTCATCCTTTCGACATCATTCACTCCCTCATCACTCCGACATCATTCACTCCTTCATTCCTCCGACATCATTCACACCCTCATCCCTCCGACATCATTCTCTGACTCATCCTTCTGACATCATTCACTGACTCACCCTCCGACATCATTCACTCCCTCATCCCTCCGACATCATTCACTCCCTCATCCCTCCGACATCATTCACTGACTCATCCTTCTGACATCATTCACTGACTCATCCCTCCGACATCATTCACTCCCTCATCCCTCCGACATCATTCACTCCCTCATCCCTCCGATATCATTCACTCCCTCATCCCTCCAACATCATTCACTCCCTCATCCCTCCGACATCATTCACTGACTCATCGCTCCGACATCATTCACTCCCTCATTCTTCCGACATCGTTCACTACCTCATCACTCCAAAATCATTCACTCCCTCATCCCTCTGACATCATTCACTCCCTCATCCCTCTGACATCATTCACTCCCTCATCCCTCCGACATCATTGACTCCCTCATCCCTCTGACATCATTGACTCCCTCATCCCTCCGACATCATTCACTCCCTCATCCCTCCGACATAATTAACTCCCTCATCCCTCCGACATCATTCACTCCCTCATCCCTCTGAAATCATTCACTCCCTCATCCCTCTGACATCATTCACTGCCTCATCCCCCTGAAATCATTAACTCCTTCATCCGTCCGACATTATTTATCCCTCATCCCTCCGACATCATTCACTCCCTCATCCCTCTGACATCATTTGCTCTCTCATCCCTCCGACATCATTCACTGACTCATTGCTACGACATCACTCACTCCCTCATCCCTCCGACATCATTCACTTCCTCATCCCTCCGACATAATTCACTCCCTCATCCCTCTGACATAATTCACTCCCTCATCGCTCTGAAAGCATTCACTCCCTCATCCCTCCAACATCATTCACTCCCTCATCCCTCCGACATCACTCACTCCCTTATCCCTCTGACATCATTCACTGACTCATCGCTCCGACATCATTCACTCCCTCATCCCTCCGACATCATTCACTCCCTCATCCCTCCGACATCATTCACTCCTTCATTCCTCCGACATCATTCACTCCTTCATTCCTCCGACATCATTCACTCCCTCATCACTCTGACATAATTTACTCCCTCATCCCTCCGACATCATTCACTCCCTCATCCTTCCGACATCATTCACTCCTTCATTCCTCCGACATCATTCACTGACTGATCCCTCTGACATCATTCACTCCCGCATCCCTCCGACATCATTCACTCCCTCATCCCTCTGACATCACTCACTCCCTCATCCCTCCGACATCATTCACTCCCTCATCACTCCGACATCATTCACTCCTTCATTCCTCCGACATCATTCACACCCTCATCCCTCCGACATCATTCACTGACTCATCCTTCTGACATCATTCACTGACTCACCCTCCGACATCATTCACTCCCTCATCCCACCGACATCATTCACTCCCTCATCACTCCGACATCATTCACTCCCTCATCCCTCCCACATCATTCACTGACTCATCCTTCTGACATCATTCACTGTCTCATCCCTCCGACATCATTCACTCCCTCATCCCTCCGACATAACTCACTCCCTCATCCCTCCGACATCATTCACTCCCTCATCACTCCGACATCATTCACTCCTTCATTCCTCCGACATCATTCACACCCTCCTCCCTCCGACATCATTCACTGACTCATCCTTCTGACATCATTCACTGACTCACCCTCCGACATCATTCACTCCCTCATCCCACCGACATCATGCACTCCCTTATCACTCCGACATCATTCACTCCCTCATCCCTCCCACATCATTCACTGACTCATCCTTCTGACATCATTCACTGACTCATCCCTCCGACATCATTAACTCCCTCATCACACCGACTTCATTCACTCCCTCATCCCTCCGACATCATTCACTCCCTCATGCCTCCGACATCATTCACTCCCTCATCCCTCCGACATCATTCACTCCCTCATCCCTCCGACATCATTCACTGATTGATCGCTCCGACATCATTCACTCCCTCATCCTTCCGACATCATTCACTGACTCATCCCTCCGACATCATTAACTCCCTCATCACTCCGACATCATTCACTCCCTCATCCCTCTGACATCATTCACTCCCTCATGCCTCTGACATCATTCACTCCCTCATCCCTCCGACATCATTCACTCCCTCATCCCTCCGACATCATTCACTGATTCATCGCTCCGACATCATTCACTCCCTCATCCTTCCGACATCGTTCACTCCCTCATCACTCCGACATCATTCACTCCCTCATCCCTCTGACATCATTCACTCCCTCATCCCTCCGATATCATTCACTCCCTCATCCCTCCGACATCATTCACTCCCTCATCCCTCTGAAATCATTCACTCCCTCATCCCTCCGACATCATTCACTTCCTCATCCCTCCGACATAATTCACTCCCTCATCCCTCCGACATCATTCACTCCCTCATCCCTCCGACATCATTCACTCCCTCATCCCTCCGACAACATTCACTGCCTCATCCCTCTGAAATCATTAACTCCCTCATCCCTCCGACATTATTTATCCCTCATCCCTCTGACATCATTCACTCCTTTATTCCTCCGACATCATTCACTGACTGATCCCTCTGACATCATTCACTCCCTCATCCCTCCGACATCATTCACTCATTCATCCCTCCGACATCACTCACTCCCTCATCCCTCCGACATCACTCACTCCCTCATCCCTCTGACATCATTCACTCCCTCATCACTCCGACATCACTCACTCCCTCATCCCTCCGACATCATTCACTCCCTCATCCCTCCGACATCATTCACTCCCTCATCCCTCCGACATCATTCACTCCCTCATCCTTCCAACATCATTCACTCATTCATCCCTCCGACATCACTCACTCCCTCATCCCTCCGACATCATTCACTCCCTCATCCCTCCGACATCATTCACTCCCTCATCCTTCCGACATCATTCAGTCCTTCATTCCTCCGACATCATTCACTGACTGATCCCTCTGACATCATTCACTCCCTCATCCCTCCGACATCACTCACTCCCTCATCCCTCCGACATCATTCACCCCCTCATCACTCCGACATCATTCACTCCTTCATTCCTCTGACATCATTCACACCCTCATCCCTCCGACATCATTCACTGACTCATCCTTCTGACATCATTCACTGACTCACCCTCCGACATCATTCACTCCCTCATCCCTCCCACATCATTCACTGACTCATCCTTCTGACATCATTCACTGACTCATCCCTCCGACATCATTAACTCCCTCATCCCTCCGACATCATTCACTCCCTCATCCCTCCGACATCAGTCACTCCCTCATCCCTCCGACATCATTCACTGACTCATCGCTCCAACATCATTCACTCCCTCATCCCTCCGACATCATTCACTCCCTCATCCCGCCGACATCATTCACTCCCTCATCCCTCTGACATCATTCACTCCCTCATCCCTCTGACATCATTCACTCCCTCATCCCTCTGACATCATTCACTCCCTCATCCCTCTGACATCATTCACTCCCTCATCCCTCTGACATCATTCACTCCCTCATCCCTCTGACATCATTCACTCCCTCATCCCTCCGACATCATTCACTCCCTCATCCCTCCGACATCACTCACTCCCTCACCCCTCCGACATCATTCACTCCCTCATCACTCCGACATCATTCACTGACTCATCCTTCTGACATCATTCACTGACTCATCCCTCCGACATCATTAACTCCCTCATCACTCCGACATCATTCACTCCCTCATCCCACCGACATCATTAACTCCCTCATCACTCCGACATCATTCACTCCCTCATCCCTCCGACATCATTAACTCCCTCATCACTCCGACATCATTCACTCCCTCATCCCTCCGACATCATTCACTCCCTCATCCCTCCGACATCATTCACTCCCTCATCCCTCCGACATCATTCACTCCCTCATCCCTCCGACATCATTCACTGACTCATCCCTCCGACATCATTCACTCCCTCATCCCTTCGACATCATTCACTCCCTCATCCCTCCGACATCATTCACTCCCTCATCCCGCCGACATCATTCACTCCCTCATCCCTCTGAAATCATTCACTCCCTCATCCCTCCGACATCATTCACTCCCTCATCCCTCCGACATCATTCACTTCCTCATCCCTCCGACATAATTCACTCCCTCATCCCTCCGACATCATTCACTGCCTCATCCCTCTGAAATCATTCACTCCCTCATCCCTCTGACATCATTCACTGCCTCATCCCTCCGACATCATTCACTCCTTCATCCCTCCGACATCATTCACTCCTTCATTCCTCCGACATCATTCACTCCCTCATCCTTCTGACATAATTTACTCCCTCATCCCTCCGACATCATTCACTCTCTCATCCTTTCGACATCATTCACTCCCTCATCACTCCGACATCATTCACTCCTTCATTCCTCCGACATCATTCACACCCTCATCCCTCCGACATCATTCTCTGACTCATCCTTCTGACATCATTCACTGACTCACCCTCCGACATCATTCACTCCCTCATCCCTCCGACATCATTCACTCCCTCATCCCTCCGACATCATTCACTGACTCATCCTTCTGACATCATTCACTGACTCATCCCTCTGACATCATTCACTCCCTCATCCCTCCGACATCATTCACTCCCTCATCCCTCCGATATCATTCACTCCCTCATCCCTCCAACATCATTCACTCCCTCATCCCTCCGACATCATTCACTGACTCATCGCTCCGACATCATTCACTCCCTCATTCTTCCGACATCGTTCACTACCTCATCACTCCAAAATCATTCACTCCCTCATCCCTCTGACATCATTCACTCCCTCATCCCTCTGACATCATTCACTCCCTCATCCCTCCGACATCATTGACTCCCTCATCCCTCTGACATCATTGACTCCCTCATCCCTCCGACATCATTCACTCCCTCATCCCTCCGACATAATTAACTCCCTCATCCCTCCGACATCATTCACTCCCTCATCCCTCTGAAATCATTCACTCCCTCATCCCTCTGACATCATTCACTGCCTCATCCCCCTGAAATCATTAACTCCTTCATCCGTCCGACATTATTTATCCCTCATCCCTCCGACATCATTCACTCCCTCATCCCTCTGACATCATTTGCTCTCTCATCCCTCCGACATCATTCACTGACTCATTGCTACGACATCACTCACTCCCTCATCCCTCCGACATCATTCACTTCCTCATCCCTCCGACATAATTCACTCCCTCATCCCTCTGACATAATTCACTCCCTCATCGCTCTGAAAGCATTCACTCCCTCATCCCTCCAACATCATTCACTCCCTCATCCCTCCGACATCACTCACTCCCTTATCCCTCTGACATCATTCACTGACTCATCGCTCCGACATCATTCACTCCCTCATCCCTCCGACATCATTCACTCCCTCATCCCTCCGACATCATTCACTCCTTCATTCCTCCGACATCATTCACTCCTTCATTCCTCCGACATCATTCACTCCCTCATCACTCTGACATAATTTACTCCCTCATCCCTCCGACATCATTCACTCGCTCATCCTTCCGACATCATTCACTCCTTCATTCCTCCGACATCATTCACTGACTGATCCCTCTGACATCATTCACTCCCGCATCCCTCCGACATCATTCACTCCCTCATCCCTCTGACATCACTCACTCCCTCATCCCTCCGACATCATTAACTCCCTCATCACTCCGACATCATTCACTCCTTCATTCCTCCGACATCATTCACACCCTCATCCCTCCGACATCATTCACTGACTCATCCTTCTGACATCATTCACTGACTCACCCTCCGACATCATTCACTCCCTCATCCCACCGACATCATTCACTCCCTCATCACTCCGACATCATTCACTCCCTCATCCCTCCCACATCATTCACTGACTCATCCTTCTGACATCATTCACTGTCTCATCCCTCCGACATCATTCACTCCCTCATCCCTCCGACATAACTCACTCCCTCATCCCTCCGACATCATTCACTCCCTCATCACTCCGACATCATTCACTCCTTCATTCCTCCGACATCATTCACACCCTCCTCCCTCCGACATCATTCACTGACTCATCCTTCTGACATCATTCACTGACTCACCCTCCGACATCATTCACTCCCTCATCCCACCGACATCATGCACTCCCTTATCACTCCGACATCATTCACTCCCTCATCCCTCCCACATCATTCACTGACTCATCCTTCTGACATCATTCACTGACTCATCCCTCCGACATCATTAACTCCCTCATCACACCGACTTCATTCACTCCCTCATCCCTCCGACATCATTCACTCCCTCATGCCTCCGACATCATTCACTCCCTCATCCCTCCGACATCATTCACTCCCTCATCCCTCCGACATCATTCACTGATTGATCGCTCCGACATCATTCACTCCCTCATCCTTCCGACATCATTCACTGACTCATCCCTCCGACATCATTAACTCCCTCATCACTCCGACATCATTCACTCCCTCATCCCTCTGACATCATTCACTCCCTCATGCCTCTGACATCATTCACTCCCTCATCCCTCCGACATCATTCACTCCCTCATCCCTCCGACATCATTCACTGATTCATCGCTCCGACATCATTCACTCCCTCATCCTTCTGACATCGTTCACTCCCTCATCACTCCGACATCATTCACTCCCTCATCCCTCTGACATCATTCACTCCCTCATCCCTCCGACATCATTCACTCCCTCATCCCTCCGACATCATTCACTCCCTCATCCCTTCGACATCATTCACTCCCTCATCCCGCCAACATCATTCACTCCCTCATCCCTCTGACATCATTCACTCTCTCATCCTTTCGACATCATTCACTCCCTCATCGCTCCGACATCATTCACTCCCTCATCCTTCCGACATCGTTCACTCCCTCATCACTCCGACATCATTCACTCCCTCATCCCTCTGACATCATTCACTCCCTCATCCCTCCGACATCATTCACTCCCTCATCCCTCCGACATCATTCACTCCCTCATCCCTTCGACATCATTCACTCCCTCATCCCTCTGACATCATTCACTCCCTCATCCCTTCGACATCATTCACTCCCTCATCCCGCCAACATCATTCACTCCCTCATCCCTCTGACATCATTCACTCCCTCATCCCTCTGACATCATTGACTCCCTCATCCCTCTGACATCATTCACTCCCTCATCCCTCTGACATCATTCACTCCCTCATCCCTCTGACATCATTCACTCCCTCATCCCTCTGACATCATTCACTCCCTCATCGCTCTGACATCATTGACTCCCTCATCCCTCTGACATCATTCACTCCCTCATCCCTCTGACATCATTCACTCCCTCATCCCTCCGACATCATTCACTCCCTCATCCTTCCGACATCATTCACTCCCTCATCCCTCCGACATCATTCATTCCCTCATCCCTCCGACATCATTCACTGACTCATCGCTCTGACATCATTCAGTCCCTCATCACTCCGACATCATTCTCTCCCTCATCCCTCTGACATCATTCACTCCCTCATCCCTTCGACATCATTCACTCCCTCATCCCTCCGACATCATTCACTCCCTCATCCCTCCGACATCATTCACTCCCTCATCCCTCTGACATCATTCACTCCC